>JANHMN010000004.1:134304693-134334693 GCA_030674055.1 Rhabdomys pumilio | reverse complement strand
AACTGGACAGCATTCATTGCACATCACCAAATTAAAATGAGAGATCCCTTAGAATATTCCTAAAACATGATGAGTGAATTGTGCTTTTCAGCAAAGCCTTAATCCCTCTCTAGCTCTGCTGATGGATATTCTACAGTGCGTGGATCAGATGCTACCCTCGCAAATATCCCTTAGATGATTAGCAGCACCAGGAGGAGCTAACTAAGACTTTCAGTGGTTACAACTGGCAGACACATTGACGAAGTTTTATACAGACCGACTGGCAGAACACTACAATTTCCCCACATATATTCTCTCTCTCTCTCTCTCTCTCATTCTCTCTATCTCTCTCTCGTGGTTTTTTTTCAAGACAAAGTTTCTCTGTGTAGCCCTGGCTGTCCTGGAACTCACTCTGTAGACCAGGCTGGCCTCAAACTCAGAAATCTGCCTGCCTCTGCCTCCCAAGTGCTGGGATTAAAGGCGTGCGCCACCACTGCCTGGCTTAAATTCTCTTTTTAAAAAAGTTTCATTTTGAAACATGGTTTCACTCTGTAGTCCTGGCTGATCTAGAATTCACGAAAAAGTGCATTGGCTGATGGGTAATCAACTAGTTACCCAAGATGAGTTAGTTACCCAAGCATGAAGTTGGGCTTCATGCTTCTAGTTACAGATGGCTGCCACCAAAGGAGGTCTCACCTACCTTTGTACAGTACACACACTGGTACGGCCTGTCTCCAGAGTGGACTCGCATGTGCTTGTTCAGGCTGGAAGACTGAGAGAAGCTTTTCCCACATGTTGAACACTAAGAGACAACAAAACAGAGTTGAAATTTCATCTACCCCCCAAATTTTGTCTCAACATCTATTTTCCTGGGGGTGAGAGAAGTTTTTGAAAACTCCATAATTTGTTTACTTGTTTGCTTAGAGAAAGGATCTATGTAACCCTGGCTGTCTTGGACCTCTCTCTGTGGAGACCAGGGATGCATGCCTCAGACTTAGAGATATACCTGCCTCTCACTCCCAAGTCCACATCTGGCTAAGATTTTTCCTGACATTATTATAAGTGTGTGCATAGGTGTATGATCATGACATACATGTGAAGATCGTCAGAAAAACACTTTAGCATTTGTTGACTCCTGAGTTTGTTCCCAGAAACAAACCCATGTCGTCAACCTTTCAGGGCAAGCATTTTAACACAAGAACCACAGTGACAGCCTGAGAACTCTTTATTCCGTGTACATCTGTGGATCAACAAGCCACTGGCTAAGTGTGCCAAGGCTTGCCTGAGATTACATAGCACAAGCCAGCCTAGAAGCTGCCTCAGGCCTTCCTAAGCAAAGAGATTACAGAGCTCCCACAGCCGGCAGGATGGGGTTGTCAAGTGTGTACCCAACATCACTTGATGGTGGTCCATGGCTGGTGCGCAGTGGTCGAGCGCTAGCTCAGTGCATGTTCAAACTGTGTTCAACTACTCGTACCCAAAGCGAAACCAAACCAGACATCCAAAGTTCCCTATGTCTGCTTCTCTTCAGTCTTCTCCTTGTAAACTATTGACTTTAAAAACAAATAAAACCAGAGAGTCATGAACGCTCTGGACATGACTGTCATGGAAAAAAACACAGGAAATTCAGGGTGAGGCATTCTTTGAGTAGCTTAGGTGGACAGATGCCTCTTGTGTTCAGGCGACAAAAACATGGAACCCCATCTTGTCTCTTAAGGACAAACTTTGCTTTGCCCTTTTGACCAAGTCCGGCAGAGAACAGTTCCCTGGCATCACTGTTGCCTCTCATCCTTATAAAGACCATGGGTGCCAGGCAGTGGTGGCGCATGCCTTTAATCTCAGCACTCGGGAGGCAGAGGCAGGTGGATTTCTGAGTTTGAGGCCAGTCTGGTCTACAGAGCGAGTTCCAGGACAGCCAGGGCTACACAGAAAAACCCTGTTTCCTCTGCACCCACGACTATCTAATGCCTGACTGGGTGTGGAACAATATGCCTGATCCCTTCTCAGCTTTCCAGTGCAACTCTCTGTTGTGTTCTAGTCTTCACTCTTAGGCTGAACACCTTTTCTAGGCCAGGAGCCCACTCCTACTTCTGGTCCCCCTTTTTCCTGGGCACAGATTTTGACATATGCTCATGGTCACACATGTGCCTCTTCCACACTGCTGTAGCATGGCAAGCATAGAATCCTCCAGTCAGTCCCATGAGCTCCTCTCCATGTGGTCAGAACAGGGGAGTGTGAAAACAGACGAGGAAGAAGGACATCAAACCACCAACGGCTCACCAGGTAGGGCCGGTGCCTTTCATGGACGTGAAGAACGTGGATCCGGAGTCGGTCACGCTTTTCAAAGGATCTTTGGCAGAGAGAACATGGAAACTTCCTATCCCCCTTATCCACACAGGGAGTGTACTTGAGGTGCTTATCTCTGTAGTATTTGTAGGTAAACACCTTTCCACAGCGTTCACATCTGTAACCTTCTGCAGACTCTGTCAAACACAGGGGTGTAAGTGCCAGAGAGTATGTTAACCTCTGTCCCTCCTCTTCACTGCCTCAAACAGAATTCAAAAAAGCCATAAACAGACACACACTGTAGCTGGTGTGGTGGAACACACCTGTGAACCTGGGCAGAAAAATCAGGAGTATAAGGTCATCTTTGGCTCCATAGGGAGTTTCAAGTCAGCCTGGACTACATACACATTCAGACAATGAATGCACCGTGCCTTCATTAGTTCACAGGCATTGATCATAACATTGATTATTACTGAGTCTGACTCACCGGAATGATAGGTCACTGAGTGTCAGAAGGCAAGCACAGAAAGGTAAGTCTGACACCTATGCTGGAGTTTTAGTGATGCAGCTATCTTGTTTTTCCCCAGGCACACCTGGTCTATTCAGATAGCGCACTTAGGATGAGCCAAGAGCATGACTTTTCAACCCTACACCCTCTATGGGAGGCTCCCACCAACCCTACCAAATGCCTTTGAGAAAGGAATTGGATTTTTGTCGGATGTAGGATTTCCCTGAGTAGATTTGAACTTAAAAGTTATTCTTCTTCAACCTCACAAGTATCAAAATTAACACATGCACCTAATTATCTCCAAAAACATTGATCTTGGGCTGGGGTGTGGATGGATCAGTGGCAGAGAACTTGCCTGGCAGGCTTCAGGCCCTGGATTCGATTTAATCCCCATGACAGCAACGGAACAAAACTAGACACTCATATTAACAGTCACCATAGGAAGTCACTTGTAAGACTTCCCAATAAATTAATCTTTAAAAGCTGCCTTTTGCCGGGCAGTGGTGGCACGTGCCTTTAATACCAGTACTCGGGAAGCAGAGACAGGAGGATTTCTGAGTTTGAGGCCAGCCTGGTCTACAGAGTGAGTTCCAGGACAGCTAGGGCTACACAGAGAAACCCTGACTCGAAAAAATCCAAAAAAAAAAAAAAAAAAAAAAAAAAAAAAGCTGTCTTTCACATCTTGTCTAAGATAGTATCACGGGCGGGGTGTGGGGTGTGGTGCACATACTTTCAATCCAGCACCCAGGCGGCAGAAGCCAGCAGATCTTGTTGTTATTTTGAGACAGGGTCTCACTCTGCAGCCAGCTTGACCTCACACTTGTAACAATCCTCCTGTTTCTGCTAGGATCACAAGCATGAGCCACAAGACACTTTGGACTTTTTCCTTCATAAATTTCCCACAGAAAAAGCATCCACTAAACATATTTTCCCCCCTGAATCTCATTTTCCACTTGTATGTCAAAAACAGATGAAGCATTTTCTGGAAGTGACCAAGACAGACTTTCTTGGTTTGGTGCTAGGGATGATCTCCTGAGACCACAGAGATTCATGTCTTCTTCTGCAGCCCTGTTTCTGCTCCATGCATCTGCTGGAGAAGTCAGAGGCCTTCCCTCCCTCCCCCCTCCCCACAACCTCCCTCCCTCCCCACAACCTCCCTGATTTTCTTCCCCCAGACCTATTCTTTCTATACCTTTCTATATGTACAGTAGTTTATATTTTTCCTCACCTACTGGGGCAGTAGTTTTCAAATGCTTGTGTATAAAAACCAGTTGGACAGTTAATATTTAGGAATAAATTTCAAGCTGAGTGTGATGGTACACACTTTAAATCTCCGCATCAGGGGGCAGAGGTCTCGAACTCATGAGGCCAACCTTGACTACACAGTGAGTTTCAGAACAGCCAGTTACTTAGTGAAACCAGGTATCAAAAAAAAAAAAAAAAAAAAAACCCAACCCTAAATAAAGAAATAAAAATTCAAAGCTGGGTATGGCTTTACATGTTTATAACCCTAGATCTTGGTTGAGGGTTGGAAGTAGGAAGACCAGTTCAGCCATCCATCCTGGACTGCTTGAGACAGGGAACAGAGGGGGGAAAAAAGAAAGAAAGAAAAGAAAAGAATAAAAATAAAAAAGATGCAAGCCTGGAGATTCTAGCAGTCTGAGCGCTCAGGACCACTCTTTCTTTAAAACCACCACATCTGAAGACCTAATCCTGTGGTGAGTTGGTTGTCCTCTACCTTCTAGCTACTCAGATGTGATCATCCAGGGACCAACAGCAACCCCTGGAAGCTGAGCAAGATGCATAGTCTCAGCCACACTTGTGATCAGAACTAGCTAGCCTTTCTTATCACACACACACACACACACACACACACACACACACACGCACACGCACACGCACACGCACACGCACACACGCACACAGAGACACACACAGTTCAATAGTCAGGAGCACTTAGGAAGCTGGGGCAAAAGGTTCTGAGTTCAAGGCCTGTCTTGGAAAAAGAAAAAGAAAAGAAAAAGAAGAAAGAGGAAAAGAAGAAGAAAAGCAGGGACGAGTGTTGAAAGCTGAAGCATAGCCTAGCATTTTTCAGATTTGCCACAATTAAGCCTTATCTTAGGGGCTGGAAAGTAGTGAGATATTTGTCTTGTTTTGCTTGAGGCACAGTCTCACTGTGTAACTGACTACTCTGTAACTTGACACTCTGTTAGACCAGGCTGGCTTCAAACAAAGAGTTCTGCCTGCCTCTCCCTCCCAAGTGCTGGGATTAAAAGTGTGTACAAACACACCTAATTTAGAGGCTGGAAGTGTAGTAGCTCAAGGGTAGAGTACTTGTATTGGAAACAAGCGGCCTCAGCCAGGGAAAAATAGTTTTAACTGGATGTCCTGCGTTGTTTCTTAAGTGATTTTCATCAATATTTTCTATTCTAATTTCCTTTTTTTTTCTTTAATGAGGGTTTCAGTCACTAAATTGATTTTCTACCCCACTAAGTTACTGCAGCCCACCATTTGAGAAAGCCAGCCTGAGCAGGGACAAATCACACTGGCTTGCCCACAGTATGCTGTCGTGCATTCTTTGTCTTTTATTCCCAAGAACAGGTAGGGGGAAAGATGGATAACTTTAGAAAAAGATGCTGTAGAGAAGATGGTGATGACCCATCTCTTACAGAGTCTCCCGGATTAGGGAACCCTGCTAGTATTCTAGTAGATTCTCACTGGGCAGGGCAGGGGCAGACACTCACCCTCAGAGGGCTCAGACAGCTGCTTGCCTTCTTGCTCAGTGACCTGGAGGTTCATGGGAATGTCCAGAAACTTCTCATAGCTATTTCCATACCACACAAGCAGCTCCTGGTTCTGGTGGATGTCTTTACAGCTCTCATAAAATATCTGCCCTTGGTGCTGCACGGCAGCCAGGTTCTGCTCCTTGGGGAATCGAGCACAGTTGACATAGGACATCCAGTTCCCAGAACCATTGCCATCAATGAAATGGCTCAGGTGACCGTCTTCAAAAATCTAAATAAAACGAGACAGGAAGTTTTTGTGTGTGTGTGTGTCTTAGTCAGGGCTTTTTTTGTTTGTTTGTTTTTTTGTTTTTTGAGACAGGGTTTCTCTGTGTAGCCCTGGCTGTCCTGGAACTCACTCTGTAGACCAGGCTGGCCTCGAACTCAGAAATCCACCTGCCTCTGCCTCCCAAGTGCTGGGATTAAAGGCGTGCACCACCACCGCCTGGCTTAGTCAGGGCTTCTATTCCTGCACAAACATCATGATCAAGAAGCAAATTGGGGAGGAAAGGGTTTATTCAGCTTACACTTTCCACACTGCTGTTCATCACCAAAGGAAGTCAAGACTGGAACTCAAGCAGGTTAGGAAGCAGGAGCTGATGCAGAGGCCATGGAGGGATGTTACTTACTGGCTTGCTTCCCCTGGCTTGCTTAGCTTGCTTTCTTATAGAACTGGAGATTACCAGCCCAGGGATGGCACCATCCACAAGGGGCCCTCACCCCTTGATCACTAATTGAGAAAATAATGCCTTACAGCTGGATCTCATGGAGGCATTTTCTCAACTGAAGCTCCTTTCTCTAACTCCAGCTTGTGTCAAGTTGACACAAAACCAGCCAGTATAATGTGTTTATTTTGTTTTGGATAGGATCTTGCTTATGTACCCAAGGCTGGTCCCAAACTCGTGCCTCTGCCTCAGCATCCTGAGTTCAGGACTATCAAGCACATTGCCACCCCCCATCCTACCAATAGGCATGAGATCTTGATTTGTTTTTGTTTTCCTTTTGTCTGGTCTATAAAATGAAATTTAAAATCTATACCCAAATTCCTACTATAGAACACATGTCTATAAGTCAGGTTTTCATACCAAAAGTAGCATATAAACTTTTTTTTTTTTTTGACAAGGTCTCATATAGCTCAGGTGGGACTTGAATTTAAAATACAGTTGAGGATGGCCTTGAACTTCTAACTCACCTGCTGCTACCTCTGCAGTGCCAATGTGTGCCACCATATGGGGATTGAGTCTAGCATTTCAGGTATGCCAGGTATTTTCTCCAGTTCCTCTATAGACTACATGACAACATACTTTAAAAATGAATTTATGTCAGGCAGTGGTGGCGCACGCCTTTAATCCTAGCACTTGGGAGGCAGAGGCAGGTGAATTACTGAGTTCGAGGCCAGCCTGGTCTACAGAGTGAGTTCCAGGACAGCCAAGGCTATACAGAAAAACCCTGTTTCGAACCCTCCCTCAAATGAATTTATGCCCTTATCACATTCTTGACCCCTGAGTTTCTACGAGTAGTGTATGTTAGTTTTATAAGCAAGGGTAAGGGAAATACATGGGTCTTATTTGAGCCCAGCGCTTCAAGCGTGCTGGGGAGTTCTGTCTGGAGCCATTGGGATGGAGCTGCTGTATAATCCTCCCAATGCAGCAGCTTCGGTGTCTCCTGTAGCTTAGTATAAACTACTGTTTAATTCAGGTCTTTCACAGTGCCAAAATTACAGATTATATTCCTAAATTATATTCCTAGAAGTTCAAGGTTAGGGCATTTGGAAGATCTTAAGTTATCTGGTACATTCTGAAAAATGGTTCCTGTAAAGGAAAAGCTGCTATCTCAGTAGCCCCTCTTAGACAGTCACTAACTTGGAAAGCTTTGGTTTTATTTGTTCTGTTAATCCATGGCCAGTTTTACAAGAAAGTAATATGAAAGTCTAAAATGTATCTTTCTTTCCTATAGCATGCTTTTAGCACTCTACCATATTTAAAACACTTGGTTTTGTCTGTAAATAAAACATACAGTGGTAATTCTTTACATGTTCTTTCCATGTCTATTCTGCACAGATTAAAGTGACTTCAGCCACTACAAAGTGGAGTTCATGCAGAGTGAGGTCCTGCCAGTGAACACCAATCATCTTTCTCAATAAAGGCCTTCAAGGGTACCGCCCTCAACCTCAGGTCATCCTCCCCAATTCAGCAGATCCCCCTCCCCCAGAAACACACTTACTTCCCACATCCGAGAATTGTCCCTGTGTGTCTTCACTTCACTGGCATTGACCACTTTACCTAGAAAGGGTCCAAATCTCACTCCTTTGGCAATGAAGTTGCTACAGAACACGCCAAAGTGCAGGGCATCGCCAAAGGCTGTCTGCACGAGGCAGAGACCTGGGTGAACCGGAGGCAGGAGAGGAAAGAGTGAGCCCAGGCAGTGATTCAGCATTAGTTCTGGGAGATAAATCCAGGCAAGGAGTGCAGCCTACCTTCCGGAAGCTGAAGGGAGTCTTTGTCCAGAGTTTTACGAAGATGATTAGACCCTAGAAAGAGACAGCCTTAAATTGTTCTAATTAATACATATGAGTTGCCTTCCTGAGGGGGATCGCTCAGTTCCTAGAGAGTGCTTTAGATTTGACGGTACCCTCTATTCTTTACTGTTGCTACGGCTCTCTGACACAAGCTTTTTGTAAATTTTGGGCAAAATTTGGTGAGTAATGAACTCCATTTTGCAAACTTGAGAATCAGAGACTGCTTTTCTGAGGTAAAGAGCTGCCAGGTGTGAATTTCTGGAGACCATCATGTAGATACTTTGTACATCCCTAAAGCCACCGAGTGAAACCGCTATGCTCTTAGTCCTCAGAGCTCACTAAAAGCAAGCTCAGGAATTACACAGTTAGGCAAGGAGGACCCCGAGAAGCCAGCCAGGAGCAGGATGTTTAGAGGGACACTCTCCGCCAACATAGATCCGCATTTAATACTGTGTTGCCCAGACCTGTTCCACCCAACCCAGACCCAGGATGTAGATTTCCTTACCAGAACTCTCTGTGGGAGCCAGGATGCCTGAAATTGCATGCTGTAGGCCTGCTGGGTGCTCCGGACTAGCTATGGCTCCATACAGAACGAAACGCAGTTCCTCCTCTGTGAAGTTGAAGCCGCGAAAAGACAGCTTCCCCTCTTGGTTCAAGGTTTGGGGGACAGATATTGACTGGGAAGCCTTAATTCCATCAGGTAGTAGGGAGGCAATTACCGGGGATGGCAGAAGTAAATTTTCAGCTCGCCACCACTGATCTCTGTTGATTTGGCCGCCGACGGGGACCAAATTTTGGCCGCTGGAACCGCTGCTCCTATGCTCAGTGCTGTCTAGAAATCGTGGTACCTCAGGAGTAAATTGAGGAATTGAGTACCACGGTGACAACTTGTACCAGGGCAGATTGTAGAGCGGCTCGCTTTGCACAGCCAGACCCGGGTTCCACAAGGGAGGAGTCATCCGGAAAGCATTGAGAGGGGCCGTCGCCTGGGACTCAGACACTGCAGCTGCCAGTTTCCAAGGTCGGACATCTTCCTCGGTGGTGGCGAGGTTCCTAAAGTGGTCGTAGCCTGGGACAGACGCGTAGTAGGCAGTCAGGTTCTGAGGGCTACTCTGGGGCAGGTAGTTCGCCTTGTCCTGGGACTGGGTCTCACCAGAAGACAGTAAGGCCATCGCAAGCTGAGTTTTGCGGATCTGTGGGAAACCGAGGTCGCTGAGTGAGGGGTCCTAGATAATCTTAACTACTTCTCCCCCACCCCATCGAAGACAATGAACAAACTTCCCAATTCGATTCCGCCAACCCTACCTCGGAAAAATAATACAAATGGCAAAAATCCCAACACCAAATCAAACCAAAATAAAATAAAAGGCCAAATGTCTCAAACCTCTAACGAAAATCTGCCTCGGTGTCCCCCGACTAGAAGGTGCTGGCTCAGGTCGCCTTCTCTTTTGCTCCCCAAACCACCTCGACTAAGGAATGCAGGTTTGCAACACCTGCTGTCCACATTGACCCCGCCCTTCAAGCCCTCAACTTGCTGTGCAAAACGGGTTTCAATTCCGTCTCTCTTTTAACTATCAATCCAACAAAACGCCCCTCTGCCCCCTGGGTCTCTAAGAGCGATCTTCAGCCGAGCTACTAGGGCACTACCGTGCGCCAGCTCCTGAGCAGGCGCTCTTGAGTCCGCAGCCGAGCTAGGAGATGTGTGCGTTCTCTGGGTGGGACAGTGCAGAAGGGGTTCTGAGCTGACTCAGCGCCCCAGGGACTTTAGCGAGAAGCCCGCAGGTCCAGCGCTGCCAATTGCACCGAGGGGAGCAGTACGCGTCGTCCCTCTAGAGACCCACGTCCAGTGTCGCATTCCCGCCACATCTCCAGTGTCTTGGCAACTCGAGCCACTTCAACCTAGGTCACCTCTGGAGACCCAGTGATGACAAGTCCTAGGCCAGGCAGCAGAGAGATGCCTCGGTGGTCGCCGTCCCTACCTCGGCGGCCCTGGTCCCGAAATGCTTCTTTCTCAGTAGTCACACAGCAAGTTCACCAAGGCTGAGGAGTGAAGACCCACAGGGTCCGGGGATCTTAGGATCTCGGATCAATGTGTCCAATAAGGAAACCAATACGGGTCTCAGAAGTTAAAGAACATACAGTCAGGAGGAGAGGTCAGCCACCACGAGGCCTCTCTGTTTTTACGTCCCCGAGCCCCGAACAGCGCAGGCTCTAACTCCCAGGATGTGTGACTCCGGAGGTGGAAAGCCAAAATCCAATTACGAAGTTTAAAAAAAAAAACAACAACTAACTAACAAAAACAAAGAAAAAACAAAACAATAACAACAAAAAACACAACCAAACAACTGCAAAACGAAGTTTAAAAGCGATTACAGAGCACCGTTCCCGGCCGCGCTGGAAGCCTGTAGCCCTCGGGGTCCCTTCAGCGGGCCAAAGACCTACCTCCGCCACGGCCAGGGTGGCAGCCGCTGGGTCTCAGGACCCTAGACTTCAGAAAGCCCGCTCCCTCCCCTCAAAGGCTGTGCCGGCTTTAAGAGGGAGTGTGCAGACCCATCAGGGTACTTGAAGAGGGAGGCAGTTGAAGAGATTCGGCCTGTGGAGGTCCCCTGATAGATTTCTCCCCGCCCCACCACAGCCATTGGCGAGCACTTGGGGACCTCCCTAGGTCCCCAGAGATCACCCACTGAAGCCAACAGTTCTCTAGACCATCCCCTGGAATCCTGTGAAGTGCGATTGCCCATCTTGCACCGTCGTTGCAGGCGTTGTTGCTGCTTCAGGCTAACGACGACAGGAAGTCAGAGCGTGGCAAATGTTGCCCAGGGTCCACAGTAAGTCCTTCTGTGTGCAAATGCACACATGCACATACCACACACACATACAAACCCACAAGTGTCGGCGTGAGAACTGAACAAGCATTACGCGGGGGGCCCAGTAAATTCTTCTGTGCCCTCACACTCACTACACCCCAAACAGATGGGTGTAGGAACGACCAGTAAGGACACCTATGCACAACCCCTACTCTCACAGACCCTGGACTGGCATTGGAGAGCTTAGAGCTGAACAATTGTTGCCCAAGCAAGATCTCCAACACACACACACACACACACACACACACACACACACACACACACACAGTGGCGGCTAGGAGACAAAGCCTGTTCTTAGTCTTGGGCAAATTTGCCAGAGAACCAGGTAAAGAAGTTGGGCGTTATCCTAAAGGCCGGGAAGTGACACCTTGCAAATCCAGAGTAGCGGGAACTGAGCTGACGCTTCTGAGGTCCCAGGAGTCCTTTTGCCCTTCCTGCTGCTTTTATTTCTCGGTGGCCTAGAGCCAACCTCCTCATATCACACTTTCTTAGCTGACCCTGCAGAAGATGGCTTTCGATCTTGACCAAAGGCTCTGAGAACCTAGGTCCAGACTAGTACCTTGTGCTCACCGACCGCGGTTTTTCTTCCCCGGGCAAGCAATGCATAGAGAGAAAGGAGTGTTTAATCCCATTCACATTCCCAGATCAAAGCACCTAGGGTGGAGAACGCCCCAGTGAAGCCGGTGACCTTGGTCAGGTTCCGCTTCACTCTAGTTCTTCTTTGGGGAACAGTGGCCTGGCTGGGTGGGGGGTGGGGTGGGGGGGTAGGTTGTGATGAGTGAGAGGAGAGAGACTCACTCTCACCTTGGACTGATAGTGGTTTGATTACTATTCATAGAGCAAGGTATGGGAAGCCGCCCAGAGAAGGACCGCCTCCTTGGTTCCTGTAGAGCCTGGGTGAACTGATTCTGCCTGTGTCCCTGGTGAGAAAGGCAGGAATGCAAACGACCCTAAGGCTCTGCAATACATTCTGCTCTCCCTAGGGCTGAGCACCAAAGTAGCATCAAATGCGGTTGTGATGGCCTACAGGGTTAACATTCACAGTCATTTCACAGTTACAGGACAGATCAGAAGGGTGAGGCTGCCCTTTCCATAGGAAAACCATTGTGACAAATATACCCACACGTAGTGAGCCTATGTGCGCCAGACCAGCTAAAGAGACAGTGAGCGCTCGCTAGGTTGGTTATCCAACAGTTTGGTTACCAGTCTCTCCTCCTCCTCTCTCTTCTCTCTATTCTTTTCAGCTGCTCCCACAATGTAACCCAAACTTACAGCCAATTCAATCCTCCTGCCTCAGTCTTCCAGTTGTTATGATCAGAGGTGTATATATACAGCCTTTAAAATAAAAAAAAAAAACAGAATTATACTTTAATTTTCAAGACTTTACGATTATTTTATGTGTATGGATGTTTTGTCTGTGCACAGTTGGATACCTGATGCCTGTAGAGTACAGAAGAGGGCGTTGAATCCGCCCTCCCCCTGGGGGGTGGAGTTGCAGATGGTTGTGAGCTTTTTCTATATGCTCTGAGAATTGCCCCTGGTCTTCTGGAAGAGCAACTAGAAGCCAGCCCATTAGCTTCTACCTATACTTTGCTGCAGTTTTTCTTAACACCCAGTTGCTTCCACTTTTCATCAGTAAATTAGGATCAACTTTATTCCAACTTTGTGATATTTAAACTGTTGTCATTTTTACAATGTTTGAGGCAACTTCTGGAAACAGCCTTGTAGCAATTCCTAGATATAAAACTGCTGGCTTACCCAGTTTCTACACCAAACGTTATTGTTTTGGTGATTTTATAATTTTATTAGTTCTTTGGGAATTTTGTACAATGTGTTCTGATCATGTTTATCTCACCACCTGCTGGCTCTCCTTCTCCATCCTCCCAAAGTTGTATCTTAAAAAAAACAAAAACAAAGCCAGGCTTGGAGCTGCTCCGCTTTAATTCCAGCACTTGAGAGGCAGAAGCAGCCTCTCCTCAAACTTACAGCCATCCTTCTGCTTCAGCCTCCAGTAAGAGTGAGTCTTGCTCTTGGCCCACATCCTTAAGGGCCTGCTTTCCCAGTAGTGATGGGACAGCAGGTAAGACATTCTCAGCCACAGACTCAGCATTTGCAGTGGCAGCCTTGTGATGCTAAGAATGATACCTGCTAGGTCTTCAAGGCTTCTCCACCAGAAAGGACCTTATACTTGCAAGAAACTGTAGCATCCCCAAGAGCATCTTCAAACAGTTTGCAACCAGATCCGTCTCCATATGTTGTTGTCAAGGACCGCTCTGCCAAATGTTGGAACCCGCACTGCCAAAAGCTTGGGGACCAAAATTGTTAGAGCCCGCACTGCTCCAAGCTTTGGGGGCTAAACTGTCCCGGCTTGTACTGCTGCTTCGGTCCACGGGTCAGGGTTCAACAAGAGAGAGAGTGAGGGCGGACGCGAAGAATGGTGACCAGACAGAGTGTGATTCAGTCCCGTTTATTCTCAATTCTCTCTTCTCTCAAAGTCCCTTGTTCCTAGTCCAAGTCCCAAGTCTCGAGTTCCTAGTCGCTAGTGCCTCCAAGTTCCAAGTTTCCAGTCTCCCTTCTGTCTGCCTCTCGACTTTTATAATTCTCACTTCTTAAGTCACACCTTTAAGTCACACACACCCAAGGGAAAATCCTGGGTATCTAAAACAAGATGTTATCAGAGTGTGCTCAGCTGTTGTAGGTTGTTGAAAACAAGTCTCTTGTCGGGGTATATGGCTCAAGATGGCTGCAAGGACGATAGCCGCCACATGTTGTCTTTGACAATCATAGTCAGTTTAAGTCTTCTATGATGGGGGCTTTGGATTTGCTCAAGTTCATTGGGTCTGGGGTTATGTTGGTGTCCAGAGCTTCTGCAAGGGAGTTCTGCTTTGGGTAAATGATTGGACAGGACACTTCCCTTGGCATCTAGACTGAAATAAATAAATAAATAAATAAATAAATAAATAGGAAAGGAATATGATTAGTTTAGGATTTTGGAATCAGATGAATGAAAGAAAGAAATAAGAAGGAAGAACATAACTGCTCCTAGGTGTGGTGGAAGAGAACATTCATTATAATATATGGGAGAGCACAGTCAGAGGCAGAGAGGGGCATCTGGGAGAGTCCAGAGTGGCTGTGCCATGTACAGAGAGGGGGAGGGGAAGGGAGAGGAGTGCAGCAGCCAGGAGGGCCAAAAGTACAAAAGAGGGAAGGTAACCAAAATGGTTGGATTATATAGGGAAGAGCAGGCCAGGCCTCTGGGCTGGAGAGTCATGGTAGAAGGCTGGGTCTGGCAGCCAGGAGGGCCCTGTAGTAGGTGGGGACTGAGGGATGGGGAGAACCTGGCAGCCAGGTCCTCTTTGGTGTGCTGAATGGGCTCCTCAGCCTTCTGTCCTAGATGAGCTGTCACTACTAGCCCACACAAGATGCTAGTCGGAGCAGAGCATTTTACGTTTTTAACCTTGACTGGGCTCCACTCGAAGATAACCTGTTTCCAAAGCATCTCGGTGCTTAGATGGCCCAAGAGTCTGTATATAATACTTTTCTTATTCTCTTGAAAAAAAAATTTTTTTTAAGTTTTTTTTTTTTGGTTTTTTCGGTTTTTTGAGACAGGGTTTCTCTGTGTAGTCCTGGCTGTCCTGGAACTCACTCTGTAGACCAGGCTGGCCTCGAACTCAGAAATCCTCCTGCCTCTGCCTTCCAAGTGCTGGGATTAAAGGCGTGAGCCACCACTGCCCGGCAGAGTTTTTTATAAAGCATGCATATAGCAGGAAAGGCCATTAGACATATTCGTTTAGTTTTTGTTTTTGTTTTTGTTTTTGTTTTTTTCTGATTTAGAAAAGGAATATTGTACCGGTGAAGGACCTACATGGATGGATGGATGGATGGATGGATGGATGGATGGATGGATGGACAGAGGTATAGGGTCTAACCTAGCTCAACTACAAATAAGCTATGGTTTATTAAGTGCCTGCCATTGGGAGCAAAGAAGGTTCTAAAGCTGCTACAGCCTTAGGCAAGGTAAATAAACTTTTGTTACTGGAGAAGGGTGGGAGGGGTCAACACCTCGAGCCTGGGCAGGGAGGGTTTAAAACGTCTAGGTTGAAACACCACCAAAGACTCTGTTAGCACATTTGTGAAAAAGTGTTAACAGTTTTAACATGAGTTACCCAGGACAGGGAGCACCCCCAGGACAGGGAGGTGTTGGAAATCCTGTCAGATGTTTGCTTATGCTTATCTTCCCAGAAGGCTTTGTTGCCAAGGTCAGGAGCCACTAGGCTCCAAGCAAGTGGCTTTAGGGAAGGGGGAAGGCAGTGCCCTAGATCCCAGGTAGGCCCTACAGGTTTTCAGTAGCCTGCTTCCCTCAGTGGAAAAGAGGCTTGACCTTGAGCCAAATAATATCCTAGAAAATGAGCCTTTAAAAGAATTGGAAAGTTTCTTGGGACATCTACAGCCTTTTGTGCTAAAACATTCAGGATAGATAGAATTTATTTTTAGTAACTTTCTAATTTTGTTTTCAGTGTTGGGAGTTGGACAAGGGGCCCTGTGCACATGGATAGTGCTTTGTCACTGAATATGTTGGCTAGTGTTTGTCCCCTTGACACAGGCTGGAGTTGTTTTGGAAGAGGAAATTTCAATCGGGAAAATTTTCTTAACTAGTGATTGATGTTGGAAAACCTAGCCTAATGTGGGTTGGGGTCTCTGCTGGGTTGGTGGTCTGGGTGCTATGAGAAAGTCTGCTGGACAAGCCAAGCAGGGCAAGCCAGCAAGCAGCACTCCTTTGTGGCCTCTGCCTCAGTTTCTGCTTCTAGGATCCTGTCCTGTCTAAGCTCCTGCTCTGACTTTAGCTTGCGCCCCAAGAGTCATAAAGGGAAACAAACCTTTTCCTTCCCTTTGCTTTGCTCATGGTGTTCTCTCAGCGATAGAAACCCTGCCACTGGACTATTCTCCTGCAGGCTTCATTGTCTACATGAAGGTTTCTGATGATCTCTGATGTCCTCTGGCTGCAAGCAGGCAGCTGGGCAGAGGAAGAGCCTCGGACACAGGATGGGCTGGATGAGCCTCGAACACTGAGCATCGAACCACGAGCAGCCCACATCGGGCTTGCTCTTGGTTGGTTGTTTGTTTTGTAATCTGGTCTGCATATCCCCATCAGCCAATCGGGTCAACTGGGCACAGCCGACACCGATACATTCAGTCTTCAGTCCACAGAAAGTGCTAGAACTACAACAGGAGCTTGCTGAGAAACAAGCCTTCGGAGATTGCATTTGGGCTCTGGCCAAGCATTCTTTTCAGGAAAAGCCCGGAGACCTCAGAATGCAGCTCTCAGCCAGCTCAGAGAGGAAAGCCTGATGCCAAGACCTGCCCAGGACTCGGAGGCTTCCTACACGTGAGGCTTCTGCCCCAGGCAGGGAGCTTGCCTAAGCCAACCTTCAAAGGCTCCTCCAGTGGCTTCAGGAAATATCAACTCCTTCCAAGATTTCACTTACCAACTGCTATGAGTACCCATATACCTGGCTGGGATCAGAAACAGAAGATCCTCAGGGCATGGTGGCATATGACTTTGATCCCAACAGTAGGGAATCAGAGGCAGGCAGATTTGAGTGTGGGGCCAGCCTAGTCTACATAGTGAGTTCCAGGACAGCCAGGGCTATGTAGACAGATCCTGTCCCCAAAACCAAAAAGAAAACAAGAAACAAACACA
Organism: Rhabdomys pumilio; assembly: GCA_030674055.1. Lineage (NCBI taxonomy): Eukaryota > Metazoa > Chordata > Mammalia > Rodentia > Muridae > Rhabdomys > Rhabdomys pumilio. The sequence continues at coordinate 134,318,051 of JANHMN010000004.1, read as the reverse complement.
TACACACAAAACAAATCAAAACATCTAATCCAGAACAACAACAAAATAAGAGTCTTAGTCTTTAGTCATTGACATATCTATCTATCTATCTATCTATCTATCTATCTATCTATCTATCCATCCATCCATCCATCCATCCATCTATCTATCTATCTATCTATCTATCTATCTATCTAGTTATTGGACAAGACTTTGCCTGAGCACCTGCCAATCAGTGTCAGCCAGCACAGGTATATAGAGAGGCTCTGATTTACTGAGGCATGGATATAGGCCAGTGACTTTTATTTGTTTTGAGTTGTTGTCTCATGTAGCCTAGGCTATCCTCAAACTTGCTATGTAGCCAGGGCTGGCCTTAAACTCCCAATCCACTTTCTTCTCTGCTTTCTGAGGGCTGGGATTGCAAGCATGCATCACCCTGACTGGCCTGTGCACTGTGTTGTTTTGTGACAATCTCAGTTACAGTTAGTAAACACAAGGGGTTGTTTTGGCTTCACTGCCCTTAAGTTATGAGTCTGGAAAGTGAAGGGAACAGGTGTTGCTGTGTACTGGAAGGGTAATCTCAGAGGACTTCAATTGGAGGGTTTTTTTTTGAGATAGCTCTCTTCCCCTACCTCCCCCCTCTCTGCCTTTCTGCCTTTCTGCCTTTTACTCCCTCTTCAACTCCCCTTCCCATGCTCTAAATAAACTCTATTTCATACTATACCTATCATGTGGCTGGTTCCTTAGGGGGAAGGGATGTTTCAGCATGGGCCCTCAGAGGCACCCCTTTCCCCGACACCATATCTCGCCTCTATAAGACATATCTCGGGCTCTTTCTTTTTTTATAAAACACAACAACCTCAGTTAAGGAATGGCCTCTTCCACCAGATTGGCCTGAAAGTGTATCTGTAGGGCATTTCTTGATTAATGGTTGATGTGGAAGGAGCCAGCTCATTGCAGTGGCACCATCCTGGACTGGTGGTCCTGAATTGTATAAAAAAGGTAGCCAAGGAGCCAACAAAAACAAGCCAGTATGAGCAAGCCTTTCTTTGTGGTCTCTGCTTCAGCTTCTGCCCTGACTTTCTTTAGTAATGAGATGTAAGATAAATCATCCTCTTTGGTCAATGTTTTCTTATGACAACAGAGAAGCAAAGTAGAACAGCCAGCCTGAGGCCGTGGGGAAGAAACAACAAAAAGAAGGGAGGTTCTCTTGTTCCTGCTCAGGGTCGCTAGAATTCTCCTCTGTGGGAAGCCCCTGGTCCCCTGAAGAGTCAAGCAGACATCTCTAGGGCCAGGCTAGGGGAAATGGTAGTGTTTGAAGGAAGAACCAGGGAACAGAAACTGCCACATAAGCCCGTCAGCTATATAGTTAAATGCTCTCGGTACATGGCTAGCCTTGCCGCTCTGCTCTGCTCCCTCTTCTGGTCATCAGTTGATGCTTATTTAGCTTAGTGTTTGGAGGCCCCCAGTGGGCAAGTGTTCTGATGTCTCCTTGGGTTTGCTGCCATAAGAACGTGTATTCTAAGCTTAAAAAGGGAGCAGTCAGAGCCGCTTTAGCTGAATCTATCCTTAGTGAACCTCCACCACTGGGCACATGCATTGGCTCTGTCTTTGGCTACTAGGGCCACTTGATTCCTGTGGCAGCACATCTGTAGGGGCTGATGAGGAAGGCTGGCTTGTGTTAGCTAGCCAGTTTACTGCATCTCCCTGGCTGTGTGGTCCTGTTTTTTGTTGGATGTTTGTTAGTGGCATGGATGTGCCCACACTGGCACACATGTGGAGGTCAGAGGAGGTACTGGCTAGTTTTATGTCAACTTGACACAAGCTGGAGTCATCAGAGAGGAGAGAGTCTGTAGGGAGTATTTTTAGTAATTAGTGGAGGAGGCCCAGCCCATTGTAGGAGGGGTCAACCCTGGTGGTCCTTGGTTCTCTAAGAAGGTGGATTGAACAAGCCATGGGAAGCAGTAAGCAGCCCCCTTCTGTGGCCTCTGAATCAGCTTGTGCCTCCAGGTTCCCCCCCCCTCCCGCTTAAGGTCTCCTAATCCTTAATCCTTTCGTGATGGACTGTGATCTGGAAGCATAAGCTGAATAAATCCTGTCTTCCCCAAGTTGCTTTGGTCATGGTGTTTCGTCACAGCAGTGAGGTCCTAGTAACCCTAACTAGGACAGAGGACAACCTGCAGGAGCCACTTCATCTCCTACCATGTTGATCAGGCTTGGTGGCAAGTGCCTTTACCTGCTCACCTGTGCTGTGGGGTCAAGAACAATCATGCCACATCATTTCTATTTGTGATACTGCTGGGCACACTGACTAGGCAGGCAGTGGTTTGACTGCCTTCCTCATTTCATTGCTAGCCACTGGGTACAACTTGTAGGTGACTGGTATTTGTGGTCGCAGGAATGAGCTAGCAGTGTTTCTCAGAGAGCAACACGGGGTTGATGACTTGGGTAATGGGGCACACCTGCACTTTCAGCACATAGGAGATAGATGCAAAAAGGGTTCAAGGCCAGGCTTTTTGCTACACAGTGAGTTTCAGATGCAGCTGGAGGAGGAAGATGGAAGAGGTGAAAACCCACACCTTTTGTAAGCAACCACACAATGAATGTGGTGTGGCAGCTTCTGTAAAATATTAGAGATAATATGCTTTGGCTTGGTCAGTATCCAAAAAGAAAAAGGGAAAGTGGAAAGTGGACAGTTGGCACAGGGCTACAAAACCTACTGCTCACCTCTGGTACCTTAAAGACGTACTTCCTGCTACTGGGTAGCCTTGCAGCAGCAGCAGCAGAGCTGTCTTAGCAGTCATCTTTGGTTCACTATCTGCAGTGGTCAATGTTCCCTCCATGCCAGAGAAGGAAACACTAAACTGGGCCTCTAGTATTGCATACAATTTAGGAGGGTTGGCGGTGATGTAGTTACACTATCCACCTGTTGGTACCAAACCAACCCCAGTAAGCCAGGAAACAGTACTTGCCATCTTCATAAACAGTTAGTGGGCTGGGGGAGAGAGGGATGGCTCAGATGGTAAAGGTGCTTACCAACCAAGCCTGGTGACCTTGAGTCCCACCCCCCGGGACCCAGAAAGTAGATGGAGAGAAACAACTCCTGAAAGTTGACCTCTGACCAGCACAGGTGTGCTGTGACTCGTGCACATACACATAGATAAATATAAAGTTTGTGATTTGAGACTGCAACAATATTCGGAGTAGGGAAGATACAGGCTACAGCTGCCATAAAGTGTTATGTACTGTCAACTAGGATATACTTTCCTGGCTTCTCTGGGAGGGTAAGCTGTAACCACCAACTGCCACTTTTAAAATTTATTTTTAATTATGTGCATGAGTGTTTCTCCATGTGAATATGTGCACCTGAGTGTATTGTCTGTAGAGGCCATAAGAGGGCACTGGATCCCCCTGGAAATGGAGTTCCAGGCAGTTGTGAGCCTCCTGACCTGGGTGCTGAGAACTGAAGTTGGCTCCTGTGTAAAAGCAATAAGCATATTGAGCCATCACTCCAGTTTCCAGGAAATTCCTTTTTTTTTTTTTTTTTTTTTCCCTAACAGGCCTGCCTGTCTTGGAACTTGCTTTATAGACTGGGCAGATCCACCAGCCTCTGCCTCCGGAGTGCTGAGATTAAAGATGTGCACCACCATGTCCAGCCCAAGAAATTCTTAAAAGACAAGGTCGTTAATTTTTTTAAAAAGTTTTATGTCTGTAAGTGTTTTGTTTGCATGAAAATGGTATCATGTCTTGGAATTCCAGCTGGATGCAGTGAAGACCCAGCGTCAGAGGCTTATCAGTTTACTCCCCCACCCCCTTTCTAGTATCTCAACACCTGTAATCAGCTTGAAGAAGTTAACGAAGAGTCAGAACCCCTATTCCCTGGGCTTGGGGACTGAGGTGGTTAATATTGGGCTGTCTTTCTAGGGAAAAGTTATTGTTTTGTTGGAACAGGGAGGATTAGCTAGGATTTATTGCATAGCCATAACCTGTTGGTAGACATATGTATAATTGTTATTAAGATGAAGTTATAATTTCTTAAATGGTACAAAATTTACTTTGATTTCAAATTTAAGGTTTTCATTGGTATGAGCTTCTTATTTATATAAAAGTGAAATGAATATTGTTACTCTCATAGGCATTGTGCCTGTATAACACAATAGGAATACAAGGCTTAGATCCAGTCCTTCTTTAACTTTTTTAACTGATTTGAGATAGTTAGCCTGTGAGTTAAGGGCCTATAGCAAATTCATGGCTTTGAGTTTATTGTTAGGGTGTTTTCTACATTTTATTTAGAAATAGCTAAAGAGGAGTTAATAGACAACAGTGCAGATTACCTTACATGTATAGGTGGTTTTCAAAACATCAGAAGTCCACAGAATTGAATTGATGTTACAAACATTTTTGTATTAATGTTCATTTTGATTAGAGACCTGTCTACTCCTGATAGCTTCCTGTTTTGGATTCTAAGAAGAAATTGAGCATCTTTGGAGTTACTCCAATTGTGGTGAGACAGCCACTAGGCAAGAATTGCCTCTTTCCATCTACAGACAAATTACTGTCCAGAAAAGGACACTCCTGTGGACTAGTCGACTGGGATTATATCTGCCTTGACAGAGTAATCAGCCCTTAATAATTCTGCATCACTAGGTCTGTCAGATGATCCTGGGCCAGAAGGCTGAAGATTGGATGCTCCAACGCTCCAGCGGTCTCTATAAATCAGCTAAGTTTTAGAAGCTATGCTTTGTGCTTCCCATAACTTCAGTTAACTCAGTCATTCTGGATTTCTGATGGGGTTGAAAACTTATAGTCTCATAGCCAATCCTGGCTATTTACTTTGAGAGAAAAGATTTGAGGATGGTTTTCAGCTGATATTCATTCTAAAGCCAAGAAAAAAGCCAGGTTCAGAACTAAGTCTTTTAGTTAGAAGAGATGACAGAGGTTCTGGTTAGTCAACAAAATGATGGACTGGGTATTAAGTCTATCTTGCACCTTACTGACACAAATTGGTATAGTTATGCTCTAATTGTATTTTGAGAGAAAAGTTTTATTTTAACAGGAAGGGTGATATGTAGGAGAAGCTAAGGTGGGAGGAGTACAGAGAGGAAGAGGAGGAGTAAGGAGAGGAGGAGGAAAGGAGCTAGGTGATGAGAGAGAGGGGGGAGTGACATGGAGGCAGATGTTCACATGTCTCCGCCAGTCAAAGATAAGTTGATCTAGGTTGGGTATTGGGTTACACCTCTGATTGATATTAAGCATTACCAAACTTATAAAGCCTTTGATTAACATTGAAAAAATGTATAAAAGCAAAAAGGAGAAGGGGGCATGGGATAGGGGTTTTCTAGGAAGGGGATGACATCTGAAATGTAAATAAAATATCCAATAAAAAAATAGAAGAAAATGGTATCATGTCCTAGTGCCTGTAAGAGCAGAAGGGGTTGGATCTCCTGGAATTGGAGTTACAGATGGTTTTGAGATGACATGTGGGTGTAGGAATCGAACCTGGGTCTTTTGAAACAGCAGGCAGTAGTAGTTCTCGGGTATTTTTAAGTTTAAAGTATAAAAGAAGATACTATATCACCACATTAAAATCTCTAAAGCCATGTAAAACCCGAAGGCATTAAAATTTATTAAATGATGCAGTAACAACAGATTCTTTATTTACAATAGCATTATTTAACATCAAATAAGCAAATAGCATCAGCAAAGCAATAGTAACTTGCATAAATGTATTTAAAATTTCTCTGAATATATCTACCTTTGCATAAACTGCTCACACTAGAAATACAAACATCAATGCAGATGAACAAAGTGATGTTCAGAGTCAACTCTGTTTTGAAAATAAATCACAACCTGAAACACTGTAAGCTTTCTCCTGAAGAACCATAGTTAATATATTGCTTAATTTTACCCTTGTATAATCTTTTCATATACACATATCTCAGATGCAACTTCATGAGGAACTGTACAAATAAAACCCACAAATGACAAAGGAAAAAAAAAAGACAGTTAAATGTTTGAAGATATGGGTCCATCATCGCTGTTCAATAACATACGGGTAAGCAATGATGTACTTATTCAAAAATTGTACACAATTCACTATACAAATATAATACATTGGACAGCTATGTAGGAATATACAAGACTTAAAAACAGATCTAAGGCATTATGCTAGGTTTTAGCATTTTGAGGTTCTTGCACATAGCTTTTACCTGTAGTAAGAAACTTAAAAGATTTTGTTTTAGTCTATAAAGAAACACCAGGGAGAAAGTTCTAATTAAAATCGAAGCCACTACAGTGTTTTCTTTTGTGCAGAGAATGCTTTGCTCTTCGGCAGCATACTACCATACAAACAACTAGAAAATTTTAAATTCACACCAACAATTAATGGCTTAAGTTGCATTTCAAAATTGATTGTGTATCTTTGGGTTCTGCAAGTGGGTCTGCGCCTCTCAGTTCACGTGTCACACCCATACGAACTCCATTTTTAAACACAGATTAAAAATTGCATCTTAGACTGCAAAAGAACCATTGCTTTCCATCATTACAGGTTGTAAGAGATACACGTGTGTGTGTGTGTGTGTGGCATTTTAATCTCTGAGTCGAATGAGTAGGTTGTGGTAGTAACACAGCACACTTCTCAAACTCAGCATGTTGCATGAACACTTAAATGGATTTTACAACCAAGGTCAGATGGGTGGGCTTTTCACATTATGCTTTTCACATTAAGTCATCTAAGAAAACACTGATTCTATGTTGTCAGACAAAACCAAGTACAAATGTGTTGTGTAGGGCGTGAGCAACACTGACGGGGTTGGGTGGGGGGGGGTGAGACTGGGCTGGCATTGGCTCTGAGGACATGGTCTGGACTCCTTCGCTGACTTGATCCTCCTGATCAGACGGAACGCAGTGTGTGGCTTCTCTGACCTGTGAGAGCATTTACACTCTTCATGTCATGATCATGGGCTACTCTAACTGCCGGGTCAATGTTAGAAAACCGTAGTAGATTGGATGAACGCTGAAACGTTAAGATTTTGTGGCTGACGTTATAGTGAGATGGGATTTAATTCAAAACAAGCCATATCTGTTTTGAACTCCGTTTTCTTTTGTGCTGTGTGAAGTTAAATGTTATTTTACCGACCTCACATTTCGAAAGACTAATCTGAGAACAGGTTGAGCTCAGCAGTGTACCACCTGAGCCTCAGCCCTGGGCCTGGAGTTCTGGGCTCCATCTGCTCCCTTTGCAGCACGGATGTGCAACCCAATGGTTTGGTGGGAAAAGTGGAGTCTCGAGCAGACACGTGAACTGGTGGCCAATGGGGAAGTGGTATTCCTTGGCCACCTCCCTGCACTGAGATGCCTCTCAAAGTGAAAAAAGGGATCGAAATGCAAATTTCCAGAAAGTTCCTTAGCATGGAGCAGCTCTTTCAGACAGATGATTTACCACTTGTCTTTGGGTCATGTCTCTTTCTATATCTCCATAATCTGTAGATATATAGGGAGATAGAAATATAAATAGGGTAGTTTATGTTTTTCACCCTGCCAGGAATAAACAAACAAATTTCAAGGAAAAACTCTGTTCCTAGAAAGCTTGGATGATGAGATTATTACAAAATGCTTTGTTTTTAGACATCAAAAAGACATCATTCTGAAATTTAGGTAAGAAAGTGTGTGGCTCAGGGTTGGGGAGGATTGAAAAGGTCTCAGTTCTGGGTACTGCAGCTGTCTGAAACTGACACCAGTTAATAAAGGTTACCCCCGACAGTGGGCAAGAAAAACAACCATCAAAGTGGGCTACTTAGTAATGTAGTCTTTCTAAGGTTTATTAAGAAAGAATATAAACATATAAAATCAAGACTTGGTTCCTACAGCGGCTGCATATCATATAGATTAGATACATGATTCATGAGCAGAATCTCAAAGTTTAGAAAACAAAAGGTCTTAAGTCTACAAATCAGGTCTAATCAAGGCATTGGCCGCCTTTACAAAACACCGTTAGGAGACATTGCTATGAAGATATCTAATTTAATACTGAAGTACCTCATTTTTTGAGTCAATCCCACAATATGTATACCTCACAAAATTATACAGTTAAAACACTTAAGTTTGGAACTTAAATTATTGCTCGTTTACATATAAATTGGATTTTTATGTACCTTACAGAAACTTCGGCTTTGTCAGCACTGCTAAAAAACAAAATTAAAAAACAACAACAACAACAACAAACCCACATGCAGAGGTTAGATCTGTTGTGACGGCTGCCGTCGATTTCATTAGTATGTTCTCTCGTTTTGGAGGCCTGAGCTGATGGGGCAGACCAGGCTTCCTAAGCACGTGTCACAGCCTGGCTGGCACTCCATGCTCACCTTGTTCCTCTCCCTGACAGGACATGCACGGTCACTGGGAAGCTGCTGCGAGTGGCTGGCACAACACTAAGAGAAACAAAGGGCTTCCCTGGTCTCTATGGTGTATGCTGTTGTTAACGTTTTTATTTTAAAGGAATGAAAGAGGGAGGGACAAGAGAAGGCAGGGAGGGGAAGAGAGGAGATGCCAATCAAACTATCTCAATGATCTAAAAACAATTTAGCAATAAATATTTCTTTTGAATTCATGATTTAGGGGAAACTAGTTTGGTTTTAACAGAGAAAAACAGAAAAAGAAACTTGTTAATGTTAACAGCCTCTTTCAGGAGCCTTCTCATCTGTTCAACTGGGCACTCCTTCCGACAATCTTGGCTGTCGGCTTCTGGGAGATAGAACTCTGCCTGTGTTGGTTGTCCCTGATTAGGTGTGTCAGCACTCACAGCGCTGTCCACAGTGTCTGCCCTGTCTCCATCCCAACCAAATGCAGGCTTTAAGCTTAGAACACCTTGTGTTGGACTGTGTTAAAAATTCCTTTCTTTCCTCTAGATAAGATTGTAATCTTTTATACTGAATAGCCACGGAAAACAAAGCAAGAAACCAGTGTCTGGAGCCGAACAGGAACAGGACAAGAGCATGATTCTTCTCAAATACACACATTTAAATACATTCAATCTGAATGGGGATGAAGTCGGCCTGTGGACGTTTACTTTGCAGGAGATCTAAGTTGCACTACGGTGAATGCAGTGAACAGACTGCAGGTTGGTCTGGAGGCGAGCTGTAGGCTGCAGGGAGAGGCAGCTCTTCTGGTGGCAGCCAAGCCAGCACGCTCTATGCTGCGGGCCAGGGCCCCACTGTCTGCTGCTGGGTCCTGGGAGAACTGATAGTACGTCAGGTGTCAGGTGGGTCAGCACAAAGAGACGCAGTCCTCCAGACTGGTGAATGTCTGTAAGCCCAGTGGGTTGAAGAAAGACGCAGACAGCTTCTCCAAGGTCAGCAGTATTTCTGAAGGGAAACAGAAAGGTCGTGTGAGGACATGAGGCTTGTATGTTTGCTTGATTCTTTCTGCTGCCACCCTGGCCTATTGCTCCATCCCTCGCATTAGTCTCTCAAATGTGTGCACCACCATATGACAATATCAACAGGGTTTGTTTTAAAAAGATACAAACAATGGAGTGATCATCACAAAACACAAAATACTAGCTTACTCTAGATGACATGAGTCACGAAGGTCCCACATTTAACGAGAAGATGTGATTCTGACATGGGAAGGCAGATGGCGCTGTTACTGACTAAATGTGCTATGGACAAGCTCAGCATATCAGTGTGAAGCTTCCTGCAGGCTGCAGTGAGAGTCTAGACGGGCCATCAGTCTCTGCAGAACGACTGACTTCTGCCTCCCTTACCAAAGATGTCTCTCCAGCCAGGCGTGGTTGCATAGGCCCTTAACTCAGGAGGTGCTGGCAGGGACCTCAAGGTTAAGGTCCGCCTAGGTACAAAGTTCACACTGCCACCCAAACCCACCATTTTAGAATTATGTACTTAACTTGCTTGTGTGTGTATATGTGCTGTGGACAGATGTTGACATCTGCTGTTTTTCTTCATCACTCTACATTGGTCTTTGAGGCACAGTCTCACTGAATCTAAAGCTCCTTGAATCAGGTAGACTGGCTTGTTTCTTCTCCCCTTCCTTGAAGTACTGGGGTTATAGGTATATGCTTACCATGTCCAGCTTTTTAGTTGGGAGCTGGAGATTTGAACTGAGATCCTCATGTTTGCATAGCAAGCACTTTACTCACTGAGTACCTCCCCAGCCCAAGAATATTCCTTTGGCATTTTTAAAAATTTGTTTGTTTTTGAGACAGAGTCTATATAATCCTGGTTATCCTGGAACTCCTTACGTAGACCAGGCTGGCCTTTGTTTCACAAGTGCTGGGATTAAAGGCATGTGCTATTCACCAAGCCTGGTTTCTTTTGATTTAAAAGAAAGATTATTTGATGTTTTATTTTTAATTTGTATGTGTGTAGGGAGAGTAGAGTTACAGATGGCTATGAGCCATTGACCTGCATTGAGAGCAGAACCTCTGGAAGGACAGCAGGTGCTTTCAGCCACTGAGCCTGTCTCCAGTTCTCTTCCCACTCTAAGACAGGGCCTTGGAATTCTTTACATAAACCAGGTTGGTCTCTCATTCACAGATGCCTGTCTCTGCTTCCTGAGTACTGGCAATAAAGGCCCGTGCAAGTTCTCCCCTCCCTAGATTGCTCTGAGTCACTTTCAAGGTCCTAGGAGGGTCTGCTCACCCTAACTGCATAAGATAAACACCCTCCCCCCAAAAGATAAATACTCCACTCTCAACTCATAATCTAGACGACTATACGTCAAGGCTGTACTGAGCAGCAGGTACTTGAGGGCAACTAGAGTCTCTATTTAGAGAGAGGAAACCAGCCAGAAAGAGTATATGTGCCCTCTGTGTCCCCATAAGCATTCTGGGCACTCCACAGCCAGATCGTATGAGTTCTGGTGATCAAGGCTGGGACTCCATTAGCCTCGCCAGAAGAGTCCTTTCGGGGAGGTGGCTCTGGGCTGGTGACACCCAGCACTCCAGGCTTTCTTCCTCAGCTGGGCTGGCTGTTGGTCACCAGCTTCCTTGGTCCTCACCTAGATTCTACCACAGGATGGTGAACCTTTAACATCCATGAAGGTCTGACAGAGTCCAAAAGGGACTTTGTGTCTTGGCTTTGGAGGCTCTTCCCTCCTGAGATGAAGCACCTGGATGCTTAAGAAGACTGACGACATCTAAACATATAGTTGAAACTTTTGCTGTGTCTCTGTGACTCTGTCTTCCTTCAGGACCTGAATAGCAAGGTGGGGAGGGCACCAAAGAAACAATTTGCTCCTTTGGGCCTTAGAAAAGCCTTGTGGGAGCCTGCTTGTCTCTCTGGGGAGCGGACAGTGGTGCTCAGGTTAAGAACAGATGGGCATCCAGAGGCCAGCTTGCTTGGGCTTGCTTTTTGATCTCTCCAGACCTCGGACAAGTCATTACATTGTTAAGGCTGTAGTTGGACAGGCAGTGTGGTATCGAAAGCAATGATCAAGGACATCACACGCATGGACAACCATGCTCTGCCTCACAAGACTTAAGTTCCTCCTTCTGGAGGCAAGAAAGCAGAAGACACAAAGGTGGGCAATTCCTGGTGCTCCTGGGAGAAAGCAGAAGCCTGAGCTCTCCGCTTCGGAGGGCTTGGCTGGCAAAGGGTTTTTCCCAGACAGCTGTTCAAATGCTACCTGGCTCAGGCCAGCAGCTGCAGGCTGGGGTTAGTTAGAGAGGCTAAGTTGTACTGTACCACACTCACAGAGGGGATGAGAACCCGTCCTCAGAGTATGGTATACTCTGGCTAGGCTCCCCTGGCACTTTTTAGTTAAAATGGGCTGTCCTCTGAGCTTGCCTGATAGTCACCTGCTGTCACTGTGCCTCAGGTAAGTGGAGCCAAGGTTTTGAACCTCTGCTTTAGCATGTCAGTCACTCCTGAGCTCTCTGCACTAGTTTTCTGTGAAAGCTATGGCTACAGGGGAGGCACCAGCCCCTCGAAACACCTTCTGGATAGACTTTGTCCTGGTGCCCGGCATGCTTACCTGATATGTATATATACACCAGACACAGATATAAAGAGTAAGAAAGGTATAGTAATTGGTTATAAGGACTGGTTAATCCTTATAACCATCACGTTATAAGGATATGTATGAGGAACAGCTATAGGACCCCTAATCACTGTCAGTATTTCTGAAGCCCACAATCAGGGTTACAAAAACCAGAAAAGCCACAATGGGAAAACAAATACATGATACTACTGAGAAATGGGCTGGGTTTACTCTAAACCTGAATACTATTAATAACAAAAAGCATCTGGATTAAGAAAATTCAATGTTCATTTATACCACATTTTCTCCACTGGAATCAAGTTATTGTTTGTTTGTTTTTGAGTACCCTGAGGTGGACCTGAAAGGTTATTTACTTAAAAATTTTATTGTTTATGTGTTATTTGCAGGCATCCATGTGGAGGTCTGTGGACAATGCTGGGAGTTGATTCTCTTTCTACTCTGTCTTCGGAGATTTAGTACAGGTATCTCCCTGGCCCTTGGTTTATTTTTTGAAACTGGATCTCATGTAACCTGGGCTGGCTCCAGACTTGCTAACGATACTGAATTCCTCATCCCCTTGCCTCTGTCTGACAAGATGAACCTTTTTTGAGGGCTGGGCATGGTAGTGTAAATCAGTACTAGGAATTGAACCCAGGGCCTCATGCATGCTAGACCAGTACTCTATCATTGAAGTATGTCACTGACTCTAATTTCACTTTGTGTAGAGTGCTTTCTGTATAAATAGTTATTTTCTTGTTTTTTCAAGGTGGAAGGTATTGTTTTTTGTTTGTTCTGAGAGTAAGATGTAGCCCAGGCTGGTCTTAAACTCACTGTATAGCTGACCTTGAACCCCTGACTCTCCTGTGTCTGCCTGCTCAGTGCCAGAGTTACAGGCGTGCACCCCTGTGCTTGCTGTTTTTGTAGTGTGCTCCTTTGATCCCAGCATTTTCCAGGCTGAGCCAGACAGAGACCTTTGCCCTTCAGAACATTCACAGCCACCCTAAGGTGCACTCTGGGCTCCAGCTGCTTACCCGAGATGCATCTCCCTCCTGCTTGATCATGTCCATTCCAGGCAGTTGGTTTGAGAAAAGGTTGCCTCCCCTCAGAGCAGGGTCATTGACCTGTGGTGACAACACATGACACATTTCTGGTTTTAGGCTTTGCACCACTAGGGAAAAGTGACCGCATCACCATGACCCCACAGCCTAACTGCTCTCCACATCACCATGACCCCACAGCCTAACTGCTCTCCACATCACCATGACCCCACAGCCTAACTGCTCTCCGCATCACCGTGACCCCACAGCCTAACTGCTCTCCGCATCACCATGACCCCACAGCCTAACTGCTCTCCGCATCACCGTGACCCCACAGCCTAACTG
>JANHMN010000004.1:134291896-134304683 GCA_030674055.1 Rhabdomys pumilio | reverse complement strand
GGGGTAGAGGAGGCTACAAATACTACTTGTCTTCAAAAGCAAAGTTTATTTGCACATTTTCATTTATATCCTGTTTTTTGTTTTTTTAGCTGGTTCAAATCAGGCTGGTGACTCAATCTTGTGAGTGTGAAGCACCTGAGACCATCCTGACACTTCTGCTACTCAGGCAAGTTATACATTAGCAAGAGCAATGTGAGAATACCCAAACAGCGCTGGCTTCCGTGAGCAGACTGGCCAAATAACCTGCTCATTAGCATTTATGTATTTCTTTAAAAACTTTTCTTCTTCCATTTATGTGTGTGATATGCATGTATGTCTGCGTGCCACGAGTGTGGAGGCAGAGGATCTCTCACGGGAGTCCTGGGACCACACTCAGGCTGTAAGGCTCGGTGACAGGTGCTTTTACTCACTGAGCCAGCCCACCAGTGCTAGTAGAGACTGATTTTTCAGAAGACACACTGTAGTTGTGGGTTTGTCTTGGGCTTTGATATTAACTCTGAAACTCAAACCCATTTAAATCCATGCACACATTTCAAATGGTCTGAGTTGCTGAGTGCACCAGGCTGTTCCTGGGATGGATGACTCTGTTCTGCTCTGTGTCTCTGTGTACCTCACTCTCAACACTGGCCTGACAGAGCAGAAGCTGCTCATGTCCACTGTGTGGGCCTTCACTTCAAGCTCACATCTCTCTTCCCCTCTCTGACATGGTCTCAGAGTCCAGGCTAGCCTGGAACTAAAGTCACCTCACCTGCCTCATAAAGTAAAACTTTAAAGACTGCCAGAAAAAAACCCACGGCACCTGCACTGAACAGCGAGGGGGCCAACAAGGTGTCAGCCTTCTCATGTAAGCAAAACGGACGGCACTGAGAGTGACCAGCTGGCAGGCAGTGGGGCCCATGCTTACCATAAGCTTTAAAAAGCTATTTTTGTTTTGTTTTTTTGAGACAGAATTTTTCTGCATAGCCTGGGCTGTCCCGGATCGTGCTCTATTGTCAGTCTCAAACTCACAAAGATCCACCTGCCTCTGCCTCCCCAGTGCTGGGACTAAAGGTGGTTCACCATGCCCAGCAAAAACTTCCTAACACCTACCACTCCATTTCTAAATCCCATACATTGTAAAAAACGGTTAATGATGTGAAAGTTAAGAAATAAAAAACAAAGCCAAAAAACCCACCACCCAACCCGTTAGCAGCCAGGAGTCCCTCCCAATAGTTCCTTCGTCACTTACAAGTATTCCTGTTAAATCTCACTGGCACAGGCGAAAATAAGGTGAAACAACACTTTTCAAAATAGACATAGGACTTGAGGCATGAACAGACAAAAAGCTAAGAGTAGGAAGTTCTGAGCTGCTGCTTCTCTGAGGTTCTTACCTGCTCGGGACCCATGGAGGACAGCCCTGACGTAGGCACGGAGGTCACTGAGGTCATGCTCATCTGGCCTGTCATCTGGTTCATGCTGCTCAAGCCACCCGTGTTGGTTGCCATGGACACATTGATGTTCATGTTGTTATTGTACATGCTGGTGTTTGCTTGTTGCCCAAAGTGTGGTGGGGACTGCTGTGAAAACATGCTGGAACATGGGAGGCGGGGTTAGTCTGATGGTAAACCGAGGCAGTCTTGGGTACTTGTTCCAGAGTGAATGTATCTAGAGGGATGCTGGCACAGACACCAAGCTTGCTGCTTCTCTTGCACACACTACTGAGAATCACACACACTCCTACTTTCCCAGCTGCTGGGGCTCTCTGTTCGCTTCTTGTCATGTGCACTGATAAAGCCTGGCTCTGTGTCAGCGCCTGCACAGGAGTTTTACCGTTAGGAGTGGTACCTGCTTAGAGGTGTTGCTTTTGTTCTAGAACAAGAGGTGCTGTGCTAGGCTCCTGTGACACTGTTGACTTTCGCTAAACAGTAAGTTGGCTTTTTAGCAGTTCATTTGTTATTGCTTGCTCAAGCACATACAATTTTAAAAATACGGATGAAAGGGATGGCTATTCTGTACAAAGCTTCCGAGAGTGGTCACTTATATCAGACTCAGTAATGGGGTGTTACCTGTTTCCACCCATGCTCCCCTGTGCCCATCCGTTCATGTCTGAGGCAGGCTGGTAGGCTGGGTTGGCTTGAGACTGCTGCATCATGGGACTCTGGGTATGTGCCATCCGGGGAGACATTAGAGGACTCTGGGGAGTCGTAGCCCCAGTAAAGCCAGGATCAGGTTGCTGACTTATTCCTTAAAAACAAAACAGAAGTCCAAAGGAGATTGTTAGCTATATCATAGGGAGAATGTTCCACATTAAGTATACACAGAAAAATTACTTTCAAATATCTGATTATGTACAAATTATTAGACATTTGAAAGAAAGTGAGACAGAAGTACATGGAGAAACAAAAACCTCTCCATACTTGAAATCTGTAGAGCAGTCACAGGGGTCCTAGGATACACACTAACATCAGGGCTGGAATCAGAGAAATGACACCTGTTCCTTAAGGCCTCTCCAAACCAAGGGCGAGTCTACTATGTTGACTTGATTTCATCTGAGCTGGTCAGTCACTGTCATTGCATTGTTTTAAATTTAGTCTGAGCTCATTAAATTCAGCTATATACCAAAGTCAACATATGAATAACTTTACATTAAACTAACTTTCATCATCCCATGTTCAGGTGATTTATTTTAGAAAATATATCTGCATGTCCACATTGGCTTATTTTTCTTTTTTAAAAAGGGCTTGTGGCACTTGAGTGTTGACAAGATTATCAATTTCTTGTTCAGTTTCAGGATAAAAGAATTCACAGCAAAAGGAAAGGAATCTCGGCAGACTTTCCTAAGCCACCGAATGGAAGCCCAGCAGAGGCAGGCAGCGGGAAAGGGAGGTGGTGATGAGGGCACTTCAGGGGCCCGGTAAGAACATATTTGCTTAATCCTGGGCAGCACTTAATGTTTAAAAGTAGACAAAAGGAAAGTCTTAAGAGGGGGAGAAAAAAAAAAAAGCAATGTACTGTCTTGCTCTTTAAAGAGACAGGACATTTGTATTTAGGCAACACAAAGGCCTTCATGGTTCCTTACAGATCACTCAGACAGGGAAAAGCAGAGCCATTTGGAACACTTAATGTCATAGAGAGAATGTTCCACATTAAGTATACACAGAAAAATTATGTAAGCATTATGTAAGCACTAAGAATCCCACTATTAGTTTAAGATGATACAACACAAATATTAATCTCTATGACGTTATCCTTAGTATCTCATCTGTTAGACTGACATTAAAGAACAAATCTATATAAAGTAAAGCAAGTGACATTACATACTCAGTAAAGACTTGGTATCATCTTGAAAGTTGTAATTTTCTTTTTTTGTAAGTGTTGTCAGTAACAAATAAGGTCTTTATTTTTCAAAAGCTGTAGACTATCGGTAATATTTAAATCGACATGTCTTCTGACATTTCATATCTAGTTACTGATTTCTTCGTGTCAGACTCAGAGACAATCAAATATAAGTAGCAGTGTATATTACATTCATAGACACACTGACACTCATGCATGCTCACACATCCAGAGACACATATACGTCTAACTTTGGTCATTCTTAAAGACCCAAAGCAAAGGAGGACCTGAGCTAACAGGTGGGTACTGTAGGACTTGCAGGCCCCAACCTCCTCCCAGGTTTCCCATCATTCCCTGGTTAACCAGGCACAGAGCTGTGACCAGGACTGAAGGGCCTTGGGGAGAAAGGAAAAAGAACAGGTAAGTCAGACAGGAGGCTGACGGCGGGAGGGATCTGAGTCCAGTACCGTAGTTCGGAGGAAATGGGAACTGCTGGGCATTGGCCTGGGGGATCCGGGGATTGCTCATGGCTGCTGGGAGACCAGTGGGAGCCACCATGCTTGGGGTCATAGTCAGCCCTTGTCCTCTCATCATCAACGTTCGCTGCTGCACCTGCTGTTGCTGATGCATCTGTCTCTGCCGAAGATGCTGGTTGAGGATTTCCCTCTGCCTCTGAGCCAGCATCTGTGCATTGATAGGAGCCTGAAATGGGGGCAACCAAGAAGGAAAACCACAGACAGACAGGTTAGAGAGGGCACCAATGGCATGTGTTATGTAACATCACTCCAGCATCTGTGCATTGATAGGAGCCTGAAACGGGGGCAACTATGAAGGAAAGCCACAGACAGACAGGTTAGACAGGGCACCAATGGCATGTGTTATGTAACATCACTTGGAAAACAAAGTTCCATGAAAGGAGGTCCTCAGAGCAGAACACAGAGTGAGCACACTCTAAGTCCCACCTGTGTGCCATTCTGTAACCCTGCTGATACCAACCAACTCGTTTCCTGAGTTCAAAAGAGCACAGGCCGTTCTACAGGAAGACTATGTTTATCTTTAAAATTTATTTTATGTGTGCAATGCTCACGGAGGTCAGAAGAGGGCATCCAATCACCAGGAAACAGAATTACAGGTGACCATGTGCTGCTTTGTGGGTGCTGGGAATTGCACCTGGGTCCTCTAAAAGAGGAGCCATCTATGTAGCTCAAATGGACTGTCAACTCTTCAGTTATTTAGCCTCCTGAGTGCTGCGAGTACACTGGGATTACAGCATGTGTGACCTTGCCTGGCAGAAGACTTTTTATGTAAGTTGACGATAACATTTAGAATCTCTTCTAAGGAACATTCCAACCTAACAAGAAACCAAATCACTGCCAAAGGTGACTTGGTGACTTTGGAGAGAGAGAGGTGGGCGTGATATGATAGTGACTTCTGTTACCTCACTGATCTCTCTGCACAGGTGTCCCCCGTCTATGGCCATACCACCCCAGATGCACCTGATCTCAGAATGGTCTTTACTTGGGATAACTGTGCTGAGAGGCCAGGATGGGTGATATGGATGTGAGAGGGGACCCTGGGTGTGTACACTGGTGCTGGAATGGCATACCCTAGCCACTCATGAGGCTGCCTACTCTGTAATCCCAACAGCAGTATGCACAGCACTGTTAAGCCATTTATGACCATAAATATAGCAGCAAAGAATTCCATATGCTTAGCATTTCCCACCAAGGGGAGGGTGTGATGAACATGTGGCCTTTTTATGTGGCCAGCAGAACCCAGCAGGCTTTGTGCTGGTGCAGTACTGTCCAGTGTTCTGAAGTGGACGACATGGGTCTGCTTTACGGACAAAGTACAAGTGTCGGACAAGGCTTGTTTGGGTCTGAGTTAGCCTGTTGACTGAGTTTAAGTTAATGAGTAAATTACATACACATAAAATGTCTTCACACAGAAACTCCATAGAAACAAGGCCTTGTATTGATGTGCCGAGAACAATGTTGTAATCAGACTCCTGAAGGCTAAGCCTGTGCTCTCACAGGAACGGTGGCCAGTACTTGAATACAGGACTGGTTGATACTTTCTAATACGACTTTTGTGTATTATAAGAATCAGCTGGCCCTGCCAAAAGAGATAGCACTAAGAGCTAAAACATGGAGTCAGGACTGGGGAAAAGCCAAGCTGGGTAGGCCCAGAGTGTGCAGGACCAAGGTGTGGACCTGGGTGGCTGCTCACTCAGCTTATCCGGGAGGAAAAATGACAGGAGAGGCTTCTCACCTGAGTTGGTACTCCAGGCCGCAGAGTCAAGTTCACATTGGAAACACTGCTGATCTGATTCATAAGTGGCTGGCGATTCTAAACACAAACATGGAGGCATTAACATTTTGCTGGAAGGGGGCAATTTGAGACAGGGTCTTACTATATAACCCAGGCTGCCCTAGAATCCATCCATGTTTTTTGAGACAGGGTTTCTCTATGTTTTTCTGGCTGTTCTGTAGACCAGGTTGGCCTTGAACTCACAGAGATCCACCTGCCTTTGCCTCCTGAGTACTGGGATTAAAGGGTAATGCAGCCATTCTTAGCTCAATACATTTACACTACAGGATATATGTACTTCAAATCATCTTTTCAATTAACAGCCCTCTCCAACTCAACTCTAATCTTCTAGAGTTCCCAGCCAGCCATGGCCCCCAGCCTGAGAGTCCCATGAAAAACTAACCTGCTGTGCTTGGAGACGATGCTGAAGCTGAAGTCTCAGTTGGTTTGGCTGGTTCTGCACGATGCCCGTGGGCCTGAGGCCTGGTCGGGGCTGCATCCGGAGTGTGGTGTAATTTGGCCGCTGTCCCATGGTGTGAAAGTTTGGATCTTGCATGGGATTATAGCTACCCTGGGCCATTTGTGCCTGAGATGCATACTGCTGTGGGAAAACAGGGGCCTTCTGCTCCAGCATTATGCTGGACTCTTGACTTGAGAACTGCTCTGGATCTACAGCTTGGCTCTGAAAAGAAACCCCAAATAACCACGTAAATAGAGCTACTAATAACACTGTACTGAACAACAGGCTTTCTCTCTCCCGACTGTAACTGATGCTTTAGAAATACTGTACCAATTTTACCAATGTAGTTTTTAGCCTGCCTCTACTTTTCCTTCTATACAATGCGTCTTTGCAATTATCCAAGGGAAGAAGCAAGGGTCAGGCTGTCTCCCTGCAGTGCTTCCTCCAGGCAGTGGGACCAAGGGGCTGGGACCATGCAATGCTCCTACTCCCTTCCAGTGAGAACCTGGCAGGGGCTTTAATGAGCAGGCAGCTGCACATGTTCCCTCTTTTGACTGAGCACACAACCCTTATCAATCATTTAACTCATGATTGCCTTAGTCCCCATTAGCAGTGCTGGGAAAACAGCCCCCTGTCTTCACTCTAGAAAACAAAGCAGGGTTGCAGACATAAGGCCGATGGACTGTAGAGAGTCTTTCCGGCTAAGACTTGGTACGCTTGGTGCACATTACAATGTGGGACTTGAGCTCATCAGTGGGGTGATATACTTACTGCCTATTATGTTTTAGGTGGGAACAGTTTGATATAGGGTCTTACATAGCCCTAGGTGGTCTCTAACTTGCTATGTAGACCAAGTTGGGTTTCAACCATGAGCCTCTGGCCTCAAGCTCCCAAGTGCTGGGATTACAGGTCAATGCCCGGCTTACACTTGTTATTAAGCTGTTCTCTATGGCTGGTGGAATTTCTTACATGGCCACACTTTGCTACAATTCACTTACTACATGCCAGACATAAGGATGTAGAACAGATCCTCCCTGTGTCTTGACCAGCATCTGAAGACCAGGCTGGCCTCGAACTCAGAAATCCGCCTGCCTCTGCCTCCCAAATGCTGGGATTAAAGGCGTGTGTCACCACTGCCCGGCAGCTATACAGTTTTTAAAAATGTGTGTGTGTGTGTGTGTGTGTGTGTGTGTGTGTGTGTGTGTGTGAGAGAGAGAGAGAGAGAGAGAGAGAGAGAGAGAGAGGAAAGAGAGAAAAGAGAGAAAGAGAGAGCAGAGTGAGTGCACGTGAGTGTGTAAGGAGGCCTGGAGGTCTTCTGAGGATGCAGCTCTTTCATTCAGTTTCTGAGACAAGGTGATTCAGTTTCTGAGACAAGGTGTCTGTCATTTCTGCCAGTGGGCTGACCTTCCTGTTTCTATACACAGGAAATGTAGAGCTTTCTCAGGGAGAATGTCTTAAATCTATGTGGCCTGAGTATCAATGTGAAGATGTAATATACCTGGCCAGCCCTTGTACTAGAAGCCACAGCTACACACTTAAAGGTCTTTAGAAGGGCAAGCCCCAACAGCAGGAAAATCTCAAGCAGCCTTCAGGTTATTGCTATGGTAGCCCTGCCTCAGTCCCTCCAGCCATCCTGGTGCTGCACAGCACCCTAGGACAATGACAACGTGGCCTGTGCTCTGTGGTCAGCAGGACTGCTTCAGCATACTGCCCTCTCCTCTCGACAATTTAAAAAGCCTGCATGCATGGAGTACCACCAGCAGGTAGGCCATTCCTTGTTGAAATATTTCAGAACTTTATATTTATCCATATTTAACAGAAAATCTACTTAGGTTATTTCCATATTGGTCTATTTAGTCTTTGCTTTGTTTGACACAGGCCTCACTTTTGTTTAGAGCTCACAGATTATACTGGGCTGCCTGGTGCTCTGGGATCTTCCTGTTTCTACCCTCACAAATTCACCACTGCTGGGATAAAGTGTGTGACACTGAGCCTGGTGTTTTTTCCTGGGCTCTGGGGATGTTTGTAAGACAAGCACTTTATTTTTAAACTGTGTATGCAACTCTGGCTAATATATAGTACATATGCATACCACATTTCTGCCCCTGCACCTAAGAATGCTGTCTGCAGTTCAGCTTAAATGACATGGCGACTAACCCGAGGAGATGTTACAGAGCATTCAACATGATGCAACACTGGTTTTAATTTTTAAAAAGTATTTCAATATCTTGGGGGCCAAGACAGGTCAACTGGCGTAAGTTTGAGCCTAGGCTAGGCAGGGGAGGATGTCTTAAATCTCCTAAAAATCTCTCTTAAGACATAAAACCCCTCCAAAGTGCCCCAAAGTGTTACAAGTCACTGAGGAACTTTAAGGACATTTAAGAGTGCCACTTGCACAAACTCGAGAATAATAATAGAAAAGCTGAGTTCTAGCTGACACTAAAGGCGAAGCCGACCAGCTCCACAGGAAACAGGTACCAGTTGACTTTCCGGCTTTGATGAGGGTGCACTCTGTAACCTCCAGTCATTTACTCCACTCTACTGTTGTCAACATGAATCGACAAGTCTGAACTCACACTTATGTCTGCTAAACTCTGGGAATTATGACTGTTTTTAAGGTTCCAGAGTCTTTAATGTCTGTACCACTATCCTCACAGTGACATGCTGCGGGGCCAGCCTGGCCTTGGAATGTGCTTGTGACAAAGATAGAGAGACTGGCACTAGACGGAAAGAAGGACCCTTCTAGATAGATACCTCCTTCTACTGCAAACCAGGAGTCTGTTTCACAGGACAGCAGCTGTGGGGGCAGCTTCAGATACTGAAGGGGGGACATGAGGTTATTATCCCAGCCTCACAGGTATTCTCAAATCAAAGAAATACAATCTATTACTTCTTCAAATAAACTAACTGGGAAGCAGAGAGAAAACTAGACTCACTAGGGTGGTTGACATCTTAAATTGTTATGGGTGACACCCACATAAAGGTTGGAGTGTTTGGCGAGCCTCAGTCACACATAGATACTTCTGCTACCTATGTGTGAAACAGTCCTTTCTCAGTAGCGGCTGCCTACTGAGTGCTCAGGCACAACAAGACTGAGGCCTGTGCTCACACTGTCTCCCATCCCAGCGGCGAGGACCAAGGCCCAAAGGAAGCAGTGACCCTGTGGCTTCTCTAACATTTTTTTCCCTAATCTGCCCTATCAGCAAGCATGGGCAAGAGGCTTTACTTCTGCCTTTCTGCTGTAACTTGTCTTATGTAATGGTTCTTCCCAGGTGCTTCTTGGGCAACAGTTTATGTGAGAGTAGGAGAGAAAAGAGGAGGAATAGGGAGGCCTGCCTATGGGGAGGTGAAAGACATCCCAGAGCAGCATGCAGGAACTGAGCCCTTTGACCTATACAGGGCCTGCCCACTGCGGTGCTCCAGCCTACCTGGCTGACCAGCTCTGGGATCCCCAGGGCTCTATCAATCTCCTCGAGGCCATCGAAGTTCCGCAGGGCTAGATACAGCTGGTCTAGAAGAGCGCCCTCGTCACTTGGCGACTCTGCTGCAGGATGTGGACACAGCAGGTCATCAGGCGAGCTGCCGAAGGGCTGCCTGTAAAGAGACAAACACACCATGGGCTGGTAGAATTGCCAGGTGATTTCTAGGGTCTCTTCAACAAGCTAAGCACTGAGCAGAATGAAGATTTTTGAAAATGTGCACCTGAAAAATCCACTTTATTTAGTGTTAATAAAGGCCAGTTAGAGCAGTTATGTCTCTACACCCTCCACAAAGTAGGGGGTAAGCTTAACCAGGTACCCATGTTTGTGCAAAGTCTGAAAGGCACTGCCATAAAAGCTACTTTGATGTGTGTGTTTGGGGTTCACCTACCTAACTTCACAGAGCTGCGCGCACGCACGCGCACGTGTGTGTGTGTGTGTGTGTGTGTGTGTGTGTGTGTGTGTGTGTGTATGTGTGCGTGCGCGTGCGCGCGTGCTTTCACACACGCACGTGGATCTGCTGTGCACTGACAGGCTCAAACATTCTGGAGCTCTCCGCAGAGTGTAGTGACTGCGCAGCCCTTTTATGTGAGGCCACGGTGAGCAGAGAGGAGAGGACAGCAGACTCACGCACTTGAGTACAACCTGGGCTTGAGTTTGAGTGATCTTGGCTGAATTTGCAAGTATTTACTAAAACTCTGAAGAAGTGTACCTGTTAGCTATCATGAGTTAGGTGCCAAGGGAAGGAGATCACAAACCTTCTAACTGTAATTGCTATAAGGTAATATTTGATCTTGACACTAAACTGTCATTTCTATGGTATATAACATTATAATTAAGTTACCAAACAAATTAGAGGAGCTTCTAGTCAGTGCAGACCTGGGAGAGAAAACAATACTAGTGTTTCCCAAAGGCAGTTCTGCACTGCAGACCTACTCCACAACACCGTGGAGAACACACAAGTTTACAGACACACTTCCTTTTCATTGTGTGTGGTACTGGGACTTGAACCCAGGGCATCATAGGTGCCAGGCCAGATATGCTCACATCCAGAAAACTCATTCTTAAACAAGTGGAGATAAATGTATCAAGGGACTTGCCTGGCCCTGGCCTGGGCAGTCCAGTATGTTACTCTGACTTAGGACTGTAACACGGTGCCCTGCTGAGCACCCAAACCAACAATTAATTTCAAACAATGCAGCAGAATGAACCAGTGTGCAGTCTATATTCCTCATCTGGTCCTATGTTGTAGAGGAAATCACCAGCGAGTGTCCTTCGATGTCTCATCTCACTGGGTGATCTACAGGTCACAGTCCTACAGCTTCTGCTCCACAGCGAGCTGGCTGGGAGGCCACGTGAGGCAAGGGCACCACAGGCTGCCTGTAGTGTGCATCTACAGAGTACATCTGTACAGTGAGTACAGAGTACATCTCTGTGCTCACCCTCTTCTGCCACTAGTGAGAGGAGAGGCTTGTGGAAGAGCAGCTTGCCTGCACTGAGCATGTTCAACATGTGTCATCTTCTTTTTTCTCTATAGCCCACACTCCCTAAATTAAATCTTCAAAACACAAATGCGATCAGATCTCTCCTCTCCTGTTATAATTTAGGAGCTGAAGAGAAAGTTGAGAGAAATGACAATGTGAGGAAGAAAAGCAGACAACCACATGTCACAGTAGGGTCTGAGGAGACACCCCACATGAGTGCCCAACAATTGGACCAACTGGGGCTCAGAACATTCTGGTAGTCAAAAGTCAATGTTGGTTCTTGATCATGTTCCCTCAGGCCTGGGAAGCTACTTAGTGAGACAATGAAGTGATGCCTCTGTGCTGGACAGTTTCATGTCACCTTGACAGTCATCATAGAGGAGAGAACCTTAACTGAGAAAATGCTTCAGTGACATCCAGCTGTTGGCAAGCCTGTAGAGCATTTCTTAGTGATTGATGTGGGAGGGCCCAGCTCAGTGTTGGCTGGTGGTCCTGGGTTCTAATAAGAGCACCCCTCCCCTGTCTTCTGCCTCCAGGTTCTTGTCCTGCTTGAATTTCTGTCTCGACTTCCTTCAATGATGGGCTATGTTGAAGTGTAAGCCAGATAGATCCTTTCCTCCCCAACTTGGTTTTGGTCAGTGCTTATCACAGCAATGATAACCTGGACAGGCTCTGTCCAGCTGTGTTAGCAGTTGTCAACTTCTGTCAAAAGTAC
Organism: Rhabdomys pumilio; assembly: GCA_030674055.1. Taxonomy (NCBI): domain Eukaryota; kingdom Metazoa; phylum Chordata; class Mammalia; order Rodentia; family Muridae; genus Rhabdomys; species Rhabdomys pumilio. The sequence goes on along the minus strand of JANHMN010000004.1, from coordinate 134,292,920 downwards.
TGCAAAAACAACGTTCCTCCCCAGATTCCTCCACTGATAGTTAACAGGCATGTGAAGTCTAACCATAATGGACTGTGGAATCCGCATGAACACAGGCTTGCCAAGCTCTATCACACGGAAGCTGGAGAGGCCCAGCCTCATCCTTTCTGAGAATCAAGTCTTAAAGCTGCAGCAACCAAGTACTTACAACAGAAAACAGATGCCCAAGTTAGACACATACTACTGAATAACAATAAAATACTGGTTTTTTTTTTTTTTGTTGTTGTTGTTGTGTTTTTCTGAGACAGGCTCTCACTAAGCAGCCTAGTTGCATGTTTCAATAGCTCCTCCAGCAGAGTCTTGGAGGAAGAACCCTGGCACAGCAGCTGAGTGCATATGACTCACTGTGTAGGCTAGTCTGGCTTTGAAGTTAAGAGATACACCTGACTCTGCTTCCCAAGACGCACACACGCATGCACATCAATACTTTAAAAAAAAAAAAGTAAAAAGAGGGAAAAAAAGGAGAGTGGTTGGAGAGATGGCAGAGGTTAAGAGACAATGCTTCTGCAGAGAAGCTCAGTCCCAACACCCACATCAGGTGACCTCTGGAAGCCCAGAGGCTTCTGGAGCATTGTGGTGCTATGAACTCGCGTGCGCGCGCGCACACACACACACACACACACACACACACACACACACACACACACACACACAGTAAGACAATGTGTGGATGAAATAAAGAGAAGGTCTGACAGACTGTCGGAATCAGACAAGAACCGAGAAAACAAAAGGTCAGAGTATAAACAAGGTGGCTAGTCTTGTAGACACATACACCTGCTCACAATAATCTAGTAAAGCTAGTGTGTAGTACACACCTGTGAGTCCTGCTCTTGGGAGGCCCACACAGAAGGACTACAAGTTTGGTTTCATTTTCAGTTTTCTTTGAGACATGGTTTCTCTGTGTAGCCCTGGCTGTTCTGCCTGCTGTCCTGAGTGCTGGAATTTCTTCCCCCCCCCCCCCCCCCCCCCCCCCCCCCCCCCCCCC
>JANHMN010000004.1:134281340-134291796 GCA_030674055.1 Rhabdomys pumilio | reverse complement strand
CCTCCCTTTCTCTCTCTCTCTCTCTCTCTCTCTCTCTCTCTCTCTCTCTCTCTCTCTGTGTGTGTGTGGACACACACATGTGGAAGTCAGAGAGTAAGAGGTCAATGTCAGGTGTCTATTTTTTTTGAGACAAGATCTCTCACTGGGACCTGGCCCTCACTGTTTAAGCTGGAGCAGCTAGCCGCTGGGCCCTACAGATCCTCCTGCCTCTGCCTCTCCAGTGCTCGGGTTACAATGTAGGGCCACTAGAATCGGCTTTTCAATGGGCTCTGGACCTGAACTCAGGTCTTCATGTTGGTGCAACAAGCACGTTATCAACTGTGTCACCTTCCTAGCTCTGATTTCAATTACACCGTTTCTCCCTTCAAGCCCTCCACATACCTCTCGCAGCTTAGTTCAAGTTCAGAGCTTCCTTTCTCATTTGTTGTCGATGCACATGTGTGTATGTATATATTCCTAAGTATAACCTGCTTAGCCTGTATAATGTTACACTTGCATGCATGTATGTTCAGGGCTGACTGGTGGTACTGATAACCAGTCCTGGGGAGGACTGTTTCTCCCTCTCAGCATTCCTTGTGGCCTGCAGTTCTTGTGTAAGACTGAGGCCTCGTGGGCATTCCTCCACCACCTTTGGAATGTTTCTTGTTATCCTTGTCCGTATCCTGCTCAGGCAGTCGTGTGGTGAGACTTCATGGGTGCAGCCTCCTGGTGTTACCAGGACATAGTCTCTCCATTGTTGTCTGGCTATACATCCTGTCCATCCCTTCTTTCACCATGTTCCCTGAGCCTTAGGTGTGGATGTGTTTTACAGATACAGCCACTGAGACAGGGCTCTACAACCCTCATTTTGATTGTGATTTTCTATAATGATCTCTGATGCAAAGAGAAGTTTCCTTGATGAGGGGAGGACTTATTTAGCTAGATTCCAGAGAGGCACTGGGTGACCCTCCTCTTTTTCTTTTTCTTTTTTTTTTTTTAAATTTTTGTAAATTGTGGTAAAATATACACAACTCAAAATAAGATCATTTCCTGTTACCCTACACATACCATAACCCCTGATGGAGCAAGGTGCTGCGTGGCCATATGCACTAGGCTGCTGTGCCCGTGTACTTCCTCCAAGACTCTGAAACCTTCTCTGTCAGCCCTGCTGGACGAGCTACCGAAACATTACCCCCCTCACAGCATCTGTACCATGCACTGCTACCTAATACTGCTTAGCAGCACAAACATCATTTTTCCAACTAAACTGCCAGGTGTTTAAAGGCGTGTCTAGGTCATGCTGATTTCTGTACCTTCCTTCCTTTCACTTTGTGCCTAGTGGATGACTTGGTCTGAAGAAATGATAACTGGGCAAGTTCTGTCCATTCCGAAGGAATTCACCCAGCATACATTTGAAACAACTAACGGAACCCATGAGCCATGGGCTAACACTCTTCTACCTCTCAGGACTTACCTGTTCTGGCTGGCAAAAGATGCCTGGTCTATAGGCAGGATGCTCTCAGGCCATGGGGCAGTTTGGTTTGGAGGGGCCTGCTGTTGATTATACTGAGGTCCTCCCATGTTCATCTCTAACTCAGAAGGCCCTAAAAGAGGGAGGAAAAAAAAAAAAAAGAAAAACCTAAAATTTGTATCTTATAATTTAGAAAGCATACATGTTTACTGTAGCTGAGAACAAGATGATGCAGCTCTGATGTGAGGTACAAATGCAAGCAGCGAGCAAAGTCTCATGCCGCCCGCCTTTGGGCGCGTCCAGGTCAGCAGCGACAGCAGGATATCTAGCCTCTCACTTAAAGCTTTAGCAGAACCTCCAACTCCCTTCCTCCCTGCAGCCATTAGTGCAACATTTCTGCCACACTGTGTGCCTGCATAAGACTGGAGTGAAGACGACTGTGTCTGCAATATGGTGTAAGGCTGCACAGACCCGCTGCAAGGCAGCAGGGAGCAGACGTGCTGCTCCTGGTTACCGGCACCAGAACTTGCAGTCTTAGCTTTTCAACAGCAGGCACACATTCAGATACACTTCTCCTTCTAAGAGTCCTTTTGTGGCTCTAAAGCACATGAGCTTCCTAATTATTTTATTTTATTTTACTATCCATTGACTGGACATCCACAACAGGCAATTTTCAGTTGGGCTGATTCACAGCTTTGTACTGTACTTACCACTGGAGAAATCCAGCTACATGCTACACACTATATCTTACAGAGCTGTATTAGGAGTACCAAAGTGAGACAACCATCAGCAAGGCAGGGAATACATTAAATATCTATATAAGATCTCTTACTGTGACTTTTATAAGTGTCTTACTAATGTCTCAGCTTAATTTTCCACAGAAATTTCTTTTGAGTTTGGGCTTTTTTTTTTTTTTTTCATTTTTAATTTTTGGTATTTTCAAATGACACAAATTTAAGTTTGAAAACCACCTACTACCATGAGTATTTGTGTAGAAATGTGATTATAAATGTCACTCTCAGAAATATTGAATCAAAACACACACACAGCACTTCCATACCTATGGAAGAAATCTGATGTCAGAGCTCAGGCAAGAGGCCTGCTCTTCTGTCAAAATAATCTCAAAATTTCCTGGGAATGAATTAGCACTTCCTTGCAATATCTAACAAGAAAGTTTACAAACACAGCCTTTTTAGAATTGAGCTAATGCTAAGATCAGAGGAAGTCCTATGTCTGTGATTACAAAAATAGGATCAAGCAGGAACTGTCCAGACCACCCATCTTGTTTTCCCTTGAGACAGGGTCTTGTTTAGCTCAAGCAGGCCTCCGATTTGCTGTGTAGCTGAGAGTGATGAGCCTGTACTTCCCAAGGGTTGGCATTATAAGTGTGCACATCAATATTTTAATAACAGGTTTTCTGATGATCCATACATCATACAATTCACCCATTTCAAGTACAGCATCCAACAGGTGTCAGTATGTTTGGGTGTACCACGACCATATCAATGCAGACACACTTTCACCGACCGGAGATGAACCCTTGTCCCAGGAGTCACTTCCTGCTTCCTTCCAGGCCTTCAGCCTTAGGCAACTATGATGATGGTTTTGTGGAGTGTGCACAAAAATTCATTTCAATAACATGTGAATTGTCTCTACATAGAATCCTAGAAATGCTTGGGTGCTGGGTCATATTCTTGAGTGGCTGTGTTATCTATCAATGAGGCCGAAGGAAGATGCTGACTTCACAGCCTGGCTGAGGGCCTTAGCGGTTCAGGATGACCACATAGAGTTCGACATTGGGGCTGTACCACCGAACTATTTCTTTGCCTTTAAACTATGATATACACGCTTATCTATATGTATGTGCATAGTATTTATAATATGACATTTTAATGTATTTTGCCTCTAAATTAAAATTAGGTAATTAGTCTATGATTCTACAGGGTTTTAGCAAAATGCCATTTAGGACAGCTTCACACCAGAGGATTGCCTAAGCACTAAGCCAGAAGGAAGGCCTGGAAGGACCATGGAGCTGACAGTCCATCTGAAGAAGGCATAAGGAATGTAATAAGGCATGTAAGGTGCTTACCTATGTTCATGACCTGAGACTGAAGCATCTGTCTTTGGCCAGGCTGGCTGTTGGCTCGCATGGGGATGCTGGCTGTTGGGTTCCGAATCATGCCTCCTTGGATTGGCCGGTTCATGGCACCAGTGGTAGCGGCACAAGTGACTCTCACAGCTGGACTCTGTGGTGCCCATTCCCCAGAGGGCATGCTGGGCCGGGAAGTGCTGCTGCCAATCATTCCTGCATGCATGACAGGAAACTCAGAGATGCAGACATTGAAAATAGCACATGCATGAATGCCAGACCTATATACAAGACTCAGACCATGACTGTAACCTGCAGTTGGCCCAACAGCAAACACTCCCCCTGGGGCAGATGTGGGCCCTTGGCTAAGAACTAGGAATTGGTGATTACTACAGTTCTCACAGCAGGCATCTGCTACTCTGTGCTTCAGAAGAGCTGTGAAAACTGCTCCCAGATGTACTTAGAACAGGCGCCGCGGCAAGTGGACAACCCCAACTTCCTTCCTCAGGAAGTGAATCACATTAGCTGACATACACGTCAGAGCTCTACTTTCCAAAAGGGAGGTGAGGTGAGGAGGAGCAAGGTAAGAACTGATAATCAATCCCACAATTATCGACCCCAGTTAGAGAATGTCCTGCAAAGCCTTTGCAAGAGCTGAGCATCCTCTCATCCTCTCAGTGGATCAGAGCCTGCTACACTTTGGAGCACGCAGACATGCTCACTGGGCGACCATCGAGCGAGGCTGCCCCACTGCAGGCACACCTCTGCATGGACAGGGTACTTTAGCAACAACCTCCATCAAGAAATACAATTCAGTGAATTTTAAAATTTCCCAAGAGCAGCCTCTAAGTCCTAGGGAAATAAATTAAAGACCTTCCTGATACAGTCCTTGCAGCTAAGGGGTTTGATCCTCCTGGAGCACTGGCACTCCTGACCAGAGATGCAGAATGGGTTAGAATAGGCATGAGAAAATTCTTCTGCATTTGGCATCTGATCATGTGGAACAATGATAACTCAACATCACCAGGCAGGATTCAGGTCTATTACTGTCAAGGCCCTGGATGATGGCCAAACACTACCTAAACACTATGGCTTGCTTTCATTTACTTTATGTCGGTTAAGCAAACTTGGTATAATGAGCAAGTGGATAGAACCTGGGTGTTTCCTCATTTGTGAAATGACGGATGTGCTGAGATGTTAAAAGGTGGAGAGTGATTAGTTAGAGTTAAAAACTGCAATATTAGGACATACTGTAAGCCATTTGTATTATATTTTACCTATACACAGATATTATGGGAGAAAGGTATTTTAGTTTTCAAAATTATCTACTATGTAAATAGCATTACAAGATGATAGTCAGTAGGAGGGTGAAGTTACCTATAACTCAACAGTATCAGTGCAATAAAAATGGGCGCTGTTCCTTTTGGTACTGGTCTTTATACCCTGTGATCTTGACAGCCTGGGCACTAGTAGGTCCTAGGACACCCAGTTTAGCGGAGCCCATCCTCATGGTCCTAGGGTCCAACATGAGACTTCAACAATGTAGACCTTCCTGTAGTCATTGGATAGGGAGCAACTCCTAGCCATTCATCAGTTACTTCTCTTTAAAGAATTTTACATCACCAAATATTTACATAAGTCATTATTGTATTTAAGAGTGATTAAGTGAATAAATATACCACTGTTTCCATGAATCTGTAATTTAATGAGGGAGTCAGTACACATGTGTCTATCAGCAGGAAGAATGTGCTGAATGAATAAACTGATATAGTATAGCTCATGTTTCACATGAATTCTCTCTCAGTAATCGGAAATGAAACATCCATCACTTCCCCTTAAATAGCGCTCTGATCTTCAGTTAACTAAAACGGCAATGTACAGGGATTACAGACTGAGCTAAAAATAAAATAGCAAGAATTAAAACACCCACCAAGTGTAAGCTCTTTTTATAATATCTACTTATTTCTATGCTCAAGTCTCTAATAAGTCACGGAGACAAGGAAAGAAAGCTATAAATTATAGCCAGCTCTTTCATAGGAAGACAGCATCTTCCTAGACAAATGCCGTTCCAAGGCCCACACTGTGAGTTCATTCTGAATTCTATGGCCGCCTCGGCAGAAGCATGTATCACTTAGGAAGTGTTCTTGGGCAATATGGAGGACACTGGAAAACGGTAGCAAGTCAAGATCCAGCTAGATCCCAGGCAAGGTCTTGAATCTCGAGGAAGCCGCCCTGATGGGTGTGATTTCAGAGCAGTGTGCTCATTTAACTTTGCCCTGACCTGAAGCTGTTAAAATGCTTCAACTTTAAGAAAACCGAAGACAAAGGCCAATAAGACAAAACAACACAATCTGTGGCTTAAGTTGTCCTTCAGCAACAACCCCTGCAGAGCTAAGAGAACAGCGGAAATGTGGGAAGACAGGAAAAAGCCTAGAACTGTGGAAGAATGGTAGAGTTTTAAACCTCCATTTAAACCGTCAATCCGTTTTTGGAGGTATCAGCAGATTACCAACGGACACTAACAAGCATCAGCTATGGGATACACACCCTTCCGTTTATTTTGCATATCTTCTTCCAAGTTCAGACCAGTAGTTGGGATAGAGGTGAAGAAAGTTTAGACAAGAAGACTGACATCAGAAACTTCCTCAAAGCAGCAGCTGAAGAATGACCTGGTCAGCTTGATGGAGTGGCTTCCCAGAGGCCTCCCTCACAGGGAATCTGTGGGGTTTCCTCATTTCACACGAGAGCGTCTAATACGCCTCTGGTCAAGTTGTACCATTTGATGTGGATGAACACATACACTGTTAAATTACACAACCCACCAGGAAGCAGCAGTACCTGAACCCTTACCTGTGCTATTGCTCCCTAAGTTGCCTTGGCTTCCTAGCATCCCTTGGTTACCCATCATTCCTGGCTGAGGTATCACTGAGTAGGGACTATTGTTTCTGATTGGTGGGAAAGGTCCAGCACCAGTTGGGCTTTGCAATGTGATGTCAAGTGGTAAATTCTGGTTTGGCAATAACCTGCCCAGTTGCCCTGGTCGTGGGTTATTAAAAGCTAAGGAGAGAACAAATGAGAAATTGAAGGTTAATAAAGGACAATGAAAAAGAATATTAACAGTAAGTAGTGTTTAGGAATGTCTCCTGTAACATGACAAAGATGCACAGCATCGGTTAACCAAATCCATGAAAGACGGCTCACAGACAGAAAACATATGCAGCACCCTGCAGGTATCATCTAACCCATTGGCCTTGCAAAAAAGGGGGTGTAAACAAGTACCATGTTTTTTTCTCTCCAGGAATTTTAGCATTGAAAAGTCTTTTCCAACTAAACCACTGATACATTAATACGATAGTGTGTTCATGTTACACTATTTACACGCTGGTGGGTGGGCTTTTTCCATTCATAATTTTTTGTTTGTTTGTTTGTTTGTTTGGATAAGGTCTCCCCTCAAATTTGGGATGCTCTTGTCTGCTTCAGGAGTTGTGATTTTCACAGTAGTGAACCTATACACATCCCCTGCACGCAGCAGCAGACCGACACACATGCGGTTTGGATGGCACAACACTATTTCTCAACTGGGTCAAGGTTTAGAATAAGCTAGAAGTACACACTTCCACTACAAGTTCAAACTGTTGAGTGTACACTGTGGCACCTGAAACAATACTGCACTGTAGGCTATGACTAGCAGTATGACTTTACTCCAGGCACATATTTAGATTTGAAATGATTCTTATGGTTAGTTCACAAGAATTGACTGTGTACTGAGCAGTAATCTGGTGTCAAGTAGATGACCTGTAATTTTATAACAATGTTATTAAAACACTGAAATACTGTACACACTAATTTATAGAGCTAATTTATTAGTGATATCAAGACTTTACTTTCTTTTACTTTTATAAGCACAGACTGCACTAGCAGTTAGGAGTAAGAACTTTTCAACAACCTATGGTAGAAAAAAAAACCATTCAGAAAAATCAGTGCTGGGAATGGACATTCCTTACCTTGCCCAGCTCTGCCTGCCTACGGGTCAGTTCACTATTCCAAGTCCTACTGGGAGCTCCCGGGCGCAGGGGCAGAGAGCCTCCACCGTGTCCTTTGCTGCTGTCTGGGTTAAGGAGTACTATCTCCTGTGTTTTGTTTCTTTTACCTTATTCTCTCGATTCTTCAGCTTTGTGATTACCTGGGTCACACAAAACTCACCTCACCTTCCTTTACCCCTTTCCAGAATGGTCAGGAATCTAAAGGGAGGCATCTTTGATTTGACTGAGGTTTGCTTTTTCAGACTTGAGAACACTGCTAGGCATCAGGGTTCTACTGAGGTGGAAACAGTGCTTATGTTTACCAGCACTGAAGAGCTGTCTTTCTGTAAACTATAGAATAACTGCTCTTTCACACAAAACTGAAAACTCAATGTATTCTATCAGAGTGAATGGCATTTTTTACTCAGCTAAAACAAATTTAAAGTAAGATTCCTAAATGACAGAGCAAGGCAAGGTGTTTGACTGTGAGCAGCCTTTTAGTGAACAATTAAAACTTTTTTGAGACAGGGTCTCACTATGTAGCTCAGTTTGGCTCTGGACTTACCATCCTCCTGCCTCAGCCTCATGTCTGGGATTACAGGCATGCAGTAACCATGCCTGATTTGAATTTTCCTCCCCAAAGGAAACTATGGCAGTAAGCTGACTGAGTACTTTGACAGACTAGGACAGTAGATGGTGCTGTTTTATCACAGAAAAACCTCCAAGTAACTAAACTGTGGCTGAATGACTTGAATCATCTGTTTCTGGTGGGAATTAAATGGGAGACTGCTCGACATCCTGGGAACCACATACTCACTGCTCTGTGACATTTTCAAACCCGGGAACAGTATACTCACTGCTCTGTGATAGTCGCAGGGCTGCTTTCTGGGCTCCAACCGGTGTGACAGGACTGCTGTCAGCCGTGAGCTGCATGAGGTCATTGATGATGGCTTGCTTGTCAACTGACCCAGTAGGAGCTCCTGGCCTTGTGTCTGGGAAAAGCTGTGGTAACTGACTGTTCTGCAAATCATCCAAAATCTCTTCCAAGTTGTCCAGCTCGCTGCCAGGCTGCAGTCAACAAACACAAGTGTACATCTAGGTCCATGCTCCAAGAGGGGACCCCAACCTCAGCCACTGACAACTACAGACCCAACCATCACAGGGTATCCCAGTCAAGTTTAATAAAAAAGCAGGTATGTGCAAATGTCAGACCTAACTATGAGCCAAATGTCTTTCATAAGTGAATCCACTGAGGACTGCAATCTAATCTCTGGACTCTGACTACCTCACCTAGAAACCAGGCACGGCTGATTTAAAAAGAAAGCTGTTTCTTACCTTGTGATTCACTAGCAGCTTATGTATTCCCTTTATTTTATGTGAACCACCCCACTAATTATGAAAAAAAATATCTAATTACTTATAATTGAACCACAACTTACAGTTTGGATCTAGGTTTGGTGGTTAAGTTTCTTAAGAAATAACGACAATAAAGCTGGTGTAAAATATGGTACAAACAACCATGGCTATTTCCCTTGTGTGTGTGGGTTGGCTGTAAAATAAGCTTCAAATACGCATGAGCTAGCTAAGTCTTGGTTTTTCAATTTGAAATGTGCTTTTTGTTTGCTTTTATTTTAGGTTTTGAATGGCAGTGGCTTTCTTATTAACTAGCTTAGGTGACTGGATATATGGATGACCAAGCTAGCTTTTTCCCCCCCACCTAGTTTTTGGAGACAAGTTTCTGTCCTGGAACTTGATCTATGGACCAGGCTGGCCTTGAACTCACAGAATTTTACCTGCCTTTGCCTCCCAAGTGCTGGGATTAAAGGCATGAGCCATCACTGCCTGGTATGAAACATAGCACATATTAACCACACATGAACCAGTTTCTTTAAATCATTTCTTGAATTCAATTTCCATTGCCAATATTGATTAATAATGTTAAGTATGACCGCTATTCTATATTGACTTCTTTTGTGTGTCTACAAACTAGAATGACTTCACTGACATTCTTTTAGGTAGGACCTATCAGGGTGCTAGCATTTAAGAGCATAGATTGCAATTACACAGAAAAGTGGTCGAACAAGTGTGATTATGCCTGAATCCCAGCACTTAAGGCTAAAGCCAGCCTGGGCTATGCAGTGAGCTATAGGCTAGTGTGGGCTAGAGGGAGATGGTTTCAAAACTGAACAAAAGTATCTGAATCCACATGAATCAGCAAAGCAAACACTTCCTTCTGGCCTCTATAGAGCAGATGGAATTGCTAAGACTTTTGTCATTGGAAATATAGTATCTACATAGAATACCCTTATCTGAGACAAGCTTTCCCTTTGTGTAGTCTGGCTTTGCCTGTGACTTCCTGTCTCCCCCTTCCCTCGCTCCCTTTGGCCCCTGCCAGCACTGAGATTAGAGGAGTGTGCTTCTGTGGAGTCTACCGTGTCTTTCATTTATTTGTGTGTGTGAGCATCAGAGGCCGGCCTGTGGGAGCTGATTCTCTCTTTCCCATATGGGTCTAGGGGATAGACCTTGGGTCATCAGGCACAACAATGACAAAGGCCTTTGCTAGCTGAGCCTGGGACATCTCTTGTCGGATTAGGAAGTTCCCTGTTGAAGTGACATTTTGATTCTTTTCAGAGGCAGCTACTTAAGCAATGAACTTAGCCACTCCTTTCCAGAGAATCCTTCATGTACTACTTTTAAAACAAGAAGAAGGGCATTTTTGTGTCCCCCATTTCCAATAGGACAACAAGTTTTCTATGAGAGAGGTACAGACAAGAGATGTGGCCCTGAGAGTTCCTGAGGAAGGGAAACCTTGCACCCTCTGAATCAGCTGTGACTAACAGGTCCTTCAACAGTGAGGCTTGTAGGGTGGGAGTGACGGTCAGTCAACAAGATGTA
>JANHMN010000004.1:134197414-134274897 GCA_030674055.1 Rhabdomys pumilio | reverse complement strand
TGCGTGATTACCTGTGCAGCATGTGTAAGGAGATCACAAGCTGAGGCTCATTAGTCGTCTGAGAACGGATGAGCTTGCTCTTCGTCTGTGCAGCGACGAGAGTGCCGTCAGACAAAGAAAACCGGTAGATCTGACTGAATGCCAGCCCTTGTCTCAGAACTGCAGGCACAAAAAGAAAACAAGGCATGATTAGAACAAAAAGTTAAAAAAAAAAAAATCAGAAAAGTAGAGTCAAGTGTCAAGGAAAGTGTGACAAGGCGCAACAGTGACTGGCTTCACTGGTTTTCCTAAGGCGATGTTAAAAGTTACAGGTCATAAAACATCCATTTAAAAAGCATAGTTACTTTTCAAAATACCAAACAGTGAATTAGGTTTTTTTGTATGACAAAGAATAAGATTGAAAACTGAAACTGTCTTTTATTTTTAAAAATTTGTTTTTATTTTTAATTTTAGACTTGTTTTTATTTTATGTGTATGCATATTTTACCCAAATATGTGTAAGTGAAACCGGAGTTGGAATGTTATGAACCATCATGTAGGAGCTGGGACTTGAACCTGGGTTGTCAAGGAGAGCAGCTCGTGCCTTGAACGTTTCTCTGGGCTAAGCTATCTCTCTAGCACCCTAAATAAACTCTTTCTTAAACCAAATTATTATTATGGGGCAAAGAGTGTAAACAGTGTAAACAGTTTCCATAATTTCTTATTAGAAAGCACCATAAAAGCAACACAACCCCAAAACATGGTCTGTCTGAGTACAATCTGCCTTTGCTTTCCTTTACAGTATTCCTGTCAGGATGAAGTTTAAGACCCTGCATGTCTGACTGCTCATCCTCAGGTGACCTCTCCAGCCCACCGCCTCACACTGCCTTGCTAGGGTTTGTATTTCTTTCCTGCTTGGAACAATAGGAGGTAAAGTGAAAAGCATTCCCTATCAAAGGAAAGCAGGAAACACAACTGAAACCCAAGCACCGACCTGAGCCAGCGCAATCGCTTTAACATTTTCATAAAGGCCAGATTCTTCTATTGTTAAGACAAGTAATACTGAGTAAATCAACTGGATTAATGTAATTTCTCTTAAAATAATCTTGAGATTTATAGAACTGTATTTCATGATAAACATTTCACATGACTTTGATTCAGAAAAAAGTGGTAAAACTCAGCTGCTTCTTAAGTGATTTTAAGGAAAGTATCATGTTTCTAATGTAATTGTACAAACTTGGTAGGTTGAGCTACTCGCCCAAGGTGACCATGCAAAGTCACCAGGTCAAAGAATTACGGCAAGGGAGGGGAGACTGATTTCTCCACAAAGTTTCACTCTGTGTTTGTCCAACAGCCCCTTCCTCTATCACCTCAGGCAGACAGGATCCTGGGACACGCTGCCTGCAGGGATTCTGAACTGGCTGTGCTGGAGTCAGCTACTGTTCTATGCATACTGTGCTTTGCATAAGAAGCATGTGTCCAAAGTAACAGAAAGGACTCACACTTTCAGTGGCTTCTGATTTTACATTTCTTCTGACCTTGGCTAATCTCTACAGACTTTTCCCATTTGGTCTGCATACTATGTAGCACTAATGAGTGAGTGTGCCTGATCCTTTAGGATGCTCCCCAACTCAAAAGCTTCCAGCAGATTTCTGCTAAACACAGGTGGAAACTTCTAGATTACACATTTCTTTTAAAAGTTACTATTTATTGTCACTTTTGTGGGGTATGTAAGAGTGTGTGTGCACCTGTGTGTGCCTAGAGGGTATGCATGAGTGTGTAAATGTGTGTGTGCACCTGTGTGTGCCTAGAGGGTATGCATGAATGTATACATATGGTGTGTGTGTGCGCGCACGTGCGTGCACCTGTGCTTAGAGAGCCCTAGCAATCTTGTGTCCATCCTCCACAGCAGAGCAGAATTGTCCACTTGAGACTGAGTCGCATGTGCTGCGTGTTCAGGCCAGGGCCCTGTTCCACTCAACACCTGTAACGTGCACAGGGGAGGGCTTGGTGTGGGGGTGACCAGAGGACACAGGAGGACAAGGCCATGCAACAGCAGTGTTCATTCAGGACTGTAACAGACTGGAAGATGGCTGGAGTGTTGAGTTTGCTTCCAGCTCTTCTTTTAGTCTGTGACCCAGTGCAGGGCCTGTTGCTTCTCCAGGCCTTCTGGAAACTTCTGGAATCTGCTGTTTGCATCATAAAGGAGAGCTTGGGATTTACTGGCCCTTGCAAATCCCATCTGTTCTTCCTTTCAGACTACTCTTATGAACGCGATCCTATTTCTTAGATGACACAGACCTTGGTTATCTTGTCATGCATCCAGAAGTATGAGGATTGCAGAAAATGACCGCTTTCTCCATCTCTGTGATATCAACACCTCTTGCTTTATTTCATCAAGTAGTTTATTGGGCTGGGGAGCACCAGCTGGGGAGCACCAGCAGAGGACACAGAAGCTCTGTGAGGCGAGCTTTGGGCATCTCTTCTTGATAGAACATCCCCACAGGAAGCAATGGTGTAAAGGCTGCATAAAGTAGTATGCAGAGAGGCCTACCTTCATGATGATGCCTCTTGGCGTATGACAGAGATTCCCCTTCATGCTGTGTATGGAATTTCTGAATACATCTTCTCACCAGATCCTCCCAGCCCGGCTTCATGGCGGCTCTCATGGTGCTGGTGTCCAGAGAAGTGATCTTGCCTGAGAGAAAACAGCAGACATCACAACACCGATTTTTCAGTGAAACAATTACCATTCAGGAATACATAGATTTACTTACTGTTATAGACTGTATCTGCGGGGACTGGTCTCATGTAAAATGGCAGTTTATGCAGATGACTTCTATCTTCCTGTGTCCTTTCTATTCTATTCATCTTAATTATTTCTGAGTTTTAGACAGATCTTTTTGTATAGTCCAGCATCATCTGGAACTCTGCCTTATCTCCAATTAATATATTCTACATAGAACAATGACACTTTAAAAACTGAATTGTTCTGTTCTGGGGTTGGTGGGTCACACAAAGACAGAACTGCAGAAATGGAACGCCTGCTGTTTGGAGCTGGCAGCCCAAATACATCTCTGCCTCCAGGAAGGAGCAGGGTGAAGACAGTCCCTCTCTCTGTGGGCCTGCTGCTCCTCAGTACCTCTCCTCTGCAGGGAAAGGCCACCACAAACCTCTCAACACTGGGCTCTCCAGAGACAGTTACTGTATTCAGGTACCTATGCGTTTTCAAATGACCACTTTTGTCTCCTCTGACAGGAATTTACCTTGGAGGTCCTGGCGGGTGGTAAAGCTTTCTGATGAGGGAAGGGTTGGTCTTTCCTTCATGGGGACTCTTCGTGCCACACAAATCAAGCAGGACTGCAAATCTTAAATAAATAAGACATAATTGTTTATCATATTTGTAGTGATCAAATCAACTCAAATATTTGTGACAACACAGCCTGGTAAATCAATGAGAGTTGCCTGGTACTCAGCTTCTCACTGGTTTAATTCTCAGTTTGGCTATGGTGGGAGGTGGCTGCTAGGATGAGCAGAGGGGCAGATGCCGAAACTACAGTGGTTAAGAGTCTATCCACCAAGTCAGAGGCAATGACTGGAAACCACCTCCCTAGTGATGAAAAGTATGGGATTCATTGTTTGCTAAGTCACTGAGTGTAAAAGCAGAGTTAATTCATAACAAAATGAACAAAACAAAAAGACAGAACTAAAATCAGATACAGTTGGGAAGGAGTTTGCTTCTCAGTTTCAGGATTATACTTAACAAACTATGTAGGTTCATGAGGATAGCAAGGTGAGATGAACCAAGGATACACAAACTTCACTGTACACAGTAAATGCATCAGATGCACTGCCGGATAGCTTAGTCTCTTGATGTGGAAAGTTCCTCACGGCCAGTGTTAAGGTTTCACGTCGTCCCTACTTCCAACATTTTAAAATTTTTATTTATTTGTATAGACATCATGCCTGCACGTGTGTCTGTGAATAACTTACATGCCTGGTGCCTGTGGAGTCCAGAAGAGGTTGACAGATCCCCTGGCACTGGACTTATAGATGGTTGTGAGCTACCATGTGGGTGCTGGGAACTGAACAAGGGTCCTGTGGAAGGGCAGTGAGTGCTCTTAACTGCTGAGCCACCTCTCCAGTCCCACGTCCACTGTTTTCTGCATGGGGGCTCACTTCTGGAGAATAGGGACATGTCTTACGTAAGTGTATAGCATGCAGAGCACATCTTTCAAGTTAAAAGAAAGGCTGATGAAAGGCTGAAGCAGGCTCTTCACAGCACCTCACATCACCTACGGGCTTGCAATCATTCATCTGTAAACTTGGGAAGCATTCTTTCTTTTTTTGGGACGGGGAGAAGATCTCAAGTTATAGCTGGTGTCTTTGGGTTAAAATGTAATCATCATGGGAAGGAAGTGGGGTATGTGGCTTAGTGGGTGAACCCTCCCTACCACGTCTAAGCCCAGGAATATTTTAGTTACAATAAAAGGGAGAAAAAAAAATAAAATAAAAGAAAGAAGCCCTTCCTTTTTATAAACAGTTTTTTTTTTTTTGTTTTTTTTTAAAGGCAAGGGTCTTGCTATGCCACTCTGCCTCACCTGCAACTCATTTGCAGAGCAGGCTAGCCTCAGGCTTACAGTGAACCTCCACCTCTATCCTGTGGTGATCACTAAAGAGGTACTTACCACCTTAAATTCACCTGATCCCATCTGAGTGCCAAGATTAGAGGTGTGCACTACCACACTCTGTCTTAAAATCCAATTTCATTAATTAATTTATAGACAGAGTCTACTACATCTTGGTTGGGCGTCACACTTACTGTGTGTGGCCATGCATGACCTTGACTGTTCCGACTCACCTGGCTGTATCTCCTGTGTCTAGGATTATAGGGGTACATCCCAATGATTAATCTTATGTTGGTTTGGGGTTGGTGTGTTCTAGGCAAGCACTTTACCAACTGACTCTACCTCAACCAGAGTCCACATTTTCCTCTTTAGTGCAGAGCAGTGAGTCAGCATGGCAGCCTTACTCACCTGTGGACTATCACAGATGAGGCTGCAGTGACCAGAACTAAACTGTCTGACAGTCACACCTAAGCAAAGGCTCATTTGAAATACCATTTCTCTATAATAGCTCTTTGGAACTTCTCTCTGATAAAATTTAAGAACATTTACACATCTTAGTTAAGCAGTACTATGCTAGTATCAGTGGCTACTATAATTCAACCATTGTCATAAGCTCTGTGTGTATGTGTGCATACATACTGAGATCAGAACTCAGGTAAGTACTCCATTTCTGAGTTACATGCCGCTCATCTGTACCAGATTCTGATGCTCTGACTTAATAAACTGATACACAGAGAAGTGAAGAAATCTGTCCAGAGCCAGAGCTAATGGCTGATTAGGGGTTGTTCTGCCTGATTATCCGCTAGAATATTTCATTGCACTGCTAATCAACAGCTCTTTCCTTCTATAACTCCCAGAGTGCTTTCTCTACCAACCTCTTATACTACAGAGGGACACTGACATCAGCATCTCATTAGGGGAGCAACCCAGTACACTTAGTATCTGAAAGCCCACCACTCTCTGCCCCTGCTTGTCCTCTCTGCGGTTATATAGCATTGAAGGCCTGGTGTGCACAGATAATTACACACATTGTTACTCCCTGGAAAGTCTATAGAAAAATGCTGCTTATACCCATGTGCGTTTTTTTCTGGGGCTGTGGCATATAATTTACATTAGTATTCAAAGCAACCCAGGATCCCCTAAACTGCCACTGTTGGAGGTGCAGAAGTGCCATGGTCACCAGGAACACATGCTATTTACATAAGAGCATAACTGAAATCAACCCTGATGCAGTTTTAAGTGCTGGCTTTAGATGTGAATCCTGGCTGCTGTGTTGGACCTGCACTGGGCCACTTACATCACCACAAAGATTTTCAAATTGAGAACAGCTCAGAAGTAGAACACTGCTTAGCACCTGAGGGTCCAATGCAAAATGTTGCAGAGAAAAAACAAAACAAAACAAAAACAAACAAACAAACAAAAAAGGAACCTCAAAAAGAATAAAGATGGGAAGGAGTCAGAAAGTCGCCTGCCAGAGCTATGCACGCACAGGAGGGAGGTGCAGACATGTGTGTGACCTCTCTCCCAGGGCCGTCCTACCTTCGCCTTCCTCTTTGATAGACTTTGGCTGAGAGACGGCAAAGCACTGCATCGTCTCATATTTCTGATGTGCTTCCTGGTTATCATGGCCTTCTTCTTCTGAATCTGGCAAAGGCTTCACCAGCATCCGACAGTTGAAGGTATGGCTGTTCCGCCTGGGAGCTTCTCCAGACCAAGATGCTCCATTCACTGCGAGGCAAAAGCGACCGAGATTACAGGGCAACAACAGGCTCCAGGGCTGCTGCATTATTAAGAGGGTGTAGGGAGAGCACAAGGACTTTGTACCTCAGGAACTTGGGCTTTTCACACAACTTCTAGACTACAGAGCCTCCCTCCCCGCCCCCCACTCCACTGACCACTTCTATTGAAGGTCATGCTCTGACTACATTATTACTAAAAGACTGCACACTCTATTTTTGGGGTTCTATCTTTGATTTCTTGGAAATATAGTACACTCTGCTTGCATCTGGTTTTCAAGGTGCAAACACCACTCAAAACTCTGCAAATGGCACCAACTATAACAAGCGCCAATGTTGTTCAGAGAATTTGGATGGCAGGAGTTAGCAGCATGAGAGCAGCCTTGACATATAATCCAAACCTCACTGAGCAGCCCACCCCACTCAGCTGGCCGGACTGTCCGCAATCTGCCCTGAGGACCACATGGATATCTGTTCTTGCTGCTCCCTTCTGAGCTACAGCATAGCATGGCAGGGTGCTCGCTCTGTGAGAGACACCCCAGCTTCTCGGGCCTCCTACTATGATACTGTGTCAAGTGAAAACAACTTTCTGTTCTTGTCAAAATTATAGCCGGGTGGTGGTGGCGCACGCCTTTAATCCCAGCACTTGGGAGGCAGAGGCAGGTGGATTTCTGAGTTCGAGGCCAGCCTGGTCTACAGAGAAACCCTGTCTCGAAAAACAAAAACAAAAACAAAAATTAAAAATTATATATATATATATAAATAAATTAAGAAGCAATTGTGGGGACTGTGAGATGAAAGACACTGATGCTGGGATAAAAAGAAAGAGTTGCCTAACGAAAGGAAATGCATGAATATCTTCTGAAACACATTAGGGAAAAACAAAAGAAAGAAAAGAATGACTAATTTGAGTTTCTAAAGAGTGTTAATTGATAAAGTGTTAATGACCCCCAGAGAAATGTGCAGCTATCCGAAGCACCCCAAGTAGAATCGCTTTAACTCTCATTTTGGAATTCTTTTCTTTACCATCCCCCAATAAAATGGCAAACTTAAGGAAAGAGTCACTGGCCAGACAGAGCAACAGGGACAGAGGTGCCACAGTGGACCCAGGCCAAGGCCTGCTCACAGACTGGAAGGAAAGCCACCAGAGAACAGGAAGCCAACGTCACCCAGGGGGGCGGGCTACCTTTAGACTATTAGCACTTGTGAAATCCATTTACATAATGAGACCCAGTCCAGACTAGGAAGTGAGTGGAAACTAAAGTGGCACCCGTGAGGCCAGGTGGAGGGCTCTGTGGACAGGAAGTTAACAAGTGCAAGTCCTCTGAGGAACAATTACTGAAGAGATCGGAAAATTAGTTACTTCAACTATGAAATCCACTCTTTCACATTTACCAGACTGAAACAGAAGAGTTCCACACAAGTAAGTACTCACACATCTTAGGGGACTGCTGCCTTCACAAAACCCAAAGTGTTTTATCCTCATGGAGCAAAACTAGCCACAACGGTAAATATCTGGCTGACTGTAAGACTAGCACATATAGACAGTTTCAAGAAAATGAATACCTGTCAATTCAGGAATGACCTTACTAAGCACTAAAATATGTACTCCGTCTTATCTGTGAAGATATTCCCAACAGTGAGAATATTAAAGAACCACGAGAAGGTACAGCAATCCTCTATGGCCAGCCCATTCTGTGAGGCACAAACTGCCAATGGCAGCCCACACTCATCATGGGCACTTCTGAACAGAATCCACAAGAAAAGTGGCAATCAGGACAGAGGTCAGGAAACTTGGAGAAAGGGACGGATGGTCGATGGACATGAGAGCTGAGGGGCTGTGCCCTGCAATGACGGCTGCAGAGACTAACAGGAACCAGTCCTCTGGAGCCAATATACCTGCTGTCTGTGCCATCATGCCTGTGTCTGTCTTCAGAATGCCACATACACATATTCTTTTTATACACAGAACTCAAGGGAGCCAAATCTCAAACATGTCATGGCCCATTCTTTGGAGGCAGGTGATAAGCAAGATGGATGGTGGGCAGAGGGGAAAGGTGGCAACTTGCTTTAAACTATAAAACCGATCAACAGTGCATCCAGGAGCAGCACCGGCAGACTCCCCTTCCTTCCATGACTCTATCCAAATGCTTACGGGTGCTGACACGCCTATGACAACAGGCTCTGCTGACTCCCTCTCACCAGGGAAGTCTGTGAGAGCAGTTGAGGCAGTGGGAGCACGGACATTTACCCATGGACTTTGGCAGCAGGTTCTTGACAAATTCAGTGTGGTCCCCAACATGCAGGATGCTGTAGACACTCTTGTTCATCAGCTCTTCCTGGTTATACCGTAGGTACTGCGTCACGTTCTCTGACACAAACACCACATTGCCTTCCAGGTTCACAACGAAGAAGAACCCGTCGAGGGCCTAAGGACAAAGACCAATGGTATTAGAAAGGGCGTAACATAAAAACACTCTGCCATCATGGGGGAACCATGACAGTTCTTCAAGGGAAAGAGATTTCCCATGCTCTTCAGAAACAATTAACACATGTTCTCTTGGGAAATAGAAATGATTCCATTCTAGTCAATGGAAAAGAGGCTAGATTAGGTTAGGGTCTGCTGTTAAAAAGAGAAACATGAAGTCTGTTAATCTGCCAGGAGATAATTGTTGCCACATAACCAGAGTGGGATGGGAGAGCACACCACAGGGCTAAATGTCAGAGTCAGGGCGCCAACCCATACACTGTCACTGCTTCTGTATGGCTATGCTGAGAGGAAGCGGCTGGTGCTAACTTTTTCCCTCAGTTTAAAAATAAGTATCAGGGGAAATCCCCTAATTTTTACAACTTTTAAGGTGGCCAGGATTTAAGTGAAATCACAGATGGTCGTAGACCTTCAAAGCAACATCTGGCCTTCACTGTCTGGTGTTCAGGGAAGGATCTGGGCTAACTCTCTGGCGTGGGGGGTGACTGGGGACGGTGGCATGGTGAGAGTGTTGATCTCTCCAGAACAAGAAGGGGGTGGCCAAGCCAGCTCAGTGTTCTCACTCCATGTGCCACCTACATCCAGACAGAGAGAGATTGCTGTAAGGCATCTTAGGAAGGAGATAACTGGCAGCTCTGGGTGTGCTCACTGTGCTGTGGGCACATGGTGTCCTCCTAATGTCCTCTTGTCCAAGTCACAGAGGGGATCAGGGTTTGTGGAAGGAAATGTTCACATAGTATATAGTGGAGCCACTCCTGACTCCAGGGGGCTAGACACTCAACCCTTCCAGTCTGCCCTGGAAATGGCAGCCCCATGTCTAGCCACTTCTCTCCCACACCTGATGCTTACTCAGAACAGATCAGAGTTCCTGTTCACAGACTAAGAGCTGGACACGTGTCAAAGCTAAACTCCCAGTCAGTTGATGCCACTTAGGCTCTTCAGATACATATGTACCACATTTGTAACATGAATGTTACATACCCAGCCCTACACAGTGAGTATGGGCCGCCTGAACGCTTGGCCTACCCAAGGCTGTTTATATAAGAGGCTTCTGTTTTGTCAGATTAGATTTCCATCAATCTAAAACTGATTCTAAGGTACAAATGAGAAGTTGTTTAAAGAAAAAAGTAAAATGGATGTGGTGGCATCAGAAGAACTGCTGGGAATTCAAGGACCTGTCTTGTAATAAGAACAACAAAAAAGCAACAACAATGAAACTCAAACCAAAGCAAACAAAAAACCACTGCTTAGCTTTGGAGTTTTCTTAACTACTCTGTCAGATTTCTCTATAACAGGAGCCACATTCAGGGTAAAGCAAGACTATAGAAACCTAAGTGGCCCCAACACAGGCTGCACTAAGCTGTGTACACTTGCAGAGGAATAACAACAGCATGAGGCACTTACAGATTTCCTGTCCCTTCTCTCACTGCCACTATTAGGTGGTCAGCAGAGTTCAGGCATTCAATCCTGCATTCATAGTGTCGGCTGTGCAAGAGCACAGGGCTTCTACGACACAGTACCCTGGTAAGAAGGATTATTTGTGGCCTAATAAAATTAAAAGATGAAAGCGGCTAGTCTTATAAAATTGTTTGTTTTTTAAAGCTCACTATGATATGCTCTGATGAAAAGAGCTGACATGCGCTTCTGTTGCCTAGCAACCACCATGCTATGATGCAAGCATGAGTGTGCATCTATGCCTCAGAATGGATCTACAAGTACACGCTTTTCCCGTTTGAAGGTTTCCATTTAGGCCACTAGATTCAGGCACTTCCTCCATGTACTCCATTCTCAGACGATTATTTTCAAACAGCAAACATTGTGGTTTGATTTTATGAGCTCAGGACCACTGCCATCCAGCAATCCAGTCTCTACAGTTACTGAAGTTGTTGCAAGGGCTAAGCTACATACAGCCTGTCTTGCTCTAAGCATTTCTTTTCAGAAGCCTCAACGTCTTCCTTGGAGTTTCAGTGTTATTTCCCACTCCCTAGACATAATGAATAAACAGCTATATTAAAAAAAATTCCACTTAAATTTCTGCTTACAATTCACAAGTTTTTCTAAAGAAAGCCGTGTCTTTCTTTTTATGTCACTGTAAACAATCCCCTGGTCACCACTGTTTTTACTGCTTGTATAGTGAGTCTGTGGCCCATGCCCCTCTGGCTGTGCTCAGCATGAAGAAGCTGACTATGTTGTGCCCCTGCACCTGGGGCCCAACCTGGGTCATGCAAAGCCTCTCCACTGGCAGACCCAGCCTCAGAGAATATATTTTGTTATTTTTAAATGCAAAGACTAGGTGAGGAGAGCTTTATTCTCCTATTTCCAGCTCCCAATTATACAGTAGATTCCTGTAGAATTAGGTTTTCTAGAAACAAAAACCATCTTATGAGAAAAGGGACACCAAGGTCAAGAGAGAACTAGCTTTGCTTTAAAAATCCTAGTCCTGAGTTCCATGAGCCAGCTGCAGCAGGCACAGGGCAGCTCAAAGCTGCAGTTCTGGCCACATGGTCCTTCACACTCTGAGCAGAGCACGAGAAGTAAGACAATTTATGTCTCAGGCAGCTCTGTCTCTTTATTCACTGCTGTTTCTTCTATCATCTTAACATGGAATACATCTTGAATTTTAAGTTTGAAAGAGGGACAGCAAAGCACTTTGTTTAGTACTCATTAATAAAAACAAGGAGGATTTTATAAGCCTGAGACAGTAGCGGCCTAAGGACCTAAGACCAGTCACTCCGTTATGCTTTTAAAAAGTTCCTTCTTCCTATTTCAACCTTCATTACTATGAGAAAAATACACTAGTTGGAATTAACAGCCCTAAACAGCATAAACCTCTTTGGTTCTCACCTTTTAAACTGTCTATACAGGCCGAGGCACATGGCCCACGTGGATCCTAACCCTGAAGAACAGGGTCCCACAGTCTAATCGGATGTCCAAGTTCACCTTTGGAAAACAAGTGCTCAACTGATGATTAAAACCTGCACTTCATATTCTCATCTGACTGAATTCTATGTTGTCCCACATACATAGGCAAGAGCTCGGACAGACATATCCACTTGCATTAGGAAGCACAAGAGTGTAGATTCTCCTTAAATTATATATACCTGAATCTAAATGCAACACACGAATACTAAAACATTTATGATACAAAATGATGAGGGTGTGGTACCTCAAGCATCTAAATGATAGAGGTGTGGTACTTCAAGCATCAAAATGATGGAGGTGTGGAACCTCAAGCATCAAAACCATGGGGGTGTGGTATCTCAGGCATCAAAAACAAAAAGGGGTGTGGTACCTCAAGCATCATAGGCCCCAGTGCATCCTTGTCGATGACACCCTGCCCCGTGGATGACACATCTGACTTCTGCACTTCATCTATGTTGGCAGCTGCTGCTTTCTCTGCAACAAACATAAGAGCAAATTAAATAGTGGTGCTATCTCAAGGCACACCAACACCAAAATCTCTGGTGGGATCAGATGTGCCTATAAATGAATCAGCATGTACCCAGCTGTCCCTGGAGGACAGGAATGGATGGAAGGAGGAACTGCATGGTACCTTTCACCTCCAGAATTCGTGTATCAGATCTCCTTTCAGGCTTTGGAGACAATGAGTTTAGAGGTTTCATGCTGTCCCTCGCAGACATTTAAAAAATATAGATTATGAAACCAAATATCCTATGGCACTCAAGAGATTCTCCAAACTAGGATAAGGGGGTGGGGAGAGGTCCTATTGCTCAGAGTTCAGTAGCATCATTTGGGACATGTCTGTACACTTCTGAGGAAGAAATAACAGGAGCCTCAACCTAACCTGTTCACAGCACTCAATGACTTATGGCAGAGGGGAAGCAGCCCCATCAGGCCCTCAGAGGATGGCAGTGGCTGAGCTTTGACTTTGTACAGAGGAGCTGGACAGCACTCCAGGACTCAGACTCCCAGGGTTGAAGATGTGCCATCAGCATGAGAGTCGTGGTAAAAAATGCTTACAGGAGAAAAGATGCATAGCTATCAGTACATGTGTAAATGAGTTCCTTCAAGGATGGCGAAGTAAGTTTACAGCGTAACATACACAGCCACAACCTGTTAGAAAACAACACAAAAGCAATGTGCCAATTACTTGTAAATTGAATAAATTACATCCTTGTTTACACTGCATGTTTTCATTATAATTAAATGCAAAAAAATTAAAAATTCAAACGAAACTGTAACTTAATTTGGTATTCATAATCAACTTGCTTTTCCCTGACCATAGTAACTGTTTTTTTGTAAAAACAATTTTATGCAGTATTTAAAAAATCTGTTAAAGCCTAATTTATGGAACCTAAAAATAATTAGGGAATTATGTAGATCCTCCAAATCTTTCGACTCCCATTGGAAAGTCTTCATGATATAGATTTGCCAGTAGAGAAAAAAGACTTAGCTCAGGTTTGAATCATTATTATAGCAGTACAGCTCAGAGCAAGGCAAACAAAGGCCTTGGTTTCAGTGTCTGCCACCTGTGTATCATGGCTGTGTCAATGACAAACAAAGTATACAAAACACACTTTAGAAACTACAAATTGGAGGGCGAGCTGGTTCAGTGGGCAAAGGCACTTGCTCTCAGGCCTGATGAGGAGAGTCTGATATTGGGATTCACATGGTAGGAAAGAACCTCTCCCCGCAGGCTGTCTTCTCATCTCCATCCATCCTCAAGCACGGTGACTGCTAACAGCATGTAGTGTCTGCACTCTGTTCTCACTGAGTGTCACTGCATTTTCTTCAGAGCTGACCAAGACCAACCACACACCATGCCTGCTTCTTGGGGTTCTTCTACCATCTTACCTGTGCTATCTCTTGCTCTCTTCCCTGATGGCTCCCTAAAAGTTGTCTCTCCACAGGCTCTGTCTCTCCCTAGCATCCTCAGAGTACAGCAAACATCCCTCTTTTCCAATTCTAGGGCAGAGGACTGGCTACTACCTACTGTATAGGACTCCCTGGTAAATCCTAAAGAAAGGGACACTCTTCCATCCACAAGCACAGGACGGAGACCTGTGCTATCAGACTTCTACCTACTTCTCTGGGGACACTGCAGAGCTGTCACTGCTTTACTGGAGTGCCTGCATGCTTGGCATTAAGCTTCCAAGCGTCGTCATCAATTCCAAAGCTCAAAATGCATGCACTATGTTTTGTGTGGTTTCAAGGCCGTCTCCGTGCACCCTTACTTAGTTTTCCTCTTCAGCGTGGAGGAACAAGGTGCAACCCTTGCTCAGACTGAGCACACTGTGGCCAATCCTGTCCCCCTCTGTGGGTTGTGTCCTCCTACTAGATACATCCTCCAGCAGCAGGATTCTCCACCAGAAGGGCACACAAGAGATGTCCTCCCAAGGTCTAGGACTGTAGGGGCACGGGCACAGACTGGAAGACCCACCTTACACCATTCTGATATATGTACAGAGCAGTGGTCCTCAACCTTTCAACGCTGTGAGCCTTTAATACAGCTCCTCATGTGTGGTGACCCCCTACTCTAAAATTATTTTCATTGCTACTTCATAACTGTGATTTTACTACTCTTAAGAATCGTAATGTAAATATTTGTATATTCCACTGGTCTTAGTCGACCCCAGTGAAAAGGTCATTCACCTCCAAACAGGTCATGCCTCACAGAGTGAGAACCACTGTCCTAGCTGTCCTAGAGGATGTCTGCACGCTCTTGCCTTCTCAGTCTGTAAAACAGAACACTGCCCCAACAGAATGCTGCCACACTGAAGGCTGTCCCATTTGAAGACAGATTAGTAAGTCAGAACAGGACTAACCACATCTGTATTTTCAATGGCCAGCACTGTAGGCTAGGAATGTCATTAAGTACAGATGTCTGGCAGACAAACGGGCTATCCCTGGGCCAGGCGCAGCAAGAGTGAGTGAATTAGGAGGTTGGTGGGAGTGGAAAGCTACTCTCTCCTGCATTCTATTAACCTTCAGGGTGCAGCTCCAAGACTGGAAAGCAAGGCGAGGGGAAGGGTTAAGGA
Organism: Rhabdomys pumilio; assembly: GCA_030674055.1. NCBI lineage: Eukaryota > Metazoa > Chordata > Mammalia > Rodentia > Muridae > Rhabdomys > Rhabdomys pumilio. The sequence goes on along the minus strand of JANHMN010000004.1, from coordinate 134,260,067 downwards.
GCATGGCCCAGGGTTTCTAAAGACTCGCTTTACAGAGAAACATTCGTGTGGACACGGTAAATGCCAATGCCTCTGACCTTCTCTCAGTCCATTCTCCACTGTTACATCTCTATTTTATTCCTTTTAAGCAACACACTTGGGTCGGGCATGCAGATTAGTGGTGAATGAGAGGCTCTGGGTTAGAGAAGGAGGTGGGGGTCCAGTGAGAGATGAAGCTGCAGTTGCCCTGAAAGGGAACTCCGTGCCTGCCACGGAAAGCTCTGAGAGCAGTGGGCTCTCAACTGCAATCCTTCTCTGTGGCCATTAAAAATGGTTAATCAAAAACAAACAAACAAACAAAATTTTTTCCCTAAATGGAATAAAATACTACTACTTGAACTTAAGAGTATAAGAAAATACCCCTCAAATATGCTACCATGTGTGTTAGGTATTTGTTGTTGTTAAACAAAAACATGGCAAGGAAGCAAAGTTTACTCTAGCTCATGATGTATCTGTCCACATGCAGGAAGGTAGTGTTGAGGACGGCTGTTGTCTGAAGGCAGAGCCCGAGACTGCTAGCCATGCCCTATACTTACGGGGCAGAGAGGTGGGGCTGGCACTCAGACCCCTTTCCCCAATTTTTAAAGTTAGCTGCTAAGATACCTAAAGCTATTGTCAGAGGAGATTCTGAACACACAAAAGGAGTGAATTCCTTCTCTTCTTTTTGTAGTACTACTGTTGCTTTAAGGGTCAACTAAATACATCTTAGTGATGTCTGTTATAGCTGTCGAGCAATCACTAGACTTTATGAGACATATCTAAAGGGTATATCTTCCTGAGGAAGTAAATTCATCTATTAATAGTTTTGTGTAATGTACACAACTTTCCTTATGACAACTCAATCAGCAGGTACTCCTAACTTCTAACCTTCATGCATAGGTGTTGTAAATGTTGCAGCAGCATGCTGACAACTTCTAACCTTCATGCATAGGTGTTGTAAATGTTGCAGCAGCATGCTGACAGACCATTTTATACCTTTAGGAAAAGACAGATTCAAAGAACCAAGAGCAAATGAGCACAGAACTTACGCTGTTTTTAGAAACTTGTCAGATATAACATGGAACAAGGGCTAGGAGATGCTTGGCTCAGGTAACATTTGTGTGTGGAAGACTCTTGGCAAACTTGGATAAAAGTTAAGTACCACCCTGAAAAACTGTTTATAATAACAAAATATGCTGTTTTTTCCCTTTAATATTCACCTGGTAAATCTTTAAAAGGAAAAAGGCAGCAGGTGATTCTAATATCACAGCATGAGTATTCTATCTCAGCCCACAGGAGGAAGTGGAATGTAGCCTGTAAGCCTCTGGGTGGGTGAGTGGTTGGAGTGTCAAGCCTATCCTTACTGGTCAAGAGCTCACACTGCATCCAGGAAGGCAAAATGTGTGCCATTCAACAGAAGAGGAAAATGAAGGCTTGGGCTATAAAGAGCCAATTTTAGTTCAGAGAAGGGGTTGGCTGGGCATGGGTGGCCATGTTTCATGAATGTGGATTGGTTAGGTTAGATTCTAGGGGATACACGTTTGGATGGGTGGCATAAGACCACAAACCTCAGGCAGGCCTTCAAACAACAGTCCTCTTTTCTGTTTTGTGTTGTTTTGTTTTTTGGGACACAGTTTCTCTGTGTGACCTTGGCTGTCCCGGAACCTGTTCTGCGTCCCAGGCTGGTCCGCCTGCCTCTGCCTCCTAAGTGCTGGGATCAAAGGCATGCACCACTGCCACCACCCTGCGAAAATCAACATTCTGAAGTGTCCCCAGATGACCTAAACCAGAGCTCTACTAAATGAGGACCAAAGAAACAATTTTCAAGATGAGGCTGAAGTTCTATTAGTGGGACACGTGACTTGTGTGTGGAGACCTGGCAAGGCAAGCCATGCCGAGCATGACACTGCTCTACGGCTTGCTGTCAGATAAACAAAAGCCAGCAGTGAAAACCTAGCTTTTCAGTCCTGTACTCCTCGCTGTTTGGAATGCATTTTCTAGACAATTTGTTATGTGTTCTTCAGTTCTGCATTGAATTTATGCTTGGGCCACTTCTCAATAGTAAAACAAAAACTAGTCAATAATATGAAAATTACTGATACAAAATACCTAGAAACACAGCTTTACTAAAGCAACTGAAACCAAAATTAAAGTGGTCCTGAATGGACAGTATTTGGGTACTTTTAATGAAGTACTTGCCACTTCTGTCCAATGTTCAGCTTAGCCTTGACAATAAATAAGAGCAGGAGAGGTAGGGAGGAAAAGCAGAGGAAGGAGGGGAGGAAGCTGGGAGAGGAGGGAGGAGGAAGCTGGGGGAGGGAGGAGGCGATCTCCCGAGAATAACTGTATGTTAACTGGACATATGCTGTATCTCAGACAGTGCAGCAACGAGAAAACTGTTTGTATGCAGCACAGAAAAACAAGCTTCAATTCCTCGATATTTATACTTCTGTAAGTACAGCATTACTATACGAAAACATACCATTTAATATTTTAAATTAGGCAATTTTCTCAGTGGTTATGAATTATATTTAGTTTTCTATATTTTGCATCCATTAACTATAAAAGTACATTGTTATAAAAATATCCTTTGGTAGAGGCACCAGTGGAAAGCTGGTTCCAGATTTCCCATGATCACAACCTTATGAAATCTCATCACAACATCAGAGAAAGGGATGCTAACATTTAAATCCCAGAGTCCCTCTGTGCTGTGACGTCACTTGCGTCTCTGCTGCACCTTAGCCATTATGGTCGTGCTCTTTAGATGAAGAATATGACTTGAGAGAGTCACAGCCAAAGGCACAATGCTCTCCTTTTCTGTTCCATTCTCCAAGAGTTTTGAAAAGCATAAAACAGCTTTTTAATAGCTCTGTCTTACAAACACGAACCCTGGCAGGTCAGCCCCTCCCCACCGACCTGGTGCCTTTGCCCACCCTTGTCCTCCTGGGTGGCTGCTCCCGACGTCCCGCCCTCTTCCCCCTCCATTTGCCTGTACTCCAGAAATCCAATACCAATTAATTAGATTTCCAGTTTCAAAGCAAAGAACAAATCCTGTCTCTTCAGGGACTGTGCTAAGATGAGTCATACTGCAAACGGGAGGGGGGGTGGGGGGAGGAATCATTAATATTAAATTTCTTATTTTTCATAAGTAATTATTATTCGTGCTTTCTCTGAGAACAAAAGAAAAGGTGGGGCATTTGATCTCTAGAAATAAAACTGACTTAATACAGGAAAAACATTTCTTTGAAGTGGATGGATTAAATTGCTCTTTATCACTTCCATGTACAGGGATAAATTTGAAAGTAAAATTCCAGTTTTCTGGTGAGAACAGCAATAAATCAAAATACAGCCTTGCAAAAAATAATTTATTTTAAAAGAGAACATATGAGATATTTGGGAATTATGAAGTGGTTTTATTTTTTAAAGACCTTTATAGATGCCTCTGAGGTATCTTTACTGGTCTGTGGTAGTGCACTAATGCTTTTACATTAGTATTGTGTATTTATTAGCTAAATGCACTGAGAACATAAAAGCTTAGTCTTTCCACAAAACACTGCCAGAATAGAGGGTTCCTCCCTTCACAGGGCCGGCAGCAGTGGCTCTGATGGGCAGTCACATGACTGCTCTACTCCAGCAGAGCAGTGGCAGCCATCAGGCAGACAGAAACCCAGGTACCACTTCATGCCTGCCTGTTACAGGTATAGATGATGCTCACTGTTGTGGTCTGTCTGTCTGTCTGTCTGTCTCTCAATAAAGTAATCTAAAAAGGCTGTAGAAGCTTATGGACATTAGCTTTAAAAAGACAGAATCCATCAAACAGCACCCACCCTGTGAAATGTTGTCTGATGATGAATAGTCCAGAGATATTTACACATATAAAATATCCCTGTGTGCTAAAGTGCAGATCCACCCCCAAGAGGAAAGCCAATTAAGTTTCAGTGACTTTCACATTAGGCCAAGCACGAAGAGAACTGCCTCGCCCCCCTTAAAACCGAATCCAAGTCATTCAGAGTAGAACATCAGAATCTTTGGCTAAAATTAACCAGATACACTATACAAGTTTTATAATTAATTCCACTGCTTCAAAATGAGTAAAAGCATTCACTCAGAAACCTATCAATTTTTCAATGGGCTGATGTCAAACACAAGTCTGATCACCTGCACAGCAAACTCTAAGTTTCTACTAGGAATACATACACTGCTTCTGCCCAGTCTTGCATGCAGTACCTGGCTGGTGACAGATAAGGGATTTCTGTGAAACTCGGTAGCAGTACAACCTGTGCAGAGGTTCGTCCCATGAGGGACAAAGAAGTCATGGAAACAGTGACACACAGTGTCTGGCCAAGCAGCATAGATTAAATGTTACAAGAAGAGTTGTGAGGCATCTCAGAGGTTTTAGAAGGTAAAAGGAGAGAATTAGGCATCTGCACCCAGCTAAAATTAGAAAAGCTGCCATATGGCTCTGTGAAGCCGGCAGCACATTCCTATTCATTAGGAAGCATTCTGCTAACACAAAAACACAAGGCCTTCCTGCTCTCCAAATGTGTTCATCTTTTCAACGTTAATGCAGATACATCATAGTGCTGCTGAGATCCCCTGCCGTGCATATTAAAAACATGCAGCTGCACTTTCTTTAGTAGTGGGAAGAACCTAAGGCCCAAGTTGCCTCCCTCGCTTTCGGCTCTGAGCTTCTACTTAGCCCATCATGACTTCCCTTCTGCACAAATCAAGCAAACACGACCAACTTCAAGCCCATTTCCACCCTACCCATATCCCCCGACACCATCATCAGAGAAAGAAGCTTTGTTTCACTTCTGTTTTAGTTAGGGTTTCTATTGCTTCAATGAGCCACCATGACCACGCTAGGGAAGAAAGGATTTATTTGGCGCACACGTCCACACTGTAGCCCATCACTGAAGAAAGCCAGGAACTCCAAAGGAAAGGAACCCAGAAGCAGGAGCTGAAGCAGAGGTCATAAAGGAGTGCTGCTTACTGGCTTGTTCCCCATGTCTTGCTCAGCCTGCTTTCCTGTAGAACCCAGGAGCACCAGCCCAGAGATAGCACCACCCACGAGGGGCTGAACCCTTCCCCACCAATCACTAATTAAGAAAATACCCTATAGTCTTGCCATAACCCAATATTATGGAGGCATTTTCTCAATTGTGGCTCCATCCTCTCTGATGATTAAATCTCACCAGCACAAACTCCTTCTTTAAAGACTACACTTATCAAGAGAGATGGTTACTAGACAAGACTCTAGACAGTCACTAGGTAAAACTAGCTAGAACCTGTCTGTCCCCAAGAGATCCACCACTCTCTTATGTACATATACAACTTTTATTTAGCACCCACACTACCTGTTGGATTCACTGGCAGGTAACATGGACTCTGGAAGTTTTGTGAGTGTTTAACAATTTGACCAAAAAAAATTAAGAAACTAAATTCTAGCTGGGCAGTGGTTGCATACACCTTTAATCCCAGCACTTGGGAGGCAGAGGCAGGTGGATCTCTGAGTATCTAGGCCAGCCTAGATACTGTTTGGAACACATGATGCCCCAGATTTAGTCTCCAGAACAGAATCTGTGTGGAAAAGGAGGGAATCCAGTGTGAAAGACAGTGCTATAAGTTGTGTGCTTTCCAAGGCTACAAGCAGCTTTGGCTAGTAAAGAAAAAATCATGTTTAAGAACTATCTATAAGAGCTGTTCTCAACCTGTGAGAGTTGAAGAACCCTTTGTTTACATTCATAATAGTAGCAAAATTACAGTTATGAAATAACAAAAAAATTTATATTGGGGGGGGGTCACCATAAGAGGATGAACTGAACTAAGAGTCACAGCATCATGAAGGTTGAAAATCACTGCTCTAGCAGGTATACTTAGCTAGAAGAAGAGCTGTATTCCTGGCAAGAGGTTGTTCAACTCACTTTGTAGACCCAAAGACAATGGTAAAGTTGGGTTCCATGAAGAAAGCCAGTAAAGAAGCAGAGAATAATAAAGGGGTGCAGGAAGAAAGGAAGAGAAGAGGGCCAGCCACTGTCTGTTAAACAGTGGACTGTCAGCTCCTAGGAAGCACTGAGAGGCCTGAAACCCACCTGGTTCCTGACCCTCACTTCATGCGGTGGTCCTCTCACAGTGCCTTTTTGCTCTCATCCTGAGGCAGAGTTTTGGTTGAACTTCCTTAAGCTCAGCCTACTTTTCAGTCTTCTCTGTCTGGGCGTCTCTATTTTAGTCTCTCTCCATAGCAGAGTGAATTCCATTCTAGAGACTGCCACAGAAGCTATGAGCATTTTCTGCTCTCCTCCTCTGGTCCTAGCAATCCTTTCTGCTTACTACTGTCTGTCCCTAGCTCTCTTGCTCTGGCCTTTGTGCGCCCACAGTAGAACCCATAATGTAGTGGGTGGAAAGCAGGTGTTCCAATTTAAAACCCCTAATGCAAAAAAGCTGATAATTAAGCACCAAATCATCCAATTTAGAGACCCCAAACATCAAATTATGCCAAGTCATAATCCATGAGCAGAGAGAGCAACACGCTGACAGAGAGCGAGATCCTTGTTTGGCTACTCATGGGGTAGGCTATGTGCTGGCTTGAACCTGTAATGCCTACATCCAGGAGACTAAGGCTTCTTTACTCCACTGCCACAGGATTCCTCACCAGCCAGAGCTATAAAGTGAGTTCAGAGTTAGCCTGTGCTACAGTGTATAAGATTTGTCTAGAAGAAAGCCCTTCCTACACTGTGTGACCTATGACCCTAGGAGTAGGTTCTATGAACCCTGGTCCTCTGGGCCCTTCTGAGGAGCTCCAAATACGAAACACTGAACTTGCCCGCTTCCTGTCACTGCCTCTGTTCTGGTGGATAGGAATGTAGCTCAGCCTACCCCATGAGGGGTGTTTTTACACAACAATGAAATCCTACTTTTCTCTGTTGGTTTTCGGTAAGTGTACTCTCAGTGTGGTAGAGAAGAACACCACACACACTGAGTGGGTGAGCAGATACAAATGGGTGGAGAGAGCAAGGGCGAGTTGGCATGGAGATAACCACACTCATTCTCTGGATCTCCTTAGCTATAGTCAATGCATTCATGTTCCCTGGACGTCATAAGGAGTCCCACCAAGTCTTCACTCAGTAGGTCCCACAGCGAGACAACAGGGTGCACTGAAATCAATGTCTAAAGTGACCCTTTCGACTGATTCCTTACGATACAAATCCTTCCTAACTCTGAAGCAGGAGAGGCAGTGACCAAATCATCAGGCAAATGCCCACGCCTGACTATTTCAGGCAGCAACAATCACAAAGAAAGGCGTGGCTAGCTGGACTTGGACCTGCCGTGCTCAGCCAGGTGCACAGGCAGAGAGGACCTTGTTGGTGCCTGCACATTTCAGAGCCCAGCGAAACTACAGGCAAAGAAGTAGACACTTTGCATGCTGAGTTCAAAATGAAATCAACGAAGGTCCCTTTACAAATTTTCCAAATTTGGCGACATGACTACTTTTCTATGACTAAATCTTTTTCCTTTCATATGTATGCCATTCTCCAGCAAGTTTTGAAAGTTTGAGGGAAAAATACTGTACCTTGGTGATTCCCTAGGGCTTTATAATGGTTCTATGCTCTAAACTACAAAGATTGTTCAAGCAGACAGATCTACTTGCAGAAAGTCAGAACTGGCTTAAAGTGTAACAATTTCATCTTCAGTAAACTCTCCAGGGAAGTTTACACCTGTGACAGGTGTATAGGTCAGAAGGATCCAGGCTCTCTGATGGTTACGACATGAAGAGAATCTTTCAGAAGGTGAGGGGCCTTGGGAACACATCACAGTGCAGTAGCCACAAATAGGAAGACACTCCACAGCAACAAAGTTGTCCCCAGTATATTAATGAATCCAGTGTAGTCTCAGCAAAGGTGGACAGTTTGCAAGTAAGAAACCTGTCTGGAGATGTTGCCTACCAGGTGATGGCTTACAGGTGAGGCAGACATTGTGGCTGAAGATATGGCAGGGTGGGAAGACCCAGTCAGAGGCTCTGCAAGGGAGGAGGTAGCCTTGACTATAAGAGATGCCAGACTCATGTCAGCCTCAGATACACATGTGCTGTTTGTTGTCTTTTTAAATTGCATCAATGAACAGTGTGCTTCAGAGAAAAGAGAATAGTGGCAATTGTCAGCTTTGAGTTGCCAAGAAAAATATTTGGTTGCATACTGGGTTTCCCCGAGAGCAAGTTAGTACCTGACCTCAATCTGTTCTGAGCTTATCATAATGCTGTAAGGCTGTGCTGACTCAGCAAAGTAACCTTTAATCACTTGCAAAACGGCCGGCTTCACAAGGGTATTATCAGGCTCCAGAAAAAATGTATGTGGACACTCTGAGTCTTACGGAAGACAGGTGCCAAGCAGTATTATCCTGCATGCATGATTACAAACGGCCTCCATTCAGGCTTAAAAATGGAATGGATACATTTATAATTCTAAGCCTCGGAGGATACAGACAGGTTTCTTCTAGAGGGAAAGAGTATCGCACACATTTGTGATAAGCCAGAATCTAGGTCAGGAGCACACTGTATCAGAGTCATTTTGAGACACTACAAGCACTGTAACACCGCCACAGCTCTATCAACAAATTTAAAGCCAACGTCAGCAGCACAGTGACTTGCCTTTTCTTTATAGACAAGAACACATGGATTTGTTCCAGTGAATACAGCAAAGGAGCACTTTACTGAAGGGAATTTTCTTTTACAAGAAAAAACCTTGTAGTATTGTGTGCGTGAGACACGTGGACATCACAGGATGACTTGTGGGAGTGGCTTCTCTCCTACCATGTACGTCCTGCAAACACAGGCTATGCAGAAGGAGCTTTTACCTGCTAAACCGTAGCACTAGCCCATTAATTTCTTTTAAAAATATTACAATAATGATGCTTTTGAGCAGTAACATTTGTCTTAGATGGGGAAATCCTGTCCCTTTTCCCTTGGGACAAGTCCAGTCAAGGTCTCCTTCAACTGGAGATGTCCAACTGAGTGGGCTGGGCTAAAGCTGCATCACGGAGGGTCAGTGCCATTGATGTCACTGAAAGGTGACTCAGCATTAAGTACAACATGGAGAGAGAGTGCCACTGTTCTTATCCAATGGTGACTCATTATTTTTTAACTCAGCTGGTGCTATTTCCTTCAGGAAATCTAAAAAATCCAAGTTCATTTCCCTCTGCACTTCCTAACATGGCTGAGGGCGTTTGGTCCTATGTCAGACGGAAGGCATCTAGTTATATATGCATAGTGTCAACGTTCCCAAAGGACTGGCACGGCTAGGAACCAAATGCTGGCTTATCATCTTTGACCCCCATGCCCCACAATGCTCACAGGTAAACACTCAGGAAAAGGGAGGGGATGCTGCCCCTCTCAAAAAACAACAGGACAGACAGAGTTCTCCTCAGAAGATCAGACTTAAACCCAAGCACATCAATCAGTGGAGGAATCTGATTTTGTAATTTTCATTCCAAAAAGTACTATTTTCTATTTTTGGAGTAGTCATGGTATCAAGTGGTAGGAGAGCGAAACCCCAAAATGAACAGGCTTTGCTCTCCAGAGTCTGAGCACACTGCCACAGTGAAGGTGAGCACAGAAATAGAATTAGTGAACTATTTTTAACACGTCATAAACGTATAAAAATAGAAAATTCACCATTTAAGTTAGCTGTGGTACTACTTTATGAATGTCTTATTTGTGTAGCTGGCAGAGCCAGTTGTCGGAACAGCTGAGTTTAGGAGACAGCACTTACTAGGACGCTCAGTGAAGAGAAGCTAATTATCTAAGATCTCAACCAAGAACGCTTTCATCTGAGAGGGAACATTGCAAGACTGATTACTTAGCTCAAAATAAACTTCCATCAGTGTGCCAGAACAATGCAGACACCTGAAAGGGATCCAATCAGTTCTTCAAGTGTAGCAGCCCAAAAAAGTTTTGGAAAAGAAAATGTGTAGGCTAATAAAGATCTCTTCTGTTACCCTCTCTAGATAAATCCAACTGCCGAGGAAATTAGACATATGTCTCAACAATTCAGATTACAAACACACTCTGTTGGGATAAGAATAATTTGTTAAATTCCCAAAGTTAAACTCTGTTAAGTTATGGACTTAAAGAAGAGTGTAGCCTCACTTAGCTATTAAGGTATCTATGAATAACAAGGAACTCTCCTTTCTCAGAGCTCCAGCTATTAAATCAGGAGTAAACAGAAACCCATGGGTACCTCGCTCCTTTGCCCTGTGTATCCTAATATACAAGCTGGGAACACATTTGAAATCCTGGTCTTCAAAAGAGATGTTTTAGGTTCCATGGACAATTTCCAAAGGGCTGACCCAGAGCAACTATGAGCATCGGCACCTTCTGGGAAGGAAGCTGAGGGCTGGGAGAAGACCACTCAGCTTGACTAGATTATAATAAGGAAGATATGGGGGTGGTGCATCTAAACTTCTGTTAGGGAATAGTAACTTGGTGATGCAGCTAAAGACTCACTAGAAAGGAAATTAACAGGGGGGCATGGCAAGGTCCCGTGCTGCAGATATGTACACTGAAGGAAATTAACAGGGGGCGTGGCAAGGTCCCGTGCTGCAGATATGTACGCTGAAGGAAATTAACAGGGGGCGTGGCAAGGTCCCGTGCTGCAGATATGTACGCTGAACCCTTATAAAATCCCTAACCCCCAACCCAAAGATTATGGAAGGAAAAAACCTGAATTTTTCATCATGGGCATACTTAAAATATATGGAAATAGTTCTGTCGTGACCTATAGGCTGAGAATAGACAGTAAACACATTATTGAATGATACTGAATTATTGCATATTATATTGATAAAATTGTCAGGCTTTAAAAACACTAAATTAGAGAGTCCAAACTTCAATGTCCATCTCAGTCAGGTAATGTGCATATACGTTGGTAAGACTGGAGACTTCCTCCACACTTCCCAGCCTCTCACTAAGAATATCTTTTGGCAATGAAGCTCTCAGGAAATCAGCCTGAAGTGCTTTTGAAAACAGTTCTTCCATACAGTTATTTATAATCCAAGACTTGCTGGGATCCTCCTTCAGCAGAACCAAAGGAAAGAAAGCTAGGCCAGTGGTGCAAGCCTGTAATCCCAGCAACTTGGAAGCTCAAGTGGGAGGCCTGTGGGGTTCAAGGACAGCCTGTGGCTACACAGTGAGTTCCAGGCCAGCCAAGGTTACATAACAAAACCTGTCTCAACCCCAACCCTTGGCTGAGAGAGGGAGGAGAACTAAGAAAACGGAGGCATGAGACAAAGATCAGAGCTGAGCTTCACTTACCTTTCATTGATCACCTGGAGAGACTTACAACTAGGCCTAAGACTTCCTCCAAGTCTGGCCTCTTCTGTTTATTTGTTGAATTTGCTTTTCCTTTTCACTAGGGGCAGTAATCCTTACAAAGAGTTGAGCATTTGGGTGAGGACAAGGACCCATCAAAACCTGAATTTGGTGGTTGTGGCAGACCAAAGAATAAGAGACTTCCCAGAACTGAAAGAATAATTAGAAGACAGCAGAAGGGGAGGTACAGATTCAGATAATGAAGAAACGTCACTGGCTCAGTGAGCCTGGAGCCACAGTGCCCTCGCTCTCCAGAGTGACCACACCCATGTCTAGGCCTCATCACCACCACTTGCCCTTCTATCCTAAGATCTCAACTAGTGCTGTGCAGGTGGAAGCCCAGAAGGAACCAGGGCAGAAATGAAGGAAGAAGCCATTGTTTCTCAGGTCTCTCCTAGGAATTACACACATGTGCTGACCCATCAGCCTCCTTCATGCCCATCACACAGGAAGTGGATCCACTTTTGAGGGTACAAAGGTTCTTTGGAACACTGATGAAAGTAGGGGCCCAGAATCACACCTGGACTTGATATAACAGGAAGAAGAGGTTCTAGTAAACTTAGCAGTGCTTTTCAGATAGTGTGTGGTGCTCACATATGTGGAGGATCTGTACATATGTACTTCTCACAGAATGAAGGATGCTCAAGGTAGAAGACTTACTAGTGATAATAAAATTGAGGCCAAAAATCATATACCAACACACACACACACACACACACACACACACACACACACACACACACACAATCCCACACCCAACCCAAAATAACAAAAACTCACTGCATTGTTTTGATAGAAAATATCTTCTAGGCCAAACTTTTAACTTAGAAATAAATCCTTTAAGAACAGATTTTAAGTTGAAGACATTTGCTACTTAAGCAAGTATGATAAGGGGGAAAACACTCACAAATTCCATCAGGCACGAGATTACTTTCATACAATCTAAGAAACATTTAAAAATACCTTATTTCATCTGATCTCCAACAATTTAAGTTTCCTAATATTATTTCAAACAAAATGTCTCACTGTTTTCCTTTCCTGATTTGACACAAAACTTTTACAAATTGAAGAGGGTCAAATCAAAGGAAAAGGATTTTAAGAAGGTGAGATTAGGGGCTGGAGGAGTGGCTCAGTGGTTAAGAGCACTGACTGCTCTTCCAGAGGTCCTGAGTTCAATTCCCAGAAGGCACAACGATGTGCACTGGGATCCCATGCCCTCTCCTGGTGTGTCTGAAGAGTGTGTGTGTGTACTCAATATACATAATATGTTAAAGATAATATTTATAACAGTGTCACCTGTGGCAAGAGCATGCTGCTGTTCGGCTCAGGCAGGCGAGAATACTGACCCTGGCACCTACGAGATGCCAGCATGGGAGATGGCTCTGCCATCCCACCATCCACGAGGTACCTGGTAGAAATAAGATTCTAATGCTTAAAAGATTATCCAATAGCTTTATATATTTGGTAATGTTCAATTAACAAGATGCCCACACAATTAGAGGTGTTTCCCAATATCTAACCTTTAATATAAATTGTTACCCAGGACTGTCATGGACCTACGTGTGGTTCTCTATGGCTCCTTCATTCTGCCTCTCCTCTCTTTTCTAGCTCCTCTTCTTCCTCTCCTTACTCCTCCCACATTAGCTCCTAGTTTAATGCAGTCGGGGAAATACATTGCTACATAAATAAATAAATCTTTAAAAGACAAATCAAAACAGTAAGCTTAATTTCAGAGTGGTTTAGAATGATCTAACCCCCATCAGATGTAATAAGCTAATTTGGAATCTTACAAAATGTAGTGCCATACACACATCTGTCTGTGTAAACAGGCATAAACAAGAAATCCTTACTGTACAGAGAGACTCTTTAGGTACAAGGAAGTAAACAAATATACCCAGAAATGGCCTAGGAATTGTGCAAGTCCACTACTAGCCATTACTGGGAAGGCCTGGAGTCGGGGCAGGGGGAGGGTGTTTGATGCCAATATTGGAATTATTTTACTTTTCTTCTTCTACACAGGACAAAATATGTCACTTGTGCAGTAGACAGGTCCAGTAGAACGCTAAGTCTGTCCATGGTGCTCAAAGGGCAGTCTTGAAGAGAAGACTCTTTTTGAGTTGCTCCTCTCTCCTGGGACCTGAAACCTCCCAGTGCCACTTCCTGGGTCTGTAGGCAGTGGCCAGCCTTGCCCTCACATGTAGCTCTTCACTTTTGGCCAATGAGGCAGTGAGTACTGGGGCAGTCAGTGACTATCAGCTCCTGAAATCAGAGCACATGGCTTCTTATTAAGTAAGATGGGAAAGATAACATGATGAGACAACAGAATACCAGTCTGACTGACTGACAGACAGACAGACAGACAGACTCTTCCTTTACTATTAAAAGTGAACAAAACAAATAAATACTCTAAAACAAGCTTGGAATGTTACTATTTTTGGCTAAATACCAAGTTTTTTTTTTCTTTTCCCTCCCATACATAACATTCTTTTTTGTGATTTTTTTCCCAAATCGTGTGTGTGTGTGTGTGTGTGTGTGTGTGTGTGTGTATGTGTGTGTGTCTGTCCATGCAACTGAAAAGCCAGACCTGCCTTGAACATGTATACTATTCTTTAAAACAGAGATCTGTAAGAACTAGTCCTCTCAGTACCTGAAGCATCCTAAGTAACATCTGAGTCCACACTTAAACCCAATTTGCTCAGAACAACTTCCTCCAAACGGCAGACAAAACCGCCAGGGCAGGCTGGATGTCAGGTTCCCTGGAGACACAGGCGTGGGAACCATGTACGGATCTAGATCTGAGTCCTAGTTCTTAGCTGTGCAGCTTTAGACAAGCCTAGCCCCACCTGAGGCCTTCTCCTGTAAAACTGAGAGAATAAGCACACTCTCTACAGGGGCATCATACAGATCAAAGGACATGAAGACGACAGAGCAAAGCCTAGGCAGAGGACGCTCTGTGCCAGGATGGCTTCTCACCTCCATGGTGGCAACTGACCCTGGCCTTTTGAAGGTGAATTAAAGACAGGTAGTCACAGAATTTCCATATAGTATAAAGACAGACCCACATTTCACAGGGTACTCAGCTGGTTAATGGAGGGCGGGGGAGGCGTAATGAGCACAAGTACAAAGGCTGATATTTAGACAGGACACAAAAAGAGGCAGTAGCGCCTCACTGGATCTTGGACAGCGGGAACATGTCTTCTGAAGTCTCTGCAGAGAGCTATCTGAAATGCTTAGGAGGTGTTTCCTGATTGAAATGAGGCTAGAACACCTTGCAACACCTGCACTGACATGGTCTGTGTGAGTGGGGCCCTGACACTTCAGCTTCACTATTGGCAGAGAGGCAGTAAGTTCTTTCTTTTAATGTCACACAAGGCTCTCTTGCTTGGAAGACTCTTATTTTATGTCCTGTATCTTATCTTTGTGATCAATTGTGCCAAATTTCCAGGTATTTATGTCCCCCGAGATATAAATGGTCACGTGAAGTGCTGTGTTATCTGCAGAACGCTGACAATTGTATGCACCCATTTCCCCGATTCCCCGCCACAGGTGCGCCTTCTTTCTAAGAGCTCTGTTATTACATCTTCTTCCACCGAACCTGCCAGGATCCACTCAACGCACGATGGCCACCTGATACATGAGAGGGAGGCAGGACTGTTACACAGACCACCACTGTAGCCCCAGTTTTAGGCTCCTTGTGAAGCCATAGAGAAGTCAGAAGGCTTTGAAGGCAAAACAACAGTACTCAGGAGGTGAGTTAATGTAAGAGACCTTTCCCACCAATCAGCACTGTAGCATCTGAAGGTTATTACCTTGTCTTAGTTATTAGATGCTCATCAGAAATTAAAGGTCCTGTTAGAAATACACATGAGGGTTAGGAGGCAGTGGCACACACCTTTAATCTCAGCACTCGGGAGGTAGAGACAGGAAGATCTGAGATTTCAAGGCCTGCCACGTTTACAAAGAGAAACCCTATCTTATAAAACCAAAAAGGAGAAGGAAAAGAAATTAAAAAAAAAAAAAGGAAATGCAGATGGGAGGAACTTGAAGGAACGAGGAACTTGAAGGAACGGCTACAGGTGATCTATCCTGTTTTGAGGTGTGCATGACAGGACCCTCTCCTCAGCCTCTGCGGCCCCAGGCCCTGTGCGAACACTGAGATAAGACATAGACATGGGCGAAATCAGAGAACCTGGAAGCATCATCAGGATTTGTTCTCAATAATATAAGTAAACCTCTATTCACGCAGAACTAACACCCATGAATCTTGTGTTTGGCTGATTTTCTCTCCTTAAACAAACAAACAAAACAAGGAAGTTTCAAACATGGCTACATCTCCAGCAAGTACTGGAACACAGCAGAAAGCATTGTGGTTAATTCCACCACGGAGAGGGCGGACTGGCTGATACCGAGCACTCCTGAGCAGCTATGTGCATCAGGTGTGTCACTTATCAGTTTGAGGCCCTCAACTGGCTAGTGTTTCTGGTTATCTGCCTCATTAACACCACACAGGAAACTAAGCCTGAAGGAACATGGTTGGGTGGGTGGAGATAGTTCGTGCTAAATGAGTAGAGCGCACAACTGGTTTCCTAGAGGATAAAAAGGGAACAAAGATCTGCATGAACGTGTCTATAACAGTCTTAATATTGCTTAATAAAAACATATCGTAAGAGCTGGAGAGGCAGCTGAGCAGTATAAGAGCACTTGTTTTTGTAGGGGATCTGAATTTGATTACGACTGTCCTTATCTCTAGTTCCAGGGGTCCAACGCCCTCTTCTGACCTACTTGGGTACCATCTACCGAGATGGCAAACAGACATACATGTAGGCAAGACATTCATACTCATAAGATAAAATAAATAAATTTTAAGTAGCCTTGGCTACAACGAATGCTGATTCTTAGGCTGAGAGTTTATTTAAACGTTCCCTACATGGTAGACTCCCATGTACTCTTTTTGGTTAAAAAGAATTTCTATTTCTTCTTCCTTCCTTATCCGCCTGGATGCCTGCCTGCTTCCCACTTACTGCTCAGCTGTGATTTTATGTCCTTTACTGTAGGTGCAGACCCTGCTGGACAAGCCCAGGCTATCCACGAGGCCAGGCTTGCAAACTGGGGCAGAGGATGGAGAGCATGTTCACACAGGGACTGTGTGGCAGACTGTGAACCTCTGGATGTGTTCTGCTCTGGTTCTCTTTGTATTCCCGAAGCCTATGGCTGTACAGGGCACAGAAGCCATCTATATCTGAGTGTGAATACAAGAGAAGCTGCCATGTTTAAGGAAGCTAGTTGTGGCACAGCTTCTGGTCATTCCCAGTCAATGACACAGGACTGTAGTTCAAACCACCAAAGCAATCATGGTGCTAAGTGCTGTTGGTCCCATGCTATTTATATTTCCTTTAGAATGAAAAAACATTGACTTTCTTGTTCCTTGACCATTTTCTCTAAGTCCTGCATATCTTCTATGTGTAAGAAAGACAGAAGGGAAAGGACATAAAAATTAGTAAGCTGTGTTCCCTCCTGGATTATGGTAGAAAGAAGTTACTTGGTGAAGTTGACTTTTCTACTTACAGTTCATTACAAGCCAAAATGAAATTATATTTTATTAGGCAGCGGCACTCCAGCTATGTAGCTATAGGCTCAGCACCCAGTAAGGTCTGAAGACTAACTTAGAAATAGGATGGTCAGACAGAAAGAGCAGAAGATTGCCCCCAAATATGCTAGGGCAGATGGGAAACCCTTGAATGGCATCAGAAGACATTTTACTGTTGCACAGACAGGGAGCCTCACTGAAGTCCCCCAGTAGTCACCTACTTGTAGGGTGCCAATATTGGATGGGAAGGGGTTGGATTATAGAAGCAGAAGAAGTTCATGGGAGAGACATCTTAGACCACTGAGAGTGAGAACTGGGCAGGGAGCTGTTATCACAGCCACTGAGCCAGGGACTGCACAAAGCAGGCGTTCGAAGCTCTGCCAGGCAGGCAGGAACACTGGCCACAGGCAGTTTAGTGGGAGTTTATGGTGTCTGTGGGGCAGCCCTGTGTACCTGCCTTTTAGATGCACAGTTACACATATCTTTCCATGCACGTGGAAGAGGTCAAGGACAGGTTTGATGCTGGCAGTAACAGACAAAGATAAGAGAGATGAGGGTAAACAGCACTGATTCAGGCAGAGTGGGGAACAGGAAAATGGGAGAAGGCAGTGCTGGAGGACACACAAGAACACAGCAAGAAAGGAAGAAGAAGCTGGCCGACAGAGGCAGGACGACCAGAGAGTGGGCTGCAGGGTAGGAGGAGCTGCTAGTGCAAAGATCAGGAAGACACTTCAGAGGCTCTGGGGTGCTGTGAGTGAGGGTAGGAGGCAGCTTTCTTCTGCAGGAAAGAACATGGAGGGGCTCAGCTGGGAGGTCACCATTAACAGGCTGGGGAACTTCCTGGCTGCTCTTGGTCCTAGGTCAGACTGCAAGATCTCCCTGCTTTATTTATTAGCTGTTAGGCTAACTGCATCCATGAAGAACTTATGTATGTATGTATGTATGTATGTATGTATGTATGTATGTATGTATCTATCATCCATCCACACACATATATAATAAATCATGTATATATAAAAAATTCCATCAGGCATTTTCTTTTGCTTGTGAGTGGGTCTCTCTCTCTCTCTCTCTCTCTCTCTCTCTCTCTCTCTTTCTCTCTCTGTGTGTGTGTGTGTGTGTGTGTGAGAGAGAGAGAGAGAGAGAGAGAGAGAGAGAGAGAGAGAGAAAGAGAGAGAATTAACTTCCTTTCACACTAGTACAAGGTAATATGGAAACAAGGGAGCCAGCTGACATTTTGATTGAGAGCTCAAGTCATAGTGTTAAAATCTAAAGCATTAGGGTACACTGCATGACTTAAAACCTCGTCACCTAAAAGCTATCAGACTAAGACAAACCTTTCATGTACTTAAGAAATAAATGGGGAGAGGGTTTCCTACGAAGAAAAGAGGACGAGGATTTCTCTCCCAGCTCACTGAGTGAACAGACTTCATGAACAGTGTGAGCGTCACCCCGTGTCAGATGAGATGTGTGCAGCACAGGGAAATGCCCATCTTCATTAGCAACTGACATTAACTGAAGTTAGCTGTTTTCTGGAGACAGGACACACAACAGTGTTTGATCTTTAAAAATGGCCAATGGGCCAGATTCGTTTCTGTGTTGAGTGAGAACTGCCAACACCTTAGACCTTCCTAGAGCATGATCCCATGGCTGTCAGCTATGGTGGAGATCGGGGCAGCCCAGGGAAGAGCTGCTGGGAAGTGGTCAAGGCAGTGACACTAAGAATGCAGTCTGATCACCAGCTCTGACCCAGCACTAATACACTCACTTCTGAATTAAAACAAAAACATGAATATTAGGGCTTAAAATGATAACACACAGAAGACATAAGAATTATTTGTTTCCTTATCTACATGGAGGTCTCTGAAAGGAAATACAGGTTTCCTGGAAGACACCTCTAGTATAGATGTCAGACACTTTGGTAGAGTATGAAATTACTGCCAATGGTATCATCCAATGTGCCAAGCATGAAGTGTTATAAGCTTACTTTTCACAAGGACTTCATGAAGCAGGCATTGTTATCTCCTCTTAATAGATTTAAAAAAAATAGACCCCGAGATGTTAACAAAGCTGCATGAGGTCTATTAAAGAGAGATAATAGAATCACTGGATTTTAAATAAAGTCCTCACTCTTAATGAGTAGATATATTGATGATTTCAGTCTATGCAACCAACGCGATTGGACGACAAACTGTCTATTTACACACTATTCTCTGTTGGCCCAGGTTTACATCTGGCTGACTTTGACCACTTACAGATCACTAGTATTTTTAAGAGTTGGCAGGATAAAAAAAATAAAAAAGCTAACAATTGAGACCTAAACTGGTTATAGTGTAAAAGTGATTTCTGCTTAAAAAGAAAGTCAAGAGTACACATCATTGAAGTCTCCCATCGGTCCCCAAATACTGAACTGAGGTGTCAAGCCAGAACACTGAGCCCTCCCTTCAGCACGAGCACCTCCAGGTACTTGCCAAGTCTGGTGTCAAGTCTGCTGACCCAGCCCTTTTTGCAGATACCTGCCCTTCTTCCCTTCTGCCCCTCACTCTAAGGTTTCATATCACATGGAATATAAGCCACGATGCGAAGCCTTCCCCTCCAGCCTTACTTACAGTCCCACTGTGAAAGGGATTTGCCATGCGTCTCGATGTTCATGCTGTGTGGTGACAGCTGTGACAGTGACTACACTGGCTTTGCCTAAGAGCCTGTGCACTTAACAGGAGCATGAGAGTGAACCAGAAGGAAGTGTAAGCTGTGCACTGTGCTTGCATGTGCAACGGTTATGTCATTTCCATGACAACTTCCCCAAGTTTTAAGAAGCTGTTAGTTCATAGTTTTCACTATGATTCACCTACATTCCCTCTCAGTGACAGACTGTCAAATGCTTAGGGCCAGCTCTTTGAGTGTGTGGGGGCACAGCACAATGTTTATGACATTCACTAGTGTAAAAGGTTAGTGCACACATAATTTACCAATGAGAATAGCATAAACAACTCTCATTGTAAACAGGCAGCCACTTGACTCTCAGAGAATGCTCCTATTGGATTCTTGTACTGCGGTGACCTGCTGATTATAACTCATGAAAGAGTATGGACTTTGGTTAGTTTCCATTTAAATTAATGAGTAAGACAAGAGGAACTAATGGTTATATCATATTCATAAATGTAACTGTCCATCCATGAGTGACTTTCTGCTGTCTAGCAGGTTGTGTGTATTCATGTGCCAGCTGCCTGGAGCTAAGACAGTGGAAGCAAAATATCAGTCTTCTCCCTAACTGTTAAATCTAGAGCAACAGCCACCAAAAAACCACAAACTGAGTGTTCCACCAGTCCTGTGGCAGGGATATTGTCCTCATGGTGGACTTCAATGTACCTATGCCACAATACTGACCTCAGGTTTGGGAGAGGGGTACAGTAGGCATCACTGGGTAGGATGTCAGCCGTGTAGGCAGAGGCACACCCTCTCATGCACCACAGCAGAGTGCTGGTCAGACCCACTGACCTTTTCTTTACCTTTGATTGTTGTACCGTCTTCCACATCTATATGGTTAGTAATGACTGTTATGCTTCACAGCTGACGGAGCCTCACCTGTCCTAGAGAGTACCACCTAGACCAGACAGGCCTCAAACCTGCAGAGATCCACCGGCCTCTGGCTCCAGAGTGCTGGGAACAAAGGCCTGTACCGCTACACCTGGCTTAATTTTGCTCACTCCACCAAGCCACTGCACCCCCTCCCCCCAAGATCCTTCTTCACTTTGTGATGCTATCCTATCAGGTAAAATTCACATATTTGAAGCAATCTAGAATCTCACATTCTCATGTCAATACCACATGTTATCACTAGAATAACTGTAATGAAAAATTTAGATGACAGGTAAAGCAACACATATTCTTTTGAAATATATTCTTGAACACTTGATATGTGCCTCTTCATCTTTGTTCAACTTTAGACAAAAGCTTGAAACTGATTCTCTACTAACTAATAATTCCAAATGCAATGCAATAAAATGTACTTCAATGATTTTTTTTTTAAAAGACATTGTTGCATATAGCCCAGGCTGGCCTCAAATTCCTTATGAATGCCTGAACATCTGGTCCTTCTGCCAAGTGTTGAGATTACCCACTTATACTAACACGCCCATGGACTAATATAATTTTCAATTTCACTTTAAATTGATAAACTCACTTTAATTATTTTTGAAAAACAATGTGTTTTTGGAATAACAGGCCACATAAACAGGAGAGCAGAAATGGTCTCAATTTTAAAGCTCCCTCTATTGCCAGCCTATTCACACTCCAAAATATTTGTGCACCAAATATTTTGTACAGAATATTTATGTTTTCTGTTAAATGGAATAAAATTGGACATAGTAATCTAAAATCAAAGATCTGTCTTTCTCCTCTGACTTAGCATTCTGTGGAATCTGGCAAAGCAGTTCTCTGATTAAGGCAAGTGGGTATTTGCTACGTAAGTCAAGTCACCACACTAGAATACAAAGAAACATCATAGTCAGTACAGGTTGTTTGCTGGCCCTGAGGGTGCCTCTGAGGTCAGGCTACCAGGATTCCACCCGATGTTTCCCCTAGAGCATGCCATTTTGCTCCTTAACTGTCCCATATCTCAGCTTTCCCATTTGGAAGAGGGGGAAACAGTAAAACTGCTGTTTTCCATGTTTGCAGTGTTAAGTAGATAAGCAAACCTAATATAACTAGGCATCCAACATGCGGGGAGTATTAGCTGCTACTGAAAACTGTCAAAGAGAATTTAGTCGTAACATGAGGTCTTAATTAACCAGTTACTAACTTTGTTAAAAAAACAACAGCTAAGGCTCTATGAATGTGGGCTACAGAAAATCATCAAGGCAAATGAAATTCCAAATGGAACAGTGATCGTATTACTTGCTTCGAACCCTTGATCTCAGAGTCCAGCTCTGTTCCTGCAGGATGCCTGGCCTGCCTCCAGTGTCTGCTCCTAGATGTTGGTTTCTTTAAGATGGGGGTTTTATTATGTAGCTCTGGCCAGCCTAGGATACATATAAACCAGGCTTGTCCTTGAACTTGCAGCGATCCTCCTGCCTCTGCCTACCAAGTATTACCACATTTGGCCAGAGTACAGCATCTAGTACAGGTGGGCCTTATAAAATTTTGTGTCTGAAACAATGGTTATTAATTTAAACACCTGGTAATTCCCCATCCAAATGCCCGAAGTATATGCCATTTTTAACATTTCTTTCCATTTTCCTCAATCTACAAGGTGCTTGGAGAGCTGAGGGACACAGCCGATGATGCATGCAGCTGATGCACACAGCTGGGGAGCTTTCCATCAAGATGAGGCCTGCTCTCTTGGTTTCTCAGTGGTCTTTAGTGCCATACCCAAGACACAGCTTATCTTCTCTGAGCCAAACATGCAGGTTTACTGATTATCGTGGCCATTTTCTTCTCAACAATTTAGGCTGACAGTGTGACTGACAGATACAAGGTAAGCTTGGGGATGGTGCAGAGGCAGTGGGTGGGTTTTATTTATGCTGATTGGTGGGGAGCAGTTCAGGACACAGAAGACATAGCTAGAGGAAAGGCTCAACCTAAACTTATGTGATACTTTTGAACCTTGGCTCGTTGTCAGCTACAGACAGAAATCAAAGTGGCTCCAACAGCTCCATCCCAGGCAGTTCTCTGACTCTGGGAAAACATTTTTCAAGTTTTAACTCTCGAAACCTCTCTGGGAAGTAGGCATTAGTATCCTCTGGCAGCCATCTTTGTTTTGTTTTCACCTGAAGGAGGAAGTGTCTGCTTAACGTGGGAAAACAACTACACCTGCCCCACTCATCACGACAGGAGAGGGAGGACCGGCTGATACCGAGCACTCGTTAGCAGCTATGTGCACCAGGTGTGTCACTGCTCAATTACATCTGAGAAGACTTGCAGAGAAAGAAAAAAACCTATTGCACAGGTTCAAAGGACTCTTCCATGGCACTGGTGCATACCTAGCTTCTGTCTGACGTGATTACTAAAAATTATTAAAGTAGGAATATTCTTAAAGCATTAGATTACTTGAGAACTTAAAAGCTTATTTCTGTTCTTGGTATTTAACTTTTGTGTATTTGGTATTTAGCTTCTTCTTTTCAAAACCCACTGCCGTTCAAACTGCCGAGTCCTGCTTTGAGAATGTGATACGTCAGGGTGTTTCTACCGCTGCTTCTGTGGTGTGTGCTTGAATTAACCTGCAGAGAAGCCATGGCACAGGCCCAGCGTGACACATCTTAACGTGTTTTCTGGTTGGAAGGAGGATTTACCAAGGTTGTGCAAGACCTTCATTGTAATTAAAAATATGTGTATTATTGTTTAAAACATGAAACTTGTAACATGAAATGGTCACAGAATAGAACCATTCAAAATGTTTAGAGACCTGAAACAGCAGGCTATCATTTTCTACTACGATAAAAGCACGAACTCCATTGCACTATGTGCACTTCAAGCAGCAAATCCACGAGTTCTAGGACTATTATTTGATCTATTCGCTAACGTCAAGAAGGAAGACCCTACCAAGATGAGATTAAAGGTACCTGTTAAACCCCAAAGCGGGGTTAGGGGGGTGGTGGTGGTAGAGGGTGTTGACAGGCATTGGGATAAGAAACTCCTTGATTGTTGAAATCTACAGGACAATTTTGATGGAGAAACTAAAGACATTTTTGAGAGTGGGTTGATATTTGAAATGTGTATGTTCTTAGATGCTGAAATAAAGTTTTATGATTCATTAGAGGAAACAGAGTTTGAGGCTCCAAAATCTAGAAAGACAAAGATATAATTTTCCTGAAATTATTTTTTCAACTATTATATAAAAGGCAGTTAAAAAAACATAAATTACAGGATTCATCAAAAGCATTTCAGGAGATAATCATCTGTGGCCCCGAGGACACTTCAGAGCATGTGCCAGCCCTGAGCAACAGAGCCTTGTTCATACATGCCTTAGATTTATTTTTGGCACCACAAAGCCAAATATATTTTTAAAAATATTAAATTCTTAATTTGTTTTCTGTAGGCAAAATATCAAGAGGGAAGCATAAAATGATTTCAGGGGCGGGAAAAAAAAAAAAAAGAAAGCAAGCTGTCAGGGGATATCTTTGACTTCACTAAGGAATCTTTACTGGCTATTAGAGCCTCTGAAGCCTCTGTTATTCAGGGTATGAGATTTTAATTCAGAAGTATGGCCAGTTGGCTAACTGGAACAGCAGGTACTCCCTGCCTCCTCCTTTGGGGATTACATGAACAGTAGCCCCTCACTTGTAATTACGCCACCCAAAACTCTGAGGATGTGTGTGTGTGGGGGTTCACCAGACGAAAAGTCCCATCAGTGATTCACCTCCATCTATCTCCTTGGTCTTGAGGGAACAGCTGGATTTTATATGAAGCCTGTTTATAACCCCTGCAAGTGATACATGCGTTCATCTGGTAATGTGACATCATTTCATCAATAATTGAGGTGAAGGAAATAGATTGGAGGGGCTGCACTCACGGAAGCACAGAGACCGTTCCGGTCCTCTCACCTTGCTCTTTGATCTGGCGGATCTGCTTCACAGTCTCCTTTAAGATGGCACACTTGTCAGGTTTGAAGTTGAAGTTGTCGATATCACTAAAGTTTGCAAAGATCAGCTCCGCAAGCTCCTCTATGTACTTACTCTCCTGCTCGCGGTTGCGTCTCTCGGCGCTCCTTTTGGGGCTAAGAAGGAATGCGGCATTGTTATTTATTTGAAAGAAACTGCTAAGCTCTCTTAAAGGTGAACACAGACAAACAACACGTTGCCTACTCAGTGAAGCAGTTAAGACCCAGGGAGTCATTTGTTGCATGTTTTTAAGCATTCAAGTCTTCCCTGGTCTCTGAGTCTCCTCTGTTCTTTGTGGGATTACATCATGGATGTGCTTATCTCCAGTCTCACCACAGCAAGGGGCGGGGTGAGCACTGACCTTACTGCTGAACAGAGAAAGGGGTTCTGAAAGAGTAAGGAGTCAACTTCTACTTAAGTTTAAAAGGAGCAAGTTACAGACAATTAATGTAATTATAATTGGAAATATGAGTTTCAATCACTTTTTTGTTTTATTTTGGTAATCATAAAGGGTAATAAAAATAAATCTTTATAAGACTTTTAGATTTTTAGTTTAGATTTATAATTCCTAAAGATTTGCTTAGAATATCTGTGATCCAATCAAGCAAGGTAAAAAGTCCCAAGCCAACTAAGAGCAAAGTGCAGTGACCCAGGCTCATGCTAGCTGTCTACGGCGACAATGACAGTCGACAATGACAAACTACAAGTGCTCAGAGCCCAAGTGAACTTCAGTGAGTGGAGAAACCTATCAAAACTGGCAATATCTTCTCATACGAATCTGACAAAATAACAAAACTCCCAATTTCCTCTTGAAAATAATACAATTACTTTCTCACTCACAGAAGTCCATTAAATGACCCCAAACAAGGGAAGAAGCTGAGTTGTTCAGTTTTCTGTATTTAATTTTCTGTACTTTTTAAAAATGTATTTATACATAATATCAATTTAAAATTAACACAAAATATTAATTGCAAATTCAGGATTCTCATGTTGGAATCTGTCAGTTTTATTTTCCTAAAGTAATAAACCTAAAGTTTTAACATGATTCTCCCTTTTCAGTGGCCCCACGATTTGTCCAAGATCATCCAGTGAACTATAGCAGTGCAGGGAAGAGGGCCTGTGTCTCCCAGGCCTCAGAGGAGCCCAGGTCCCATGGCTCCTTCCCAGCCTCCATTTCTCTTAGACTGAGAAAGATAGGGTGAATGACAAGTTAGTGAGAAGAGGACTGAGTTACAAGACCCTTGAGAGACCACAAGGAAGGTCTCTCCTTGCCACCACAACTGGACCCAGGTGAGAGACTGTGTGGCCTTTGGAGCCTCTCTCCCTAGTGGGGCCCTAAAGCATGACAGGAAATCTGAAAGCCAGCAGCAGCAGGTGGAATGGATCAAGAAGTCCTTGGGAACCTGAAGGCAAAAAGGTAGCAGGGCTGGGTGTGGAGAGGGAGTGAGACAGACCTGTGATCAGCACTGTAGTAATAGCCTAAACCATGGGTTTTCCAACCTCTCTCCACTTCTCTTGGTAACATTTTCCAATCCACATTTCCACTGTTTTTATCACACAATCTAGAAGCACTGTTTTTATTTAACTTTAAAAATCATTTATAGATGCTGGGTAAGGTGGCACAAACCTTTAATCTCAGCAATCAGGAGGAAGAGGCAGGTGAATCTATTTCAGTTTGAGGCCAGCGTGGTCTAAAAAGTGAGTTCCAGGACAGCCAGGGCTACAAGAGGAACCTATCTGGGAAGACAAAACAACAACAACAACAACAACAACACATTTACAGGATTGAAAATATTAAAAGTCTGGGGGAAAAAAAACTCTCTTTGTGGTGGTTTAAATGAGAAATGCCCCCCTTAGGTTCAGTCATTTGAATGTCTGGTCCCGTTGGTGGCCCTGTAAACATAAGCTTAGGAGGTGTGGCCTTGCTGGAGGAAGGATGTCACTGAGGGTGGCCTTTGAGAGCGATAACTGTGCTCTCTCCATCTAGTCTGTCCTCCTTCAGCCAGACCTGCTGCTTGCTGATCTGCCTCCCCGACACGATGAAGTCTTATTCCTCTGGAACTGTAAGCCAAAATGAACTCTCACTTTCTGAGTTGCTTTGGTTGTGGTGTTTCATCACAGCAACAGAAAAGCAAACTCTTCCATCTCTGTTTCCCTTTTGCACCGGTTCTAATCCACCAAAGCAGGTAGCCACCATCACCGTTTCCTGGCTACCCTACAACACAAATGCATATGCTTCCTCCTCTCCAAATTCCTTTTCCAATATAAAGGGCAGTAGACTCCCTAAACATCTTTTGACCTTTGCCCTTTCTCTCTCACAGCATCTTTTGGGATATTATCTAACTATGTATGTAGCCTAGGTTTGCCTTCAACTCCTATGAAGCTCAGCTTGGTTTTAAATTCTTAGTGCCTCAGACTTTAGGGTACACAACTGGTTCTGTGCCACAGTATTCTAGAAGGCCTTTAAAAATACTAACCTGGGGGCCGGAGAGATGGCTCAGTGGTTAAGAGCACTGACAGCTCTTCCAGAGGCCATGAGTTCAATTCCCAGCAACCACATGGTGGCTCACAACCATCTGTAATGGGATCTAGAGCCCTCTTCTGGTGTATCTGAAGACAGCTACGGTGTACTGAATAAAATAAATAAATAAATCTTTAAAAAGAAAAGGCATTATTTAAAGAAAAACAAAACCTCATTGTTTATCACAGTTGCACTATGTTCCAGGCCACACGCCATCTTAAAATATTTTCTGCAAAAACTGTTTCCTGCTCTTTAGTGCAGCTGAGTAACTTCACACCTGCAGAATTCTGCACATATAGACGCTACCAAAAGGAAATCCTGAAATCAGACCTGCCATTATGATACTGCCAACTTGTTTTAAAAGTGTTTGTTTTATCCACTGAAGAACCACAATTTATTTTTAACTAAAAAACAAATGAGTTGAATACTTCATGTCATTGAAAAAAAAAAAGACAAACAAGAACTCAGTATCAAATGAACAGCAAATCTTTCACTACAAAATTTACTTGTTACAATGTTCTGGTACCTAATAAAAATGTGGAAAACTCAAAGATGGCAATGAATTAATTATAAAAGTAAAATACACAAGGACAGTAAAAAATGTACATGGAGGAATTTCCTTTAAAAAAAAAAAAGAACAGATTCTGCAAATAATCCACATATTCAAAATTTAAGCTATTATATAAAAAAAATCATCATTAAAAAGAAAAGCCAAGTATAATATTTACACTGAAAGCAAAATTGACGCAAAAACAACAAAGAAACACATAGAACACTAACAATCAAGGTGGTTCTTTTAGTCAACGACAGGCTCACCTGGGCCCGAGCTGGTCGGGACATTCCTTGCGTTTTCTGGTCTCTGCCCTGGACGGGTCAGAGGTATTTTCTCCCATCCCACTCATCTTGAACACATATCAGCAACTAAAACAGAAAACAGGTGGGAACATGGCATGAAGAAAGAGTCCTAATAAACCGTCACACCATTCTGCCAAAGTGAAAACAACGTTGACTTCAGTCAAACACATGACTGCAGTTCTGAGCACACAATTTTGATAAACGTACACGATAATGTAAAATTAAAAAGCAGTCCCCCCGCTTCTTTTTCAGATCTTGCTTAAAGGCTAAGCAAGAGCAAAGGTTAATATTAAGAACAACCCCTGCCTCCTCACGGAGCCCAGGCTCTTTAGGCAGAGAGACTCAACACCACTATGAGCTGGGCCTGGTGGCAGTCTCTAGTTTCGAGGGTGCTCCTGCATCATGGAAGTAACAGGTGTTGCAAGGGTTCCTCCCAGTCTCTGTTGTGGGCTGGCTAAAGTGTTGTGTGTGCTGCGACAGCTCAGGGACAGACAGCCTGGGGAAGTGGGCGCCAACACTTTTATAAAGGGTTCCAAATTTGGCCAGGTAGATCTGACCCCCTTGCCATGGCAAGACCTCCAAAATGGAGGTCCTTCCTGCCTCCCTCAAGGCTCAAGGCTCCTCCATCCACCTCATAGGCCCTCCCTCTTCATCTCAGGGCAGTTCACCTTACTCTTAAGCTAGCAAGGTAGCTTCCTTTCTCACATTCTGCTGGCTGCCCTTTTCTGGCAGTCCAGGTTAATCACCTGGTCTTTAGAATGGTTGTGCAAGGAAGATCCTAACAAAGCTCCTACTTGCAGAATTGCTTTCCATGAGAAACTGAAAAGGACACACAGAAAGGGACCCAGTATCCTCACACTGGACACCACTGGGGCCACCATATGACTTGTATGTAAGGACAAAGTGACAGTTCTAGAAGAGACAAAGGCCCTATCACAGGTTCTAAGAAAAAATTCATTTATGAGTTACTTAAGGGGCTTAGAATATGCTCAGCAAAGGAAAACACTTGGCCCCACAAATCCCAAAGTCAGAGGTACATCTTTCCTAGAAACCCTGTCCTACGCTTACTCTTCATCCTGAATGACCGCTGCCCTCCTTTACTCTGGATAGATTAGAAAAAGTCAGTGAGAAGGTGAGGTCAGTCCCAGAAAGACAGCACAGAACAGGAGGACCAGCAAGAGCAAGGTGGGCTAAGGAAAACCGTGGAGACCCTGGGCCTCATGGCACCTACCCGTCCAACTGTCTGCGGTCGCCTTGGGTCACCACAGGCACTCCTCTGGCCACTGTTCTGATACGAATGCGCAGTAGGGCCAATTGTTCTCTCTCTCTTTTTGAGAGTCATGTGTTTTACAGAACCAATTGTTTTTAGGGAGTCAAAATGAAGAAATGCTGCATCAGCAAGAGGGAGGTGGCCCCAGTGGCACATTCAGTTTAGGAGGTCACATGGGAAGTACAATCTGAGAACTGATGCCGAGCTTCCTGTGGGTGGGAACGATGTAACCAAGTCCCAAGGTCCCGTTCTACGCGTACTTTTTGCCTGATAATAAGTACTGAATTCACTTAGTTTACACTATGGACTAAAGCCAATTTACAGATTCAAACCCGACTATGAAATCTGTATTGCTACATAGCCATGGGCTACACTCAGGCCCAAGCTTCACTACTTGGTTAGCCATGTGACCTTAAAACTTGCTACTTGCACATTAATGATCTTCTGTAAAATGGAGTCACACCACTGGCATCCATAACACAGGTTGCCTAAAGAAGGAGGAAGAAACCAGGCCTGGGACCTCTATGGGAGAGGACTGTTGCTCTTCTCTAGCAAGTGACTGCCGAGGCAGTCTCCCTACACTTAGGGCCGCAGCCATGCTTCTTCCTGCCTTGCCTCTCATGAGGGAGTTGTTCTTCATCCACTACAGGCATTGGCCCTTGGGAGAAGAAGTTGCAAGATCTAAACCACAAAGGCTTTTGTGTACAAAATGATCGTTACTACAGTATACAAAGCCTGCCTTCCTGTCACTGTAGATGGGCATGGTAGGGGAACGGAGAGAGAATACTGTTGCTCAGACAGAAACAAGGGAAATGGAGGTGAATTCAGGGACAGGCAATGCTCCAACACAGCGCTGCAATGCACTCCCACTCTGAGACCCAAGAGCACGGTGCCAGCTGGGATGGATGAGTTCACAGAGGCTGGGGACACAAGAGGAGGTGCAAAGGCCAAACACTGCAAACATTCGTTCTTCCTAATTCTTTCTGAGCCATAATTCCCAAGACTTCATTCATGCCATGCAAAAGAAAACTTCACACCTAGTAATCTTCCAAGAAATGGGCCAGGTAATTTTTCCCAAGAATCAGCTGTCAACAAGTTGTAAAAATATAAAATTATGAAGTTCAGCCTTCACTAGATAGCAAAAACAAAAGTAAACAAAACCCAAACAACAGTAGGTGTGGATGATACTTTATTGAAGATAAGAATTATGTAACTATCACCATGTATATTAAAATCATACGCCAGAAAGGTCAGAAACTTCTCAACAATTAAAATAAGTGCTTGCTTGTCACAGAAACTAGTTTGGGATTGGACACTGGCTTTAGTGTCATTCCCCTTTAAATGCACACAGTGACAACTGAATCCATACATGCAACAACCGGACTTGAGGGGCTGAGCCCAGCTGATCAAGAGTGTGTGGACTCTGGCCCAAGACCAGTTTGAAACTCTGGAACACACAACTGTTCTTACTTGTACCTTCTCCAGATTCACTTAGAAAACACTCCATTTGCACCACCATTAAAACATCATGTGTTTCCTCCTAAACTTGCTTATTGTGTTTTCACAAAACATGAAAGTTTCCACTTACTGAACACAATGGCTTCCCTATGTGAGAAAACTCCATCACGAAGGGGCAGCAAACCAAGGAGGGGTATCTGACCATGCTTCAGCTAGCTGGGAATAAGCTATAGTGGCCCACCCAAATCACTGCCAATCATCCAGGGTAAATAAGGAGAAGGCAGGGCTAAGGACCCCTGGCCCTCGGTGTCAAATGGGGCAGGAAGAGAGGAGGGCAGGGAGCAGTGTGACAGGCTGACAGACATGGCTGCTGTCCTGAAGCACATAGGTTTGTGCCTGCTCTTTAGTGAGTTAGAAAACTGAGTAAGCCTCACTAGTGACTGTCCAAAAATACTCTGTGGGTCTCAACAGGCGGTGTTCTAGCTGTTCCACACCTATGTGAGGCATGTCTGGCACGTGCAAGCATTTCCGCCGTAGCATGTGACAGGGACGAGGTGACAGGCAGGTGAGATGGATAAGACTGACTTCAGACTTATAGAAGAATACCTAACAGTAAAACAAAACTACATAGAGAAGAGTTTTAATATATTTTCATAAATTAATTTCTAGTGTAAAAGTATGAAATGGGAAAGAGTAAAGGTACATTCTACAAGTGGGTAAACATAGATCTTGCATCTCTGAATGTTTTCAACGTTTCCATAAAATTAAAGCTCTCAAAAATGTCATCCTCAGATGTAAGACTTCAATGTAAATCATAGAAACTGATTGGGACACAAATAAAACTTGAGGTGGCCGACACAATTAGAGTGAGTGACTGAGGGAAAACCGGTTTTCACCAGATGATGGGAGCCATGAAGGACAAGCCTGCAGATGTTTCTATTTGCCATTCTTCTTATCAATAGTCACATGGTGGCAGTGTGCTCACTGTGACAGAAGGCTTGTCCTCCCATCCCTCCATATCAGCTTGAATGTGCTTGGTAGAAGAAGGAAGAGATACAGCCACAAAATTCAGCAAGCTTCAGCTTTTAAAAGTAGCAATCTCTGGGACGGAGGAACAATACCCATAGTCAAGTTCTCAGCAAACGACAAAAAGCAATATAAAATGTCAAATCTCAATTCGATTAAAGAACGAAGTCTTCGTTCACAGAGCTCATCCATCTAACTTAGGAGGCAGCAAAGCTGTTGTTTGCAAAACAGCCTCACCGCATTAGAGCTAGTTAATCATCCAGATTCTTTCGAGAGATAATGTGCACTTTATCTCTTATCAGCACAGGCCATCTTCCAAACACGGCCTGTAAAACTGTCAGATTTACTGTATGCTGAACAAACTCAGTTACAGGATAACACTCATGCTTAAATCACACGTAACAACTCCATCAAGCACCAGGCCTCTTCCCAGCTCTGAAAAGAAATAGCTTGAGTTGGGCCCCTAGTAAGTCCCCGATGGAATTACACAAGGCAATTTTCTTGGGACAGAGACATTTACAGCAAGAGGTGAAAAAATTCCTTTAATCATGGCTTTTCCATGAGGGCCAGCCTTTTTGTTTGTTTGTTTTTTGAGACATTATCTCTGTGTAGTCCTGACTGTTTTGGAATTCGATCTGTAGAGGTTGGGCTTGAACTCACAGAGATCTGCCTGCCTCTCTGCCTCTACAGTGCTAAGAGTAAACGTGTGTACCACCACAGCCCAGGTCTTTCCAATATTTCTGGTCTCACTTAAGAAGATCCATGAAACTGGTGCAAATAGTAGTTGGATTCTGCACCATTTTTAAGTGATGGGGATCAAATGCAGGGCCTTGAGAGTGCTAGGCAAGAACTCTTCCAGCCCTTGGTTTTCTGAAACTGGGTTATCCTGCAGCCCACACCAGACTTGAATCCTCCTGCCTGTCTCCTATGTGCTGGGGACAACCTTTCAGAACGCTGAAAAGTGTTCGAGCATTAACACACGTAAAAGATCATTCTCCATCTCTGCTCTTTGAGGGAGATCCCATTGCTTAGAAACTCACTGTGGTTCCCCAATTTATCAAGTCATGTGAAAACAGCGATTTTCAATTCCCACCAGTTCCTCCCTCAAGATCTATCTACATGTTCCAGGAGGAGTGTCTTTTTATTATACAAACTCAGAATTCTTGGGCCTTCTCTGATACATCTAAGGAAACACAGTAACTAATACTTGAATGAACAAAACATGCCTTTTGCCTATGAATACTGGGGAACGAAGAGAGAGAGAGAGAGAACAAACATTTTGGAAATAATCTGGTTTCAAATAGCACTCAATGGTCAAAATTATCCCAGGCAAACATTACTCTTATAAGACTCCAACTTTTGCCCCAATAGTTAAATAAGCATTCACTTAATGTAGTAAATACACAGATTATGTAAAAAATATTTCTGATCCACACAAACAAAGGAGCATGATCCACAAATCAGCTGAAGCAGAACTAGACATGTACTTGATGTGGAGTAAAGCACACAGAAAAAGCACGCTTTTCTGTCCATCTGGCAAACGAAGAGAAGATACCACAGATTTCACATTATTTCAGGTGTTAAAATGGTGTATTACTTTCCTGCAAGGAGTATTACAATTTTTATTAGAACACAGAAATCCTTTTAACCTCGTCTTAACCAGCACCATGGCCGTCACAGTTGCCTACATGTTCGGACTCACAAAGTGCACACTACGACTACATGCACTGCATGCTCTGACAGCTGTCAGCTTGCAAATGTTTGCAAGAGTCACTTCTAATGAATGCATGATGAAAGACATCTTATTTGGAAGCTGACTCTCGATTTTATCTGACTCCTTTACAGTAACATATTGTACATTTGACTTGATAAGAAATAGCAAGTCAGGCACACAAGAAGCTCCTCAGAAAATGCTTCAACATGAACACCAGTAGTTGCCAGGACTAAAGGAAACAACACATCCTACAACTGCTCTCCCAGGAGACGGCTTCAGCAGCCACCTTCTGCCAGATCCACTTCCATGCACGAGTAAGAATACTGTATAAACAAATGTTTAAGCTAAAATTCTTCCTCCTAAAAATGCTTTGCTCTTAGATTTACTTTTGTATAATGGCCTTAAAGTGGTCTATTAGACAGTAACTAGAAGACATATTGTACTTTCTGTCTGAAAGCCAATAACACTCATGAATTTTTTAGTGAAAGACACTTCAAGATGCCACTGGGAAGACAGTAACAAACACATCAGGCAGAAGAGAGTGGCAGCTCTGTAACTTACACTGCTATAATCAAATGAATGGCCTGACTCATGCTCACTGGTGACACTAATATTACGTTGTGACATTTTCATATCTAAATCTTCCTTAAAGAGGGAGAAAGAAATCCCCCCAAAGCCTCACTGGCAAAATTCATGGCAGAATATGTAAGTGGCATGGGGGTGAGGTGATGTCCAGTGTGACGTCACTGGCTAGAGCCAGTTTCTACTTTCTGCGTCCTCACAGGCTAAATTTCTCAGTGCAAGGCAGTTGTTGGGCTCTTTTAATCCAGCCAGAAATAGCAAGACGAGGTTTTAATAAGGCCCCAGTTGAGAAAACACAGAAAGAGCATCACTCTTGCATCCCATAAGCCCTTCTCTCCCCACTGCAAGTGGGGTGCCTGCTTCCACCTAACATTTTAAAATCCAATTTTCTCCAAAGGCTTAAGTAAGTACAAACTCTGTAAAGACCAGCAAACCAAGTACCAAGGAGTAGGATTTATGTTAGACTTTCATAACTTGTCAAAGGTAAATTCAATGATCTTTCTTTACTCTTATCATTTATAATTTCTTTATGAAACGTAAAAGCTTTCCTTCCCAGTTTATATGAAAAAATGTCTTAAAAAAAATGACAAGGACCTGCAGTCTGACAAAATCAGCTTTGTTCCTGAGCTGAAGGAAGCTCCTCTCTCATCCTACTTCTTCCCTTGGAGCTTTTTGGTTGACACTCACTCAGGAGGGAGGAGATTGCACAGAGACACTTTGCACACCACACTCTGACTGATGTCTTGAGACAGAGTCATATACACCTTGTTGGTTATCTAACTTCTCTGACCTGCTTGCAAAGCAACTTCACTCACACAGATACCAAAGAACAGGCGGACTCTAACTCAGGTGTGAGTCAGTTACTACATTGGCTGAGAATCTCCTGCAGTGAAACACATGCCCTACACTCTTGTCCTGTGCAAGCTCAGCACCACAGCACACAGAAGACAGCAAGGCACCAGAGAGATTCTGAAACATAAGCAAGGCACGTAAGACATTGTACAATTTAAAATCCAGTTGGGAGTGGCGATGGCTCTCACCTTCAAACCCAGCACTCAGAAGGCAGAGGTAGAAGGGACCCAAGGCCCCCCAACTTTAATCACTGTAATGTGGGCACTAAAGTGATCTGTTCAGGACATAATGACTTCACTGAAAAGACAAATTTCTAAACTCGAATATGTTATAGAAATTACTGTCATAATCTAACTTAGTAAAGGTTGATTTCATGGTTTCATAGGATCTTTTTTTTTTCATTATGTAAAAACGACACATACTTTAGAATTAACCAGTGGGTCAATACGCAAGACTCCATTACTGTTGTAGACAGTGGAGTTCAAAGAAAGAAGAGAGTTGCTAGCACACCAGGATGTCCCAGGTTCATTCTAAACAGAAAACTTTGCCTGTAAAATCAGAAATAGTAATTGGCTAAGAACAGTCAAGTTATGAAGGATAATTATAGAAAATGATGCCTGTCACTTTTACCATTTCATCATAAATCCGCAGGCTTGAATATCCATCTCTACTGCTCCCTCAGCGCTTCCACGTATAGATCAAACCTATAGTGAAGCAGCTATGATTTCCAATTTTTGTTTATTTAAAAAGACTTAAGTTTTTTTTTTGATGGGGGGGTTGGTGGGGGGTGGGTGCGCCTCCTCTTGGGAGGCCTGGCCTCTACTCAGTTCCCTCGGCTCCTGGCTCCCCAGCACCGACTGCAGCTATGCATCTTTACACGCCCCTAGAAGCCCTTAAGAGTGCTTCTTCACTGTGTACTTAAAGAAGATCATCCCCCCACTCTATTATAGATGGCTTACGTGTCCCCATTTAGCAGGCAATTTTGTCTACATGATTTATCGTCTTACTAATAGAAACAAATACACGTTTTCAAATTCATATTTCAAAATCAATATGCAACTGTAGTAACAAGTACAACTGGATGGAAAACAAGAATCTGGCTTTTTTAGTGGCCCAAGACATCGTTGCTGGGTTCAGAAGAGTGAGATGTCCTGAAGTTGCCACACTGCGGTACTCAGAGGGTGGCTGGGATTCACAGCAGGGACTACAGATGAGGTGGGGGTATCGGCTCTGTTAGTACAACATAGGTTAACACATTCAGAGTTTACACAAGGGTGTTCTAAAATATCACTAAAATGACTGTATGGTTCTAGTTATGAGAGAAAGGACAGGAGACCAAGGGGGGACCAGAGAGCAGAGATGGAGTGAGTGGATGGAGGATTCAGCCTATCCTACTAGACAGTACACAGCAGGCACCTTCTAGCACAACAGCGAACTGTTAAATCTTGCATAATGCTGTGGGTCAGAGCACACCCCAAGTATGCACCCTGCTTTGAAATCCCTAAACACCATGTCTTCATGACCTGGGAAGTTGCTTAATTAGTGCCTTTGAACTTTAGCCTCCTCATTATGGTAATGCTGACATTCTGTGCTTGGTCAGGCTATGAAATAGAAAATGTCTAGCATCCTGTAAGGGTTTTCTTAATTTAAATGTAAAGTATTTGAATTTAATAGCGTGCATTTAATAGCATTATGAAGTTACTTAAACTGTTAGTAAATATAGTTGGAGAAGAGAATTAATTTACAGGGAAAAAAAAGAAAAGTTAGTATAATATTACTAATCAAATTATTTTGATGGGAACTATAGATATAATTTAATTTTTATATTTAAAGTTTATTCTCATTACTACAGGTTCACATTTTTTTTAAAAAAAAGCAAGATGCGAAATACCTCAAGAGGGTGAGGGGCTTGTCATGGCAGCCCAAGCAACCTTACTCTGATTCCCAAAATACACTGCAGAGTAGAAGGAGAGAGCTAACTTGTGATAGCTGACTTATTGTCAACTTCCACAGATTGGAGTCGTCTGCACAGGAGACCAGCAGTCCTCGGACCGCCACATGCACACCGTGCACTCATGCCCAACCCCATAATGATAAGGGTAATAACTATTTTTAAAAAGTAAGATGGGAATGGGAAAAGCCACGTGAGAAAGGAGGATAGAAAGGGTCGTGTAGCTAGGAAAAACAAGCCGCCCGAACCTCTTCTCAGTAACCTGCTCCTGGGAATTTAACTGGAAGGTACAGACTGTTTCTCCTCATTTTCTGGAGTATATTGAACAAAATATGGTGAATTACCATTAAGAAAAACAGCAAAAGACCACTTACAAGGGTCGAGTACCCCCCCCCCCCCCCCCCCCAATACCGACTTTGGTAAAATAAAAATATATTTATTTTGAAGATAAGGTTTCTCTGTGTAGCTCTAGCTGTCCTATAAAACTCACTCAAACCAGGTTGACCTTGGCGCCTGCCTCTGCCTCCTGAGTGCTGGAATTAAAGTCAAGTACCACCACCACCCAGCCAAGAATTTCTATAGTAGTTTCTAGAGCAATCCAACTATAATACAGCATACATTCTTCCAACTGTATCCTCTTTATGGGAAAATGTAAATTATTATTTCTACCTTCTGCTAATTATGAAGTTTTTCCAGTTTTCAATGCTGACTTATGTTACTTTTTTAGAAAATAATAAACAAATTTTCTGGAGTTTTTTCCAGAAATGTTATGAAAAAAATATTCTTTCCTCGGGTAAAATAGTCCCTGGCCAGAAAAAGTAAAGCTTCCCTTTGTTCATTTGAAAAAAACACTAGTGAGACAGAACAATGACACACTATGGTCATTTACTGAGAATGGCCCCAAGGCCTCACATATTTGAACACTGAGTCACCAGGGAGAGTGTTGTTTGAAAGGATTAGAAGGATTAGGAGGTGTAGACTTGGGTCTTTAGCTCTCAGTTATTGCTCCAGTGCCAGCAGGCTGCCACGCTCTCTGGCATAATGATAATGGACCTGTGAAACTGTAAGCCAGCCCCAGCTAAATACCTTCTCTTCTAAGAGTTGTGTGTGTCTTCAGAGCAATAGAACAATGACTAAACAAATGTCCTTCTCTGCATTGGGGTCTAGGGCACCCACCTCGTCCCCACCCTCTCCTGTTAGCCACAGGCGGGACCACAGTGTTGCCTCCTACCCTGCTTCCCTGTGCTCTCCTCTCCAAACCTTCCCCTCTCATCCAACCAGAAAGGGATTTGAGCCTGTGACAAGGGAGAACAGAGGAGCCAAGCAAGAGCATGTGACATTTCCTTTCCTGGGTGAAATGTGCAAGGATTCTTCCAAAACAGACTTTCTCCCTGTGCACTACAAATGGAAACAGCACAAGGTCTGATGGTGTCTTTTATATTCAAAAGGCTGGGGCAGGAGAGCCATGAGTTTGGGCTCAATCTGGACAATGTGGAAACTAAATCAGCAACAGAAAACCAAGGCCACTTGGAACCAGCAGTGCTTCCCTCCCATCTCTTCCTGCATCCAATTTGGTCTTACAGAAAAAATTTTTATTTGCAAATAACACAAACTTACAGAATGGCTGAGAATTAATAGAATTTAAAAATTATCCATAAAATTCATAAAAAAATTTTCAAATTATCCCAATAACAAAAGATAAGTCAAAATGCTGAATTTTATCATTTTTGTGTCCTTCAAATAGTGTATTTTGATATTACCCAAACTAAACAGAGCAGGAGGTAGCACCGGGGAAGATTCCTTACCTAGCACATGTGAGGCCTCTGATTCTATTTCCCAGTACACCTCACTCCACACACAAACCAAACTAGCCACATTGTAAGTTTTTCTGAGCAATTTTCAGTTCTAGCTTCAAATTCAGGACATAAACAGCCACCAGGAGATTCATGATCTATCTGTTGTCACCAGGACCATGTAACAGCCTCTAGCTATAGGAAGCAGAGTGAACTGCAGTGTTCAGAGCTCAGTGCACTACAGAGTGAGAATACAGTGGGACTCAGGACTAGCGGTCTCCGACCATCTCCTGTGGTAAATGAGCTTGAGGGACCCTACACACGACACTCTGAGGGACTGAGTGTGTAATCTGGGATCGACATTAAGAAGATGACAAACAACCTGTTTATGTACTGCTCACAGCTTTTCATCACTGTACAATAATATTTTTTATACCAAGAGACTAAGGAACAATTTTTCTGTAAAAGCTGCACCTATAAATATATATAATATGTATAAAGGCTGCTGTGAATATACATAATATACATAAGGCTGCTATGAATATATATATTATAGACATATTATATATAAGGCTGCTGCATTTTATTTAGTCATAACTGGCAAATATCAAGCATGTCATTAACCTCTAAAGGAGTTAAGCTAATCGACACCACAGAAACAGTCGATTATATTATATTTCTTCTGTCTGGTACTGTGACACACCACAAACCAAAAAATTTTAGTTTGGTATTTTTCTGGTATTTTCTTTCGAGCCAACAACTTTTACATTTGGACAACTAAGTCTCAGAAGATTCAACTTCTCATTCAAACAAGTTCCATTTTGGAGTTCCTCACTGAGCTTGTGTAGGCTTCTAACCTGAAGTCTGCTCATCTACAGCCGTCTAACGCTTACGTTAACTCTCCTGATTGCTGAGCACAGCTCTCTGGCCATCTTGAAGGACTCACCCTGGGAAGAGCTGGACTGGAGCTTGTCAGGGTATTGAAACCAAGCAGGGCTGAGGGCAGCCCTACGGCCTGAGCAACCTTGGGAAAGGTGAGCTGGCTTCAGATCAGACTTCCCATGAACAACTGGGGAGGGTGCAGCACTCAGCCTGCCTTACCTTGCCTGAGACTGACAAACCTAAATTTCAGAGTGTTTCCTGCCCTATCCAACCCGTGAGTGACCCCAAATCCAACGAATGCAGAGTCTTCCTCTCTGAGGGAGAAATCAGGAGCTTCCTACTTACTCAGTTCTTTAACTTCCTAGACAGTGAAGTATCATGGCAGGGCCTGATTAAACAGGCAGTGTTCACTGAGTAGATCTTTTAGTAATACAAGGCAAGATACGAGATACAGATCAAGTATTGAGGGCATGCTGGACAGAGTATTGTGGTAGCATGGGTGTTTCAGGAACAGTGAGGAGGAGCCAAAGTAACACTAAAGGACTAAATACCCAGCATCAGCAAACCCACAGATACAGGCAGATGATAAATGGCTAGTGGGAGCTGGAGGGGAATGGAGGGGAACGGCT
This sequence comes from Rhabdomys pumilio, assembly GCA_030674055.1. Classification (NCBI taxonomy): domain Eukaryota; kingdom Metazoa; phylum Chordata; class Mammalia; order Rodentia; family Muridae; genus Rhabdomys; species Rhabdomys pumilio. The sequence goes on along the minus strand of JANHMN010000004.1, from coordinate 134,219,969 downwards.
AATGCCTCAGGGCTGCTTCTGCATTGATGAGATGCCCCAACCTGAACAAGGGTGATGGCTGTACAGTCTGGATGAAGATGGAATACCACTAAACTCTGTGCTTTAGGAGGCTGAATTCTGCTATGTGAGTCTAACTTTTAAAAACCAAATATGCAAAACAACCAAGTAAACAACAGCCCCCCTCCCAAGAAAACAACATCAAACCTCATAACCTATCAAGTTTGATTGTGGTAACCTGGTGACGCCTCACCAGAAAGAGAGGGCATGATGGGATTACGCTAAGTGGGGGAGAACTACCAATCCTCATACAGTACACATCTGTGGTCTTTCCCTCAGCCTGCCCCAAAAATTTGCTCAACACTAACTTTGAAAACTTTCATGCTTAGCAATTAAAATGCATGTGCACACGAAATGTCTAATTCTACATTTGCTCTTTTTTCTTAATATTAAGAAAATTAATAAAATTAAGAATATTAAGCCACTAAATTTTATCTGTATGAGCATTTTTAAAAGGTTTCAATTTGTTTTCTTTGATTTTGAGACAAAGTTTCTCTGTGTAGCCTTGGCTGTCCTGGAACTCACTCTGTAGATCAGGCTGTCCTCAAACACTGAGATCTGCCTGCCTCTGCCTCCTGAGTACTGCAATTAAAGGTATGTGCCACCATGCCACCAGCATGCCACCACCATGCTAAATAAAGAATAACTTTAATGGTTCTATAATGTCTCTTTACGAGTAAACCATAGATATTTAACCAGTTCCTATTTTCCAGTTTCTTTGTTTCAAGTTAGCACCATAGTGAATTCCTTCTATGTGGCTCAATCCACTTCTGCCTATCTTCTGCAAATCTGAGGACTAGAACACAGCTTGTGGTCACACTAGGCTGTCTTCCAAGCTGGCTGCATCCAATGATGGACACTCTTTCAGGAGCTCATACCTCACAGGCAACACTGGGAATAATACTGAGTTTTAGAAATGTTTTGCTGATTTGAAAGTTACAGCACAGTTCTGCCTTACAGTTTGGACTGGTCATTAGTAACCAGGTGTCTCTGCATTGTCTAGAGGACTTTTGACCACAATGTAGGAATACTGTAGATGCAGAAGGCAGAAGTAAGCTAGACATCTGTATGCTATATTATAGAGACGATCACTGGAGAGATGGTCCCAGTAAGCAGCACCTGTAGAGCCAGTTGGTTCTCAGCACCACAAGGTGGCTCACAGACATCCTCAATCCAGCTCTTCCGACCCTGAGCACCAGGCATGCGTATGCTGTACATATAGACAAGCAATGAACACATAAAAAACAAAACCAGGTGGATTCTTAGAGGTTCTCAAACTCGGACACTGCAGGAATCAGCAGAGGAACCTGCAGACAGCAGATTTTCCTCGCTCCACTGCAGACCGTGGGTGATGACCAGGGATCATTTAACAACGACTAGAACTACTAGGCAAGAAGATGATGGGAGTGAAGCCAGCAGGATAATATGTGGTGTCAGTCAGACAGGCTACCTCTTCCCTGTAGTCCAGTTGCTGGGCAGAAGAGCTGGAAGCTACCATCCAACTGGAGGAGAACTGCTTAAAAACACTGCCCGTGACACACGCTCCACCCACAGTGATAGTGAGGGTTTTTTTGTTTGGTTTGTTTTTTGTCCACTCAAGTTGGAGTTATCCGAGGAGCAGGGGGAACCTCAACTGAGAAAACACCCTCATCAAACTGGCCCGAAGGCAAGCCTGTGGGATATTATCATGGCTACTGACTGATACAGAAGGGTCCAGACCACTGTGGGCAGTGCTACCCACAGAGGCAGGTAGACCTGGTGTGGATAAGAAAGCAGGCTGCGCAAGCCGTGAGGAGAGACTAAGCAAGCAACATTCTCCTGCGGTCTTTGCTTCAGTTTCTGCTTCCGGGTCCCTGGTCCTTAATTCCTATCATGACAGATAAGGACTGTAAACAAAATATTCCTATCTACCTCCTTTCCTTTTGTGGAGTTTTGCCAGCATTTCTTAGACTCCACACAATCCTTTATATTAGTGAAGATTATGGCTTCTGATTAGTTCTTTCTTTCCAGCCATAATCTGGTTGTTACCCTGGGTGACTTCAAAGGCTGTGAAGAGCTAGTAATTACTGTCCCCAAAGGTCTGACCAGACTTCCATTTTACTTCAGCCATGGTCATCTCTCATCCTCCTCTAAGGTGTTCCCCCTTGAATGTCACCTCTTCCCCAAGCCGTGAAGAGACCAGTACTCTTAGTCTCCTTGTGTGACCTTTGTCAGTGTGGAGAACTGGGATCCGATACCTTTTTTCTCCTTGACTTTCTGTCATCCCTAGCTCCCCTAACCTACAGTACTTTCTGTTTCTCCTAGAAGGGAACAGACGGGGACTGATGGACCACATGTTCTAGGGAGAGTCCCACAGACACTTCAGCCTGTGTTTCCAGCTTTCATGGAGTCAATCTCAGAAGATATTTATCACTTTCCTTCTGCTATCTCAGGATGTTTGACTTATTCCCCCAAACTAACCACTGCCCAGCCATTTTCCCGTCCCACCCTGTTGGTGGGTTGGGCGGGGAGGAGCACGTTCTACATCCTCATCTCTAAACTGTACGTCAGGTACACTCAGACCATTCCTCTATTCTTGGGGGGAAAAAGTTCCATTAGTCTGAATCCCTCTCTAGGTACCACTAACTCATCTTCACGCTTTTCCTTTACTTCCAGACCTGTCCAAATCACTGAGCTTACATCCCCCTACATCAAGGAAATGGAGCTCAGTGACTTGTGCTTTACAATTAATTCCTCTCCCTTGTCTGCCTCTCAATATTATACTAATACTTGGAAGACAGCTTACTTTGTAGCACCTCCAAGAGGTATTTACAGAAGTATTCTGTAATCAAATTCGGTGCTTTCTCGGCAATGAAATATACAGTCATTCACATCAGGCAGGACAGATGAATATGAAATCACCTCACACTCATTAGGTTAGAGTTTACAGCAAATGAATTGGGAAATCTTTCCATTTTTAGAGTCTGTTGTACTGAGATCCAAACAAGGGAATGCACGTCTATGGGCTAGTGCTACCCCTTCCAACAATAACAGGGTTCAAAGCTCACTTTTCTTCTGTCAATTCTTCCTTTTTAGTCTTCTGGAACATTCAAATGCAAAACTTGACCACAACATCTGTCACCTGCTGATTGATCTGGCTGGCTAGGCAGGTGCTGCCTTCCTCTCTCACCATGTGTACCCTTCCTTAAGTGCACTGGGTCAAAGAGGCTGACTACCCACAAATAGAGGAGGACTAGTCTTCAGTCAAGAGTATAAGAGCAGCTGAGCTGGAACCTCTAAACAAGCTTTAAAAATGCCAAGGTCCTAGGCATCTGGCAATATAGTGTCAGACCCTTCCACTGATATGTAATAGTCATAAACACACCCCCTCATCTCCCAGGAACATCCCAAGATTTCTCTCCTCTCACCCTTAATACATTTAAAATGTGTTTTCAGTCTACTTGATTATATAGCTGTTTCCTTTTCATCTCCACAGTATTTCCATCTTCAGAAAGAAAACTCATACTTGATATGCAGTTACTCCTTGGCCCTTCCATAACCCAGCTACTGGCCTTCTATCTCCAATGACCTACTTAGTCTAGACATCTTTGAAAATACGCAGTCAAACTACTTGTGGGTAGTAGTTTCATTTATTTTGTTTGGTGTAATCAGGGATGAACACTGGCTTGTTTCTACTTTTTGGCTATTCCTTCCAAGTTCTCTGGGATGTTTAGTTCAGAAAGGAGTTAGTTTGGTCATGGTGGAAGCCTATGTTCAATTTCCTAAAGATTTATTAAACTGATATCCAAGTGACTAAACTTGAATTTCCAGCTAGCAAGGTGGGAGCATTCCGATGTCAACTCCTTTGCCAACAGTTAGCATCTTCTGCTTCTTTTGTTATTATAGCCATTCATTGGGTTGTACCTTTGATTGAAATTTCCTGAGCTACTAAATGATGACGAACGTGTTTTCTGATCATCTGGCTACTGACATCGACTCTTGTGATGCATCCTTAGGACTCATAAGCTCATATTAAAATCTCCTAAAATCACAAACTATTTAAGTGCACATTTCTAGCCCTGCAGACTTAAACACTTGTCTTATAGCAGTTTTTCCCCAACTATGGTTGCAAATATTTGTAAGCCACTGGGGAAACCTTAAGACATGATCCAAGAATGCCCCCAAAGAACCAAAGCAGGATTTGAAAAGAATATAACACACTGCAACCAAAGTAGCGTGACTGACAGTAGAAAGAGGTGGTAGCAATGTGTATGTCTACGGACAAATGAATGGACACAGAAAACTGTACATATACACACAGCAGTTTTGCAACTTCACAGATGAACCAAACACTCACACACTTTTAGACACTGGTGAAATACAGAAACGACAGCAAATGAAAGCAGGTGTGGAAGCACTTAATACAATTCCACCTATTCAAGGTGTTGAGGATAGCTAAAGACACAAAGACAGAGAGAAAGTATCAGATCAGTGCTTAGGAGAGGGCAGGGGATGACTGCTGTGTGCAGTTTCTGTTTGGGATGACGTAATTCTGGAAATGTACACTAGAAATGATTACATAACCTTGAGGGTGTGTTGATATTACTGAATCATTCACTTAAAAGAGGTGAAATGGTCATTTTTATGTTACATGTAACTTGCTGTAAAAATATTAAAACAAGACAAAACAGAAACTTAAACGAGTATAACAAGGGCACTTCTCGATCCATCAAAGCAGAGGTTGGTAGTATAGTTTAGCCATCACTACTGTTCTTTAAGCTTCCCAGATGATGTGGGCAGCTTCTTTGGTGGAAATATATTTCTATAGTTTCCTCAAATCTTCCTTTTAGCCTTACTTCTCAAACCTTTTACCACAAAATGTCTACACAGTTTCTGATCTCAACCTTTTCTTCTCCCTGACCCAGAGCAATGTTGAGCTGAGCACCCATCCACCTTACACTTCTCATAGATTCCCTGTGTCACTGGAATGTACTGCAGGGGACATCATGGCCTAGCCCTTGTCTCTGTCTCTGTCTCTGTCTCTGTCTCTGTGTTTCTACTGCTGTGACGAAACACCATGATGAAAAGGAATGGAGGAGAGTGTCCTGTGTCCTCCCCCACTCCTCTCTGGTTCATCATCAAAGCAGTGAGGGCAGAAACCTGGAGGAGGAGCTGATGCAGAGGCTGCAGAGGGGTGCTGCTTTCTGGCTTGCTCCCCACAGCTTGCTCAGCCTGCTTTCTTCAAAACCCCAGAACTACCAGCCCAGGAATGGCACCACCCAGCGGTCCTGCCCATCAATCATTAACTAAGAAAACTCCCCATAGGCTTACCTACATCCAGATTTTATGGAGGTGTTTTCTTAGTTGACACTCCCTCCTCTCTGAAGACTAGCTGTGTCAAGCTGGCCTGAACTATCCAACACACTGGGCTCACCTGTTCTTTTTGTGTTTGCCCCTCCTGGTCTCAGTCCATTTGCTTACCTTGTATTTCCCCACTTCAAACTCAACTCATTCACCCTTTAAGAACTACTGCAGACCTTCCCCTAGTCTGTTCACAGACCCCACTCCTAAACTGTCCACTAACAGCTGTAACACAGCATCAGTACTCTTCTCTCCTGCATCTCTGTCACTAATGCATTTTAAGAACCTTCAAGGCAGAAAACTACACATTGTTTTTTCTTTTCTGTCTTAGGCCCTTATCAGGATGCTTGACACAAAAACACTTGATGCTCATGATCGCTTTACAAACTACCAGAGCTCAAGGCTATTTAGGCCCAAATAGGTGATATTTCCAGTTTTATTCCAAATAGGAATATTTCTACTTTTAGTAGTATATCTATATTTTAAATTTGACCTCACAATTAACTCTGAGATTTTTCTTTTTTTTTTTTCTTTTTCTTTTTTTTTTTTTGAGACAGGGTTTCTCTGTATAGCCCTGGCTGTCCTAGAACTCACTCTGTAGACCAGGTTGGCCTCAAACTCAGAAATCCTCCTGCCTCTGCATCCCAAGTGTTGGGATTAAAGGCGTGTGCCACCACTGCCCGGCTGAGACAGTTATTAACATCATCCCTGAAACACAGAAAAATGAAATTACACATCTAAAGTCCACTAGGTAGCCCAGTCTAAGGCACGTGTCCACTCCTGCTGCACACTGCAATCGCTCTCTGCCATCTGACTAGACATCTCTTCTCAAGTAAATACTTCCTTTCACATTTTCCTGTCATGCATGTTAGAGTTACAATCTGGGGCAAAGTGGTGGTGGAGAGATGACTCAGCAGTTGAAAATCACTGGCTGCTCTTCCAGAGGACGGGAGTTTGAGTCCTAGCACCCACATGGCAGCTCACAGCCACTGGCAACTCCAGTTCCAGGGATTGGCACCCTCATCTGGCTTCTGTGGGCATGAGGCATTCATATGTTATACAGATAAATGTGCAACCAAAATGCCAATAAACATTTTAAAAAGATGACAATGTTAAAATCTGGGGCTGGAGAGATGGCTCAATGGTTAAGAATGCTTACTTCTCTGGCAGGGAGGGGTCCTCAGTTCAGTTCCCTGTACCTACTTCAGGAGGCTTACAGCTACCTATAACTCTACTTGCTAGAGAGCTGATACCCTCCAGATAGCCATGGGCTTTGAAGTCAGTAAACTGTGACTATGGAAAAGGAACTTAACCATGTAGCCTCAGTTCCTAAGTCTTTCTTATAGATTAGGAAATACTATTCCCTTCACTCTGTGTGTGTGTGTGTGTGTGTGTGTGTGTGTGTGTGAAACTTAAATGAGACCAAAGAGGGAGAAGTGTAGCCTGCCACACATAAACTGTCCTCCACAGCTAAGCCTCTCCACTATTGTGACTGTCTGAAATACTGGGGGCCACTTCAGGCACTGCCTCAGAGTGGGGCGATGTCTTCTCTTACACATATTCTTTGAGGCCTCTCCTTTCTTGCACATTTGCTATTTTGATGCTATTTGACGTGGGCCAAGCTGAGTTGGGACTGAATTGTGCAGTATTCCTAGGAGGGCTGTGATGTGCCCTAAGGGAAGACACATGTTATTAGTTTTGTTCAGGTGGGCGTTCCAGTCCAGTAAACATAAGCTCGCTGTTACCCAGAGATGCACACAGGACACAGCCTGTATCATTTTACATGATCAATGGCTCCCTGTCAGTTTATGTTAGGATGCTATAGGACACAACTCCTGTCAATAACAAGAATAGAGGATAGTACAGTAAAGGTATAGACAGAGTCGGGGAGGTGTGGGGCATGAAGGTGGAAGGTTAGATCTGGAGTCCTTCAGGGCCCACCAAGGAATGGAACAATGAATTTAGTAAGGGCACACAGTCACTTTTCTGTCCATTACAAATGGCTGGTGTGTGTTGTAGATATGTAGCTACAATAAAATCTACTGTTCAAGTCTTGTTCTCTCAGCAATGAGCAGCAACAGCAAAATGAAAACACTGTGCAGCACAGGCGGCCCAGGGGCCAACTGAATGAAATACAGACCGTCTCTATGTGGACATTCGAGTGTGTGATCAGTGTCCCATAACACTCACCCTGGAGCCAGCCACATTTCAAATGCCACCTGTAACTGGTACCTACCAACGGGGCAGTGAAGCCTGGGATGTCGAGGCAGCACTGTCTGCAGTCCCCTCCTTCCCATCCCAGCTTCCTGAGCAGTCTCCCTCTCACTCCCTCTCACTTCTCCTGAAGCACACAACAGTTAAACAGGTGCTAAGTCAGTTAGAGGACCTGAAAACGAAACCCGAGAGAGGTTACCTCTGCATGTCGTAAACAAACATACTGAAGGCCGCGAGAAAGGACCAGAGGTAAATTACAGAGTTTGCTCTCCTTGTCATCCCCAGAACCTAGAGGCAATAAATCTGGCTACCAGCAAGAGTGCCATGACCAGCAAGAGAATGCACAGCTGATGGTGTCTGAACGGTCCCTGCTGCATGTATCAAGGAATAAGAGGGCCGGGCGGTGGTGGCGCACGCCTTTAATCCCAGCACTTGGGAGGCAGAGGCAGGCGGATTTCTGAGTTCGAGGCCAGCCTGGTCTACAGAGTGAGTGCCAGGACAGCCAGGGCTACACAGAGAAACCCTGTCTCGAAAAACCAAAAAAAAAAAAAAAAAAAAAACAACCAAAAACCAAACAACAACAACAAAAAACAAAAACAGAAAAAAAACAAAACACAAAAATCAGGAATAAGAGGCAGAGCGATGTGAGTATGGTGTGAAGAGGTGTACTCTCTGGAATGTGGCTTAGATAAAAGCTTTGGGATAGAAACCCTTGAAGGAATCCTTGTGGCTTTATGAAGAGGAGAGCGACAAGACCCTCGAAGACCCAGAGATAACACCTGCTGTTTCTTCCCATAGGATGATGCTCTGTCCCACCACGAGACTCTAAAACCATTGACTTGAATCTTCTAAATTATGAGCCAAAATAAAGCTCTTTTCTTTATAAAGCTAACTTGACTTAGGCACTGTCATGGTCATGAGAAAGTGACTAATAAAACTACAGACCATTAAAAGTGTGACAAAGTACAAAAACTCCTCACCTGAAAGTCTACCCAGACAGAACTCATCTCCAGAGGATCTGCACGGATGTAAAGGACTTAGAGCAGATCTTAGTAAGTGGTTTGCATTCCAGAGTGCTCTCACTGTCGGAAAGCAAGCAGTTCACCATGGCTCCTCTGTGGTTTCCTACTGACCAAGCTGTGCTAGGATGAGCAAGAGACTTTACTTTTGGTATATGTAAGGTAAGGCAGAAGTAAGGTTCATTAAATCAGAGTTTACAAAAACTTAGAAGCAAAAAGACTCCAACCTTCACAGGGCCTCTCCTTGTCCCTATGCCCACCCTTCTCTCATTCTGGAACAAACCATCAATGTCACCTGAACTCCAGCATATAGCAACTTTAGAGCGCAGATACTGGAGACAAAGCCTGGGTCAGATGGCCTGCTGCCTGTGTTTGGACTGGCTGCCTGGTCTCTGTGGGTGTTTGCTCAATGGTAAGCAGGCATGGGAGTGACGGGAAAAATGAATGGACACCATGGTTCAAGTTCAAGGCCAGGAGAGCTCCATGGTTGACAGTGTTTGCCAAAGTATTCATAGCTCATATAATGTACACCATATGTGGGATAAAGAAAACACACAAAATATAATTTTTAAAAAGCATGTGTAAAAATGGCATGATGTCTATTTTTAATAAATAAAAGCGAAAGTAAAATTAGTGAAGGCTAGTTAATATATATTATCTCAAAAGTTCTTGAGATCTGAAGTCTCAGTGGAAGATTTATTACTTATTTTGGCTGGACTTTATCAATTTACCTATTTGAATAGAAGCCTCATGGTACACTTACACCAGCCCTAGCCGATTTACCACTCTGAGCAAACATCTAAGATGATGAAATGAGACATCTAGCTTCTAGCTTTAGGGAACCACTCAACTGAGTCAGTGTTCTAGTAAGAAATAATTCATGCAAAGTCAAGTACAGAATTTAGTTGTTTCACATAAAATCACCGAAAAACACAAAACATAAAAACAGACTTTTTACAGTTAAAGTATGGCATACTGTGTCTGCTACAATAATGCTGAGTAAGCACTATGAGCTGGAACTTTGTGCACTTGGCCAAGAGTCGCTGCTGCAAATGAAATGAACACATCAGAAATGCTCAGGCTGCCTCCTGTGTCAAGGACAGGCAGGGTATGTCATCCAGCAACAGGTAAGCCCTTGCTCCCTGGCCCTCGGTGTTCCAATCCCGCAAACTGTGCTTCCTGCCTGCGACTTGTACACGTCACCAATTGCACGTTTCCCTGTTTTTCTACAAGCTTGTGTTTAAAACACATATGGTACATTAATTCTGACTCAATCTGCCCCAAACTGACTTTTGAGGCCAGAGGTCCTGTGGACTCCACCACACAGCTCTGCCCAAGCTTTTTTTTTTCCCTCCCTTTTACCATCTTCCCCACAGAGTAAGCAGGACTACAAGGAATGAAGCCCCTTGGCCAACGCGATCAGGCCTGGTGATACTATCTGTGCCTAGTTACCATGGCTACATTTTTTTTTTAAGTGCAGCAGAATTGGCAGGCTGGTTGTTCAGCCCATTTGGACAGTAGTACCCTGATGTCAAAACTTGCTTTTCACTCAGTGAACCTAAGGGAACCTGGCTTGCTTGCTTTACTTCTGTGGTACAGAGTGACCGAACCTAAGCCTACGAAGGGCACTCTGCCTCCAGCCTGTACTACTTTGATATAAAAATTGCTATATTCTATTACTTAAAAACACCCTTACTAATTGGCCTTAGGTTTAATCACACAGTGCCACAGAAATAAAACACACAAATCAAGCAAAACTAAAACAATCCAACAAACTATTCTGTTTTAGGGTTTAAAGTGACTTCCAGCACAGCTTGGCTTCCAGATCACTAATCTCTCCCGGCCCTACAAAAACCACTTCTGTTGTGATTCCATGAGAATATAGGCGCAGGCGCAAATTACTTTACACTCTCATATAGAGCTGCCCCCGTGGGTAGCCACGCAGAAAGCCACCAGGAAGGCATTCTCTTGTCAGACAGAAATGTTTTGCATAAAATTCCTTCAACCAGATATTCATGTTCATAAGGCATGGACTCAATGACAGGTACTAAGTTGTCTCACTGGACTCACTATTTTAGTTGCCCTTGGCTTCCCACAGACTTTCAGTCTAACAACAACAACAACAACAACAACAACAACAACAACAACAACAGTGATGATGGTGATGGTGAGATCAGCACTCAATGGAAACACCTTTTATTATTACAAACTGTTCAGGTCATCTGAAGTCTTTACATGAGAAGACACAATAAAGTAGAAAATAAATAGCAAAACAATGGAAAAAATTTACTGCCCAAACAATTTAGCTTCAAATTTCTTTATTATCTAAATATGTGGTATTTTCAAGGTTCCTCTGCCACTGCTCCCAAGATCGAAGCTTGTGTGCTAAGATGAATGATTTATCCAACTGTTGTACTGTAGATCGGATAAGCAAGAAGGATTATATCTGAGTTGCTTTTATTAAAAAAGGGTCAAGAATTACTTATTAAACTGCCCACACATTGCATGAATATCTTGTTTGATTGCTCACCTCCCTTGATGTCAATTTTTAAAGGGAATGGTATAAAACACCACTTATTTTCAGAATTATACGTAATTTGGACACATACACAAACACACACACACACACACACACACACACACACACACACACACACACCCCTGCCTGAAACAGAAACATCTGTGCTTTAGGAAACAAAATGAAGAGTCAGCTCCTAAGCTGAGCACCATGTGACAGGTGACTCTTTAGATGGCTAGCCCTGTTATCTTACACTATCTGGGGAGTTCTGAGCACTATGCCTTCCCAGGTTAAAAAGAAGAAGGGACATGTTACCAAGAGAATCAATACCATTAAAAAATGGTCAATAACTGTCTGAAACTTGACTAGGTGGGTGCTATTTGTTTTTTTGATGTAACAGCTTAAAGACCAAGCAGAGAAAGTTAAGCACTGTATAACAAAGTCATGCAAATGAGAATTTCAGTCAAAATTAGAAAGCTCTATTTGTTATCCTGAAATCATTAAATGACTTCAAATTGCCTGCAAAGATCTGTGCTTACAATTACAAAAGGATAATGAAAAAAAGAGACACAAGCATAATGACATTCATCTCTTAATAATTCAAATTTGCACCTTAAAGATTTGTCTGAATTTCAGAAAATGCTTACCAAAATACTTCCTTTAAACAAGCAAGAGGCCATACTTGGCAGAATGAAAATCTGCAAATAATCTTTGAACACTAAATAAACAATAGAATAAGGACCCTAGAATCCATTTGTGACACACTGTGTCCATTTGTCCTTGGGGCGCTGTCACTAGTTGCCATGCTCAGTCCTCCCCTCCACAAGTACACTCCAGCCCAGAGCATACAGAATTCCCGGAACACTTGCGAGACACACCTGGTGACTGTCCACAGCCTCTGCAGTTCAGATCTGCATCTTCAGTGATGCACACACATACCATCTTGAAACAAGCCCTCTTTGGATCAGCACTGAGCAAGTGTTGCCTCAGATCGATCCCCTCCATCAACCTCAGCCCACATCTTGTCTTGGTGTGAACTGAAGCATAGGCTGAGCGCCCTTCTCAGGGAGAGCTGACAAACTATCACTGGGATCTCTTTTCAGCTGCTGACCACACAGATACCCCTTTGACAGTCCAGCATGGTGGAACACTCGAAAATTCTTCCTGCTTCTATTCTATCGCTTGCTCTAAAACTGGCTTTCTTTTCATTGAGATAATAGCTCTTCCTGCAGTCACATAATGCAAAAGCTACATTAACAGAGCTTTATGATAACAGACTGAGCAAGTCACCGCCCCTCCTGCTATGAGGAGACAGACGTTGCCTCCCCCCAACCCCACACACACATAGTCTGTAACTCAGGATCTCACTCTCACACAAACACACATGTGCATGTATGACATACCGGCAGGCACTCACATAGCTTCTCTAAAAGAAAAAAAAGGATGGTTTCTAGATTTGCTACTAAAAATAACTGCTCAAGGCAAGCATTTTGATTCACGTTTTCTCTTCTCTAGATGTGGCATCCTGCAGGCTTCCTAGGAACCACAATATTCAGCAAGGAAGGCAGGCCAGCTTGAAGGAAACATGCACCCTGTTCCCTGCTCCTCTCTAGAGTTTTGCCCCCAGTGACATAAATCTGTCACGTCTCACATGATGAACACTTTGGAGGGTTAATAGCTACTCACATGCTGGAAACGAATTCCTTGTTTTAACAAAATATTCATAAGCACTCTTTCTAATACCAAAATGTATACTTAAGAGAAATTTAAGTAATTCCTCAGTAAGTAATTTGTAAGTTGTTCCAAGAAGAAAAGTACTTCTGTGGCTAACACAATTTTAAAAATACAGAAACTTCCCTTCATTAGTCAATTTGATCTATTTCTGACCAAGAAGGAAGGAGGAGGAGGGAGGGAGGGAAGAAGAAGAGGAGGAGGAGGAAGAAGAAGGGGGAGGGAGGAGGAGGAAGAGGAAGAAGAAGAGGAGGAGGACAGGGGCAGGGGCAGCAACTCTTATGGAAATGCCAGCACAGGGTCTGCTAACTGGGTCATCTGTTAAAGGCAGTATTTCTTTCCTTATCTTCATTTAGCTTTTATTTGTTGTTATAAACCTAACTCTGCAATCCAGCTAGACCTGGAGGGACTGAGGAAAACAGGAAGTGCATGGGAGCATCAAGTGTTTTCCGCAGGGGACTGTGAAGCCAGTGCGGTGGATGGGGCTCTCTGAGGGACTGGCCTAGTGGCTAAGGTAGCCATGGTGATTTTCTTGCTCCTCTCGCTGTTCATGAATTCAAAAGGCTTCACGGCTTCCACCATGTTCATGCCACCTTTCACCTTCCCAAACTCCACAGCTTGCCATCAGCTACTCAGGTCTGGCTGTGCGAATGGAAAGCCTAGGAGAATATGTAGAGTTCTGCATTTGCCAAGGATAAGAACCCGGACCTGCACTGAGATGAAGTCTTCATCCTCATATTCTCTTAGACAGACCTGCTGCCAGTGCCATCACAGAGCCTGACATCATCACTTGGCACTGAATCCTAGGATGAGTCTGTGCAACAAAAATCCTTAGATGCAAATCCTTTCTCTCTGCTGCTCAGAGCATATTGGTTTGTTATCTTTAAAGCTTTGTCTGTCAACTGCTTGAAAGAGACTTGCCAATGTCAAAGAGCATGAGTGGCTGGCCTTGGGGACAGAAATTGGCTACAAAGTCTGTCGAGTGGATCTTTTTTTATTTTTATACTTTTACTCTTTAAAAGCTTTTAAAATGTAGTGTGTGTGTGTGTGTGTGTGTGTGTGTGTGTGTGTGTGTGTATTCCTGAGAGTGTACATGTGTATATATCAGATTTCTTGGAGCTGAAGTAGGTGGTTCTGAGTGATTTGACAGGGTTCTGGGAACTGAACTCAGGTTGCTGGAAAGACAATGTAGTGCTCCTAATTGCTAAGCCATTTCTCTGCCTCTTATTTATTTGACATACACATGTACATATTTATGGGGTATAATAATGGTGTAATTCGTGTTTATGTTGAGTACTTGGTATGGATTAAAGAAAGCCATGTGCCTTAGACTTAGTATGTTAACTATCTTAAGTTCAGCACTACCTAGTATTTTGCACAATTGTTGAAGATCTTTTCCTGCCTCTTGTAGCTACAGTGGAGCTCCATGATTGGGCAGCAGAAGAGGTGGGTGGAGCGAAGAGTCGGAAGAAGGAACCAGAGAAGGAGGGGAAGCAAGATGGAAGTGGACATTCATGTCTCTAGCAGTCTCAAGTAATTAAACATATCAAAAGGTTAGATATTTGATAACAATTCTAATTGTGTGGTCATCTTGTGTATTGAGCATTTGCTAATATATATAAATCCATTGGATAATCTTTAAGCTTTAAGAGTCTTCATTCTACCAGGTACCTCGAGCATGGTGGATATTATCTGGGGCTTGGCCGAGCATTAAGAGGGTGGCAGAGTTGAACCAGGTGCCATGCTTTGGGGCATGGACTCCACAAAGCTGATCAGCGGAGGCAGCCGCCACACTAACGTCTTGTGGGTCTAGGGCCGGCACTCCTGGCCCCTCTGGCCACTTCTAGTGTAAAAACATAGTGGCAGTCCAGGCAGCCAGACTGTGCTGCGGCTTTAAGAAATATCTCACACAACAACTGATGTGTAGAACGTTTCATCTTACAAAACTAGAGTTGCAGATCCCCCAAAGTTCCCCGTTTCTTCCTTTCCCAGCCTTAGCACCCACCATCCCAGACATTTTACAGAATAAATACTAGGTCACAAATCATTTTACAGAATCTGTGTTATTCAAAACTAAATACAAAAGTTATATACTTTAGTAGAGAAAATTCATAAATTTGACAGAAACTACTTAACAAAACGCCTCCTATTAAATACATCTCAATAAAATGTCTTCATCAGATTCCATGCTTATACTGCAAGATGGATCACTGTCAGCAAGTCTGTTCCTCTGCCATGGTTTCTGCTGGCATGCAGAAATTGGTAAAATTATATAAGTTCACTCTTGAATGCAGACAGTGGCTGTAACAGATTTTATCATTAGCAATTTTAAACTTGTTTTCTTCATCAAGGCAGCAGTGTTTACATCTACATGATGGTGAAGTATACCGGGTGGCAATACGGAGCTGGGGTCTAGGTCCTAGCTCAGGAGCCTGAAGAGGAACAAAACAATGACTCAGCAAAATGCTGTTGGAGTTTGTAAACTGAGATGCAATTTCTATTCAGTGCAATCTATAGGATTCAGAACTCATTTACGAGGGAGTTCGGGAGTTGAGACTAACAAGGTGTGGCTGACTCAGGCTCTCTGAAGCTAGAACTCTTCCTCCCTGTACAGTTCTCAGGCCAGTGCTAACATCCAATTGTCCTCACTTACTACAGACCACTTTTGCTTTTTGTGGAACTTCAAATACAATTTCATGGTAATTATTCTTGGGCTTCAGTCTAGAATTTCTACAACTCATTCAAGGTCCTGAATACATTGTGTTCCTGTTCACTGGAGAGTGTCCTATAAATGTGAATATATTACAGCCTGTTTGCCCAAACTCCAGTAGAAAGTCATTTTCAATGGAAAGCTTGTTATACAAAGAACTCTAAAAAGGTTCAAGGCCGTTGTCCCCTCTCGTGTGCATATCCTGAATGATACCTCGCACTAAACGTAGAACTGATTTTTACCACGGTCACCAGTTTGTCCTGTGGGACCTTAGCTTTAGGGTGGGGATTACAGGGTGGGTCCAAGTTAACCAGTAGGCTTCTTTGCTAGTTCATCTGAGAATCAGGCTCTTCAGAGCACAGCACGGGTACCTAGGAGCATGGAGTACACCTCTGAGCCCATCCTACAACTGCATTTAACCTGGGCCCATGCCTATGCTTCACTATATAGCAAGAAGAAAAAAAAAACACTTCTGCTTTGTTTTGTTGTTGGTTTGCTTACTTGTCTGGTTTTGGTTTTTATCAATCAAGACAGGGTTTCTCTGGGTAGTCCTGGCTGTCTTGGTCTCTTTTTCTAGACTAGGCTGGCTTTGAACTCACAGAGATCCTCCTGCCTCTGCCTTCCAAGTGCTGGGATTAAAGACGTGTACCACTTCACCTGACAGGAAAAATGCATTTAAAGAAGCCCGTTTACAGGCAGGAAAGAACATTGAGTTCATAGGCTGAATACAGAGATGCCCAAGCAACATGCTAACTCTCCAAGTCTCATGTGTCCTGTATGTAAGGTTAACACCTGTGACTGTTATAAATCTGTGAGTTGCATGTACAACAAGTAGCTCAGGCTTGATGTCAAACATCTCAATTAATGACAGCTATTACTATTTCTTGGTTGACGTGTATGCTGCTTGGTTTTATGTCAACTTGACACATCAGAGAGGAGAGAACCCTAACTAAAAAAATCCAACAAAAGGAATGTTTTGATTCATCAAAAGAAAGAGAGAAATAATATTTGGACTTTAGAATTGTAAGAAAAAATAAAAGTGCATGTGTAAAAATAATTGGACTATTGTAGCTGGGACTCTAGCCTTTACATCAATCCTAAACTCTATACTTCTAATACGTTATAATCCCCTTAAACACACAAAATAAAGTCAATGACTTCTTAGTGGGTAGTAGGAACATGGAGTCATACTCTTTTCAGCTTCTGTGATACATATGCCAAAAAAATCCAAAAACTCAAACCGGGCATAGTGTGCACACCTTTAATCCCAGGTGCTGAGAGTGGTGCAGAGACAGAGGCAGGCAGAGCTCTGTGGGTTCAAGGTTAGCCTGGTATATAGAGTATTCCAAGATGGCCAGGAATATCAAGAGAGACCTTGTCTCAGAAACAAAACTACAAACACAGAACAAGAACAAGAACAAACCCCTGGCTTTACTATATCTCAAAGTTAGAAAGTTCTAACCTAGAGCTATTCCATAGCAACTGCGACGACACGCTTTTGTGATTAGGAATGAGGTAAGCTCTGAAGGTGATGACATGATCAACAATTTGCAGAATGTGGATGGACAAACTCAAAGTTGTCTACAGTGTGTACTCAATCTCATGACCATCAGTAGTCTATTGTTACAGTTAAATTACAGTTAAATGGTACAACTACTTGATAAATTTATTTTAAAATGCAGTAAAAAGTTTCTCAAATAGTGCAATAAGGATGTCATTTGGATTCCTGTTCATAGCAGAGGTGGAAGTACACAAAGCTATGGCACTTGGGCCTCCAGCATCCTTCCTTCAGAGAGCAAGTGAGAGGCCCGCCTCTGACACTGCTCTGCTGCTCGGTGATTACCCTATGAACACTGATAGTGATTGCATTCTTTCTATGTGGAGCAAAATGAGCCTGATAGAAGGCCCTACAGTATTCTGAGCAGAGACTACAAGTTTGTTGAGTTATTTTCAGCAATGGCTCCTGTAAATGTCTCAGGTTCCACTGCAACTTACTCTAAACATGATGCTGCCAAGTCCCAGTTCAGGAAACGAGGCTGGGCACGGCGCACACTGCACTTCCAGTCCAGCTTCTGCACCTCACCTAAGGTTTCAGAGGCTCCAAACCATAGCACCAGGCTCCTCTGACTGGTGCAGCTATAGACAATCTAAAGCTCCTTTTAGGTGAATTCATTCTTCAAAATTACAGACTAAAACTGAAATTAAGTGATCTGGTAGCCAAAATTAACACAAATGTTAGTGGTGTGGGAAAAATTAAACCTATACCACAGCTCTCAAAAATGTCCCAGGGTCAGAAATGATTCTATGCCACAGGAATGTGATTCATTGATTAACTGAGCCCTCTGAGACTGTCATTATTCCCTGAGATCTCTATGACTGAACAGACCTGCAAACTGTCAGGCTAAGATGAAGATGAACACCAGAGTCCTCCATCATTCATTTAGCCTCTCCAGCCTTGGGGAGTTCAAGACCCAGCCAAGACATCTCCAGGACTTACCTTTAAAACTATTTATATATTAACTAAAGAAAACAATATCCCAAAATGTAACTTAGAACTCACAAAGTAAGCAAAGGTGAGTGAGACTAGTCTCCAGCTCGTCTTTGAGCTATGAAGAATCAAGGTGGCAGAGACAAGGCTGCCACAGCCCTCTGACCCATGTTCCCTGCATCTTATCATTCAGGGCATGTGACAGCTGTTCTTGGTTGTCAACTTGACTGTATCTAAAATTAACTAAATCCCCAAAATAGAGGACGCCCTGATAGGGATTTCTGATCTAACGTGGAACATATCTGTGGAAGCCTGTAACGGTGATTCTCAACCTGTGGGTCGTGACCCCTTTGAAGGCTGCACATCAGATATCCTGCATATCAAATATTTACATCATGGCTTATAACAATAGCAAAATCACAGCTATAGAGTAACAATGAACTACTTCTATGGTTGGTTCCACAACATGAGGAATTGTGTTAACGGGTCACAGCGTTAGGAAGATTGAGATCACTGTTAAATAAGGAGGTGAAGAAGGAAGCTTCTGGTTTTTGCCTGCTTGCTCTCACTTTGCTAACAAGTCCATTACTTCCCTGACACTGGAGCCACTACTTTGGGATTCCAGCATACACTGGAAACCAGCTGACCTATCCAGTCTTGTGGACTGAGCAACTACTGGATTCTTGGATTTTTCCATTCATAGCCAGCCATTGTTGGATTACTTGGACCACAGCCTGTAAGCCACTCTAATTAATCATATCTACATACACATACATATGAATTTGGGGATACGTTACATACAAGGAGGGGGGGTTCCGTCTGTTCTATTAACTTAGCGAACAATGACAAATGCAGGGCTCTGGATCTGCTCTTTGCACTTGTGTTCTGTGTATTAACTTCTTCCACACAGAGCCTAAAGTGCAACACACATGGCTAACACTTGACCTTCCCTTCCAATGAAAAGGAATGCTATGAGCATGCTAGGCAAGTGGGTCTCTATCCACAGAGATTATATATATTCATATACATACATACACACACACATACATACATACATACATACATACATACATACATGCATTCTCCAAAGATACAGATCCTTGTCCTTCTTAGGTCTTTTCACTGACAACCTGTTTTAACAAAGATCACTTTTCCTTTGTTGACCACATAAACAGAATCAAAGACCAAAAGGTACTTTATGTGAGAACTAAATCTTTAGTCAAGATTGGTCAGAGCATGGTTTATTAGCATGCTGAGCTGATTCTGACTGCTTCAAGCACCATTTAATAATACTTTCTAAGAAGGTGGACTTCTTCCCCTCACCCTCTTGCTTTCCCCTCTTCTTCTAGAAATACCTCTAGAATAGTTACTGCTTCTCCGTGTTAGAGAGAATGTGGTAATAGCTGCAACTGCAGCAGCACATGCGACAAAGTAGGAAAATGCCAACTGCAGAGCAGAGACACCTTCCTCCGAGCTCAGGGAGCCCAGCACACAGTGACAACATTGCAAAACCCAATTCTCCAGGACAAACAGAAAACAAGAGAAGACTCACAGAACTCCACAAATGCCACTGCAGAGAGATGTCTGCAAAATGATACCCTGGTTATAGTGAGTCAGGGGGCCTTGGCAGTAACACAGCCCAGAAATAGGCCTCTACACATAGAATCATGTATTTACATATATGTTATCAAATGATTATGACAAAGGTGCTATACTGATTAATGAGAAGGGGACTTGATCAATTGTTTCTCCTTGGCCATCACTAAGCACCACAGAAATGAAGCCAGAAGCACAGTGAGGCACTACCACATGCCGCTGAGAATGGCTATCAAAAGACTAGAGGCCAAAATGTGACCATGAGGAGCTAGAAGCTAGATCCCTTCTGCACTGCTGCTATGCCGAGTAAAACTAGGCCAGCGATGAGAAGAGTGGGATGGGAGATGAAACACAGTAGAGACAGGGCAGGGTGTGAGCAGATGTAAGAGTCAGCTATAGAATGGAGACTTTAAAGACACCATGCTAAGTGAAAGAAGCTAATGGAAAAAATCCCCAAGTCCTGTGTAATTCCTAGGACATGAGGTACCCGAAATGGCAGAGACTAGAGAGTTGGCTGGCAGCAACCGAAGAGAGAAGACTGGGGATGGTCACCGTGCACTCACAGCTGGGGAACCCCAGCTCCAGAGACCTGACATGGCTGGCACAGCAGTGAACATGTACAAATGCCACAAAGCTGCATCTCAAAAATGGTGCGAACAGGAGGTTCAGGGTGCCTTATATTTAAAAATCTCTTCAATGTTCTCTTACTTAAAGCTTCATTAGTTTCCAACACTACTGCCTGAGTAGAAATGTTTCTTTCCCGTTATAAAAACAGGGAGTCCTAGAACCAAACCAAAACAAAATAGAAGAAATTCCCTGGGACTTGGAGTGATTAAAACTCCCCAGTGTTCTGAGAGGCCAAAAGGCAACACACTGTACAAAAGTCCAGGCAGTCAGTACCCAGGTTTCTAGTGACTCATGCTAACTTACTGGCCATTCTAGAAGTAAAATAACAGAGTTGGAGAGATGGTTCAGAAGGTAAGAGGCGGTGATGTTCTTCTACAGGGCCTGGGTTCCCAGCATCCAGAGTGGCTTAGCAGCAGCGATTATTACTTCAGTTCTAGGATATATGACACCCTCTGGTGATCTTTAAAGGCACTGGCACACACGTGATGCATATTGCAAATATATACATGAAGGCAAAACACACACACACACACACACACACACACCCCAAAAATTAAAAAATAAGTGAAGTTGCTCAAAAATTTGTATTTTCTGCTGAACTTTCTAGAAAGAGATCAGAATCCTGTGCCAACTAAGCAACAGAAAATCATGAAAAGCTCAGAGCGATATATCTCAGAAGCCTCAGAGTTTTCTTAAGTAAGCCACGAATAAACAAATACATATAAGTTTTATATGACCCAGCTGAATAGATTACCATGAAAAATAAAGACTTAAAGACACAAAAACTGCAGACACAAATGAGGCTTTCTTTGCATCTTAGGGAATCCTTCAGCTCAGGTCCCACCACTCCCTTCCAGAGAGGACCCCACTGTCAGCCATTCCCGTGCCTGCCTGTGGCTTCTCACTTCCCTCCATGCTGCTGCAAGCATTCCAAGTGACCTCTGTGATCAAATGGAGCTGGGGTGGGGGTGGGGGTCCTCCAGGACACAAGGCTGGGTAGCCTGCTGCAGGCATGCAGGCTGCCGCAGGGATGCAGGATGAACGTGTAGACAGCAGCAGCTGCCTTCTCTTCCTGCTTTAGTCACTCCTCCCATATGCCATCAGCACTCTTGTCCTTGGTAGGATTAAAGGCATGAGGCATGAAGACAGAGTTTTGTTTGAAAAATGGTTTGCTAGTAAAGCCAGCCTTTCCCAGTCAGAGGGAAGGTTCCAGATTGGACTGTTATAGGCCACCTGTCCACTGAGCATTTACTCCTCTCTGGTCTCTTCATGCTCCACACTCCCAACACTTCCTAGGGATCAGCTGGCAGGATGAAGAGGCTGGGTGTAGAGTTAGACTGCAGACTGATATTGCTGAGGGGGGGACACTGGCCAGCATGGAGGCCAGATGGGAGCCTTTTCCACTGTTGTACCTGGAAGACTCAACCACAGCAATACCCATCAGGCTGAACAACCAAAGAGCATTATTGTGGTTTAATTACATTTTCTCCCTTTAAACATGGCCAATCTCATTACAGATAACTTGTCCATTCTGTTACATTGGGTTACAACTACCTACAAAGTGGGGAGAGGGGCACACAGGGTGCTGACCTGTTCAATATGCTGCTCTACTGTTCTCAGGGTACCACATGAAGTGGGTAGCAACACTCCTCTCAGTGTGCAGAGAAGTAAAGGTATTATCAAGCCTCAATGTGAGGGTTTGAATCCAGGGGAACTGCCCTTAGACATTGCAAGGAAAACTCGGTGGCTTGCACTCCTGCCTGGCATGGAAGAGGAAAGCAGCCAGATGCTTTGCATATGGCGCCTGGTGCTACTTCTGAATGAAAGTGAACTCAGGCATCTCTTTTCAGAGATGATAAAACTAAACCTCAGTAAGTGAGACCTTTTCAAAACTTCACAGCAAGTGAGGCTGGAGTGAGCACAGCGCCCACTGCTGTCCCTCTTCAGTCTCTCAAAAGCCAAGACTTTGCTCTCTCCCATGCTGCAGCTGGGGAAAATGAATCTTTGAAGATGTTGAAAGTTCAGTTAGGATCAGGGTAGCAAGAACAGAAAGTCAAACACAGACCAACTGAACCCAAAGCTAGGGCCTTTCTTCTGACAGTGTTGTAAAGTTTACACACCAGCTTACAAAGGTGACTGGACTCTACAGAGCAGGTTCGGAGGGCACCGAGTGACAGATCACAGATACCATCATTTTTCTATATTGATCCATCAACATGTGCTGCATGTGGGGCACTGCATACAATGAAGACATA
>JANHMN010000004.1:134173181-134179588 GCA_030674055.1 Rhabdomys pumilio | reverse complement strand
TGCTGCTGCTGCGCTTTCTTTCGCTATCAGTTTCCTGTTTACATCATCACTTCTCCCCTTTGATAAGGCAAATTTTATAAGGCTAAAGCATTATTTTTTCTGACCACAGATTTAACAGTGGTCTCTTGTGTGACTGGCCTTCAGGCAAGATTATCCTTTTCTCTCACCTCCTGTCATAAGGGTCATATTACACCCACCCAAATAAAGGACCAGGGAAATGACAGGTGGGTGACGAAGTCAAAGGAAGACTTTATAAAGAATGTTATGTTAGAACGTGAAGATAAATGTTAATGTCTATAAAAAAAATTTAAATTTTCCAAATATTTTCTTTAGAGCTGTTTATTTTTATTTATCTATTTATTTTTAAAGCCTCAGAGATGAATTAAAAACTTAATCATTCATTAACTGCACTGAAAAAATATGTCAGGGCTTCATTCTCTTTAAGAAAACAGTGAAATCTGATTATTACAAAACAAATTCCAAACTATATCACTACCTCTGCTTTTTATTAAAACACCTTTTATCTCGGTAATTCACATTTTTAAAGCCAATCTGTGGCCTGCCTAAAGTGAGTTGTGTGTATAAGTCAGAGATTCTCAATAGACACACACACAAGGTACTTCTGGTTGTAAATGACAGCAAGAGTGGCAGAGGGCAGCTCTGCACACATCTCACAAGTCTGAGGCTAAACACTTCTAACTTGTAACTTTGTGCTGAAAGCAACATGTCAGGGAAGCATTTAATACACAGCAATAACATCTTTTCTTTTCCTCAAATCATCTGAAAAGGAATTCAGGTCCAACTTTACTTCACTGAAGGAACAGCTGCCAGTAGGGAAAGTGTAACCTGATCATAATCACTGTGAAGCTCAGGGGTGTGTGTGTGTGTGTGTGTGTGTGTGTGTGTGTGTGTGTGTGTAAATGTAATTTTTTGTTAGTAAAAAGGTTTGAGAAATTCCCTCGAAACAATTCTCACCCCCACACTGACTATTTTAATATAATAAGTGTTCTAAGATTTGTTTACTAAAGCAGTAATCCACTAAATGAGGTTGAAAGTGTGTGATCTCTGGGTCCAGCCTGGTTCTGCCTGGGCTCTCCTAGTTCAACAGCTCTAGGCCAGCACTATGGCTCCACGGGCCCTGACTCAGATTTGGGCTGTAGAGTGGGTCTGACATCCTCAAGATGGAGTCAGTTATGAATATAAGAACTTCCATCTATTATAATACCGTCTATTATAATGTGGCTATTAGAATTCCGAGATTCTAGGCATAGTGCTATGCCCCTTTAATCCTGGCAGAGAGACATCTCAGAGTTAGCTTGGCCTATGCAGTGAGTTTCAGGATAGCCAGGGCTACACAGGGAAGCCCTGTCTAAACAAAAATGAAATGAAATTAAATTAAAAGCTGGGATAAAGCTCATGCCTTAGTCTAAGCACAGGCTGGTAGATATAAGTGAGTTTGAGGTCAGCCTTGTCTACACAGAGAGTCCCAGGCTGGCCACTGATAAAGGGTCACAAGCCAGGAAGGGCATTTTCACCCAGAGTAGTTAACTTGTAGTCTTAATGACTGGAACCCACAGACTGCCTAAGTGTAAATGTGCCAGTTTTAAAAACTCTCTCACTCTCTTGCACTTCTTTCATTTGCAGTTGTCATGCAATTATTCACAAGAAATAACCAGTAAAATAAAATTGCCACAGAAATTCAGTGGTCTAGGGAATGCATCCGAGGGGAAACACTCCTTACAAAGGAGAAAGACCAGTCAGAGTTGTACTTACAAAATATTTCCCTAAACACAGGCTACGGATCACTATAGAAGGGGAGCTTAATTACGAAAGAGAACTATGCAGAGTCTTTCTGATAACTGGGCGTCCCTGAGTAATAAAAACGGTCAGCATCTACTCGGGTGCCATGATGGGTTAGGTCTACCCAGCATGAGTCTACGGCAAGGAAAGATGCGGACCAGCCTAAGACAGTTCAGCAGAGGGAAAAAAGATGTTCTAATAGACAGAGACTAGGTCCTACCTGACAGTTAGAACTGCCATGGGGCCAAGCTAACTGCAGCATATGTATTCTATGATGAAAACGCCACACAGAAAACCCCAGATTGCAGACAACCATGTGTGTTTACGTAGCAAAACTTGAAAATTAAAGATTGTGTGGCTACTGGTATTGCTGAAATAGTCTGTCCAAAAATACCATGTAACTTTGTGAACCATCAACTGAAAATATAGGGCAAAATGTTGACTGAAGAGAGCTTTCTGTTGTACTATTAACTGCCTAATTGTCAGAGACACAGTTTAGCATTTGTATTAACTTTCATGAGGAATTTCACAATGAGTACCTGCAGCTTCAGTGAAAGGGGTATGTCTACATTAAGTGAGTATAAAGAGAGAAATCAGGAAATTCCTAAATTAGGAATTAGGGCAGGACCCATAACAGCACTGCAATTAAAAAGACAGGAAAAAAAAAAAAAAACTCAGATAAGCCATCCGGCCTTTGAGATGAGGAGACGGAGACGGGATTAGACTTAGAGAAGAGCAAACTGAAAGTTAAGACACAAAGACTGGTGAATTCCACATTTAAATACAGATGCCCACTAGTCACTGAGTACCTCTTAAATTCTAATAAACAGATCTTTAAAAGGCAGAGGTCAGGCAAGCGAGATGGCCCCACCTGGGGTTTAAAAACTGTCCTCTGACAAGCACATTCATACCTGGCATGTCCAGCTCCCGTCCACATACACACCATACACACAGTCATACAACAATAATAACCTTTTAAACCCAGAGGTATCATCTACACCTACTACATGAAGTTTTCTTGTTAATTTCTGTTCATTTTTATTAAGTCACACTTTGCTTTTTTGTAAGTGAAATACTCTTAAAATTGCAACAAACAATAAAATATAAACTAAAACCAAACAAAACCCACTGTCTACACAAATCCTTTGTAATGATCGTAAGGTTCCTCACACACAGAGCTTAGAGGACATTCTGGCTTGAATCTGAAATCCTCCCCCAGGCTCACACATTCCATGCCTCTTCCCACCGGGCTTGCTATTTTACTCTAGAGGTTCTGGAACCTTTAGAGGATAAAGCCTAGCAGGGATGAGTTGTTCCTTGGGTTAAACCTCTGAAGGTTTGAGCCTGTCTCTCTCTGCTTCCTGGTCAGGCTCTTCAGCCCATATTTCCTTCACTGTGAACTCTGTCATATCTTTCCCATCAGGAATGAAGATAAAAACGTTCAAACTGTGAGCCCAAATAACCTTCTCTTTCTTAAGTTGTCTTGTTCTCACATTTCTCACATCTTCGTGTTCTTTTCCCTTTTTGTTCTGACTGTAAACCTTTGTAAACAAAGATGTGAAATGATCAAAGGCTATTACAGAAAGTTGGTACCTGGAGCTGAATGACTGCTACAGTTAAGCCTGACAGGCCTTTAGAGCACGTTTGTAAGAAAGATTTGCCATACTTTGGAAATAGAGGCTGGAAAACCACAGCATGCAGAAAGCAGAGTTTGATGGGTGATCAGTGGGAACTCAGAGGAAAGGGATGCCAACATAAGCTGCCCTCTTGGGATCTCAGAGGAGACATTAAACAGCAGGCTACTCGCTTCACAATTCGGGGATGGGGAGGAAATCTGATTCTGTTCTGCCCATATCCTGAAAACTTGTACAGCCTAACTCAAAAGTAATAGATTAATCTTGTGGAGGAAAATTTCAAAGACCGCCTAGGATTCTAGGTCTGGGATGTTGGCTGCACTTAGTCAGGTTTACAGTCAGAACAAAAAGGGAAAAGAACACAAAGATGTGAGAACTGTACAACAGGCCAGGAAAAGAATGTGAGCACATTTAAAACTTCTGACAAAGCAGGTGTATGTGCAAGCCTCTGCAATTATTAAACAAATTAGCACCACGTACAAAGGCAGGAACCTTGCATTGGGACAACAAAAGTCAGTAGCAAGAGATCACTCTCAAAATGGGCAAGATATAAGACTTACATGAAAAGGAACTGTGATTCGGGCGCCACTCAGGCACTCAGTGGCTGTGGGGGCTATGGTCCACTGCGGCCTGGCTACTTCTGAAGCAGACAGCAGAACCTGGTGTCGTACAGGTGCTGTTGCTGGGTACAGAGTGTACTTGTACAAAGATTTTAAAGAGGCTAGGCAATGGACACCAGGATCACATCCCAGAGAACGAAGATGCCAGAACATGAGTGTTTGCCAAGAAAAGCTTCAGGCAACAAGTAAAGCCATTTTGAGAGATAAGCTTTGTGTGCTGCAGATGACTGCAAGGTAGGGCCCAAGCCCACACTATAGCTCAGAATTACAGAATGCCATGTGCATCTTGATGCTTTTGGTTTGGTTTGGCCCAAAGTTTCTTTGCTATCTTCTTGTTTTTGCATATTTAAATAGAATGGTAATGTCACCACTACATATTAGAAGAATAATGTCAAGTGTCAGGAGACTGTAAACTTTACACTTCTGAACAGAGCTGGAGACTGTCCAAACTGTGAAGTTTCTTAAAGGAGGACTAACTGCATTTTTCATTACAACATGGCCTTGTCTTGGTAACCAGGGGCAGAACATGGTGGCTTGAATATGAAAGACCCTCCCTACCCCCGCCACAGACTCATATGTTTTTAAAAAGTTGTTTCCCAGCTGGTAGTATTGTTTTGGAAGCCTGTACAATGTTTAGGGGGCAGGGCCTAGCAGAAGGAAGCAGAGTAGGAGGGTTGGACCTCTGAAGGATATGTAACCTGGTCCCTGGTTCCTTGGACTTGGTGACATGGAAGCCTCTGCCACACACTCCTGCTGTGCTGAGCTGTGGATGACTCCCTCAGACTGGAACTTCTGAAACTGGGAGCAAAACAAGCCTTTCCTCTCTTGAGTTGAATGCTGTAAGAGCTGGGGGTGGGGGACTGTCTGCTTAGCCTTCTACCTCAGTGCCACTGAGGAGTGAACTCACTCCCCATTTCCTCTGTCTTCCTCCGTGGATCAGTAACAGCGGAACACCAAATGAGAGGAAAGGCAAGCAAATGGTTTGCAATGCACGCCTGCAATAAGAGTTCTGTAAGAGCTGAAGGACCTGACTGAGCTACTTCTGAACCCTTGTTATATGAACACAACATCCCCTCTCTTATAGATCCCACTAACAAATAAGCTCTTTCCTTTTTGTATCTAATCTTAACAAAAAATCAATTAAAAAATTGTTTTTTCTTTAAAGATAGCCAATTTTCTAAATTGTTCAGTTAAATGAAACTAATCTTGAATTTTGCTTAAATCTTGAAAAAATATAATAAAAATATTTGTTTTAAAATCCTCAGTCCCTTGGTCTTGAATGGTGTTCTTTTGATGCTTCAGGCTAGAAAATAGAATAAGATATTGGATCTATACCGAGAGTGCCCACAAATGCTATTTTCAGGTTGATCTATCTGTAAGTGATAAACCTTTATGGGCTTTGCTAATTACTTCTTAATGACTATATTACAATTTACCTTTTCATGCTTACATTGCTTAGTTTCCTTATTCCCTCACTCGACACTGACATAGTCTATATGTAGGAGTCTACCATGCAAGTTTGTTTGTTTTCTACAAAAGTTGTAGGTGACTTTGCTTCCACATTTTTACTGTTGTAGCAATTTTACTGAAATATAACAAGTGCAGAAGAAATCCCACACCACACCAGCAAAAACTCAGCACCAGCCAGTTCCATGTTCTCCTGCACCATCCCAACCCTGGGCATCCATTACTCTACTTTCCCTAACACAGATTTCCCCTCCCTAGGCATTTTATAACAAATGGAATTATCATCAAACATGCTTTCCAAATAGCATCTTATACATACAATGTTTTTGGGACTTATCCACTTTACAGCATGTATCATTATGTCATTTTTTTTTCATTCCCAAGTAACATTCCATTGATGTTTGTAGCTCATTTTATTCCTTGGTTATTCAGTCAATGGACATCTGAATTGTCCTTACTTTGGAGCTACTATGAATGATGTTATTATGGACATCACCAAATTATCTTGTCAAGACAGAAAAATATACTAGTTAGCTGTAGAGAGTGGGATGATCTAGATCACAGGAAGCTGAATTGTCAAGGTAAACAAAATCAGATGCTTCATAGGATCCCAGTCTAACTCCCACCAACCCAGGCACACTTACACTCCGCCCTGCCCCCACCTTTGTCCCCTTAGTTCTACTGTCACCTGGAACATTTCAGGGTGCTCCTCTCTCCTTACCCTCCAACTACATCCTCCTTTGGCCACTCTGTAAGGTATTCAGTCTAAATTATGTGTTGCAGAGTTTCACAATCCTGCAAGCCTTCAACAGACCCCTACTTCTCAGTATTACATGAAATTATCTTAGTGAGAAGATGGCCCTTGATCCTACTAACCTGTCCAAGC
>JANHMN010000004.1:134168181-134170681 GCA_030674055.1 Rhabdomys pumilio | reverse complement strand
GATACACACATGAAAAATGAAAGTAAATAAGCAGGTAATCTGAGCACAGGGTTCATGCACACAAAATGTGCATAAACTTGTTATAAAGACCAATAAACCTTTTTACCAGGTACAGAACCAGCACCTAACCAGCCCACATTGGAAATGCTTGGAGCAATGTCTCAGATTTTAGAGGGTTTTTGTTTTGTGTTTTAAATGTTTTCTTTTTCTTTATGAGTATGTGTAGCCATTCCCCAGGACAGTGACAGGCAGTTCAGAGTCACCTGATGGGTGCTGGGAAAACTTCGGGTCCTCTGTGGAAGTGGTGAGTGTTTTAACTGCCGGCCATCTTCTGACTCCTGTTTCTACTTGGACTATCTGCACATACTTTATAGGGCTAGTGTCCTTCATTTAAAGATCTGAGTGCTGACAGCTTCCAAGAAGGGCTTGGCACTGAGAATAAACTGGGGAAAGACAGACCAGCTTCCCTCACAGGTCCTGGTTTTGGGGATCCACCAACATTTACTTGAGGGACCAACCATACTGTGATTCATAGTCAATATTGATGGCTTACTCTTAGTTCATCTATGAAACCAAGAGGAGACATCCCTCCGAGACTTGAGGTAAAGAACAAATCTTCCAGGGAACTTAAGTGGAATACATGCAGATCAGCTGTAGAGACAGGATAGGTAAATGACATCATGCTTTACATTCTACACTTAAGCAGACATGTGACTTGTTCTGACAGAATGACTCATCTGAAATGGTCACTGGTGAGTTTTTCTTGCAAGTGCAGAGTCATGGTGCGTTACCAATGTTGTCTTTCAGGTTCTGACACATGTGGGGGCCAAAAAAACACCACCTGCTTAAGATCTCACAGCCACCAGCCCGAGACCGAGCTGGTGAAATTTTAGAGGCTCACCCATGTCATTTCCAGCAGGAAACACAAAGATATGGAAGCCTGGGCTCTGCATTTTATGTACCATACCAGCTGGCAACCCAACTGGTAAAAGAGACATCAGAAGACTCCACGCTGTCTAACTGGGATATGTTTAAATTTAAGAACACACTGCTCAAGCAGTACATCCTGGTACTGCATCGAATGCATCTGGTAATGCACATGCTCATGTGTCTGGTGTTTGTCTGATTTTTATCTTCTCATGGAAGCGTATTATCACAAATTTACAGACAAGAATGTTCAAAGGTATCCCTCTTAAGAGAAGGAGCCACAGAGCTCTCTGCTACCACGACCCGCTCTACTAGATGACTAACTATGACTGATTCACCTCTTACAACACAGTGATCATCAGAAAGCTTATGAAAGAGGCCCTAGAACAAAATGACCACCTGCTGGATCTTCAAGGTACCTTAAGTGACTGCTGTTGAACCTCTTTATCCATATATGTGTGTGTGTGTGTGTGTGTATGCGCATGCATATACATATACATATACATATACATCATATACATATATATATATATACATATACATCCATATCCTAGCTAGGTAGATACAAATTTTAAAAATAACGTTTTCCTTTGTTGCTTTCTTACTTTTGTTTTCCACCATACAAAGGCATGACCAGGGACAAGCAGGCAAGTAAGGAGGTCACAAAGAAATATATGTTAAAGGAAAATGCCAGAGAAATACTCAGTGCCTAGAACTCAAGCACAGAACTGGTTTTTCAGGTTAGAACTGCTGTTTGAAGGTCTGCAGCTCTTTGAGTTCTGAAGAGATTTGCAAAGAAAAGAGTTAGTTGGGAAGCCACCACAGGTCTGTCAGGCATCTTTGTCTCTGACAAGATCACTGCAGTTTAATCCACAGCTAACATGTGAGTGCTCTTTCTAAAGTGAAGACAGCTAAGAATGGATGTGTTGGTCAGCAAAGGCTGCTGCTAAGTATCATTGGGTTGCTATTCTGGAAATAAGTTTGTCTCAGCCCTGACAGTTCAGTGAAGACGGCATGGGAGGGTGGAGAGAAAGGAGAGAGGATTAGGTACAAGTACTTGTGTAATCAGTAAAGCTAAGCTAGGAACTACTATTGAGATATTATTTGACCCTGTAGAAATAAATATACCCAGCCTGGCATGGTGGCACGCACCTTTAATCTCAGCACTCAGGAGGCAGATCTCTGTTAAGTTTGAGGACAGCCTGGTCTACAGGGGAGTTCCAGGACATCCAGGGCTACACAGAGAAACCCTATCTCAAAACAGAGAAAAGAAAGAAGGGAGGGAAGGACCGAGGGAAGGAGGGAGGGAAGGACCAAGGGAGGGAAAAAGAAATATATATAACCTAGAGTAGAGTAAGAATTGAGGTAAGAAAGGGAGGAGGAGAGGGAAGGAGGAGGGAGGGAATATAAAATCTAAATTTAAATAATAATCTATGTACAGTATACTTTATATGTATTCCATCAATACCACAAACCCACAGCATAACAAATAAGAATGGACACTAGATGAACAGGAATGTGGGATATAAGAATATAAAGGATAGAAAGGCTAGCCAAGCTGGGCAATGATGGC
>JANHMN010000004.1:134093122-134161265 GCA_030674055.1 Rhabdomys pumilio | reverse complement strand
CAGTACAGATGATGGGTACAGTACAGATGATGGGTACAGTACAGATGGCTGTTGAAAGTCACTGGCAAATAAGGTCAGGTACAGTATTTCACAGACCAGCCATGTAGACTGACACTTAATGGCAAAACCTATAATAGTTTTCTCTTACATTATGCCAGTTTAATAACAGGTAAACAATACTACCACTCAAAAATATTTGACAAATAGAAATAAGTAAAAAAAAAACAAAAAAAACAAAAAAAAAAAAAAAAAAAAAAAAAAAAAAAAAAAAAAAACTTTTTCCAGGCTCTGGAATTAAAATTTAATGAATTAATTCAACTTGTCCAGCAGGTACTTAAGACACACACTTTCCAAACAGAAACAATGACCACCAATAAAGATATGTGGTGTTTTCATCTTCAAATGTCATTTCAACAATTTCATAAAGAACTCTCTCTTAACAAAAACATGCAGGAAAATAGGTAAGAATAGGTACTATTATTATTCACATTCATCATATTTACTTATTGTTTCTAATGTATTAAACAATTTAAAATATTTAATCTTACTAATAGTCAACATAGTGCAACATGAAAGATCCAAGCATTACCTCACCTGTGCCTGTACACAGTGCAGAAGATCCAATAAACTGAGGCCAGATGCAAGAAAAATCTGCAAAGGGAACAAAGACACAAACATCAGTGAAGATACAGAGCCCTGATGGACTCCTCAGAGCAGGGATGGTTTTTATAATCAATATATAGCTAATACTTGCTCACTGCTCCCAGTGCACAGGAGCATTCACCAGGGACAGTTCTGCATTGAACAGCACAGAAAGGCAGGAGGCAGAATGACCACGGCATCACCTCTGCTTGTGTGGCGCAGTGCAAAAGGTACAGGGGACATTTCCTTATGAACAACAGGGCACATACAAGATCGAGTTCTCATAGCTACAGTGGAGAGGCTTAACATTACTGAAACAAAACAAAAATCTATATAGTAAGTGTTTAAAAGCACAAAGATGATGGAGCCATTTGTTCTCTGAAGAAAGTCTTCTGGAGCAAAGAGCATACTGTGAAGGACAGCCATCAGTTTGCTAGAGAGATGAACACAAGCCCATCAAGCGGCTCCTCAAGTTTCCTCAGGGTCTATCTCTCAGAACAAAGGCTGAAAGTGCAAGCTGGCAGCTGCTGCCTCGACATACAAGATGCACACTGAGAAACACAAGACCTAGAATGCATGCTTATGCTGTTTTATCTAGACTAATTGTACATGTTATGGATGCAAGAAGAAAGAGTGCTCATTACTGGCAACAGTACTGAACTGTGGTCTGTTGGAAAAGCATCAAAGTTGCGAGACTTAGCATCAAGAAAAATTTTTGCAACTGCGCCATAAGGGTTGCATTTCCTTCATGTAACATCAATCTCCAATAACATTGGGTTTATTACCAAACTTAAAACAGTGCTAACAAATTTAAAGCTTTCTATTTTTTTTAGAATAGAAAACAGAAGATGAAGAAGCTAATACCAAATTTATATTCAAACTGCACTTTTTCTAGAACACTGGAAACATTTGACTTTATAATGTCTATATATAATGTATATATAGTAGAGAAACTGACAAGGATGAATTTTGGTTTGCACCAGGACATAGTCTTGAAATCATCGTATATAATAAAATGCAACAATGGGTATCAGAAACAACTGGATGAAAAATAACAAAAAATGCATATGCAAACAAGTTACCATAGTAAAATGAGTGGGCTCTGCTCAAGTGGAGTTCTCCATCCTTTCAACAAGACGCTGACAGATTTTTAAAATACACATTGCACTAGCCTGCATGCGCCTCTCCAAGCCCAAGGGCATCAAACGCTCAACAATTATAAGCTAAAGCTTGCAGTATCAACAGGGCACTACCTGCTTGCTCTATCCTATTCAGTAAGCATTATTAAGATGTTAAAACAACATAAGGCAAAGTATCAATGCACTCCAGTTAAAGACAGATGCATAGGAGACGATTAGATTTCCAGACATCCTTAGTGCAAGTTCCAAACAGAAAGTTAATAAAATATAAACAGAGTTACAAACTCAAGTTTTAAGTTTAACACTACTAAAAAAGTAACAGTACATGGTATAAGAAGTCTGTAATTAGTCATCATCTTACTTCTCCATCAGTTTTGGGGGTGGGGGTGGGGGTGGGAGGAGGAAGAGTTACAGAAGAGAGGAGTCTGGCATGAAGGGCAGAGGGGCTGCATTGTGGGTTCCCTGCACTTCCAGGTGCCACCTAAGCATGGTGGGTCCACAAAGACACGGTAGACCATCGAGGCATGGTGGGTCCAAAAAGGCATGCTGGGACGGGTGAAAGAGCCCAGGTTAGATTCCTCATACAGACTAGATCTCACCCCCACAAAGACTACTACTACTATCCATAAGATTATGGTTACCATGAGACTAGTACCACAACCTAATACATCCATCACAGACTTCATTATGAAATGAAAATAGCAATGTTCTTTATGTAATCTTGAAAGAAGCAAAGAGACAATTAGAAGACATAGAGCTCAGGCAGGCCCATCCACCCCAAGCGTAACTCATTTTCCCTAGCCACGTGTTCATGCCCTTGAAACCCTCCTGAGTGATGGAAACAGGGAATGCTAAACAGTTTCAAAGATACTTGACAATTATACTGACCCATTTCAGACTTACTGGAAAGTCACCGTAATCAGAACAGTGGGGTAGCCATACAACAAGCCAAGCAACAGAACCAAACCGAGTCCAGGAACTGACTTCTATGCAGGTTCACACTAAAGAGGTCAAAGTAATTCAACCAGGAAGGCTGGTCTGTGCAGAAGTGGCTCTCAAGCCTGGTTGCACAAGTGCAGAGAGAAGCAGCCCAGTGCATCGTGTACAAAAACCCACTGGAAACGAAGAGAGCCATGGACCTTCAACACCCATCTGGAAAAGGGCCGTGTCTAGATACGCCAAGAGCTCCTACCACGAATTAATAAGAAAAATAGCTTACATTTTATAAACAATTTTGAAAATAGTGTGGGGCTGGAGATCTGCTGGCCCAGGAGTTGAGACCCAGCACACAAAGACAGCTCATGACTGTCCATAACTAGTTACAGGAATTCAGGTCCCAGACAGACACATGTGCATACACATAAATGTAGATAAAACAGTCACATGCACAAGATAAAAATGAATCGGCAAGAAGTCTTAAAAAGATGCATGTATATGCAGGTAACCTGTATATGTGTGTATGTTATTTATATGTAGGTATCCTGGGTGAGTGTGTATATGTAGGTGACCATAGAGGCACCAATCCCTTGGAGGTAGCTACAGACTGTGAGACATGTGATAGAGGTGTTAGCATCTGAACTTCAGGCCTCTGCGAAGCAGAGGTGTTCTTAACTACAGAATGACCTCCCCAACCACCAACAGTTTCTTAGAAGAAATAAAATACACATTTGCTCACTATTAGAGTCTGGGTCTAAGAAGAGCCAGCTGTTTTAAATCTCCCCCTATTGTGCGTGTGTGCATGTGCACATGTGTGGTGCATGTGCGTGAGTGCATGAGTGTATGTGAATAGTGTAGGTGCATGTATGTGCAAAGCAGCCACAAAAGGACGTCAGGTGTCTTCCTTTATTACTCTCAGCCTTACTCCTCTGACGGGAGGCAGGGTCTTTAGCACCTCGTCTGTTTCTCAGCTAGGCTGGCAGGCAGCCTCTCCACCCACTGCCACCAGCACTGGGGTAGCACGATTCAATCTCTGGTCTTCATAGTTATGTAGCAAGTGCTCTCAGATGCTGAGCTCTCTCTAGCTCCTTTGCAACTGTTTAAAATACTAAAGTTCTTGAATTATCACCCTCTGATCCCAGGCTGGGAAGACTGATTTCTAAAAGTGTGTTCTTTGTCCCTGTTCTAGCACAAAGGCAGCAAGAGAAAGGTACTTCTAATACTAGGTGCACCTTGCCAGCAGATCATCAGTTAGCAAGTCCCCTGTGCACCCTGTCTATTCCACGCACAGTCTGCTAGAAACATGAGAACAAGTAAGTCGAAGGCATAGGTGAGGAACAGCCACTCAGGATCGTCTTCAGTTTTGTTAATAAGTGACTATAAACAGAGCCAGAGAAAACAAAGTTGGGAAAAGAAGGAAGTGACAGCTGTAATACCCACCAAAGGGAAATTTAATTTGCCTGAAGGAGTTCAAACAAGTCTGTACATAGTATCAAACTGAAATACCACTGGAAGCTTACTGGGTGAGCACAGGGTAGAAGGCAGCTGTGTTCCCAGTTCATTCTGTACACACCTAAGGCGGGTGCTCGGCCACATGTACACAGTGTTCCTGAGGCATGCCTGGGAAGCAAGGTCCAGCTGTAGAGCTCATGACTGGCAAAGTTGGCAAGGCTGGCCAGATTCACAAGTGTATGGCCATCATACCTGTGGGGCAGTCAGGGAAGGTCACAGTTTTGATAATTCTATAATTTTTTGCTAACTAACCAAGACAGTAGAGATCTGACCCCCTGAAAACTGCCTTATGACCTCTGATGTCATACTAATAAGAACAGCCCTGGCACATACGCTGAGGAGCATGTCCTGAGCCAAGTGATTTTCTCAGTCCAAGTTGTCACCGACCAAAAGAAGCCATTTCCTACACAACAGAGTGTGGTGCCTGAGTGAAGCCATGCTGGTCAGCCTGACCCAACTGTTTGCATTTCTGACACACACTGGAGAAGCCAAGTGGCCATTGGAAAGAGATGACTGAAAAGGTCAAAGGAAGCCAGGCAACTGCCACCCTGCATGCTCCGACACAGTATCTAAGATTGGCCTCCTGTTAGGCTAGTGCCACTCCAGCTATCCAGCCCGGTAAGACCCGAGGACATACAGAGACAGAGAAGGCTGCACGATGACTTTTCATATCCTTAAACCACATACGAATATGGATGCCAACAGCCTATGATGCATGGTCAATACACTCATGATGTATTGTCAGTACGTCTTTATTATTATTATTATTTTGCTTAAAAACACAAAACCTATCACATAGTTAAACATAAAATCAAACTTTAACAGCTTGCCACAATTACAAAGTTCCACCTTAAAGATAGAATACACACACACACACACACACACACACACACACACACACACACGGTTTGAGTAACATCAAATACCCTAAAATACAGCAGCAGTAGTATAAATTCTAGTGACCAAAGAGTCAACACTGCATCACAAGCTCTAATAATGCAGACAGGACCAGGAGCGCAGCTCCATGTCAATCACCTGCCTAGTACAGGGGTGAGGATGGGTGGGAGGCTATGTTGACACAGTTGCCTACGCTGGTCCCTAATTTGTTTATGACCCTCCTGCACCAGCTTCCTGAGGTCCCTGGACTACAATAACATAACACTATAAGTATCAAAAGCTTAATAGTCTTGCCAAGTAACAGCAAAAATACCTGTAACAGCAAAAATGCGTGTTGAATATTTAGATTTAGAAGAGGAATAAAAATACTAAATTGGAGTCTAATCTGAAAACCTTAATTAGAAATGGTTAAGATAGTCTGAGAAAAAGATATAAAGGAGAGTTATAAGCTTGAACTAAGCCCAGAGAAACACCCAACACTGGAGAAGAAATGAAAGCAAAGCAGCTAACAGGTAGAAGGCCAGCAAAGTCGGAAAGGAGTGCCAGAGGAAAATGCACAGCAGTCGTCCCAGAGGAGGAGAAAAGTAGGCTCCTACTTGACTGGGTAATCAGAGAACACTGGACCTAAAACGCACACAAAGAAAGAAAGATATAAATTAGGCTGGAAAGGGCTGAAAAGTGAACAGGAAATAAGGATTTGAGTTCAGCACATGAAAATGACAGCTATCATTCATTACCTTAAACTAAACTGCGCCTTGCTATCAGTGTGGGAGTGCTTTGAGGGGAAGGGGAAGGGATCAGCATCCTTGAGAAGAGTTGGAGTAAGGAGCTGGCCACCCTTGAGTAGAGCAGGGCACCCTGGTGCTTAGGCTATAAAGCGCTCTGAAATCTAAGGTCAGGTTTGCCCTCCTACCATGAGGAGAACTTGTCACATGGTCACTCACACCTCCCAGTTCCTCAAATTAAAGGTTATATTAAAGTTCCTCCAACACAGTGACGTTTTACTGTCTTTACTGCAGTCAGTGAACAACCTCAGATTATAAACTCCCTTCAGACATTCACCTTCTCTCCTAGGTTTTTTTAAATCGCTAATTATTGGTGGGTTTTTTTTTTTTTGGTTTTTCGAGACAGGGTTTCTCTGTGTAGCCCTGGCTATCCTGGAACTTACTCTGTAGACCAGGCTGGCCTCGAACTCAGAAATCCACCTGCCTCTGCCTCCCAAGTGCTGGGATTAAAAGCATGCGCCACCACTGCCTGGCCCTAATTATTGTTAATGAAATCAATCACACTGAAAAATAAATGAGCCCTTTACCTTCCTTTTATATTCTTGAGTTTAAGGTAGTCAAGCCTGTAAGACACTTGAGGACTGCCCAAGACATATATAAAACATCTTCAGACAATGAGCAAAGCAATTGGACCAAAGGTAACATTAAAACTTAACAATCTGTCCACATAGGATAGGAACAGTCTCTAACATCCAAAAACACCCTCAGCGAGCAGCAGACATCTGTCTACCAAAGGTGTCTCATCAAATGATATCACTGTCCCCACATTAAGACAATCATTTCTACAAGATAAACAGAAGCCACACGTACGCGCGCGCATACACACACACACACACACACACACACACACACACACACACAGTGTGTGTGTGTGTGTGTGTGCATGTACAAAGCAGGTGAGCAGCAAACATTTTTTCCCCTCCTCCTCCCCACACCGTTTGCAAAGACCCCAGATGCTTGTGCTGTCCTATGGGTGACATGTTTTCTCCACTCATCCTGAGGTTTTTTTGAGTCCAGAAACAATAAATTCTAAGATCTTTGGTTGAAACACCCTATCTTAACCAACTGCTATCCAATGTTTCCATCCTGGGTGGTATTATGCTTACAAAAAAGTATGAAGCCTTAAAATCTAAAATTCATGGACAAAATCTCTAATAATAGAAAGTACAAGGGAAACTGGACGAATCTGGAAATGATTGGTCTAGCACTTAGAGCACATACTTATGGGAACTGCTTTTCTACTTATTTTGTAATTGTGGCGAGGTGATGATACATATTGTCACGGCTATAAAGAACAGCTATGCATCTGAGCACATTCGTACAATGGCCATGCCCTGAGAACAGGGTCACCGGCAAATCCAACCCCTCAAACGGTTATCATTTGTTTACATTGGAACAGTCTGGGTCTTCTTTATAAGCCACTGGGAAATGTATACGACTGACACAGCAAGGTTACAGTGCTATAGGAGTGCATTATTCCCACCCACTGTATCACTAGCTGTGTCTTCCAGGAGCCACTATTCTACTCTCTGGGTCTATGAGATCAAGTTTTTAATTTCCACATATAAGTGAGAATATACAGTATTTGTTGTGTGTCCTCTGGGCTCATCTATGTCACACCAATCCCATATGATATGTCCAAAGGAAAATAAATCAGTTTGACAAAAGATGTGTGCACACCAGCGTACACTGCAGCAATATACACAGACTGATTCCAAGATATGGGATCAGCCAAGATACAGAATCAACTCAGGTGCCCAACCGCACAAGCAGACAAAGAAAACGGTACTGTACTATCCACACATAAAGAAACAGGAGCTGAGAACAGATGCTGATGGCTCTGCTGTAACTTTTACATGAATTATTTTAAATACTTTCCATAAATAGGTTGGTGCCAGTAAGTGGTGTTCACGTTAAATCAGAAGAGCAAAAGAACTTCCTGCTTCCCTGTCTCTCCCCGACTTCTTTCTCCACTCAGAAAACACAGCTGAGCACCAGAAGGATGCTTTGTGATGGACGTGCAGTCTTACCC
The DNA here is from genome assembly GCA_030674055.1 of Rhabdomys pumilio. NCBI lineage: Eukaryota > Metazoa > Chordata > Mammalia > Rodentia > Muridae > Rhabdomys > Rhabdomys pumilio. The sequence continues at coordinate 134,153,322 of JANHMN010000004.1, read as the reverse complement.
AGCTGCCAGCAGCTTCCTAACACGAAACTGCAACTTATCATACGAACAAGATTTCTCAATTCCTTATGCCAACAAAGCAAAGAGAATAGAAGAAATAATGCCACACTGCAATGAAAGGTCAGGAAAATGTAGAAGGCTCCGACAAAACAGAGTTTATCAGACATAGGATATGGTATTTAAAAAGAAAGTGAAACCATTCTGAAACCATAAGTAGAAAGCAAGCACTGGGAAATAACCTAGCATTGCTCACCTCTTCCTCCAAACCAGAGGCTGCTGGGATACAGAATGAGCATAGATGTCCCAAACATTCAAGCTGAGTGTTAGCTCAGCCCACACTTTAATTTAGATGAGAATGTAAAGTGACACACAGGTGAATTTTCCAAGTCACGGCCCGGGGTGGTGGCTCTCAACCTGTGGGTCACACCCACAGGAAAACATGGATTTCTGATGACAAAACCATAAATTTGGTTTTGTTGCTGTTTCTTATCTGTAATTTTACAAATGAATGGCCTTGTATCATAGGTCCCACAGACAATCAAGGCTGAGAGTAACACACAGCACTCAATGCTTTTCACAGAAGCTACTACAAGCTAAACATCTCCATTATTCACAAAAATATAGACATGACTATAAAATGTGGGCTTTAAAACATCGTTCATGTAGGGGTTTTTTCAAAAACTTTACTGACACACCAAATTAAGGCCAAAATGGTACCAGCACAGTGTGGTACAAAGCATTCTAAAGAGCAGAGATGCTACAGTTTAAACTTAAGTGGATGTTGGGGGGAGGGGGAGTGATGCCTTCTACAAGGCTAGATTGTATTGAATAAGGCTCTGCCTTTATTGTTAGGTGTGTTGTTAACTGATCCTCCATTTCCTTCTTTTCACACAGTGTCAAAATGCAAAGTTTCATGAGCTTTAGGGACCATTTGTAAAAGGCACATGAAATGACAGTACCTGGGTGCCATTGGCTATCAATGAGTGGCGCCTACCTCACAAATGCAGACACCTTCTTGGGAGACTCTAGCTCTACAGGGCAAACTCGTGCTGAGCAAACATCCTTTAGCAAGGTGCTCAACACCCTCCAATCCACCAAGAACAGCAAGTACTACAGGCAGGCAGTCACAAAGCATGGAAGAAGACAGCAACTATCTTTAAGCCCCCCTACACATTGAAGTATGCATTCACCTGAATAGGTGGCAATTATGGTAATGTCACTAGCATGGTTAAATACTACACGAAGAAGATGATCCCTGAATGGAATTGTGGGAGACTGCAGATGGCAATAATCTTTGACACTTCTCCCCTGTATATAAGGGGTTAACTGCCCTCCCATGAAACTGGACAGCTCTGGCAAACAGCAGGCACTAGTGAACCTCACACATCCAGCTCAGACCCTGTGTGAGTGTTCTGAGCTACCTGTGGCTCCTGGTGGCACTCTGTTGAGGTTATGCGAGGCAGTGAGGCACAGAGGCCATGTGCAAAACAAAGGGAACTGCTGGACGAGGCCCGAGCAAGGGCTGCTCAGTGTGCTCTATCCTGTCCAAGTTCCTAAGAGACGCACGAGACAGAGTGACACGGAGTAAAAACTAACAAGCTGTATATACAGTAATACAGCAAGGGCTTTAAAGTTTAAAAAACAAAATAAACAAAACACAACATTTCTCAAGATCAGAGAGAAGCCAGCCAGAATATCGGCAAGCACAAGGCCCGCAGTGACTGGGAATCACTTATCTGTCCCTCACAGTGGCAGGCTCTGGAGATATGTGGGTGCTCACCACCTTCCACGGGACTGTATCCACACATACCCTACAACCGACTTCCCACAGTCCTATAGCTTAGCAGCACAGTGACCGTACTCCCTGCTGCTTCTGTTTCTGACAATGGCTGTCTCAGGTTACAACTCACTGCCTTGCCCAGATCACAGAAGAACCACACCACAGAGCAGCAGTCTGGAGAAGATCCCCTTGATAAGTCTGAAGAGGGCTGGTCAGTGCCTAACAGCACTTTTACACTGTCATGAAAGCTAAAACTCAAGAGCTCCAACTACCTTAAGTCTTGGACCCTATACAATGACTGAAACTTTTTCAGTACTGGAGTTGAAGAGATGGCTCAGCAATTTAAATGTGTATACTGCTTTGAAGAGGACCCGAGTTCAATTCCCAGCGCCAGACAGCAGAGAGCTTACAGCCACCTCTAAGTTCCACCTCAGAATCCTACACCCCTGACCTCTGCAGGCACATCCCCACCCCCTTATTTCAGAAGGCCTGACTTTAAGAAATTTAAATTTGAGGCTGGAGCGATGGCTGTGCTGTTAAAGGCTAGGTTCACAACCAAAAAAATTATAAGAAACTTAAATGTGAAAACTGCATCACGATATCTTCCTGTGTACTTTAATTTTTCCTTCCTCACAAATAGCTAGCAACGAGGAGCATAATTTTGATTTGATCAAGTCAAAACATGGCTCAGTCTCAGTGTCACCCGAGTCTGAGTTCCTCCATGAAAAGGAAGTGAAGGTGGCATCAAAATCCCACAGAAGGTCTGCAGAATTACCCAGGCCTTCCTTAGCTGTCCTGAAAATGTTTGGGTTCTCGTTTCAGACTATAAATTCAAGGCACGCGTAACTAATCCCTTTTACTTTTTCCTCGCTGAGTGTGGCTCAGAGATCTTTTAAGATCCGTTACAGCCCAGCTAAAGGACTCCTCTGCTTCACTGCAGCTGTGGCAGCGGGACGTGGGATGGGAAACAAGGCTGGCAGTGAGCTGCCGCTTTTTCGGGATTTATTTCTGTCTAGGTGTGCTGCAGTTTAAACAAACATACTAGGCCAGTGGCTAAAATAATTCTAACCGCTGCTTCTATTAGAGTACTGACAATGTAACCTTTCATAATACTATTCTCTAGGTCCTAAATTATTCAAACTTCTTCTATTTGTAGCTTTCTCTCCTCAAATGTCATACATATGATACCAAAAGGAACACAAATAAGAGTCAATACTCGATAAAGTATTTTTAAACATAAGAAAATTGCCCGATTCCAGGGTGTGTAAGAACAAAACAGTCGCCGAGTAAGCACAGTCTCCAGGATCATAGGAGCTCTACACTTGCTTCTTGTCTTTGTTTTCCTGTCTTTTCTCAACCTTCCCCCAACCCCCTCCTACCCCTGCAAAGAGATGGATGGACTCTTGCCATGCCTCCCAGGCTGTTTTGCCTTCCTCTTATATTTACGGTTAAAGCACAATACTTGCTACCATGTTAACTTCCTTTTTAAATAAGAAAAATTTTACAATATTATTATCTTACCAGTACTTTGTTCAAAATACTACGAAAGTCAAAACAGAAGCCTTCAAGTCTGGAGAGTAACACCAGGTTAACACCTGGACCTGCTGAGACAGCTGAGCCATTATAACATGGGAGGCAGACCCACATAGTGGAAGGAGAGAAACTACTCTCTGTAGCAGTCCCGACTTCCACATGAATACCATGGGTCCAGTGTGCACATGGACACACACACATGCACACACACATACACTAAGAGTAAAACAATAACATGCCCCCCCCCCAAACACACACCAATACCATTATCTGGAAGAGATGCTTCAAGAGTCTGTGCAACAGAAGACTCAAGCAAGGCCCCTTCTTCTCAAGGGGCCAGATGCCAAGCAATGATCTGGGCTCCCGAGATCGCCGCTGAACTTCTCTAAGACTCACTCTCCTCAGTAACAGAAGAACTCCCACACAGTGATCCCCAAGCTCCTGATTTGCTTTCAAACTCAACTCTCAGTCTAGTTTTCAGGCATACCTGTCCTTTGTTTAATGGAAAGATACAACCACTTCTCTAACCACACCCTAAACACCGATACCCCCTTTCTCTTACAGTTTCATTGCGGTTTACAATTGCGGGGTGTCTGTGAGCCTTTAATTATGTCCTGCAAATGCTCTGATGGCACTGGATGTGACTAAAGCCACTCAACTATGGGGTATACACAGACACACACATGAACACACATGACCTGAAAGTAGAAGATTCATGGGAGACACGGGTTCAGGGTAAATTCACGAAGGCATGTGGGAAGGCACCATTGTGCACCAATTCAAATATTGGAAAAAGAAATCATTCAGCCACAAAAGTCTAGAGCTTGGGCCTTCTGAATCTTAGTTTAGTGTTCACAAGAAGTTTCTTTTAAAAGTCACTTGCAAAGATGCAAGAGCTACAAAATAAATTTTATAGCTCTAAATAAAGCATTGTATCATTTTTAATACATTGTTTCTAGAAGTTGCAGAGCTGTATTTTTGTTTGTTTTGTGTATTATTATTGTTATTGCTGTGTTTGCTGTTTCCAGACAGGGTTTCTCTGTAGCCTTGGATGTTCTGGAACTCACTTTGTAGACCAGGCTCCCTACAAACTCGGATCCACCTGCCTCTGCTACCTGAGTGGTAGGAAAGGCCTGTCTCACCATTGTCTGGTACAATATTACATCTTAACTTTCCTAAAACAACACGGCTTGGGGTCTTTATGTCTCAAAATTATTTTCAAGATTCCTGGTACAGGGAGACTCAGTGGGTTACTAGGTTATCAAGTGTTAATAATTGGTGCCTTTCTTGGTGTGGGGAAAGGTTCTGTAGTGAACTTGGGTGTTTTAAAGGATCAATGCACATAAAGTATCTTGGTTCAATACAGATTTTACAATTTTGCTGCTCCACACACATTCAGAGCTTTTGAAAATGTCAGCTGTCACTCTAGAACACTTTTGTTAGGCATCCTGGCAAACACTGTCACTCATTTTTAAAAGTGTTTTATTTCTAAAATAACAAATCAGAATGGTAGGCTGTGATGGTAGATCCCTTTGATCCCAGCAGCACTTAGATGACACAGGCAAGTGATCTCTGAGTTCAAAGCCAGTCTGGGCTACATAGACACACTTTACTCCCACTACCTAGATGGGTGGATGGGTGGATCGGTGGATGGATGCCACAATGGTTGACTTATACTTCCTAAAAACACTCATTTTTAGATTTTATTAAAAATCATGTGACGTTACTACAATTTCGCCTTTAACACACCCTAGCAATTTTCACTCTTAACACTGTACGCTTCTTGTTACACCTAAAAGGTTGGTAATCAGTAATATAAGGTCAAAAGCAACCACGAATAAGACAGTAACATTCCTCATGATTGCAAGGGCACAGACACAAATGATGGCACATTGACATAGCTTGTGTTGCTACATTAAACTCCAAATGCAATGCTGAGGAACCAAAGAGCCCTCAGTCCATCAGAAGTGTGCACACTTAGCACAGATCAGCAGAAGGTAAAGGGGATGTCACACTGAACACATCTTCAGCTCCCACAGTGCTGTGTCTGTACCTGGAGTCAGCATCCACATGCCAGGCACACAGCTGGCCAACTGGGGCCCAGAATTCCTGACAAATATGGGGTTTGCCCTATTTATAAAAGCGAAAACTCTGAGGCGAAAGCTAATTAACTAATCCAAATTATAACACAATTCCCAAAGAAACCAGACATTTCTAACCCTTCTTTCAGACAACTGTGAGCTCCCAGGACAAACGAAACACACTTCCAACTAAGAGTGGTTGGCAAGTCCCAAAATACTTCAAAAGCTTTTGAAAATAAAAAGCAGCTTAGTAATTCAAGCTGCTTTCAGGAATAGCATCTTTAGCACTTTAGGACAGACGCATGGCTTCTCACTTGGTAATGGAATGCCTTGGGAGGCTGAAGGGGCTGTGGGGAGACAGTAAGAGACTGTGGGTGCTATCTCAAGCCTCCTCCCTCCTCATTATATATACATGCATTAAGGTTTATATGGTACACAAACAAATTTCTGCTTTTAAATGAGAATGAGCTATAGCAAAGTAGGTATTTAGTTGTTTCTAAAGATAGAGAAGTATTTAGTGCAACAGCGGCAATCGGTGCTGGCTAGAAGATTTCAGATACTCCAGAACTTCCTAGTCCTTAAGCAAGTGTCAGTGTCCCACCCTCCCCTCATCATATCCGTTTTAGAATTGAGGGTGACTCTCCCAACAGACCACAAACATTTGGAAATACAGTGAACATTTCAACAGCAACAATGTCTCCACAAGTGAATAGCAAGTCCTATTTCAACAAAGCACAGTATCCCACAAAAGACACATCCCAGGAAAGACAGAACATACAACAGCACAGAGTATGCATATGCACAATGTACAATTATTCCACTTCCTGATATGAAGAAAAATTCTATAAAGTTTCTGCTCTGCAAGTGATGACACAAATCCAGAGCCACTTGAGACAGATGTAACTAAGGCATCGTTTGAAAAAAGTCACACTAAATGATGAAACTATCTAAAGCTCACAACATTGAAAAGGCATGTCTGAATGCCCAAGAAATAAGACTACACTCTGCAGACTGTTAAACTGGAACAAAGACACACCACACACACACACAGACACACACACACACACACACACACACACACATACACACACACACACACACAGAAAGGAGCAAGGGAAGGGAGGGAAAGACATCTCTTTCCCATCAGCTCATTTCTTTGAAATGAGCTGCCCTAAGGGGTTCTGGACACATAACAGAATCCACTACAAAATGCAAAATGTTTTTTTTATAAATAAGTGAGTGACAACAACAACAACAAAAAGTCCCAGCACTGGGGAGACTGAGACAGGTATATAACTAATTTCAAGGCTAGATCCAGTTCCAATACAGCAAGGGCCACAAAGACATAAACCTTGTCTCGAAAAACCAAAAGAAAAATGCTAGCTTTCTCAGAGGTATAATACATAGTGTGAGTAGTGAGTGAGTGTGTGTGTGTGTGTGTGTGTGTGTGTGTGCGCCCACCACGTTCATGCATGGTCAGAAGAGTGTGTGAAATACCCCTTGAATTGTGGGCAGCCATGAGCAGTCACGTGGTACTAAGAATGGAGCCCTCTTCTCTGCAGAAGTACACTCTGAACCATGGAGCCATCTCACCAGCTTTCAACTTTTGAGAGCAGAGCCATTTCCTACTTGTCTTCTACAGGTCAAAGGCAGAGCCTTCCTGAAGGACAGTGGCATGCCCTAACTCCAGTCACCCTGACAACACGAGTCTTTTAGAGTATGTACACAGCTAAGATTCTAAGTGTACAAGTATGGGGAGGTCAGGACGTTTCAGTGCGCTGTGGAGGACCGCACGTGGGCTCAGCATCCAGATGCTGCTCTAGGATGAAGACTGAAGTCTGAACTCACTGAGGAAGTAGGAACAAAGTACATCTCTGGAAGTTCTCACAGAAAAGGTGGAGCTGTCCAAGGCTCATGCTCTACGAGACCCTAAGAGACATAGGTGAAGGAACACCGCCACAGATCTATACCAATCAATCCCTGACCGCCTCCCAGTAACAGGGAGGGCCTGCACACTAACCATGAGCAATGAGCACACAACTTGCCCAGCCTCTTCCATGTTTTGTATCTGGCACCTCTCAAAGAAAGAAAAGGTGGCAAAAGCAAAGCCAAATTCCAACCTCTGAGCAGCATTCCCAAGAAAAGTACTTACAAACCAAACCAAACATACGTCTCAGCTCACTGAGAGAAAATACACCAAGCACTGGATGTGAGACCATGGTACCACTAAAAGCATCCTCTTCAATGTCCACACTAAATTATGAACATTATTACCAGTTACGTTTAATACCAAAACAACATGAGAACTGTTGGGAAGGTAAGTTGATCTAATGGTTCTTTGTGTCTAATTAGCTTGGATCGATATGTGAGAGATTTTAAACAAAGTTGCCTACAGAACCGAAATTGTAAACAAGTACAAAGCCATCATGGATTTACTCCCTCCTTTTACGTCTGTGTGAACCCGGGAAAGGAGAAAGCCATGAGCACACACAAACCTAAACCACAAGACAAATGATCTAAACCCAAGCCATAGGAGGCCACTGGAAAGTGTGACATCTCCATGAGAAGTGATGTCGCAACTCTCCCCGGTTAAACCCACGATCTTGCCACAAGCCTCAACCAAAGCCCACAGCTGTCAGCTTCGAGTGCCTCCAGCGGGAAGCCAAGACTGCATGAGGAACAAGCAGACCTGGAGCTGATTGCACCGGACCCCACCCTGGCTGCTGAAACACTTCTGGGTAGAATATTATGCTGCTCAAAACCAGTGAGGCTCAGAATTGTAACTTGTTGTAAGGTCCTCAGAAAGACCTGCTCCGGCTAGCAGTATGCACCCTATCCCATGGAACACCACCCATAGGCATGGCAGCACCTTCACACATGGCTTCCAGAACGTGCCTACTCCTGGTAGGCTACACGTGAGCCTAGTGTCCTCTCCAAGTCAAAACACCTAAGGTTAAAGGATAGTCTTGTTAGACTGTTGAGGAGACTGAACTTGGTTTACAAGGACTCAGGGTTGTTTAATGAGCTGCTTCAAATACACACATCTTTACCAAGCCCTGGGTGTGTCTTGGCAAACCACTTAGCACAACTCCAAGAACCTAGATACCTTCCAACACAGTATCAAACAGCATCTGTAAACATCTAGGAAAAGTGATGCTATGGTCTGGGTTCCAGATCATGGAGAACCTACTCTCTCGACCCAGCAATCCCAATACTAACTATTTACCAAAAGATCTGAAATCATCTTGTGAAGAGGTATCTGCAGGGGGCTAGAGAAGTGGTTTTGTGGTTAAGAACCCAGGTACAGTTCCCACCACCCACAGAGTGGCTCACCAACACCCATAAACTCCAATCCTGGGGGATCGAACACCCTCTTCTGGCCTCTGAAAGCTCCAGGCAAGCATATGATGCCCAGATTTACATGCAGGCAAAACACTCATCCACATAAACTAAGAATCTAAAGAGAGAGATCTGCATCCTCGTGTTCTCTGCAGTACTGCCACAAAGCTGGGCCATATATCACCTAAAAGGCAGTGCATTAGAACCATGATAGATGCATGTATAGCATACATTCTGCCTTATAAACCACACTATTGTTTCTGTACCTGGGGTGAACTAAGTGAAATGGGCCAACTACAGAAACATAAATGCCATACGACCTTACCTATACACAGAGTCAGAAACAATGGGACCCAGGACACTCAGAGTGAACAGTAGTTCCAGACGCCAAGGACAAAGAGAAAGGAAGATGACAGGCTCAGAGGACCAATCCCCCAGGAGGAGAATGCCTGTGGGTTGGTTTGGAGTGCACAACATGATGGATATGGCTACTAAACATGTGCTGTGTATTTCAAAATTGTCAAGAGTAAGTTCTGTGTTCTCACCATAAGATTAAGATTGTGCGGTGATGGACATCTTCATTATTTTGATTTAATAATTCTCCATTGTTTCAATGACTCATAATGTCACTTTGTCCCCCATAAACACAATTATAAATATATAATTGTGCCAGTATAAGAAGAAAGAGAGAGAGCTGTGGATGCAGTTCAGTGGGAAGCCCCTGTATGACACATATGAAAGAAACCTAGATTCAGCTCTCAGCAACACACACACTATATGAGCCACACATCGTACAAGGAAGGTTTGCATCTCATGTGAAAGATAAAAGGTTCGCATGTAAGACAGACATATTTGACATGAGACAGGAGATATTTCACGTATATAGTGTATACATAAAACTCCTCATGCAAAGTGACCGAAGTAGGTGCCTGAGGGGCCAGGGATATTCATTTTCCTTCACATAATGTTCATAGCTTTAGTAAAGCCACTCTTCCCTAATCAGGAGCAAAACTGCAGTTTTTCTCATGAACTTGTTCTGGCTTTTTTGGTTTTGATTTCTGAGGTAGGTTTTCTATGTAGCCCTGTCAGGTCAGGAGGTTGCAGTCCTCCTCCTGTTCCAGTCTTCCCTAACCTTCCAGTTTCTGTCAGCATTGAAATATATGATTCTTTAATCAAGAATGGAACCTTTCTGAGCTAAAATATATCTCATAAATTTGATTCTTAGAATCACTTCCCTAAGTTACATAATAGAGATTTGGGGATTAATTTTCACTTTGTATTTTGGAGAAATGACCTAGTATATAAAACTATCTATAACTTCGGGGAAAGCTGCCTCTCCACCAATCACCTAAATTCAGATCTAGCACCATTACCATTAAGTCTGGGGACTCTGACAGCGTGTAATTCATACTTCCAACACGGTTCTTCCTCAGACCTGCTAGCCTGTCTATAGACTTAGTTGACATTATTACTAAGAGTCTGTTCCTATTACAAAGATTTACTGATGCTTAAAGATAAAGAGCAGTCACGGGCATGGTGGACCTGCTTCCAACACTCGTGAGGCACAGGATGGTGGATCCTGTGAGTTTCAGGCCAGCCTGGATTCTGTTACTCAGAGAAACCCTGTCAAAAGACAAACAGCCGTCACTGTGTGATGCACACAGCACAGACACGCCTTGTGAATGATAGCAGGCTTTGCCTGACATGGTGACACAAACCTTAATCCCAAACACGTGGGAAGCAGAAGCAGGCAAATCTCAAGGCCACCCTGGTCTACAGAGTGAGTTCTAGGACAACCAGGGCTACACAGAGAAACCCTGTCTAGAAAAACTGAAAACAAACAAACAAAAAATAGATAGCAGGGTTTGCCTACGTAAAGGGAGCCTTAGGTTTCTATGTAAAACACCAACTATAGCATGGTTATAAGCAGCTATAAGTGCAATGCACGTATTTGCTAGTACTCAGCGTGTTAATGGGTAACACCAACACGAGCTCTTAATACAGTTCTTCTGGGACCCTCACCCCTGAACATACTTAAAATTCACACATCTTGGGACCTGACAAATCACAGCTCCAAATGGTGACATCTGCTACCTGCCCCATGTGTGATCCTGACTAAGCCAGCCGCTACTTCAATAGCCAAAAAAAGAAAAAAACAAACAAACAAACAAACAACAACAACAACAAAAAAAAAAAAAACAAAAAAAACCCCAGGACCTTTAGATACTCCACAGAATTGATTTTTAAAATGTCTGTAGGGACAATAGGGAGATATTACTAGGGGGCAAAGGATGTGCTTAGCATGCAGAGAGTCCCTGGGTTCAAGCCCCAGGAGCAGAAGAAAAAACAAAGAAAACTAAAAATGATACCAGGTTGTACTTCTGGGGTTGACAGAGTCCAAGTGGCCTCTTGTTATGGAGGAGTTGGACTGGTAGGAGGCTCTGCAGGTGCCACCTTGACGCAGGTATCCCATTATTATGTGGAGGCTAGACTGCCAACTCCTGACTCAGAGAGCACTCACACAGAAACTACTGAGGCTACTCCAAACAGCCTGGGAGCATGTAGCAATCTTCAATAGTTAGTCAGCGAACAGAGTCCATGGAGCACAGAGGTATGTTCTGGAAACCTGGCACACTCCAACAATCAGACACCAACCTGTCCTTAAAATTCCATACTCTCTCTCTCAAGAAGCAAATGGTAAGAAAGCGTGCTACCTTTCAGTACCCAATTAGCTGAAAACAGGAGCGGTTGCGGAACAAGCAAAGCTAGCTTCAACAGTTTCGTTCAGAGTCTTGCTGGGGCTGGGGGTGCAGCTCAGTGGCAGAGGACAGGCTCAGTGTGTCACAGGCACACAAGCTTGGGAAAGAAAAAAACTAAAAATAGGGGAGAATATCATGAGTGACTCACAGAAGAGAGGCGGCTATAAATACAAATTACATTTAGACAGCACGTGCAGCAACTGTAAGAGCTCACATCAGTGCTTCATGAAACAATTTCCAGTTAAAAAGCAGCATTATCAGGGGTAGGAAAATAACAAATGTAGCCAGCTTCAAGGAGGCTACTAATAGACAGCAGGAAAGACTCGTGAGGAAGGCGCCATGAGCTTATATAGGATGAATTAGGTTCTCCCCGTTCATCCTGTGCTGGCGGTGGTGTCACTGTTCTACCAACAAGTACGCCATATTGCCAAAGCTACAGCTGTAACACCGTCCCACTCAAGCACTGTGACCCACCACCATGACGGCATGAATTTAACTTGGTAGGAGAAGGTTGTAAAATAAGTAAAATTTTTAAAAAGTTAAATAAAGTAAGCCCTCCCTAAAAGAGTTCAATACTTAAAAACAATAAGCATATGTAAATACAACTATTCAACACTATACAGTGAGCTGGGTCACTATTTCCAAGGCAATCCTGATCTCCAGAGGGGAATGTTGAGTTCTGAGCCCTAAGCCTTGCTTCATCCAAGCCACCCAAGACTTACCCAAATTGGCTCCATCCCAACCTCTCATGTCCCTCTTCAAAGCCCCAGACAGGAGCAAGACTGGCACATGGATGTCAAGGACACATATTCTCAGGATACCACACTCCAAGCTGGTCGCCATTCCACTTCAAACATTTCTGTTGTCTGTAGCCCTTCAAACATACTATTGCTGCCAAGTGAATACAGCCAAGTTGATGGCGTCAATTCATGCAACAGGCATTCATTCACCCACTCTTTCTATGAATTTACCAAGTACTGGGTACCAGAGGTATAGAAATGCTGTGCTAATGGTTTCCTCTCCCACACAGGATGTTCTTTAGAAATCAACAACTTCTTAAAGTTAAAATTAACCCACTTTCTTACTCATCCCCAAAACACTCTGCTATCCCTGGAACCTGCTTCAGAGACAATGTCACCTCATTTCCTGTGGCCTCTTGATCTGGCCAGATCTCCCTTAGGTCGTTCTGTTCCCTTTAAAGATTATAAAATAAGTACAGAGTCATTACAGAAAAGGGAAAATATCCATTGTTCCTCACCATGAAGGAACCTCTGTCAATATTTTAAATAATGTATTGTTCACTGGCTTTGTCGGATGTCTTGTGGTTTCTTTAGCAGAGCCGGGCCTAATTCTACAGAACACTCAGCATCTGCTGCTTTCCCTGGCTCTGCTCTTGCTGCTGGTGTCAATGGCTCTGCTCACCTAGATAGTGCTTCCATTTCACAGAACCAAATGCCTCTGCCCTATGTTAGAAAAGTTTGCACCAAAGCATTAGTGGGCCAAGAGAGACAGACTGTAAAGACTTTGATTACAAAACCAGTGATTTTTCAGAAAATAAAATCAATTTATTTTAATAAAGTCATTTATTTAATAAAATAAAATCAATTTACACTGGAGTGGTTTCTGAAAGTGTTGTTTTGATGACACCCTTAATAAAATGCAGTTACCCCTTTATTTTATCAATCATTTAATAATTTAACAGAAAATAATATGTTAGCTGCTAATTTAAGACTCCATTCTTTATATACTCTAAAATGGTCTCTGCCCCCCAATGGATGACACAAGTGGCCCACTAATGTGGTCTGGCATTTTGGTCTTTCTGGCCAAAGCTAGACACTGCTGCCTCATGGGTTCAGAACCTGAGGCTATAACCATCCCTGGAAGCATCTGACTATTCTCAAGAAGACAAGTCTACCATTCTGGTAACAGTGAGTTCTGATGGAGCTACCAGGAAGCCAGCCCTGGCTACTCCCCACCTCCCAGCAACTGGCAAGACAGGCCAGACACCTAGCTGGTGCTTTAACAGACTTCCACCGAAACTCCAAGTTCTGAGCAGCACTTCAGTTCTTCCTGCTACTGACCCATGGCTCCACATATTCTTTTCAAGGTAGCTAGCTAGTTTTTACAGCATGAACTGAGTCTGTGCATACACCTGAATGCAGAAAATATGTCCCCACTCCTATTCACAGTTTCCCACATACATGTGAAAGGACACAGCCACGTCCATGCTGTTAGTTCAAAACAAGAACGCAAAATAAATCAATATGAAGGAAGTCAAGGACAAGCCCTGGGGTTTGGTTCTTAGACTTAGACAGAAAGTTAAATTGTAGGATGCTTCATTCATTAAATATGCAACTCTACAGAAGGAAAACTGACAAGTTTTAAACTTTTAAAATGTAATTACGTATTCTTATTTGAGGTAGGGTCTCATGTACCCCTAGCTGGCGTGGAACTCACAGATCTCTCTCTCCCTCCCATGATTTGGGATTCAAGGCATACAAAAATCATACCTAGCTAACTTGTTCTTTTTTCTTTTTTGTTTTTCAATATAATTAAAAACGTATTCTTTTCCTCAAATGACATCATATTTAATAGATTTTAATTTCTTACGTTACTTATGTATAAAGAATCATGAAGATAGCCGATCACAGCCTCAGACCCTCAGATCCAAAGTGTAAAAAAGTCAGCAAAGTTCACCACTTTGAGGGAGGTGCAGAGTCAATCCTGAACAGGCTGGCTGGAGCTCTCAGCTCCTCTCAACCCTCACAATGCTCCAAGTGCAGAGGTGGATGAAAAGCTCAGTCTGTATTTGACCTTCCCAGGCTGAACTCTGGAGACTGTCAACAGTAACTCAGAACAATAGAGATACCCTTAAAAGAAAAGACCTCAGTGCATTATCAGCTCAGCACATCCTCAGGGGTTCTAATACATAACTTACTTGACAGGTTTCGCTCAGGCTCTAGATGGGACAATCAGTAACTCAACAGTACTAACCTACTCCAATGCCTTTGCCAAAGTCCTTGTTGAATTTCAAAGTTTTCCATTCCTGTTACAAGGTGGCAGCCTTGAAATCCAGGAGAGTAAACGCATCCTGCTGGCATCTGCAGCACTTGTACATGCTCTGTACTTAGTTACATTTGGATCATGGTATTATTAAGGAATCTATCTGAAATAAGTTAAGTATACCTTGTAACAGAAAAGAAAAATAGCTGTGTGTCACTCTCCTAAATGCTCACCTGCACTGGCACAGTCACAACAAGCCCAGGCATTTCTACAGAAATCATAGAAACCAGAATCTAGCACCATGTTGTTCAGTGATTCCTGAAAGCTTCCTAAGTCCAAACCAGCTTCATCTACTAGTGTCTCACAAACAAATACCTATTTTAAGCAGCTCGTCCATCTATTCTAAAAAAAAGGCGGGGCAATAAACCGCAGCATTGACTGATAAAGTTTACTCAGCTAAAAGGCAGCCAGTTCAACAGCAGCACTCATCTCTCAACATGATTGTCCTCGCAATCAAGCCAACAACACAGCAAAAACAAGTCTGACTGTGGCACAAAATCTACCTGGTTTCCAAGCTGAGTCTTGCTAGAGAAAGCAACCATCCAGTGGATAATTTAACCAAACATCATTATGTTAAGAGAGTTATTAAAAAAAAAAAAAGATGACTAAAGAAGCAGGCTGGATGGGTAGATGGAAAAACAGAAGGATACTGACAGATGAGAAATGACGGCCGATGACAGACAGATGAAAGTTCTCTGAAGCCACATGCCTACCACCACATACCTTCAACCATCCCCAGTCCTCAGGAGTGAGCATGTTAATGAACTAGCTTCTTGCATCCCAGAGGCTCAACCCACATTTCCTGATTTCTATGACAAAGATTGTCATTAACCCTCCAAGCTTACCAGGAATGTAGGACCAGTGTGGTCACACTTAAAAACCTTTCATCTAGCTGGAGGAAAACAAAAACACTGTGAAACTGGTATGGCCAGTTGTACAACCTGGCACTATTATACCTTCCTAGTTTCAAATGAGACCGCCTGACTAATTAGCATGCCTAAGACACAGAAAAGTGGAACATTCTCGTAGATTGTGTTGGGACAATAGGAACTGATCAAATCGACCAAGTCTGAACAGAGTAAGCCATTTAACAAATATGATAAAGGCCCAAATGTTGTAGCTGTCAAAAACAACAACAACAACAACAAAACAGAAAACAAGACCACATTATATTTTCTAGCTATAAAGTTCTTTACTGCATCTTTTTTTTTAACTTTTGGTTTTTAAAGACAGGGTTTCTCTGTGAAGCCCTGGAACTCACTCTGTAGACCAGGCTGGCCTCGAACTCAGAAATCCACCTGCCTCTGCCTCTGCCTCCCAAGTGCTGGGATTAAAGGTGTGTTCCACCACTGCCCGGCTACTGCGTTCTTTTATAAGACAATTTTACATCTTTGGCTATAATTTGTGACATTCTTGAATGTAATTTTCCTAGTCCCTCTAAGCCATCTTTGTATGTATTATTTAAACTTTACTCCTTAGGGCCTTAGGAAATGTTTCATTGGTTAAGATCAGAAGTTGCTCTTGCAGAAGACCTAGGTTTGATTTCCAGTACCTACACAGCTGCTAGCTCACAACCACACCAACACCATCTTTGGATCTTTTGAATTTGTTCCCACAGATAAAAATCTTTATTGTGGTGAAAAGAACTTGCCTTAATTGTGCAAGGCTCCAAGTTCCATGAGATCAGCAGTTGCAGGGGAGCAGGGGAGCGTGCGTGTGTGCGTGTGTGCGTGTGTGCGTGTGTGTGTGTGTGTGTGTGTGTGTGTGTGTGTGTGCGCGTGCATGTAGTTACCATTTAATTTTCTTAACTAAAATCCTAAACTAGCTACTCCTGGTAGCATCCCTGTAATCCCACCATGTTGGGAATGGAGGCCAACCACACTTACATGGTGAGCTTGTGGTGCTCTTGCTCTCCTATGCCTAAACTCCACCCCACCATCTAAACTAAACAGATTCTAGAATACTGAGACATAGTTTCTCCTCCCACAGACTATTAAAGAAATAGTGTTCCTTATGTGATCACTGTGTTAATGTCAGTGATCAAACAAGAAATCAAGGCTGCCCTATAAAAAACAGGGACTGGGAGACTGGGGCCACATGCATCAGGTAATGCACACCACACAAGTACAAGGACCTGAGTTTAAACCCCCATGTAAAAAATATGGCTGCAGATCCCTGGAGCTGACCCGGTGGCCAGTTAACTAGCTGAATTAATGAGCTCCAAGTTCAGTAAGAGAGTCCATCTCAAGAGACAAGGGAGGAAGGTGATGGAAGATGACAGTCTGGCACACACCTGAACATATATCTACTACAATACATTCCAAAACAAGACAATGAAAACATACAAGGAGGAAAAGAATCATCAGTACTCAAAGACCATGTATATAATATATAACTATTAATCTCCATGCATGGGTAAGAGAATACTTTGCACACTAAATATTTTTATTTTGAAATGTAACTTATAATTTGCATTTCCCCTGTATAAAACTAAATGTCTTACCAACAAATTAAAATGTAAAGAACAGGGAAAATAACTCTGGCATTACTAGTAAGTCAGGAAGCCATGTGGCTCCCAGGGCCCTCTGGCACTGCTGATGAGATATGTGTCACTACAGGAAAACTGGTGACACAGTTGTCCCTGAGTGTAGCAAGGGGTAGGTTTCAGGACCCCTGTGCATCCAAAATGCTGTAGCTGTTCAGGTTCTTCTACAAAGCCAACTACTATTTGCACACCCCCAACTCCTTCTGCATATGCAAAAGCATCTCTAGACTACCCGAGATGCTTACCACAGTATAAGTGCTGTGTTTGCATAGTAAACTTGCATATACTCAGCAATAGGGCAGTTTTTGTTTCACATACTTTCAAAGCATCTGGCAGGACCAGCAGATACAGAAAGCTAGCTGGGATAATCAATTGAATCAATTGTCAACTAAATGAGCTTTTGAATCACCAGGGAGACGTGCCTTCTGGGTGGGAAAACCAGTCACCCATGGCTCCATTCCTTAGGCTGAGATCTTAGTCTATATATAAAGGAGCAGCCTAGGCTAAGCACCAGCATGCATCTCCTTCTGCCCTGTGTCGTCACCACCACTCCAGACTCTCTCTGGGAACTCAAGATACACACTGCCTTTCTTACAGCAACAGAAAAGCGACTAATCCCTGGACTACACTTACTATAGATCAATAGACAGTATTTCTTAAGAATAAATAATTTAGGAAGATTCACATTCTCTAACAACATATAGAGGAATCTTCACAGTAACTTCATCCCTAACAGGCAAAACCAATGTGCCTCAAATATTTATACAAATATTAATGATTCAGTCTACATCAACAAAGGCACTATAAGCCAAAGATGTGTGGATCTCACAGATTTAAGGGTCTGAAAAGAAGCTGGGCACAAAAACAGTGCGTACCCCCCAACACACGACTCTATTTTTATGACGTTAAAAGCCTGATAAAAAGTCATCCTTGGAGGACGGAGACATATCTATAGAGAAGAATGTTGAGATGGTGGTTGTCTTTGGGAGGGAGAAGAGGGAATTTTGAGCATTGGAAATGTCTGGTGTGGACACAGGCAACAGTGTACACTTACTGCAGACATATTCATGGATATGGGAACGCTGCATCACACATCCCCCGTCACTCGCTGACTTGCAGAGCAGCAGGATAATGGAGTAGCTACACTTGACTCTCTTTCTCTGCATGTGGAGGATGGCGCTTTTGAGACAGAGCTGACAGTAAGACTAAGCCACACAAGTATGTGTGTATATTTTTACCTAGGTTCTTATTGTACCACACAAGGAGCGTGGAGACAGAACATTTGAATGCCAGCAATAAGAAGCAACAGCTGACAACCATGAGCAAAAATCAGGAACAGAAACAAGCTCTGGACAAGTCTGACGTCTCAGTCTAAGAGCAAAACACTCAATACAGCACCAAAACCATGGTGTGCTTCCTCAAGTCACAAGAAAAAAAAAAAAAACCTCACCTTGTATAATCTTAAAAGGCTTGAATGCAACACACTTAGGAAAAACCTTACCTTTGAAGTGCTTCTAAAAGCAACTCTAACTCAGAAGGAGGAGGTTATCTCCAGTTACTTAGAAGAGACAGCTGTGCAGAATGATAGATAAAAGGCTAGCAGCTGCAGCAGCAAGCACCTGTTAACACCAATACTCCAGAGACTGAGGCAGGAGGATCACAAACTCCAGGCCAGCCTGGGCTACATAATACAGTAATAATACAGTAATTTTTCCCTATCTCAAATACTCTTGATTAGTGACTTTGTTTGAGAGGTTCTCTGATGTAAGAACCTTCAGCACAGAAAGGAAGTTCTAAGACAAACAATGAATTTACAAGAATGCCCACACTGTAAAGCTTTTAGCTACAGAAAGCAAAGTCTAGGTTCACAATTTCAACTATGTGTTCTCTACAAATGCTCTTTATGAATCTTAGATAATAGTTCAAACTAAAACTACTGAGATATCTTAACAGAACAACAACAACAAAAAACCCTCTAACTTGACAGGCCTGTAACAAACCTTTAAAAGGCTAGAGCCCAGAGACAACAGAGCAAGCACACACAGGATCATAGCAGGACTTTTTAGTCTCTAAACATCCACTTTTATGTCTTAAACTCATCCAAATTCAAAACTCTGGGTCCTGATAGAATACAAATCTTCAAAATGAAGTCAGACTCATTTGAACATCTGGTTAGTGCAACTCCAGCTCATAAATTATGCAAGGCAGTTTCCTTTTTACACTTGTCTACAGTTTATAGAACTCACAGTTGAGAGCAGCTGAGGTGATGAAGCTATCCCTTCTCTAAGCTGACTCACACCACTGCCGCACTTTGCGCCAACCGTTCATAGTGTCCGAGCTGCACTGTCCAGAAGAACCACAGTAGACTCAGCCTTGGCCACGTGCCCCTTAAGCCCCAACTGAGCATTACCTGTGCTGTCTGGCTTCTGCTTTCGGTTCAGTCTTTCTAAGGAACCATCTCTCCTGCTGGCCCTGAGTTTCCAGGACTGTGCGTGACTTAAGCTTTACTTTTAAATGTAATACTCTCATTATTCAGTAAAGTGGCAACCAAATACTGTGAACAAAATAAAAGCCTTTGTGCTGGACACCAGAGTCCTGGCCTGGCCAATGTGTTGAGATTCAGTGTGATTCTCACAAACAGGGTCAAAACACGGTTTAAACAGCAAGCCATGACTCTTGTGACACAAAACACACCACAAGCCCCATCAAAGGCCACTCTCTTTTAGTTTTTTTTTTTTTTTAATTCTTTTTAATTACGGGGGGTGGGGGTGCCCATGAAGTCCAAAAGAGGGCATCCAACTCCCTGAACTGGAGTTCCAACAGCACTTATGAGCCATCTGCCATGGGTGCTAGGATCCAAACTTGGTCCTTGCGGAGAGCAGTAAGGGCTCTGTACCACTCAGCCACCGCTCTAGCCCCGACTTTTATAAAAAGGAATGTCTCCTGACCTCCTTTAACTTCAAGGAGCTCATCTTAGGAAAAACAGGGACTCAGTGAGGACCTTAAATCTACTGCTTTCCCCAAACAGAAGCAGCCATCTACAAGAACTGCAATTACAGGGGCTGGGGAGAAGCCAACACAAGTGGAGCAAAAGCAGGACAAAGTACTCAGCGTTCAAAATGTCTAGGAAGTTTTCAGTAAGACAACCACACACTGTGTTTTCAGGCACCTGTGCCAAGTTCCATTCACTGTGAATTCAAGTGGTTACAGTACAAGCAGGTTTCAAACTATGCTTAATAATTAAAAGAGAACCAGAACTTGCTTAGTCGGAACATTACATTACAGGATGCACGTATTTCTATGCCTATGTAGAATACTGCTCTTAAGGAAACTTCTTCCCAAGCAACTCCTAATTCCATGAAGGTGGGTCCTCCTCTGTGGACATTGACAGACAAGTATGCCAAATCCCCTGTGACTATTTGAGGCACGAACCCTGTGGCTGGCGAGGTGAGATGAACACTGCAAGTGAACAAGTGCATAAGCATAATTACCTATAATGTGTACATCAAATTAAAGTCTCCCCTCAGAAAAGGCTCAAAGTGGCCACACCCTTACTGTCTTCATTGATGGCTCAGAGCCTATTTAATCTTGAAAGCTCAAACTCCAGGATTCCACAGTTCAGTGGACCGCATGCGTTTTTCAACTGTAGAGGGGGTTGTTTCATACACCTGAGGTGTCACACAATGGAGGTGAAAACCACATTACGACAACGAACAGTGCCTGTGTCTTAATTATTAGCCTAAGTTGTTAAGAGTAGTTGTGTGGGCTAAAGGCTTCTACCTCACTTCACAAAGAACTCAGCTTACTAGCTGGTCTAAGACCCTCTGTTGGCCCAGAGCAGAGAAGCAACCCTGTTTCCACTCTAAACCCCCGCTTCACCCTACCCTCACTCACCGGAACCCAGCAGCATAGTTTCACAGATGGCAGGACAACGCTTTCTATAGGTGCTTACAGGCCACATTCAAAGGACTTTATATATGCAGACTTGAATAAATTAACTTAAATCAAACCTCAACCAAGTTCAGAACAATCTGAAATATACATCTTGGTGCTGGAACATGGAGACAAGGCGGCTTCAGTCACAACCTCAGTTGCCATGCCTTTCCACTCTGACGCTCCTGAATGGCAGCAGTGAGCAATGCTGGGCATGGGCCTTCGACTCTGAGCCTCTTTCTCAGTAACAGCTGTTGCTGCCCAGCTCAGCACCACCGTATTGACCCTACTGTATTCCAGTCTTCTCCAGAAACCGCTGGGCAGCTACGGGTGATGATTCACAAAAACAGCTTACATACTCTAAACTTCTATATGTAATCACACCAGCATGCAAAAGCATGGAAGCTGGAAAGGAAAGGCCTGCCCTATCTATCTGTGGGTCTAATAATAAAGCCAGGGCACGCAGGTTATCACCACCCTTAGCTTGCCACTTCCACCTTCTCACCTCAGAGCTTGCTCCAGCAAAGATGTTCCAGCATAAGGGAGGCTGTGGCAGCTTGACTGAAGGTTCAGAGGGACATGGGTGGGTCACAGCCCTGGGAAATGCTCTCTCTGTAGGAGCACACCTGCTAACTGTTCCTGTCCCACCTTATACCCTATCTGTGTCAGCTCAGTGTTCTCACGTCTCATGTGTGTGCCCAGGTCTGTCCAGTAGCTTCCTATCTACAAAACCTGTACTGTCCACTGCTAGCCATCAAATATGAAAGTAGTTCATATCATGCCCCAATCCTTCCTGGAGAGATGGTTCAACCCAAATGTCCTATCTGATGTGCTGACAACTTTCAATGACTTAGTGGTAAGGCTGACCCGGTTTTTACACCTCTTGCTTCTTAGGACAGTTTGTACCTTTACACTGACTTGTCTAAGCTCATTTCTTTTTTCAGATGGATTAAAACATCAGTTCTAAACATCCTCTCTATCCAACTCGTTAACTGTCATATTCTTTGATACACACTCTTACAACACAATATTTAATTATCTTAACTTGAAACTTTTAGGTCTGATGTAGACCAAAACCTGTATTTGAGCTATTGAGACAATAGAGGGGTGCAGGCAAAGCACTAAGTACGCCCACCCTCAAGAGTACATCCCCAGTGACTACAGTGTTTTCTTAAAGCACCCAGTTCTTCCACCACCTCACAATGGCACTGAAGAAGAACAAGCCGTCAGCGCCTGGGCCTTTGGAGACACTGTCCATCCATGCCAGGGCAGTCTGTCTGCTCAGTTCTTGCCAGAAGGTGAGTAAATTCCTTATCCAGCACACAGGACAGTCTCTAGTGCAGGATGAGGACAGTCTGGGCCTTTCTAGAACCCAATCAGGGTCAACTCTTAGAAGTTGCCACAACCACACTGGCTGACTCATAGCCAGAACACCACCACTATAAAGTCACTGGCAATGTGTACCTCTCAGCCCAGTTCTAGTCAGTGAAACCTTGAGAGGGAGGGAGGGAGGGAGGGAAGGAAGGGAGAGAAGGAAGGGAGAGAAGGAAGGGAGAGAAGGAAGGGAGAGAAGGAAGGGAGAGAAGGAAGGAAGGAAGGAAGGGAGAGAAGGAAGGAAGGAAGGAAGGAAGGAAGGAAGGAAGGAAGGAAGGAAGGAAGAAGGAGTAGCTTAAGTTCGAAGATGGGCAAAATAACAATGCATTTAATGATACACGGTACCTCAAACAAGTGTGGGATTGTTTTTGCCTTGTTTCTTAGCTACAGTTAGGATACATGGCCTCTGTAAGCTAGGTAGATCTCTAACTTGAGCTATAGTCCAGTCTCAGACATGAGACTTAACTGTCATATTCTTTGATATATACTCTTATAATACAAAATTTAATTATCTTTGAGTAGTCAGTAAAATTCTCACAATGGTGCATGACCTCCCCAACAATGGCCTTGGCTGCTTTGAGAACTACTACTGACCTTTGTGGTACAATAAAACAGATACAACCCCAAAAGATTCCCAGTAAGTACGCACACACTTGCCAGCCTCATGCTTACGTTTTTTAAATTAGCAACCTCCTGTTCAATGACAGGCAAGGGATAATCTATCCGACTCTGCCCAGGCGATGCAGCTACAAGGTGAGCGCTGGACCTTAGCCCTACGTACCCAGGCCCTGAACACCTCATGCCAGAACACGTCAACTAAAATGTGTTGTCCGTCCGTGTATTTCGTACTCAATCACACGAGACTTTGAACATGGCTCACTTTACCTTACTTTCTTCACGACGAGAGCTTCTGAATGTGACAGACTTTATAAGAAACTCTTAGGATTTTTTTCTTTTAAGAAAAACTGAAAACTTTTTTGAAATGCTGCCAGGGCAACTCTGAAGCATTCTTATAAATTTGTTGTAACTATTACAAAACCACCAATCTCACTTTATGTGAGATTACATAATCCATCAGCCATTTCTAAATTATCTGTGCTTTGACATTAACTGAGTTTCTTATATCTTTAAAATTCATGGTACTGAGTTGGGGGGCGTTGTCGTCGTTGTTGTGTTGTTGGTGGTGCTGTTAACTTTACCATACTTAGGCAGTCAACTTCAGGATCCTGAAGACTAATTGAACAGAAACTAGCAAAACACAATGGAAAACCTTGTGATTGCCTTTTAGGCCCAGACACATCAGACTTTTAATAACTGGCTTTCATGGATAAATTTGTTAACTTTTATAAAATTTGAAATAATCTAACAAATTATTTTCCTCAGTTTAATGCATAAAAAGATTTTTATTTCTTCCTAACATTTGTCCAATTCAAATAAGACATTTCCAGTTTAATATGCTGAAGAAAATGTAAACCACCCAGTCTCTTTGCAGTTCTGTTTTGTCATCCTCAGATAGCCCACACTCTCATGCATAATTTCCTGACAAAGTCAGACATGTCTGAAAGCACTGGATACTGCTAGGGCAGCAGAAGACATCTATGCTAATGATACATTTTCATTATATTCTACAACACCACATACTTTCCAACCCTTGTAGCTTCATACACACATCCCCTAGGTAGCTGTAACTCATCTTTCAAAATTTATGTTTCCATGGGAATAATGTCGATTCCAAAGATGATGTCTAAAACAGACAAAATATATTTTATATATTTGATATAATATATAAAGGACATCACTGGACAAATTACACGAGCTAGCACCGTGGTCATTAACTGTTTACTTGTACACTGTCTCACTTCAAGCACCAAGCAAAAGCAACCCATCGGTACCCGGATAGACAAGTAAGTTTGCATAACTCCAACAATGACGACTGGACAGACATTAGCATGCACTGTAGCTATAAATCTGGGACTGGGGATAACCTGCAAAGTGTAAAACCACAGAACTGAAGCTCACTCAACTATTTCTTTAAAACTTAAGTTTTTATAAATGAAATCGGTGGAAAATATCTACTTACACCTTTCCCTAAAGTTTTATTCTGTGATACGTAACATCCTTCCCCAAATATCATTAAACAATTGCTCACAGATGACCTGTTCTAAAACCATCACAATTTCAATGGTGACACAAAAGCCTCCAGCATCCTCCTGAGCACAGCCAGGTGCTAAAAGTGAAAGACAAGGAAACTTCTGCCTTCCATTAATTATTTCAACTCGACCTGAAACTCTCCTTCTACGTCAAGGTTAAGAAGAGTAAAAAGAAAACAGTCAATAAACTCTTCAAGATAATGAGCTTCCCCAAACCTACCTCAGGTGACTGTGAAACCTGGAACTCACTCAGTCTGTTCTTGGGCTACTCAGACTGTCAACCTGGCCTTTTTAATGCATATATTCTATGAACACAGCTCAGAAGTGCACTTATATACAGTTCTATAAAAGGTAGAGAGCAAAAGCAAACCATCCAACAAAAACTCCGAACCTCAGTGAGTGCTGTCAAGGGCCAACCACACACAAGGACCTCATGCTGAAGTGGGCCAGTGCCTCCACCCAGTGAGGCCGAGATCCATGAAGCCCACTGTACATGGATGAATGTTTCAGGGCAGATGGCAGGCAGGGAGGTGATCTGTGTCTGGGAAAGGCAGAAGACCAGCCTAGGAGGTGTGAAGGCAGGTCCTTAGAGAAGACAGCTCTGGGCTACAAACTAGAGCTGGCCTACAGTCCCCTCCGCAGCCATTCTCCAGCTCAGGTTGAGCCCTCACATTCTCCCTCAGCACTCACTCACTGGCTCTGCTTCTAGCCAGGGGGCAGGAGCTGCACAGTGCCTCTCAGCGGTCTCCACCCCCAAGCCCAGCACTGATGCCAACAACAGAGCACTGTGGACCTGCTGGAGACCGGAGAAGAGAAGGAAACAGACTGGGGGGAGGGGGGGATATGGGCCAGAGACAGACAGACAGACACACACCTTCTCTTTGAACTAAGACAGGGATAGAAGCAAGAAATGGAAAAAAAAAAAAAAAAGGAGAAGTGGAAAAAGACATCAGGACAGTCATGTTCTGACAGGGGGTAAGTCAAGATTATATATGTCAAGATCTGTTTAGTAACAAAACTTAAGAATTCAGAAGACAAAACACAGTTCTAAACTGCATTATAAAGATAATAAACACTAACCTGTCTCAAGAAGGCAGTTCATTTATTTAATGTAAAACCTGTCTCAAGTGGAGTTGATGTTAGCATGCTCCATTCAGTGCTGGTGCCAAACTGCTGGTGTGTGGTGAATTACTGCAGCCAGGTAATCTACGAGTCATTTCACAGCCAAGCGCCTCAGCCACACCTGGAAACGGTTAGGCTCGTCACACCAGGGATGTTAGTAGTTAGAAGAGAGATCTGAAGATTAACCACATCTGAAAGTTAAATTATCATTTCATATGGGTCCATAGGATCACCAACAACGTAGTATGGTTGCTCCCAGGAGTTAAACGGAAGCACTGACGCATGGGGACATGGGGCTAATCACCTTCCAGGCCTTCATGGGCAGTTCTATTAAAGAACTTGTAAATGTGTCACACATGGCTCGTAACCTTCTTCTTCAGCCAGGGTGTTCTTCAAATTCAGAAATGTCAGTTTTCAGCCAGATACAATTTCAAAGCATTTGTAAGGAAGCAGACTTACTGTAACTTTAGCCACCCAGCTGGTGACCATGTGCAGGATGGTAGTAAACAACTCAAAGGGACAAGAAACAAGCAATTCAAGCAGGAGCTACAAAACAATCCACAGTAGTCAGATGTAACCAAGATCGACTTCTAGGAAGGCGACCCACACTTGGCCTCCTTCAGGTACCTTGTGAAGTTACATTAATACAGAGAAACACTCTTAATTTGGGTTGGTTTTAGCTCTAAGACCTTAAACGCAGAACAGACTTTCTCACTAACTTTATTTATATACCTAACGCCCTCTGCCAATGCTCTCCAAAGCACAAGAGAGTTTTCTCATCCACCCCCTATACACACACACACACACACACACACACACACACACACACACGCGCGCGCGCGCGCACTCACACGCACACGCACACAGCACTTTTAAGTAAGCAAATAAAAAAGATGCAAAGTGTTTTGTCAGAGGCCAGAAGACAGTGCGGGCAGAGAGAGGGCAAGTACAAGTTCAAACAGCTTCAGGAGCTGAGACTTGACCAATCCTGACAACCAGGGCCCCAGACCAACCATCTCTCACTGCAAGTCTGCCCTGTCCCCACCCTGGGGTGCAAACCCTAGCAATACAGGCTGCTTTTTCTCAGTCTTTCCTCCAGGACCCTCTAGGGACTAAAGTCTACCACACTGTCTTAGTATGTGTCCTAGTAGTGATCAGAAGTGGGTTACCTGAGATGTTTCTAATGTGCAGAAACCTACAGTCTTTTTCTGTTTGCTTGGTTTTGGTTTTGGTTCTGGTTTTGGTTTTCTTTTAGACACTGAGTCTTACAATGCAGCTCTGGCTGTCCAGAAACTTGCTATGTAGACCAGACTAGCTAGCCTGAAACTCACAGATTCACCTGCCCCTACTGGAAATAAAGATGTACACCACCACACAGTTACAGACAAAAACATAAGCACTGCCCATTTAAGCACACAACATTTTAGCAGGAGTACATCTCCCTGTGGATTCAAAGCTATATAGAAGCCTGCTTTTCTGGCCTTCACCCTGGCTCTGCCATTCTGACCTATGTCACAGCTCTTAATAACTATTTACAGCCACTGGGTGTAAGTATCAAAGTGGCTGTGGATGATAATTACATCTTCTTGCAACACCCTGTTGATGGATTCGGGCCTGAGTCTGTAAGGAGCACAATATTGGTTTGTCTGCCAATGCTTGAATTTCAGATTGTCCCTGAAATGACTTATCAATCTGAACCTGGGCTGGCTGCCTCTTCTCTAAAAATGCCAACAAGGCCAATTGTTTCCTTTCACAAATTAAGCACTGTGTTATCACAAAAGGCCCATGAGACAGAGTAGAAAGCTTGTCCAGCCAAGCCTATCCTGTGGTGCCCAGAAGAGAGCTGTGGCTGAGGAGAAGCAAACATGAGACCTAGGTCTGACTACCACTCGTTGTGTTTTCCTGACTATCCATTCCCAGTTATTCCCAACTCTCCCAACAGGATGAGATTCCACTAGGCTCAGCTTGCTGACAGGCTAATTATGATTTTCCCTTCAAAGCCACCACTTCTGCATAAGATTCAATGGCAGATTCATGGCCAACTGGCCAGAAAGGCTTTCCTGACTGTGAGTACAGTACCACCTGTCTCTTTAAATCCTTGTTCTACAGGTGAGGGAACAAGCCAGGGCAAGGGGATTTGCTTCTGATGTTTACAAATCTACTCAGACACCATAGCTCTTACCTTAAATTTTATAATAGTATCATGAGTTGTTGAGATACTGTACCAAAAAGATTATTTTAAAGGAGGAAAATATATAAAAGTTAGGCCTGCTAGAGCATACTCAATGAATATCCACTTCAAGCCAAAGCCTCATTATGCTGTTAAAAACAATAGCCCATGGATGCTGGCCACCCAGAAGCAGGGCTGCACAGAAGCCGCTGTGTCGCTGGCGTAAGTCTGCTACCCTTTGAGATGGCAGGGTAATCAAGCTTCGTAGGAAGAAAATGGTTAGGAGCCTCATTAAAGGAAACTAAACCCAACTGCAATCAGTTTAATTATTCTCAATCAATATTTCCGGTATGTACTAACTGCTTAGACAACAAGAAAAGGATGAGTAAGAGAGGCTCCGCCCAGTAGGAGTCTCAACACTGAGATGCTGAGCAACAGCTGGAGAGAACAGCTTCAAGCTGCCCACCACCTGCACATCACAGAATGGCAAGACCTCCAGAGACACACGGAGTGTGGTTTGCAAAGGCTGTAAGGAAAGGGCCCTTCACTCCTTTCCACAGCAGAGATGTGGGCAGTGGGGTTCCCTAAGAGCTGAACCTGGGAAGGGCAGAAGGGGCCCAAATGCTTATTCTGGATCACTGGACCAGTAAGGTCAGAAAAGGCCAGCAAATCCACAGCCTGGCCAGTGTCTGGCGAAGTGAGGGACCTTCTGCTTTCATTGTAGTCAGAGTACTGAATCCCAAGGGAGGGTCTGGGCATGCAGGTGGCTGAAGCATGCAATGGACCAGTCCTCTTCTGGGACGGCCTGGGACGTGGTCTACATGAGGAGGCCAGGGGAGCCCAGAAAGAGACGTGCACAAAGAAGCAAAATGATTGCTCCCAGGTGGGTGTGCAGCAGTGCCACGCACAGAAACTAGAAGACCTGGGCAAGAACTGGTTTGGGTGGAGGAAGTACTTGGTTTCACTCAGTTGTGTGACACTGAGAATGTAAGCAAGATACCAGAAGTGTCAAGTAAGAAGAATTTCAAGCATGGTCAGGCTGAAATCTGTAGAAGCTACTCAAGGGGGTGACATCAGATGAATAGGATAAATAAGATCACTTGAAAAGAGCACACTGGCAGAGTTCAGAAGAAATCCATTTAAAAATGACTGAGGAAGTGAAGCCAGAAGGAAAGCTAACCCCAGCCATGGGGGACTGGCCAGCCATTCTCAGCACCGAGGTCAAGCTCAGCTCAGTCTAACAGAGCTCATCAGGGACCTGGTGACTGTGAGCATTAGGCTGGAAGCAAAACATTAAGCATATGATGCCAATGTGTTTAGCTCAATAGGAGAGCACTTGGCCTGGTGTGCACAAGGTTCTAGGTTAGAGCCCAGTAATAACATAACAGTGAGGCAGCAGCAAGCTTAGACACATCATGTCAAGGAGATCAAACAGGGCCTGTAGCACAATGACAAAGTGCTTGCCTAGCTGAGGGAGAGCTGAGAGTGAGGCATCTGTGATCAGAGAGGACACAAGTATAGTCGTGGGTACTGCAGAGATAGTAACAACAGAGAACTTGGAGCTGATAGTTGAAAATGATGTGTAACAGAAAATATTGTAGAAAAGTATATGTTATTGAAACTTCCTCAATAATAAATTGAAAACATGTAATAACCATAAACACAAATTGACCTGACAAATTAACAAAGTACATCGATAGCTGCAAATCAAAGGAAAGTGATTAGCCAATCAAATGAGTGATTAGCAAAGGTTCATAAAGGGACTGACAGGAGAGAAGGGTGGTCCCAGAACTCTGGTGGATCCACTAGAAACAACCGTACTTACAGCTCAAGAAGTGACTATGTGTTCCAAGCCAGCACTCCATCAGACACTGAATTCTGACGCCTAGGAATCTCTTCATGTCATCTTACAAATGAAAACAGCATCACTGTCTCTTGGATGCTGTGTTCTGGATGCGCCATAGTGAACAACATGTAGCAGGATGGATTTCTACAAGTTCACACTACAATGCATGAACCTAACTTTTATAAAAATAACTCTTCCCTCAGTCTCACTTCCAGTCACACCAATACGTCCTCCTTAATATTCAGCCCTAAGGAATATGCATGTTAGCACACTGCCGTATGTCCAGGTACTTTTATTTAACAGAACATATAGCATCTATCTCAGATGAATATTTTAAAGCCTTATTTTGAGTAATGGCAAGATCAAATGTTTCTATGCCTCTGCAGAATGCCTAGCATACTGATGACTTAAGCAGAGGATCTATGGGAAATCTGCTCTACAGTAGCTATGACAGCTAACCTCAGTTGTCAAATATGACTGGATTTAGGTGGGCAAAGGTATTGTTTGCTTAACTGAAGAAGGAAAGGAAGCATACAGCGGGTGGCTCAGCATGAGAAGGTCCCAAGGAAAAGCTATTGCTTTGTCAGCTGCCTTCACTCCTCCCTGGGGTGAGCCTCTGGCTTGGTTGCTCTTCCCATTCTAGCCTCCTCTGTCACCATGGCATTCCAACAGGAGCTGAAGACCAGCAGCTCTCCAGGGCTCCTCCACGCCTGCAGCACCAGGCTGGGCCTGCTGAGTGTAGCAGCCTCATAAGACTGAGCAGCTAGTGTGTTCTCAGAAAGGGTTCTCTTTCATAAAACCAAAGTCCATCACTTCCTTCAAAATTCCTTAAAATGTAGCAGGACTAACCAGCATATGATTTTTAATGGATCCTCTGAAAACTAACAACAAAGCAAACTGTGAACCCATCACTCACATGGCCACCAGCTCTGCTAATTAAGGCAGAATATCCAGAATGTTCAACATTTTTTCCTGTTAGTAAGCAAAGAAGAAAAGTTAGGCAAAAGGCAGATCTCATGTGAGCATACTCCTATTTCCCATGAATCTTCTTCATCTGGGTGTATTTCTTCAAAGGAGTTATTTGGAGTTCTTTCAAGTCTTGGCAAGTGACTCAGTGATTTGGTTTTGGTCCACTTATTCTCTAGTTTGTATCTTGCATATATAATTTATTTGATCAATGTTTAGCTTTTATAAAAAAAAAAAAAGTGATTCTTAGGCTAGAAAGATGGCTCATTGAGTGAGATACCTGCCTGCAGGGTAAGCAACGCCACAGACCAGAGTTCAAGCCTAAAATCTCACTTAAATTCAAATGCCTCTGTCACTGTCACAGAAGGGGGGTGGGGAAACAGAAGGACTCTTGCCAGCCAGTTCTAAGCCAGTCAGAGGCGGCCTCTGGCCCCCCCCACAGTTTGCCAATGCACACAAACATCTCTGAAACACAAAAAGGAATGCATTCTTCTCTAATTACCACTCATTTTAAGTGTCACAAGGACTCTCTCCTTGCATGTGATCCAATTAGCCTTATAATTTATTTTTTAACAGAATACTTAAAGTAATGCTTTGAAGTAATCACTACTAGTCTGCTATGATTTAACAGCGTTTTAACTTACTTAATCAATATTTTAAACATCTACTCTATTCCAAAGTACTTCAGGTGCTGGCAGTGTGATTTCTCTTCACTGTGGGGTTAGTTCGTTGCTTTCCTTTTTTTGTTGAAAAGGAAATCCTCAATGCTCCCCAGCTTTATATGGGTCATGACTTGAGATTGGAACCAGTATTCTAGCTCTAAACAAGGCTCTCTCACCATGCACACTGATACGAACTACAGAAAGCACCTTCCCTATGCCCACAAAGGTTACAGGTATGTAACAAAATCGATCATGACATGTCAATTCTTTTAATTTTCCAAATAGTATCCCAGTCATCCAAAACTGCCTGGGCTTCCCCATGTAGCTCTACTAAGTTTCTGTATAATTAAACACTTATTTACTGCCTATTGCTGTGAATGCACTGTGACGTGCACGAGGTGTCCACAGTAAAGATGGGAATAGTTCAGAAAGAAATACATCTTAGTCAGGGACTGATGCACAGAATAACTGAAAACCAAGCTTCCTTCAAAGAGTAGCTATTATTGCTCTATGAAATACACTCTCATATTTCCTGTTCTCTTCTACATTTTTGTAAAATGATAAGCTGCCTACAGCTCATTCTCCCTGGTCAAACAGGCTAGCCAGATGAACCTGGACTGTTTCTAATTACACTTGGGCATGCGCTGTAGATGAAGCATTCACAGCAGGTTAGGCAGAGGCAGGTTTCCTTCTGCACATAATGTCAATATTACAGACCATCCAAACCAGCCTAGACTGAAAACACCCTCCTATTTAATGATGTGTTTACCCTTAAGAGCTTCTACTTCTTCCCATTAGAACACATTAAGTTGTTGGACGCAAACTATTAAGGCAAACTATTCTGACAACTGCAGCAATCTAACTTATGGTTGAGATCAGAGAATTTATCACCAAGTTAGGTAAGCCAACCACCTTGATACTTGAAGAAAAAACAACCTTTAATATTATTATTAACAGGAAGTTTTAAAAGGCAAGTTGGCATATAAAATGGAAAACTTGTTTTGGCAGAATTGGTGGAAGAGACCTTAAAATTTAAACAAAGAGCTAGACCGTCTACAGAACAGGAAATGCAGGTCAGTGGGTCAGTGGTAGAAGGCTTGCCTAGTATACCCGAGGCTCTCTGTTCAATCTCAACAGAGCCAAAATGCATGTCTCCTATGGGAGAACCCGGATAAGAGCCTGCCAGCCTACGCTTTCTGCTGCCCACAGCTGAGAAGCGGTGCCAGCAACAGCCAACCCAACCTCTTCCTTACCCCAACGCCAAGGTCACTGTGGTGTGAGCTCTACAACATAAGGACAGTATGTGACCCTGCGTGCCATGGTCTAACCACATCTGGGGGTCTAATCACTCCAGTGACCTTCAGGGATGCTTATAAACAGACCGGCTGAGTATAGGTATGTGAGCACAACCACCTGAATGAACATCAGCTTTCTTTTTAGTCTTCATTTCACACACTGCCTGCCAAACCTTGGCTCTGGATTCCATCACACATCAAATGAAAACCATTCTCCCCCTATCTCTACCCCCCAAAAGAAATTACTTTATTTGGGCCAATCTCCCTTCTCCTAAGGGTACAACAGAGGTTTCTGCTATATCAAACCAATTCGAAAGCACAAAAAATAGGAAAATACACACTTTTCTTAGATTGGATTTTCATAATGACCTAAACTACAGAGTGATCTGAGTTATGCATCCTTCTTTTTAGAATAATCACAGGGTCAGCAGTCCCTCAGAAAGCAGCAGCCTTTCTGAGACAGACAGACAGACAGACAGACACTGTGCGTGCATGGGCGCAGACACACACACACACCCACACAACTCCTTCCCTCCCTCTCTGCCCCTCTGCACCCCCCACCCCACTCAGTAAACCATATCATTAAAAAGAAAAAAACAAGATCCGGGGCTGTAGCTCAGCAGTTGAGAGAAAAGCTCTGTGCCCAGCCCGAGTACCACAGGAACCAACATTTAGACAGGCGGAGAAGAGAGCAGAACTTCAGGGTCATCCTCACCTACAAAGCAAGCTTGAGGCAAGCCTGAGCTACACAGACCCTGTCTCATAAGTACAAAAGACAGAAAGGAAGGAAATTTAACAGTGTGTTCCTATTTAAGTACAAATCCAGGCAATGTCAGGGAAATATTTGCATCTCTTGGGTACTCATGAAGAGTTCAGTGCTAAGGACAATGACAAGCTTGATCTACTAAAACTTCCTATAGAGAATGTTTGCAGAACAGCAATCTCTAAAAATAACAGAACTTCTGCTGCTGAGATGGCTCCGGTTCAATCTGACTGCTCCTGGTGACCTGCGTTTTAATCCATGAGACCATGATGTCAGAATGTGGGGACCGACTCCTGTAAGTTGTCCTCTGACCACCACACATGTACAGTGGCATGTCTGCACACGTGTAAGCGCACACAAAATTATATAAATAAATGTACATCTTTAAAAGAAAGTAACAGCAGTTTGCTTCAGAGTAGAAGATGTCTATCGTAGGTGGCAGATTCTGGAAAAAGGGGGTGATTATTGTCAGAAATTTGAGCAGTTCCAATATAATGAATTTATTTATGGGACAAATCAAGGCAATCAAAGCCTGCAGTAATTAAAGGTGTTTGGCACAGATGTCGGTCCTCAAACGCTAGCATTGTCAGCTATCTAATCCATACTGACACTGTGGCAATTAGCACACTGTCTATAATACTGTAAATGCAAATTCAACAAAATTAAGCTATTCTATATTGAGAAATGAATGCTGATTGAGCTATCTGATGTACTTACATCTCTGTTACTATGTCAGCTGTATGGATGGCACATGGCCAAACCAGCCATGATCAATCTGAAGAAGATG
This sequence comes from Rhabdomys pumilio, assembly GCA_030674055.1. NCBI lineage: Eukaryota > Metazoa > Chordata > Mammalia > Rodentia > Muridae > Rhabdomys > Rhabdomys pumilio. Next base: position 134,119,157 of record JANHMN010000004.1, on the reverse strand, counting down.
AAGCAAGACATGGGTTGCACCTCACTAGTAAAACCACATAGACACTCTCTAAAGGGGAGACGACTTTAAACATAAACCAATGCGGAGTTTTCAAGGGCACTCTGAAGACACACATTCAACTCTATTTATTCATTGAGGCTCTACCACCCCAAACACTATCCTGGCTCCTAGAGACCAAGCAATGATTAAAATAACAGGAGGAAAAAAAAAACAAAAACTATGCCCAAAGAATCCTTATTCAACTAGGGACTGTCTGAAGCCCTCAGCTAAGAAATGTCCCAAGCCATGTCCAAAGTCCAACAGGAAACCTGCCACTGACAGCAGTGTCCAAGGACATATTCAACAATAACAGAAACAGTCTGCCATACTGCATCTCAGGAAGGACTCATGTTCACATGGTCAGACCATCTACCTGCCATCATGTTTCAAAGACCATGGGAGAGGCCCGAAAGCCCTGTTTCCCCTGTACAAGGAGCTTTACTTCCAAGCGTTCCTGAAGCAGCAATGCAGTCACCCACCAATGATGTGATAGCAGCCCAGCACCAGAGACCACAAGACCTCCTAAGAAAACACCACTTGCAAACTAAAAACTGTATAGAGACCACTGTCCAGACTTAAAATAGGAGCAAATAAAGGATACTACCTAGAAAATATCAAACATTACATATTTCAATATGAAAGAAGTGTTTAATTGTTTTAAGTAAATACCTTTCTTCCCCAAAAGTAAGGCAAACATTGATTTTGGCTGCCTAACATTTTAAAATCAGCAGAAACACTTAAGAACAGAAGGCAAAGGTTCGATATCAGTTGCCTGCTTCTCCCGGAAAAGGGTACAGAGGGACTTTCCCTCCGTAGACCCTTACTGAGGTGTTAGGATCCACAACCCATCACTTCACCGTGAGCCAGCGCATTGGAGCCACCTTCTCCTGGCCATGTCTGGCACTCTCCGCATCAATCCACCTCCCTTGGGGTTATGTGCACTCACTCTCCTAAAACTGTTCTTTCTGTACTTTATGGTGTGCTGTGATCTGTCTGTTCTACTGAGGGTAGAAAATCTTGCTCAGTGTGTCCCCTTTGCTTGAAACATGCTTGTCATGTATTTCTGCTGTCAACTCAGTTGTTCACTATGATAGCAATGAACAATCCTCAAAACTAACAGTCAAAGACGTGAGGACTATGCAGCCCTGAAAACCACAGCGCTGCTGACAGAAATCAGAGACTGAACATGGGGAAACACCAGGACAAATATCCAAAGTCAACTAGAGAGCCAGCATAGTTCCTGTCAAAATTACAATGGTCTTTCGTATAGAAACAGAGAAAGAATCCTCAAATTCAGAGATGCCAGAATCCAAAATAATCAAGCAATAGTATAAGGAAGTAATGTTGAAAGACCTTCACTGCTCAATCTTAAAACTGCACCAGGACAGCACAATGAAAACAACTGTACTGAACTACAGAACAAAAGCAAGGCTGGAGGCCTGTGGCCAAACGACTCCAGCCACGCCTGAACAGTCACATGAAGAGTAGAGGTGAACCCCTACCTAGCTCCTACCTAATACAGAAACTCCTACAATCACACAGCTAAGCCTCTGCAATCTCGAACATAACTCTAAAAGCAACAAACTTAACTTCATCAAAATTAAAAGTGATTATTAAAACACAGTACTGAGACTGTCTTTTGTCACAGACTCGGTTGAGTGTCTGGGACAAACAGATGTCCCACCTTGAAGCGAATTGTAGGAAAACCTACTGCACATTAAACACAGGAGCAGCAGTCCGAACTAAGCCACTGATCCATCTAGAATCAAGCAAACCTCAGTACACTTTTGATGCTTCAAAAGTCAGCTTAGCACCAATGAGGAGGAAACCATGGCACCTTGAGAAACAATGAGATTGATGTGTGCTGCACAGCCACTAGTCTGCAAACAAGCTGGATATAATCCAAGAAGTTAGCATACTTTTCTGGTACAATTTACTGAAAATTCACTGTTCATCCCTTCATCTCACCTTGCAAGTTACTAAAGTCCCAAGACAAAACACATAAATTGCAAGCTGCCCTTACCAGTATTAACTGTGAATTTAATTAGTAGCAAAAACAGAACCCTTGCATTTAAGGGTAGCTCATTACACATCGTTAAGAGGCCACCAGAAGCCTTGATGCCCTCGTCATCCCAGCCAGCCCATCCCTAGCTGTATTAGTCAAGGTTCTCTAGAGTCACAGAACTTACAGGATGGAATATATACATAAATTTCGTGTGTGTGTGTGTGTGTGTGTGTGTGTGTGTGTGTGTGTGTGTGTGTGTAATTTATTGGAATGACTTAAAGGCTGCAATCCAACTAACCCAACAATGGGTGGCTGTGAATGGAAAGTCAAAGAATCCAGTAGCTGCTCAGTCCAATGAGGCTGGATGTTTCAGTAGTCCTGTGTATAAGGTGGAATCCGATGAAGAAGTAGGTTCCAACAGATGTGCTGGCAAAGTGAGTGCAAGCAAATGAGGAATGAGCAAACCCTTCCTTCTTCCATTCTCCTTACACAGGCCTCCAGTGGAAGGAGTAAAGCAGTGCTGAAAGATCTGGACTAAAGGCATATGCAAGCCCACCTCAAGCTCTGGATCAAAAGCCTATGTCTTACAGGCTCAAGATTCGGATCAAAATCATGTTGTCTTCCTGCCGCAAGATCTCAATCACAGGTGTGTCCATATTTCTGGATTGTAGTTCATTCCAGATATAGTCACGTGACAACTGAGAGTAGCTGTGATTCGAGCCATATGCCAGTAAAGCCAGGTTTGTTAGTTCCCTTTCCATGAGAACAGAGAATTAAAATATCTCTGCCAACTAAAATATTACTTATGGAATATTATCCCAATGTGTACCCAAGCCAAACATGTCATTTAAATAATAAAGATTAGCATTTTTAAAAGTATGGAATGCTTTTGATGATACAAATTTGTATGTCATCCTTATGCGGGGGGCGGGGGGCATGCTAATCACCTCTGTATTGTTCCAATTTTAGTATCTGTATTGCCAAAGCAAACACTAAAGAAAAACTTTAAGCGTCAAGTTAAAAAATAATAAAACAATTCAAAATGTTATCTAAAACTACTCTGGGTGATTTTGAAGCACGGAGCCTGATCTTACGTTCTTAAGATTACATTCTAACCCTAACCTACACATCACTGAACACTGTCTATAGAGAAAATGTTTACATGAAAACTGGAGCTTTATCAAAACTATTAAATAAAATAAATAAATAAGATTGTTGTTATGAAAACCTAACTTGGGGTTAATGATTTAGCGTGAGGCCCTAGATTTGATCTTCAGTAGGCAGCAAGCTTAATTTACTTTAAATTATGTGTACTGTATTTAGCTCCTTAAGAAAAAACTGAAGACCTGCTATATATATTTACAAATATTTTGTCTCTAGATTTCTCTTAAAGATTAATCTTTTTTAAATTATTTTTATTGGATATTTTATTTACATTTCAGATGCCATCACCTTTCCCCATTCCCCCCCCCAGAAAACCCCTATCCTATGCCCCCCCTTTTTTTGCTTTTATACAGTTTTTAAAAATGTTAATCAAAGGCTTTATAAGTTTGGTAATGCTCAATCAGAAGTGTAACCCAATACCCAGCCTAGATATATCAACTATCTTTGACTGGTGGAGACACGTGAACAACTGCCTCCATGTCCTCCCTCTCTTTCTTTCTTTCTCTCTCTCTCTCTCTCTCTCTCTCTCTCTCTCTCTCTCTCTCTCTCTGTCCCTAGCTTCTCCTAAAGATTAATCTTAAAGAGACTTTAAAACCAAACTCTCCATTATTACAAAATCTCCAACAGTTTAATTATGGGTAAACACATTTCCAAATGTCCAGTCTCCAAATAGAATGCCAATATCTGAGAAGAGCATTCCTTAATCTAAAGGAGCAGTGAGTCTATTCAGAGACCTCGTCGACAGTCAAGTAGGAATTAATGGGAATCAGAAATACACCCTTCAGAAGAACCAAAGAAAACAGTAACTTCTAGAAAATTCCAAGTATTTTAAACCAAAACCCAGAACATACAATTTTAACAAGCCATGTGGGCCAGCTTAAAGCTCCCACCTTCAGTGCCTGACAGAGAACAGCATGGCTGTCTCACAGTCCATTAGCACTGACACAAAGGGGCGGAGTTTTCAGCACATACTTTACTATATTATGCAAAAAGATCCAACTTACAGATTAGATATCTAAAGAGAACGGATTTGTGAGGCAGAGACTGATTGTGTGAGCAGAGTGTGAGAATGAGGAAGTGGGAGACCAAGGAAAGCTGTCAATCAAAACTGTAGCTCAACAATCAGACTTAGAGGCCTTTCTCTGGAAAGGCACCGGCATTTAGTTTAAAAGTTTCTTTCCAAAGTTCTGTAGTTTATTGAACAAGAACAGTAAACAAGTTACAATTTGCCATAAGCCCATTTGTAGGTGTTAACCCAATATGAAATGAAAATTTATGTCAGACATTTAGTAGATATAATGCTTTTCTGTTAGGGTGCTAACACAAGAGAATCCAGAGTGGCAGGCAGCAAGAGGCAGGGGTGGAGACGCGAACCAGCTGAGAGCTCACATGCTTCAACAGAAAAGCTCCTCAGGTGCAAAGCTGCACCATGTAAGCCTTCCCAACTGGTGACTGAGTAAGCGCCCTCTCAAACGCCAAGGAGGACCCTGAGGAGGACCACACCCCAGCAAGCAAGAGCTCATGGCAGCTTTGTGGCAGAGACAGCTGAGACTTCCTGGGGTGTGACTGTACTCTGGAGTACTGTCTACAGTAAGAACACTTAACACTCCACAACCAGGTGCAAAGGTGTAAAACTCCATTCACACTGCAGAGAGGACTCAACTCGGGCCAGGGTGAAAGCAGGGTGACTAAAATTTCTTTTTTATTTCTTTTTCTTTTTTTTTTTTTTTTTTTTTTTTTTTTTTTGGTTTTTCGAGACAGGGTTTCTCTGTGTAGCCCTGGCTGTCCTGGAACTCACTCTGTAGACCAGGCTGGCCTCGAACTCAGAAATCCACCTGCCTCTGCCTCCCAAGTGCTGGGATTAAAGGCATGTGCCACCACTGCCCGGCTACAGTAAAATTTCTAATTACATATACTTGTGTCTAAATAGCTTATTATAAACATTTGTCAAAGTTTGCAATTTTACACTTACAAAGTTGATGTATGTGCATATATATATATACACATATACACATACATATATATTATGTGTGTATTATTTACTGCATTATATATTTTTATACATTGTATTATATTTAGTAAAAATAATTGTATTTTGTAATGCTCAAAAGAAAGAAAATACTGGTTATGATCTATAGTACTCTAGAGACAAAATGTTCTTTATCATAAATAACATTTTGAGCCAGGTGTGGTGGTTCACATCCCTAATCCCAGCACTCTTTCAGAGGCCAGCAGATCTGTGAGTGTGAAGCCTCCTAGTCTACACAATGAATGACACACAGGCCAGACAAGGCAACATATCCAGACTCAGAAAGCAAACAAGTATAAAATGTTTCTCCCACAATGGAGACAATGTACAGTGCTGGTGGGATAACAATGAACAGAGACATGAAAGTGGAGGAGACTCAGGACTGATGTGAAAACGAGAGAGAACGCTAGATGACTGTCAACCCAGAGTCCCAGCACAGAAGGCACAAGGGCCGGATCTCCAAGACCAGGAAAAACATGGACAGAGGGAGCGCATTGTGCTAGCTGTTAATCCGAGAGCACAGGAAAAGGAGTGTTCACTTGAAACATTTCAAGTTTTACTGTTAGAGCTAAAGAGAGAAGGGCTGTAACTGACGGCAAAACTGCATATTTCTAAACAGTCTGCACATTGGGAAGGGAGCTGGAAATACAGTCTGCAGGGGCAGGAGGGGACAGGAGACAGTCTGCAGGGGCAGGAAGGGGCAGGAAGGGGCAGAAAACAGTCTGCAGGGGTAGGAGGGTATAAAACAAAGAAGATATTAGAAAAAACAATTCAAGAAAACCTTTGAGACACTCAAGGGAAATAGTTAATCAGCTGATAAAAATTTGTTAACAGTAATGTTGTCTTCTTAAGAGAAATTAATTCTTTCAGAAAGAAACCATGTTAAGTCAAAAATAGAAACAGCAACAATGGATCCTTTTGAATTTTTTTTAAGAGACAGTAAAGAGACAGTGTCTCTGTTTTATGTAGCTCTGGCTGTCCTGGAACTTGATTTGTATAGAATTTACAGATATCAACCTGCTTCTGCCTCCCAAGCTCTGGGATGATGGGTATGCAACACCATGCAGGGCTAGATCTTGGGAGAACTAAACTAAATGATGCATATTGAAGTCCTTAAGTGTAAAGGTGTGACTAGTTTCATTACACCCTCTCTATGCTAAAAACCAATGAACAGAGGTATCTTTTAGTGACTCAGTTAATCACACGGATGATTACAGTCATGGGGCCATAAATAGAGGAGGTAAGACTCGGAACCACATCTGTGGGACACCAGTCTCCCCATCCTCTACTGTTCTAGTTCCCAGTAACACTACAACATGAGCACTGCTCAGTGTGCTGAAGGTGACCAAATATTCTGACTCAGCCAGGTAAGTCCTATAAAATTCGATAGTTGTGTTCCAGTCTATTCGTGCCAACAGTGTGGGACCTCTGGGGTGGGTATTACCATTTCCATCTGGTGCAAGTCTAAAGGGATTCCTGACAAGAATCAGAACAGTGCATTTACTCAGTGACACCACATGCTGCCCTGAGCCTTTCTAGCTCTGCTGAACAGATACAATATTTTAGACAGGCTTAGCAAACCTAGGACTCTTAACATAAAAACCACTCTTGTAAATCTCTAACTCAAAGCCAGGTTCTACTTCATGTTATTCTCAGCTTTATCTTCAACAAGACTGCAGGTATTCTGCACCCATTTTCTCTATTTCCAGAATGTTCACCAGGAAAGTTCAGTTTCCCAAAGTGCCCTTAGGAATTCCAAGCAATGTCTTCCAAATGTGTTGAGTTCCACATGGGGACAGAAGCTACATAGGTGCCTACACAGGTGCCGAGCAAGACATGGGCATTTCCTTCAAAATGGAAGGAAAATCGAGGGATGGGGGTGTGAGGAATACCAACAAAAAACAATAAAAAGGATTTTTTTAAAAAAATAAAGTATTCGGCAAAACCATGAGGTAAAAGGACTGGGTAGGTCCTGAGCCATCCCAGGTCCACAGGAACCTTCATTTAGTGACAGAACAATGGGAGATAGAGCAAAGTGACTGGTAAGTGCCAAACTAGTCCACCAGTATGGAGACTCCTAAACAACTCCATCAGGAGCAGAGGCCTTCATTCACTGTCACCCATACTGCCCTTCCCTGGCTTCATCAAGCTGAATTTAGACAGAAATCCGAGACCCTATGAGCGCCTCTTGCCACAGTGCTCCCAGGGCAGGCAGTGGGAGAGACAGTGTCTACACAAGCGGAGAAGTTGGAGGACTGAGGTAGGGTACGGGTTGGCCAAAAGAGGTTTTTAAAAATAAAGAAGGAAAATACTTCATAAAGCTCTCCAGAATACACCATGGTACTAAACAAATTTTCAATCTAAAAAATTTTCCTTAAGCACTCTATTCAGAATTATATATCTAACATCTACATTTGTTTAAAGAAATACAAAGCCTACAAAGTTATGTAGCCTTTTTTCCTTTTTTAACTTGGAGCCAAGGCTGTGTCATGGGCTTGTCTTGCAAGCTACATGGATGTGGATGTCTGAGACAGGCAGGGCTCCAGTTCAAAGGCTGCCTGGGATATGTGAGCAACTTAGACCTGACTAAACATGGGAAGTAAAAAGCAGGGTGGGGGTGGTGGGGGTGGTAGGGGGGCACACCTTTAATCCTACCACTTGGGAGTCTAGGCCAGCCTGGTCTAAACAGTGAGTTCCAGGACAGCCAATGCTGCACAGAGAAACCCATCTCAGAAAAAACAAGTGTGGGGAGCTGCTGGAAGGCGGGATGTTTGCCTGGCGGGTGCCAAGCTCCAGCTCTTTATGTGGAAGCTTGGTGTACTTACTAAATCCCGGAATTCAGTCCTTTAGGTAAAGACAGCATTCCCAGGAAATCCCAAGTAACCCCAATTGAGACTCCAATTTTGCAGAGGCTAGTCAAAACAACTCTATCTCACAGAAGAGGCCTCTTACCCCTAGAAACACTAAGTGTGAAGGCAGGACTCCTGAAGATTACCAGGAGTGGGTGCACTCCAAATCTACATGCAGTGACCACAAAGGAGCCTCTGCAGTGCTCCCAAGGCAGAGTGAGAGCTGCTGTCCACGTCACATCAAACATCTGGCCCTCAGATGCTCCACCCATGCTTGCATAGAGGGTTTTCAAAAATCCACAAGTGACTGACAGCCCAGGCTCCTCCCCTGTCACACTGACCCTGTTTCAGGGGCTGTGTCTCATTAGGAGAAACTGAACACTGTTTTGAAATTAAACAAATTCAAAATAACAGCATTTGTAAAACTAACATGAGAACTTGCATGCTGATTTCTGAAGCGCTGGGGGAATAAAGCATTAATTGCTACTGTTTCCTCTCTTTTGTCCTCAGGAGGTGGACTACATTTCCACAGACAGTGAAAGACGACCAACAGAGTAATAGTTACCCGCTCGCACACATAAACACGGCTGCTGCAAGTGTGTATAGGATGATAATCCCAGTGCTCTAGCTTTAGGGGAGAACTAGCCCCTGCCACAAACAGCTGCAAGTTAAATGTCTGATTATCACTTTCCATGTAGTAAATGGCACCATTCAAAATGTTAGAAAATTCTCAGGATAATAATTATAAATCTAAATGGTAAAGATGTTTTAAGACCTACTTTCTAAAAGTAAGTTAAAAACCAAAAACTATTACAGAACCCCCCCCCTCCCGAAATAAAAGTGAGCCATAGAACAGTGAGCCTGTGTAAGCTGGGCCTTCAGGAAGAGACATGAGGGTCTTCAGGTGGCTCAAATGAACGTGCACACAAAAGCGGTCTCAGGTCCGAGGACACTGGAGCACAAACTCCAGCTCTTCCGGTCCGTGTGGTTCAGTGCTCCTCAACATTGCCCACACTCTGAATGCACTGAGAAGAGAAACTCTGGGCATCACTACAGACTCACAAGTGAAGGTCTATAAGCCTCTGTTCTTGTTCCATTTCCAGATGAGAACTAGGAAGTAGGACAATTGTCAAGGGTTTCACAGTGCTGAGGACAATACAGAGCCTGACAGCCTTCACACCAAACTGGAGGTGAAGAGAGTCAGCAGCAACAATGTAAGATGTGAGGCTCACAGACGCTCCATGGGGTCATTCTTCTCAGAGGTAAGACATGAGCAAGGCTTAGACAGGACATCATTCTACACAGCATGCCCTCAGCAAGCAGAAGTCTGATGAGGAGCTATGATGGCTTGAGGCATGGCTGTGGAATCCTCTAGGCCAGGACTTTCCCCAACAGGCAACTCAGAGGACACAGATAAGCTGCCAGGCAAACAGGAGGGAGCTTTACAAAAGTTCATCTCTAAGGGAAGTGAAGGTAAACAGGAAACCAAACGAAGTGAATGGATGGGAGGGAAACACAGGTATTACCTATCTTTTTACAACAAGGAAGAACTAGGCCTGCTAGATTGCTCAGCAGGTAAAGGGTTAAAGGTAGTGGCTATCAAGCCTTGGGACTGAGTGCCATCCCTGACTCTCTCAGGCTATCCTCTAATTTCAATGAGCAAGATGTATTGTAACACCACAGACAGCGGCATGAACATGCTTGCACATGCACACACAAAAGAATGACTTTACTGATTTCTTTCTTTTAAGAATTTTCAACTGAAGCTAAAGCAATCCATTACAATATCCCTGATAGTCATCAATTCCATTTTTCTTACAATGTTGCCAAAGGCTGGTGTGAGTGAGGTTCTAATAGTTTACTATAATCTTTCACTGAGTTCAAGTATCACATAATAAATTCTACTGATATGGTAATTAGGACAGTAGTCACTGGCCCAAAGCCCTCAAAAGGAAAATGCCAGAGTGCATTTTACTAAGTCCCTTCCTAGTCAGCGACCCTTCCCCAACAGCAATCCTGTCACTCCCTGAGGCAAGATCTGCTTTTGTTTTCTTCCCCCCCCCCCCCATTTTTTTTTTTTGTTAGGGGCTCTCAGTCTCATATAACCCAAGCTGGCCTTGAACTTGCTATTAATAATAACACAGGATAATCTTGGGTCCACCTGCCTCCTCCCCACTTCTGAGTGCTCGGACTATACCCAGTTTATGACGAGCTGGGGATCGAATGTGCCTCTCCACAAGCAAGCACTCGACCAGCCGAGCTATGTCCTAGCCTGCAAACTCCATTCTTCAGCTATGTCCTGTAAATCTACCATAACAAGCAAAATCAGTATCAGTGCTATAATGGCCACTAAACTACATAAAACAGTGACTCACTAGATGTCTTCCAAACTCTACCATGACAGTCCTCCAGGGACGAGGACTTTATTTACACTTTCTGGCTGTCACATCACCTATTCCTCATCACACACTTACCACTCCTTTATGTCCCTTCACATGTGGCAGGATTACTAACGTGATAAACTTAAGCACCAGTCTGAACACGTGTAACACTCCCATCACTAACAACTGGATAGATTTCCTGGAGACTCAGCTCATTTGACACACTAAAAGATTATACGCAGATTCAATTTTTGTAACTCAAACAGTTTAAACAGAGTTAGAAAATACTCATTTAAGAAATCCTTAGTATAACTGGTTCTTTGATAAAATTGAATGTGTAATTCAGTGTATAAAATTGAACATACACCAACATAAAATGAATAAATCAGCCCTGATTAATCTGGTTTTTTAAGTCTGGATTTCTTTAAAGTTTGTTCATCTTTGACAGCGCTCTAAAAATCTCCTTCCAGGCCAGGTGAGGTGGTGTGGAAGTGAAATGCCAGCAGTCCAGAGGCTGAGGCAGGAGGATGGCAAGTTGTAGGTACATCTAGAGTACAGTACAGACCTTATTTCAAAATCAACAGCAGACAAAAAGGAATACTAGAAACAATGTACCAAAATAACTTCTCTGAGACTGGCCCAGAAAGTGTGACTCACTGGAGCTCAGGTCTGTGCTAGGGCAGCATACGTAACTAATCCACTGTATCCTGCACCCTGGTTGGCTCTTGAGGACAAGAGCAGAGAACAAAACACTTTTATCGTTATCAGGTGATTAGGCTGAGGTAGTGTCAACCACTCCATAGAGAAGAGCATGCCGTAGAGCAGTGGTCCAACAACCCTTTCACAGAGGTTGCCCATCACCATCAGAAAACACTGATACTTATATCATGGTTCATAACAGTAGCGAAATCACAGATATGAAGTACCAACGAGACACTGTTATGGCTGGGGGTCACCACAGCAAGAGGAACTGTATTAATGGGTTGCAGCAACAGAAGTCTGGAAACCACTGCTGGAGAGGCTGACGCTAGAGGCACAAACAAGATTGGGAATCTGTTCTGGGTACACGGATCTCAGGCCCTATGTTAGTGTGTTTGCTCTGCCTAAGGGGTGAAAAAAGAAAAGCACTCAGTACGTCTGGTCACAACAGTGCAGAGTGCCGATAGTGATAGAGATGAAGAAAAACTGCCTGTCAGAAAATCCCAGGCTTCCTCTCCTCCTCAGACACTCCAAATGTATTCCTCCCTGTTTGAGGAAGTTACATTTCAAATAACAACAACTGTGAAATAAGCACCTTTATTGTACACCTAAGTACATACTTCAATAGAGTCTCACTGTTAGGCAAACACAGTGGACAGCTCTTGTGATCCCTGCACTTGGGAGGTAGAAACAAAAGCATCAGGTAAGGCTGACCACAGTCACACAGGGAATGGGGCCACACTGGGATACATGAAACCCTATCTCAAAAAACAAACAAACAGAATCTGCTCTAATAGGAGAAGGGGGGGGGGGGCGCTAGAAGCAGCCCCAAGCTGTAAGAAGCCTGTGACAGCAAGAAAAGGAAGGGAAGAGCCAAACAAAGTATAAGATCTGACCAGCAACACTGAAGAGTAATTGAGAGGTAATTTAAAATTTTAAAAACAAAAGCTTTGCTAGCATGTGTAAAGTCCAGTCTTCATTCCAACACAAGAAAGGGGAGGAGCCTCAGTGCCAGGAGGCAGAGGAAGGAGCTCTGTGAGTTCCAGGACAGCTTGGGTTATAGAGTAAGAACTCATCTCAAAACCAAAATAAAATGTTAGAAAAGCTAAATAAATGCATGTAATCTTTGTTGTAGGAAGTAACAATATATGTTATTTATGTTGTTGCAACAAAAATAAAGATAAGTGTAACCGTATGCTAAGGTGATAAATTTTGAAATGAATTCTTTATTATACAATAAAAATATATAATAAAAGCACGGGACAATCTAGAATCCTTCACAATATACTTAAGACAGCAATACCAAATGTATAAAGGCAGTACCAAGGCTTATAAAACTTCTAGTGCGCATACAGAGCATGGTCTTGTTTTTAACCTACTAATCACAAGTACTGTAAGAACATTTCAGTCAGAACATTTCAGTCAGAAAGCAGGAGAGACCCACTGCAGGCTCCCACCAGACTCAACCCGAGATGGAAACTCCCTGTCCTTTTTGGCCATCATCACAGGAACCTCTGCGAAGTCTAGTCTAACCCGAGCTTTCTAAGGAGTTGGTGTTAAACTGTAGAGTCTATTAATAGTAAGCAAATAAAATCCAGTGGTTAACAAAATATAACTATTCACAAATATACTGTATATCTGTGAAAGTCTTTAATATTAAAGTATTATGAAAAATATCAGGCTAAATCACATTAACTATAAATCAACCTCACCAAAAAAATAAAAAATCAGTTAATCAGATACTGAATAGGCAAGAAAAGCAAAGCAACATAAAATATAACCCAGACATATGAGTACATTCATTTTGAAACCATACAGTCAAAAAAATTCCAAACAATTTAAAACAATATTTCTGGAACCCAGAGTCTGCTCTAAAATTCTCAGAAGCTCAAAGATCATCCGCCCACAGAAAACATCTACCAAAGCTCTGTTGTTAGAAAAGGGGAAGAAATCAGTATACAAAGGCAGAGGAGTGCGTAGTGTCCAGAACTGTTAAGACCAGTTGGAGATTATGTAGAGTAATACACCCTTTAGGTTCCCAAAACAGCCCTAACCAAGTGCCACAAATACTAATTTAGGTAACTTTGTGATTTAACTGAGGCCACGTATAGAGGCTGGTGGCTAGCACAATTGTACACAAGATGGGTCCATTATCAGACAACAAATGCACACCAAACAGGTGGCGTGCCACAAATACAGGCTATGCCACCATTCCAGATGGTTCTTTCTCCACTCCAGCCTCGAGCAACATCTGTCTGATTTCTGCTGCTCCATCTCTCTTGGTTTAGCTCTGAAGTTTCAGAGAAAAAGACAAAGTGTGTGCTCTGGTTTCTTTTACACACATGCCTGACCCCATCCATATGACCATCACCTTTCTCCCTTACTGCTTGCTTCCTTTTACAGCTTAACAGGATTCCATTGGGTGAATTCCCCTGTGGACAGACACCTGAACTTCTCCTGTCACTGACTGTATGAATAAAACACTATAAATATTCACACATCAAGTGTGGTGGACACATGCTTACATCCTGAGAGAAATGCTGAGCAATATGCCAAGTGTCTTCTGCACCACAGACACTTTCTAAGGAACGGGCAAACTGTGGCAGCATCTAGTTGCCTCTCTTCCTCTGCACTAGGTGTGTATTTGTAACTATTCTGTCTATGTAAATTTAAGCTACAATCAAATTGCCAATAGTGGTAGCGCACATCTTTGATCCCAGAACTCAGCAAAGGCAGAGAGGCAGAGAGGCAGAGAGGCAGAGGGATCTCTGAATTTGAGGCCAGTCTGGTCTACAGAGTGAATTCATGAGAACCAGCTACATGGAGAAGCCCTGTCTAAAAAAAATTAAAAATATAAAATTTGTATGTGCCTAAGTATGCTGACACACACCCTGACTCCCAGCATTTGGGAGAAGAGGCAGTTGGTGGATCTCTGAGTTTATGGACACATTTCTTGAAATGAGTTAGTTCTCACAAAAGCAAGATGCTATACAACAGCGAGGGTGGCCCCTGAGTGTCTATGGCTTCCTGGTTCACCATGACAACTCAGCACACATTCCCATTTCTGTAATGACCTCAGCCACAGGTCCTCAACAATCACAAGGGCCAGGCTTGCTGACCCAGATTACCAGCTTCTTTAAAATACATATATTACTTTGCGCATGGATATCCTGCCTGCACGTACACCACTTGCATCCTTGTGAAACCCAGATAAGGTGTCACCATGTAGTGACATGAATCAAACCTGGGTCTCCTGGAAGAGCAGCCAGGGCTCTTACCACTAGGCCATCTCATCAGCTCTTTTCTTTATAAGGCACTCAGCAAGGAAAATGGAGTAAGACAAGTATCCAACTCCATTATTTCAAAATACCAACTGTCTGCTACTTGAGTTTTGAATTAAAGAAAAGCTTTTGCCTTGGCCAGGAATGTGCTTATGTCATAGGGTGAGACAGCTCTTTTCGCAACCGAAAAGGGAGTCACAGGCTAGGGAGATGGCTAGTATGACATCTACATAAAAACCGGGCAACCTCATCTGTAACCCCAGCACTAGCATGGCAGACACTAACAGAAAGATCCCTAGAGCTCATGGACCAAGCAGCGGATATAGTCCTAGCAATAAGCTTCCAGGTCCAGAGCACCCAAAGGAGACAACACTGACCTCTGGCTTCTATGCATGTGTGCACACAAATGTGCATTTACCATGGGCAGTAGAGGTGGGTGGATGTATACTTGGAAATCAGAAGGTCACAGAATATGCTATTTCAGCAAAGCCCTTGGAGAGAGAACAATTAAAATACAACTAAATGAGATTTAGAAGATGAAAGGTTACATGTTAATACAGCTAATGGTGCTGTAAGACAGAACATCTAAACAGACCACCATGTGGTGGTGCTTAGATCACACTGTGGCATGGCTTACACCCAAGAGTTGATGAAAAAGTCAAGATGGGCCTTCTATGTTCCACACCAAGGAGCATCCTCAAGCATGGTCAAGTATCAGTACTTCTTTTAGAAACTCTGCTCTTAGAGAGCCATGACATATTCACACAGTTAGCCTTCCATACCATAAGAAAAGTAGAAATGAAGAGGACATACAGTCAGAGAGAAAAAACACAGGAAAGCCACTGTCAGTCCCGTGGAGGGAAATCTGTAGGCACACAAAAATGTGTGTTTAGCTTTGCCTTACCTGAAATCTGTGCATCACACTCTGAATTTTTCTTTTATATTCATTAGCTTTGTTTTGGTTTTATACTGGCTTCAGCTAACTAAAGTTTCAGAACTTACTAACGGGTTAAAAAAAAAATCAGTTTGAAAAAAATCCTGCTTATAAAATGAGAATGGAGATGAATGGATGGAACATCTCTGAATTCTGTGAGGTTATAAAACACACATACGTAACATTGTCTTAAAGGTTTTGGTTGGGTGGTTTACGTTACACTAAACTTCCATTTAAAAACAAAGGCCAATGAGCTTCAGTGTTAGTCGACAGGCAAAATCTAGTCACTTTAGCCCAAGTTGTCCATGTTAGGAGGGGCAGATCAGGCCAATACTTATTTAATGTGATTTCCTGCCCAAATCTTCCTCAGGTGTCTCTCTCATCTTCCACCAGGGAGCTTGGGGCTCGAGCTGGGAAGGGCTGCTGAACTCAGTCTTCCATGGTGCGGAAGCTGTGCTGGCTGGCTCTTGACCCCGAAGCAGCCCCCAGCCCCAGCTGACAACAGCAGCATACAACCATCCATCTAGTTTTCAAAACTAAACAATTGACTTTCCTACTGATCATGATGGGATGGCTTTCTGCGGCAAACGGGCTCACACAATCCTGTGTTCTGTACACCACGACAATGACAAGTGCAGGAATCAGAAACATGCTGTGGGTATTTACTTTTTAAGACTTAGAAATCAAAACTCTTTCAATGAATGAAAAACCAAAACAAGCAAACAAACAAACAAAACCATTAATGAAAGTCCTCTAATAGTTCTTATTTTGTAGAAATGTATTCTTAACATCTTGATTCACAGAAACTCTTGATTCACAGAATATTAGCCCATCTTTTGAAGAAAATCTTATTTCTGATGTACTAGAAATCACCTGTAAATCTAACATATTTCTACTCCTGTGAGATACCAGAAAGGGAATAGTGAGCCTAACTAAATAAGTGCATCATAATTTAGTATTTATTATGTTCCACTGATCAGTAGTACCCAAAAGAGTCACTACAAAATTAAATCTTGGAGTACTTTTTCTCGTACCTTTAATTAATCTGGCAATTGAGCCAGCCATCTTTTCATGCAAAGTAAGCTGAATTAAACAAACAAAAAGCTTTAACGTATTTTTACACACACACACACACACACACACACACACACACACACACACACACGTCTTTCATGCTTCTGCCTGATGAAATGGAATTTTCAGGCCAACATTCCAGGCACTGACTTGAAAAGCATAGCCCCCATCCCACAGCAGCACAAATAGAAATATGTAAATTAGCTCATGGGCAGAATCATTAATTTAAATAAAAGGTTTTCAAAAACCACATTAAAAACCCAAAATCTGACAGTTCTTCTACAAAGCCTAAAAATGAGGCAGCTGCTACCACTACTACCCAAATTAAACAGGCAGGAAAGTGTGGGGTTCTGACAGTGCTTCAGTCTCACAACTAACCTGTTAAGTCTGTCTCTTGTTCCACAGGTTGGCTGATGCTGGCCTAGGCACAAGAGCCCGAACAACCATCTGGGCCTTTGATAAGAAGCAGACAGGTTTGCCCTAAGTTGGAAGTACAGGCAGTCAGCTAACACGGACGGACTCCTTCCACTTGTCTGCTTCAGTGAGGCAGCCTAACAGACACTGTCCACATCAAATCTCAGACCTTGAATACAGCAGCCATTGGTTAGAACACAACCCAACTAGTCGGTGTGACAATTAGACATGCAGTTCTCTAGTCAGACCTGTCAGTGCAATACACTCTATATGCCATTCTGAGCATTTTAGGTGCTGTGTACAATTATTTCTAAAAGCTAAAACATTATAGAACTTTGCCTCCAGCTTGAGCTGTTGAGTCATCAGCCACTGCCATTACAGAGTAGGCAGCCCACACGTCTGTCCACAAGGCCTAACTATGCAAAATCAGGGCTAGAGGAAAGGGACATGGTTTGTGGTTTTTCAAAGGACTCTTATAATTAAAAAAATAATCTCACTGATTTCTTACCATAAGTCTATGATGTACTATTCAAAAATAAAGACTGAGACTTATAAATTTAGAATGTTTTCCTAAGATCAACAAAGTACTAACAAAACAACTTCTGTAGTCCCAGCTCTTACGGCAACAATACTGAAAAGACACGTTAACAAAGTGCTATTTAAGTAAGCTTTGCTAGATGCAGTCTGATGATGCTGGCTGACAGTTCTCAGTGCTTGATTAATACAGTCAGACCAACTTACTCTGCTATATAGAACCTCCCAGTAGCTAAGCTGGGACTCAGAGCCGGCAATGTGTCCAGTCTATATGCTTTTAACTAGTAGACATGCTGTGTTCCTCTCACGGGGCCAATCAGTTAACAGGTAATGTGGGAAGTCTTTTATAAGTCTCTTACTGTTTTAAGATGCATTTTAGAAAATACATACTATATGGTAATTCTTGTGTGTGTGTGTGTGTGTGTGTGTGTGCGCGCGCACGCGCACTCGCGCGAGCATGTATGCAACAATGCACATGTGGAGGCCAAGGGACAATTTGCATTCGTCATTTTCCACCATGTGGGTCCCAAGGATAGATAGAAGTCGGTTGGCGGGATGAGCAGCAACTGCCTTGAACTCCTGAGCCATCCTGTCAGCACTATTCCATATTTCAGCTAAAATTTAATACCATGCAAGACTAAATTCTCAAAAAATAGTTAGAACAATTAATTATCTGGTTTCTAAAAGATATGGGTAAACTTGAAAGCTTTCTACCCACCTACTGTCTAGACAGCCGCCATCTTCTACTCTAATCATATTTTGAGAAGTACAGGAGAAATTCAGTGTCTTGGAAATATTAATTAAATGCATTTAACACATGGAAGAAGAAGAAAGCTCCAAGCCTCTCAAGATCACTGAAAACTAATTACCATGTGGTTGTACACAACCTTTCCAAGTCCCTGGCAGTCTCCCTTCTTCAAGAATGGTCTAGACACACACATCACTGCTTGACAGCATTGTCACGCCGTCTGCCTACTAGCTTATGTTGTCAATGACAACAGTATCTGCTGTAATTTCACTTTACTGGAGACAGCAGCAGAGAAGGAACTCAGGCTAAGTAGATAACCCATGGCAATAATCTCAGAACTTGGTAGATGGAGGCAGGATCAGTACTTCAAACATAGCCTCCACCACATAGTGTTCAAAGTCAAAATGGACACCAACACAGACCTGACTCAAATAAAACACCTCCATGTACCGATTACACACAGCATGCCCACCACAGGAGGGAAGTATACTTGTGTTCATTCAAACGTTTATTATGTATATATTATACACAGCATACCCACCATAAGAGGGTGGAGGGAGTACACCTGTGTTTAAACGTTTATCATGTATATATTAAGTCACCAAGTAATTTGCCTTTTTCCTACATAAAACACTGGGCAACTAAACTTCTCATTCTACTGATAGTTTTGTTACTGTCTCACAGAACAAGTAAGATGGCTACAAAGATGACCAACAGCTGGTTACACACTGAAATACTGTCTCCCACATTAATTTTCCCAGTGAAGGATATAAAAGTATGTCAATGATTATAAAGTTTATAAATAGCTCACTCTGGTTCAAGAGAAGGTAGATTATTTTAAGTATTTTAATATGCAAACAAGGCTACTTAAGGCATAGCCTGCCTTCTATATATAAGACAAAAACAATGCCAAGCAGGTCCTTGATGCAAAATAAAAAGAAACTAAGAATCAGAACTGCTGTGCACCAAGGAATAACTGCCAACCTGCAAGCTTCAAAGTTCCTGCCATCAGATTTAACAGAGCGGCACCACCACTAGCCACCCGTCAACTTCAGACATTGGATATAGGGGATCTTGTAGGTTTCAGAATTGGGTAGTAGGTTTCAGGAACTGTGTTTGAGCAAATTCTTTTTTTTTTTAAACTTTGTTTTTTAAAGATGTATTTATTTTATATGTGAGTACACTGTTGCTGTCTTTAGACACAACAGAAGAGGGCATCAGAAGCCATTACAGATGGTTGTCAGCCACCATGTGGTTGCTGGGAACTGAACTCAGGACCTCTGGAAGAGCAGTCAGTGCTCTTAACCTCTGAGCCATCTCTTCAACCCCTTGAGTAAATTCTTAATTCATCTTTTTAGTTTTCTAATTAGCTAATAATTCTGTATATATGAGGGATTTTTACTTTATGTGTAGGAGTGTTCTGCCGGCATGTATATACGTGCATTGTGTGCATGGCTAGTGACCCTGGAGGACAGCAGAAAGCATCAGATCCCCTAACCAACCTGGAGGTACAGATGGGTGTGAGCCACTATTAGGGTGATGAGAATGGAACCCAGGTCTTCTGCAAGAGCAACCAGTGCTCTCAGCTGCTGAGCTATTTCTCCCGCCCTTGATTCACTTCCCATACTTTAAGTCCTAAAATCATTTAAAATCACCAGTCACTAAGAAAGATTTATCTTCACAAAAATCCACTTTCATTATCTATTAGTATTATAATGTTCCAGGCACCATGCTAGGCAAAAAAAGGTAAGATTTCTGACCCCAGGGTTTAGAATTTTATGTGACCCCTAGTTAAATGTCTGAGCCCCCACCATAGGATCCATTGTCGACTGGCACACTCTTCAAGAGAAAAGCATCAGCTCAGCACCTAACAATAGTGTTCTGTTACTGAGCACAGCACTGTGAAGGGCTGTGAAGGCCTATAAACCAACACTTTGTTTCTTCTCTTTGCATTTGTAATTTCAGAACCATCAGAACTGACTTTGAACTCAGAGGTCACCTTCTGAGTGCTAAGATTAAAGGTATGTACCACCACACCAGGCCTCTTTCTTAATACAGAACGAAATAATACCTGGAATTCCTTCAAACTCTTGTTGCTCTCTTGGTTTTGATTGTCTGTCTGAGATTGCTTCCCTTCTCTCCTAGCAGCCTCCTGGCTCAAACTGGCAGAAAACTGGTATGTAGTTGAGGCTGACCCAAATGCTGACCTTCTTATCTTCTAACCTTTAACCCCAGATCCTAGGATTACATCCTAGGCATGCTCCTGCCTCCATTAGATGGGCTGGTTTGGGGGGAAGAGAGAGGGGGAGAGAGAGAGAATCTTGTAGAACTACTTTCAGTCTACACTAGAGACTTGAAGAATTTCAGGAGGTATGAAAACAAGAGGCCATCCCACTACACAATCTCTTTAACTTGATTTTAAATTTTAACTTCCTATTGTTTCAAACTGCTCCAAACTGGTGGGAGAAGGACATAAGAGAAGTCATGAGGAATCCTACCAAAGTGTGATGCCGACACTGTAGATACTAACACTCACTGAGCTATAATGTCATAATTACCAAGTGTAAAACAATTTTATTAAGTTACTCAGCTTACAGAGGTGATAACAAATGCAGGCCAACTTGACATAATCAAGTTGATACAGAGATGAAAACTAACCGACTGAGAACATCACAGATTTTTATCAACAGTTTCCCAAGCATCTCAGTTCTCATTCAAGTCCTGGTCAAGGCTGTGAAGTATAAACACGCATGACTTTCCCAACACACACACCTTGGTATTTTAAGACAGGTTTTCTATATAACCCTGGCTGTCCTGGGGCTCACTATGTGGACTAGCCTGGTCTAGAACACACAGATATTGTGTCCTGAGTGCTTGGAATAAAGGTTCATGCCACCAGGCCCAGAACATGGCTTCTTGTAGGGAAAAACAAAACAAAACAAACAGAAAGTCATGCAATCTTGTTTTTTACACAAAGAACATGTGAGTAGTGTATCATACAAGAATCCTTCAAAGGCTAACACTCTGCCCATTGCCAACTTAAGGCATCCTCTAACTCCAGTATCTCTTCCTTCTACTATTGAAGGCGTTTGTTTTTTTTTTATTAAAGATACAAAATCCCAATTACATATGAAGAGGAAGAGAAAGAAAAGGTTTGTAAGGTCAATAGTCAATAGCCACAGACATACATGCACTGGAAGGTAAGTGTCCATGACAATCATAGAGGGAGAAGGCCATCAATAAGTGAGGCATTTGGAACTGATGTCACCCAAGCAAGGACCTGCCCACCTGACAAGGGAAGACAGAGGTGGCCTTCAGTCTCGGGGGAACTTTTACAACCATGAAATTTCCATGTCCCTAACAATAAACCAACAGGCTAAAACAAAGAATCAGAAAAGCACATAGAAGTATCTAAAATGTTTCGTGCCTACAGAAACGAAGGGAAACAAATAGGACTTAGTCCCTCAGAGCTCATAAAAGACCATTATCATCTTGTGTTGGGGAAGGCTGAGATACTCACGCTGCTGTAGGTCCATCTTATGTCTAGGAAACAACTGGAAGCCGGTAAGCACTGTGTTCAGGAATGCTAGAGAGTGAACCAGGAATGGAGGGGGCGTGTGCCTATTCCCAGTGAACACTATTGTTTTGATTTAATCTATCCAAGTCAGAGCATGGACACTTCTTAGATAACATACTAATCCCTTTCAATTAACTGTTATCACATGTTTCTGAATTGATAAGACGTGCTGGACATGCAGTCTGTGACTCAGGGTCCTCTCATCCTGACTCACTGTGGGATCAGCTGTCTTAGTAAGGCTTCACAAATGTCCTTTCTGATAAACGCTCACATCTGTGTTGGTATGGAACATCACAAATGATCCAGACGGCCCTCTACAGTCCCCAGGGCTCTGACGGAAAAGCTTGCCTCACTTACTAATATGCACTCCTATTTCAAGGTTTCAAAGCAAATATGAAATATTAAGGAAATGAAAAACAAAAAAAGACAGTGAGCGGGCACGTGTGGCTAGATACACAGACCCTAAAACACCAACAGTGCACCCGCAGCACCCTAGCTCCTGAAACTACTGTGTAGCAAGGGCAGCAGGCAAGCGTGGCAGCACCAGGGTGAGGGCCTCTGTCCATGAGTGTGTTACACCTCACCAGTAATTCCTCACTTAGGAATTACAGTCACGTTGTCAGTGTGACCAGACTGAAGCACAGGTAACAACACTCTGACACATTCAGTGCTCCTGAGTTATCGATCATATTTAAATGTAACTGTTGGGAATCCAAAAGTTTCTAGAGGGTTTATGTTTTATGAGGTACACACCAAAATCATCTTAGATATTTCTTTCAGTGATATTTATAAATGTTCTTCTAGTACTGTGCTAGCCTCAGAAGTTCCTGTAAACTTCATAAAAAGAGCTTCTAAGTGTTAGTCTCTGGTAACTATATCTAAATATCTCACCTGTCCCTGCAGATCAGTCTTCACCAAAGAATTTTCTATATAAACTTTTCCATCACTTCTGAGTTAATAACTACACTCTATTCACCAGGTAAACACAGGCTGGGCTGGGGAGATGGCTCAGAGGTTAAAAACACTGACTGTTCTTCCAGAGGTCCTGAGTTCCAATTCCCAGCAACCACATGGTGGCTCACAACCATCTGTAATGGGTTCCGATGCCCTCTTCTGGTGTGTCTGAGACAGCTACAGTGTACTCATATACATGAAATAAGTAAATCTTTAGAAATAACAAACATAGGCTAATCCACCTGACCACAGCCATCCTCCACAGCAAAACAGACTTTTATTTGCAACTGAGAGAGAGTACAAATCTCGGAGTCAGTTTATCCCTGCCTCCCCATAAGAGTTGCTAATGATCTCTTAAGCTATCTGGGGAAGCCCACTTTACCAGACTATCTTCCAACCCCAAAAAGCAGATACCCGATTTTGGTGAACTAGTCTGACCATTCATAGCAAGAGCTGCATTTTTTTTTCCTGTGAAAATTATTGAAGAATAGGCCACAGATTGAACTAGTCAAAAAAAGAAAAAAAAAAGTAGCATCTAGTCTTATGCATTAATATTCCCAAAAGAAAAGGGGTTTTGTTTTAAATTATAATCAAACCACCAGAGTGAATTTAACACTGAGTTCCCATTAGATACTTCTCTGACAGATCTAAGTATAATCTCTCTGTGGAGAATAACAATGTCTGCTTCTAAGACCAACACTTAGATATGTCAAGCAAGCAGACAATCTTCCAGGTTAAGGAAATGTGAATTCTATGTACTTTATTCTTTAGCTATTTTCAATATAATTTAAATGTTCTACCCCCTCCAAGTAGTTAAAATAACTACTTTTTCTTCCTCAAAAGTCAGACACTTTACTGATTTAAGTTGCACTGTTCTCAGTCTTCTGCACAAAAAGTGACTCCCAGCCTCAGCAGTGACTTCGTGGAGTCACATAGACAGAGGGACAGGCATCCCACAGTCAGACTATACATCAAATAATCTGCCTGTTGAGAATCACGGGATTAAATCTACTGGGTGCTAAAAGGACTATCAAAAACATACTCTGATCTTACAAAATGGGAACATATTTGCTCTAAACAGTTAATAAAAACATTCAAAATAGCTTCTCATAGACTGAGGAGTGCCAGTGACCCTGTGGACTCCTGGCAAAGAAGGAAGGCTAAATCGAAAGCTCAGCCATAGAGAATCCCAGCATACAGGCAGTTCTTGTCTTCAGGACTAACTTCCTAAGTAGCCAGTCCTTTGGAAAATTCTCATTTCAAAAATTAAAATAATTTACTTTAAATTAAAATCCCAGCGACCTGGCCAAGACAGACAGAACATCGACATGGGTCACTGCAGCAATTTAATATCTTTCAAAAAGTTACCACAACTTTTTTGATTCTAAGCAATGATTTACTCTCTGCATGTTAGTAACACCATCTCATAAGAGCATCTAAAAGCAAAACCTCACAGCAAGATCGTACTTGATCCAGAGGCAAATTTCAAAATATGGTACACAGGACTCCATCAGCTGCTTCTGCACAGCAGTTTTCTTATGTCTCTGCTTCTGCATTTCTCCCCACAGTGCTAGGGACTGAACCTAGGACCTTACTAGTCACACACTAACCACGCCACTGAGCTACATTCTTTATTATTTAGTTTGAGACAGGGTCTCACTGAATTGGCAGTCTGGCTTTGAAGTTGAAATCCTCCTGCCTCAGGCTCATTCCCACGGAGCTGAGATTACAGGCTTGTGCATTACCCTGCATGAGAGATGTCTTAACAAGAGTGAACTCAAGTATTGTACTATCTCCACAATGACTATTCCCTACCTTCCAGGTTACTGGGATCCATCCCCAGCCTTAGGGCTGAGGACTACAACCAGGACCTCACATACTAAAACACTGCTGTAGGCAAGGGCTCTGCCTACAAATCTTGATGCCTGGTGGCACTTAGCCCAACCGTTCAACACGGATCAGAGCCCACACATCTACCACAAGCTACTTGAAGAATCTCCTTTTTAAAAGTCTATTCCTAGCTGGGTAGTGGTAGCACACGCCCTTAATCCCAACGCAAGGGAGGCAGAGGGAAACAGAGGCATGCAGATTTCTGTGAGTTCAAGGCCAGCTGGTATACAGGCTGAGTTCCAAGGCAACCAGAGTTACACAGAGAAACCCTGTTTGGAAACAAAAACAAAAACAAAGACAAAGACAAAACAACTCGATTTCTAGACACACCCATATTTTTTTCTAGGTCCCTACAAATCGACCTTGGAATCTGATAGGCTAAGTAGATTATGAATGCATTCTAAAATTTGTTAATTCTTGGAACCGAGACAAAGTGTCACCCAGGCTTGCAGTATCTCTCAGAAAAAGGCTGAGCCACTCTGGGCTTTCAGAGGTCTGTGGTTAATTATTACTCAACCCCTGAATGGCTTTCAGAGCTGCTGCTCTGGCAAGAGTGCCACACAAGGAACACAGTACTGTATACCTGTAATGCCAACACTCAGAAGACTGAAGCAGGGTCATGAGTTCCCAGACAGTCTGGGTTTGAGCCATATAGTAATATGTTGTCTCAAAAAGACAAGGCTGAAAGAGTTATACATGATATACTCCTAATCTAGAAAGAGGGGAGGAAAAGCATGTCTTAGTTTTTAAAGTTAATTCCAGAATTTAAAAAATAAATTTAAAAGACTAATGTTTCAATTCTCTCTTTGTGAACTAAGAAAGTGAACAGAAGGTTCATCTTAAAACTTAAAAAAAAAGGTATGACTTCTAGTCATTATAATTCATTAATAATGAAATTGCTCTTAACAATTACCCCATTCCACAAAAAAGGAAACTGAAATCAAGTGGGGTTGTAAATGCCTGTAATCCCCCAATCAGGAAACAGGACATCCAGGAGCACGGCCAGGAGTTGAAGGCCAAGCCAGGCTAAGTACAAGGCCATCCAAAGCATAGCAAAAGATCTCAAAAGATCAAGGAAATTAGGACTCAGAAACATTAAAAACACTTGCCCAAAGGAACAAGTCTAGCCAGAAGCAAAGTACTCTTAACCACTACTAAATCGTTAGTGAGCACAAGAGATACTTATTCATTCTTTTAAATAATTTAAATTGTTCAAAGCAAATTCCCTCCCAAAAAGGGGAACAGGGCAATCAATGAACTTTTACCGAAAAAGTCATCCAAATGTCTTATACCTTCATGATATAGTGTTAGGCTTTTGTTAACCGAAGATCTGTTTAAATCTCGTCTGAATGGATCACTTGTACATCAATATTCCTCTTTAGTGACACCTCAGTTGTTGCCACCTATGAAACTGTCACAGCAGGTGGTGTCAAACTAAGGCACCCCAGCCCTCCAGCCCCTCG
>JANHMN010000004.1:134080467-134093112 GCA_030674055.1 Rhabdomys pumilio | reverse complement strand
TGTACTATTTACTCACTAGCACCCCAGCCCTCCAGCCCCTCGTGGCCTACCTCGCTGTACTATTTGCTCACTAGGACCTGTATGCCCTCAAAGGTTCCTCTCTGTTCTAACGCATTGCACATTTCTTTCCTTTCCTAGACAGTAAAAGCTTCATGACAGGCCGCTTCTTTTCTTTTTACTCTATTACTATGTCTGGCATTTAAAAGTCACTCGTTGAATTTTTTTTTGCTAAATAAACAAAACAAACCTTGTTATCTGAACACTGTGGTATCCAAATCCACAGCAGATAAGATACACAAAATTAGGAAAAGGTAATTGTTATTTAAAACACACATACACAAAATCTATTTTACAGGGGTGCCACTCTGGCTGGGGATGTAGTCTGGTGAGTGTCTAAGGTTTAAACCCTGGTATTTATCAAGAGGAGGGTTATAAATTTAAATATATATCATAGCACACAATGACAAAACAAGATTATGTAATATACCAATAATACACACTTCGAAAGTTCTATAAAACAAATTAAAAATATCTTCTTATGAAATGTCTGTTACTTGTCACCTAAATAAAATTACCCTGATTTGTTAACTGAAAATCTAGTCACCAGTCTCACTTTTCTTTCCTTTCACTCTTTCCTCTGGTCTCCTAAATAAGTTCTTTCTCAATTTAAATATTAACTATTAATATAATAAACTACTCTTCCTGATTCCTAGGCAGCACTTCTCGTCTGGGGTGGGCGTGCCCCTTGACAGTGCAGGTGACTGCAGGCCATCAGTACTCCACCTCCAGCACGATCAGGTCACCTCTCCGTTTTAGGTGCTGGTGTCTTTCTGCCTCCCAATTCTTATAATGAGGTATAACATGAATGTAAATTTACATTAAAGACAGAATTACTGTTTCCCTTGTCATCAGAAATGGGAATAACTCATTTGTTGAGTATGAAATCAGGCAAAATTGCATTAACAATCAAATATAATTTGTTTGTAGTTATAGATACATTAAAATATAGTTGTTAAAAGCGGTGACTTCTGTCCTTACCTAAGCATTAAACACATCAACTAAAAGTAAACAGATACCTACTGATAATTGTTATTTCTACACCTGATTAAGCAGGTGGGAACTGCAGAGAGCACAGGCAGTCCCTGTGAACAACTCTCACCTTTAAAGTTCTTTTGTCAAGGTGAGAATGAAGCTCCCACACCCTCGAAGAGTGCCGGGGAGAGAAGAGTCCACCATCCCTTCCAGACAGTTCTGAAGGAGCAGGAGAAACTGAAGACAGTAGGAAGAGTTTCAGGGTTGGAAAAGTTGGAAGAGAGAACAAATGAAGACTATAAAGAAAAGAAAAACAGATACATTCAAAACAAAATTAGTCAAGTATACAAGAAATTCAAATTACCATTCTCTAACAAAGAACATGAAACATGAAGAATTTCAAACAAAGGCTTCCGCTGGGGTAATCTTTTCTTCACATTGTGTGAAGATGTGTCTCTGCTGGCAGGATATTGGTATTCTCATTTTTATGGCCCATCACCAGCCTTATATTTGTAAATATTCATCCTTCCTCTCTTGCCTAAGGGAATTTAGAATTCTATATGAGGTTCTGATTGGTGATAATAAAGAGCTGACAGCCAATAGGTGAACAGGAAGTAGAGGGTGGAACTTTGGGGGGTGGGGGGTTGGGGAAGAAGCTGGGAGAAGAAGGAGCAGAGGAAGATATCAGGAGAGCAGATAGAGGGAACACAGGAAGACTGGAGCAGAGCAGAGAAAGGGATAGATAGAGCCAGCCACATAATGGGCTGTAGGCTACTTACATGGGTTAAGTTTAGAGTAGCTGAGAGACTGCCCAAGCTTTAAACTATATTAGAAGCCTCTGTGTCATTATTTATATCACTGGCAGGTAAGAGAAATTCCTGTTATAGACTTTTTGTTTGTCCAGATGACTATACAATTAATGCCTCAGGACTCGCCTTCCTCTGGTCTGTACCTGAATCTACCTCTTCTTAAAGGTAAAATATACCTCATATGGATGATGAAAGTCCTTCAAGTCAGTTCTGATCTTTCTGTTTGTTTTTCCTTATGATTTGCAGTATGGTTTGTGTTGGCCCAATCTAAACAGACTGCAGGAAGACTCAGTGAGAATCTCTACTCCATGGAGCAATAAGGTCACCAACATGCAACAAAGACACCCCAAAGCTAGCAGGATAGCACACTCGAGACAACTGGCCTGGACTCTTAGAGACATTCAAAGGAGTAAAAGCTGGAAAGGAGGTGCAGGAGTGGACTTGGTTACATTCTGAGCTAGATTAGGTTCTGCTTTGAAAAATCAAAGCTGAGCAAGAAGAGACCAGTTCTGAGGTGACGGTGAATCAAGGCAATGCGCCTAAGACACTGTTCTTTACAGATGAAGAATCCTATCTGAGGCTTAATTTGGAATGATTTATCCTACCAACGTGCGCGCGCACGCGTGCGCGCACGCACGCACTCGCAAGACAGACAGACTGACAGACACACAGAGACAGGGACAGAGAGAGGGAAGGAGGACTGAATAAATGTATGATGGATGGATGAATAGATGGAAATGCACACAGGCATTCACTGTGATTTTTCTGCATGTTTGTAATTTCTCACAATGAAAAGGTACAGAGAGATGGAGACAGAAGGATAGAAAAAGAGGAGAAAGGTGAGCAGCCCAGCCTGGTCTACAGAGAAAGTTCCCTGCTAGCCAGGGTTACAGTGAGACCGTCTCAAAACAAAAACTAAAATTAGAGGGTGAGGGCTGAAGAGATGGCTCAAGGGTCAAGAGTACAGTACTCTTCCTCCAGAGCACCAGAGTTCCGTTCTCAGCACCCATGTCAGATGCCTCACAGCCACCTAAACTCAGCTGCAGGGGGTCCAATGCCGCTGGCTTCCAAGAACACCTTATTTACAGTACAAATACACACACAATTAAAAATAATAAAAATACACTTTTATGTAAGTGAAATTTGGGGAATCAGGATATTCTCACAAGTATTAATATAGTATATATTAATGTGTATTGTAGAATTTCATCATCTCTTGAGATCTCAGCCCTTCAACTGACACTTCTGTTCTTGTTATTGCTTCTTCAATGCAAGTACTCAAGTGGCCACCCTGGCAAGCTATCTCTGAAGTGTTTGGTTTATTAATTTTCTTGCACTACCAACTATCCCTAGTTTTCTTCATCTTTTCTCCTCTCCACTATAAACAGAGATTATTAATTCATTTTCTCTAAAGTATCAAATACTATGCAGAGGAAAACCCAATAAATCTGGGCATTAAAGGAATGTCTGATTATATCAAAGTGACAAAGCAAAGCTGTGCTTGTTGTTTCCGAGGCAAACACGGTGGCTTTGCTTCTGCTCCTGTGGGACAATTTTAATCTGTAATTGATTCATTAAGCAACTTAGTAATGACTTTGGAATATTTTTGGACTCCTTTTGTTCTGCTTCATTACTTCAGTTTTAAAATTAGCAGTAGGAATTCCTAAAACAACTCTTACGTCAACGGCATGCTTCCTAAATTTTAGATGAACTCATCTACTTTCTCTAGGCAAATCAAGAGAACAAGAGGGTACACCACAGCATGTGCTCACAGGAAGAGCACACCCTGGAGACAAAGGTTCATGCACATGGCAGAAATAGAAGAAGGGTGGGTTCATGAGAGACTCAGAGGTGTTTGAAGATACCGTTCTATAGTGAGTGGGAAATTACATCACTAGGAAGGAATACCGTGGGAAGATCAATCTATTAATGGCTTGCAGCAGAGAAGGATTTAAGTGTCAGTCAAATAGAAAGTTTAGAAAAACAAAGTCTTCTTTGCTGTTCAGCTGTTCTACACACTTTCTTGGGTGAAAAATACATATGTTCAGTATATATGCATATGTATAGTATGTGTGCATACATATAGTGTATGTATAACATGGATGGATATGTATGGTATCTTTATGCACAGGCACATATATTCTGAACTAATGAGAAAGCAAGTGCAAGTTCCTGAGTTGTTTAGATGGACAGACTATATTTACAGGACACAGAGGACAAACCGCCTTCTTAAGACTATGCACTGAAATTCATCTTTATTTGCTGATGTCATCATGTATCTGTATTTCTTTCTTCCCTGTGGTTGGCAACACCATCAGTCACCTGCACTTTCGATATCTTGGGAAACTATTAAAACATCCTTTAGAATCCTCTAAGATGCAAGGGAATAGCCGTAACAGTCTTGCTTTACTCTCTGCCTCAGTTACCTTATGGCCCTCCCTCTGCACAGTCCTCTATATACGGGTGTTCTCCATTAGAATCATGTGCACCTGACAGAAGTCCAGGTTGGCTCCTGGAGAGATCCAGGTGCAGACAGCTGCTGTGCTGGTGGCCATCAGGGGTCTGACTCAGTCTTCCAGCCACCAAGGTCAGCCCTTCTCTCCTTCCCTCCCCACTAGCCCACCCATACAGCCCTCACAGGAAGCAGTGGTCCTCTCAGGTTTCTCTCATGGTCCTCTTTCAGGAAAATGAAAGGCAACAGGGCCAGCCCAGTCCAGGTAGACCCAGACCCAGGTGCTTCCTGCTAAGCGCTGAGACCTCAAGCTTGTTCTGTTTTCCAATCCACTTCAAGTTCAAGCACAACGTTGGGTTGAGTGGGGGTGGAGTGGTGTAACTGTCAATACAGTCTAAAATTGTCGATTTTGTGTCTAAAGTGATAATTGTGTTATTTTCTTGTATTACAACTAATATCTCAGTCTTCTACTGTGCTGTGATTCATAATTACATATGTGAAGTGGAAACTTAAAGACTCTAAGCTTGCACACTGCCTCTTCCTTAAGATAAAAGTCCACAATGAACCACCGAGCTCTTCCAGGGACTTCCTCGCTGGCTCTCCTCCTCTCCACCACCTCTTTATTTTGTGACAACTCCGATGGTGGTGAATATGAAAATTAACATTTTCAGGAATTTTCCCATCACTCTTGAATGGAAAAGCCTGAAGGAACCAAGACACTAAGACAACTTAAGACAGCAACTGAATAAAACAAGGTTCAAAAGGAAATAATAGAAAACACATCCTTTTCCTTTGGGAAAGGAAGACATGGAGGACAGTCACATATTTCTGACTAACCTTATACTCACCGTATAGCTGAGAAATGCCCTTGAACCTCTGACCAGGCTCCAGCTCCCGAGAGCTAGGATGTCAGGTGTGCTGGGACACTGGTTTACTGCTACTGAGGCTGAACATAGGGCCGAGTGCACTAGGCAAGTACTTTACAGGCTGAGCTATATCTTCAGCCCTCATGGGCAAGGATTTATTTATTTTAGTAAGTAATGTATTTACTTTAGTAAAGGTCTCTCTCACTTTGAAGCCCTGGCTAGCCTGGAAACACACTATGTAAGTTAGGCTGGTCTCAAAGTCAAGAGGTCCAGCTGGCTGCTTTCTTAGTAGCATAGATTAAAGGTGTGCGCCAACACACTTGGCAAAAAATTTAGAGGCAAACATTCTTAAGGTCTTAAACATTTGGTTACACTTTTGAACCATCTTAAATCACTCCAATATTTTCAATTATAACATGTGAGCCACTTGGATCACCTAACATTGTGAAGTCTGTAATAATATTCCTAACCAGAGAAACACAAAAAGGCATGAAATATAACAATCTAACTAAATTACACACCAGCGCCCCTACTGCTGCCACAACATTGGCCAACAGCAACAAGTTAACGTCATTTAAACCTCACATTCTTAACAGAGAGCTAGTTACCTCACTAGTGCTGCAAACAGGTTAGACCCACCTACCAGAAAGGGACACTATCTACCATGCATATTCTCCATACAGGAAATCCTCGGGAACAGACTCCCCACCCCCATCACACTGACTCTGGTTTGTCCTTTGCCCATCTTCCATCTCTACATCTTCAATTCCATTTGGAGTGGGGTAAGGGGTGGAGGTGGGGAAAGAAAGACAGAGGAAAAGATGCACAGAGCATCCCTGGTGCAAACAGTGAGAAGCTGTGTTCTCATTTACCTCTCTGGGACAGGGAGTCCCCCAGCCCGAGACAGCAACTTCAGGACATGGCACTGTGGGAACTCCAAATTTTAGTGAGTTTCTATAGTCCTTACTTAAGGACCTACCAAGTGCATGTGGAAGAATTTCCCTCTCACATCCGAACAGTAACTACTCAGAAGTGATTACATGTTAGATGAATGTGACAGTTATGAATAATTCTAATTTATAATCATGTTAGGATTTTATATATAACATGGATCTAGTGTTTAGCATAGTGGAGGCCCTGGGCTGATGAACAACACAGAATTATATGACTAAAATACTAGTAGAGGATAATACCACACACGCATCTTAATGCATTAAAAAAGATCATTGAAATTTTGTTCCTTAGGTTAAAAAAAAAAATGACTCAGTGTTTCAGAGCACTGGTTGTTCTTTAAGAACTGTCTGGGTTTGATTCCCAGTACCCACATAGTGGCTCATAACCAGCTAAGGGCTGTAGCTCCAGTCCTAAGGGATCCAATGCCCTCTTCTGGATTCTGTAGGCACCAGACACACATGTGGCGCTATGGGCAAACATACAGGCAAATACTCATACACAAAATAAAAATAATTTAAAAAAAATATTACTTATGTAACTATTTAAATACTCCATTTGGACAGACTCTAAAGATGGCCTAGAAATGACTGAAGAAATGAGGAAGGATCCTTGGAAATACACAATTACATTGGGGGAGGGTGCATTTCTCTGAACTTGAACCCAGGACCTTAAACATGCTAAGCAAGCAGTCCAGCACTGAGCAACATCCTCAGGTCACAATCCCACCCATCCATCCGTCTGTCTGTCTGTCCGTCCCGTCCATCCACCCACCCACACACATACACACACACACACACACACACACACACACAAACACACACACACACAAACAAGCACATTTGTTGTTTGTGTTGGGTTTTGGTTTTCGAAATAAGGTCTCTCTACTTAGTCATAGCTATCCTGTAGTCAATACATAGACTAGGTTGGCCTCAGGATAAGAGATACCCCTGTCTTTGCCTCCCTAATGATGGGATTAAAGAACTGCACCACGAGGCCTGGCACAATTCAATATTCTAACTTACATTTTAAAAACAACTCAAAGTTTTTAATCTTAAGCATATTAGCAATGGAATCAGAAATTTTTTGTTGTTGATGTTTGTTTTTTTATTTTTTTGAGACAGGGTTTCTCTATATATCCCTGGCTGTCCTAGAACTCACGCTGTAGACCAGGCTGGCCTCGAACTCAGAAATCCACCTGCCTCTACCTCCCAGGTGCTGGGACTAGAGGTGTGCGCCACCACTGCCCAGCTAAAATTTTTAGGATAAATATTAAATGTTCTTATGAAAGAAAGTGCAACCCCAAAGGCACAAAAGCAAAGGCAGAGGACGTTTGTTCTTGACGACTAGTGAGCAGATCCTATGAGCAAGATGGAGCTGTTGGAAGGGCCCACCCTCGTTCAGTTGTGGCCTCTAATGGGCAGAGTACAGTTAGCCGCAGCAAGTTTCGGAACTCACTCACTCTCCAAGTGAAACCTTTGGGGACATAAGCGACCAAGAAAAAATCTCATACATCATTTTCATCTCTGACAACAGGCTCTGGGTCCTGGCAGCTGGAACATTACAAGCAATGCATGCAGATCCTGGCAGAGCACAGGAGCGAATTTCCTGAAAGCGCCCCTGCTCCCTGCAAACAATTGAGCAGACAGAAGAATTCCACAAATAGCATAGCAGAAGTCAGATGACTGAATATATTATCAGCCTTCTTTTGGGTCTATGTTATCTCAGCAGAGTCATCCGTTTTACATGGAGTGCACAACACTCACCAAAAGGCATCACACAACCTGAGCCCCACATTAAACAGACATTAAATCTATATTGAAGAAATAAGAAACCGCATATATATATCAACTCCTTGTCTTTCCAAACCTATATCCCTCAAAGTATTCCCTGGGTACATTTTCTACTGATCCTCCACAAACAAGTTTTCCATACAGAGAACAACAGACAACATGAATATGCTTTCACAGAATAAATGGATTGATGTTGTCTTAACAAAGGCCTAGGCGAGAGCCTAACAGCCAGCCAATAGGAACCCCAGAGAAGCAGGCCAGAAGCAAGAGCTATATGAGTTCTAATGTGCTTCAGGAGTCCAACTGTGGGACCCTGGAAGTTATGATACCTGTGTGTCCATTTCCTTCTTGAGCAGCCAGGAGGATGCTACAAGAGTGAACAACTGCTTCACACACCTAAGAAGAAGCCGAAGTGCACAACGAATGTCCTTAATCCCAGAGACACTAAAGCCAACATTTAGTCAACTCCACTGGTTTACTTCACTGCCTTTCCTGCTTCCTGACATTTGAAGGCAAGGGGATCTGAAATTTCAAGAATGGTTGAGGAAGGGGCTGCATATGACTTACAGGAGTTCATTTCTCTGTCCACAGTTGGGAACATTTGCAGAACTTCAGCTATTCAGATCTGTTTCTTAGACTGAATAGCTGAGAGTCCTAAGGACATTTGCTCTATCCTAGACTCTTGATGGGCACCCATCCCAGTCTTGCCCTTAACCTCCAGCCTCCTGGAACATGAGGAAAACAATGTATATTTATGTGTTTGTAGCCATAATCAAAAGAATGAAACACTCCTAAGAAAGCCTAGGAGGTAGCTGGCACTATCCCTGCTACGCTCCAACTACAGACATTGTGGTCCTAATGGGAATAAGCTCCATCCAGAAGACTCACAGCCAGAGCAGAACACAAGGCTACACACAGAGCTAAACCCAGAATACAGAGGCCCAGGGGAGGCAGCACCAAGTAATGGCTATTGGAGGAGGAGGGGACAGAGATGATGGGAGACCCACCTGCCAACCCACCCTGTCACATCCTACCAGCTGCAGAGGGCCACTCTGACCATGAAACCAGGTACCATACCACACAGGGCTCGTAGGGCAGCACCTAAGCTTCAAACCAAATAAAACTGAACAAGTCATAAGTGTCCATATTTTTATAAAGAGAAATCTACCTAGTTTTAATTTCAAGGGAACATTTAAACAACTTGTGGCTGGTATGTGAGAGTATGAATTGTGTGTGTACATATGTGTGTGCATGTGAAGGCCAGAGTTCAAAGTGTCCTCCACTTTGTTCCCCATGGCCTCTCCCTGACGCCAAAGCCTACAGTTGACTACATTGGCTGGTTAGTAAGCTCTGGGGATCAGCCTGCCTCTGCTCCCAACCATTAAGATTATAGATGCAACCATGCCAAGCATCTACATGGGTGCTAGAAACTAAACTCTGGCCCTGCAGTGCAGACATACTACTGACTGAGCCATACCCCAAGCCCCATAACTTTTTTATTCTAAACATAATTCCATTCTCGGGAAAAACAACAGAATCCCAAATCCATGCAAAATTTGCTGGATAGTACATACTTGAAATTACATACACATACGGAAGAAAGAGGTGGTCATTCCAAATCCAGTTGCAATTAAGGCAAATGTTTCCTTCCCTACCACCAAGGTGTAAGGGAAAGGAGGGAGGAAGGAGACTATCTCACAGTCTGTGGTCCCTGGCTCTGTTGCGGAAGGTTTTACTACCAGATACACTGTCAGGGCCAGGACAGTCAGGTATCCATCAATAATAATGAAATAAATCAATAAAACAATTGCTAAAAAAGAATGCAGAGAAAAGATGTCTAAAGCCCAAAATAAGGATTTGGCTGAACACAGGGCTCAGGACAGAATAAGAACTGGCTTGCTTGAGCTATAAGTCCCACCAGAATTTACAGCTAATTTCAGTTTCCATCTATCTGTCAACTGCACTTAACATCTACCAATCTGCAGCCTCCTCCTGATTACTGACAGTATGTCCAGAAGCTCCAAAGCAGCTAACTGAAGCATTACCGCGTTTACGTTTGCTAGAAATTTCCAACCATAGAACCAAATAAACACCAGCAGAAAACAAATCCTATCATACCACCATAGTCTCTGAACCCAGAAACGTTGTGAATGAACATCACTAATTGGTAAACAGAGGATCTCCGCTCTGGAAGCCAAGTCCTGTGCTCTACCTGCAGACCAGCAGACCATCTAGTGACCGTCCTTTACCTGTAAGATGCCAACTCCTTTGTACTCTCACTTTTACAACAGCTAGGAAATTATGTAGACTACTAAGACAGCCACGGAAGTCATACTGTCACCTCTACCCGGAACCTGTAATGTGCATTTCACTCATGCTGTCTGAGCTGAGAGCCTGACACTGACTGTACTTTACAGCTTTCCCAGACGGTCCACTTTAAGAGGCTTTAGAGGGTGCTATGCCATAGCACCTTTCTTGCTTCTCTCCTTTACAAATCCTAAGTCCTTCAAGAAGCAGGAAAAAAACAAAAACAAAAAGAAAGAAAGCAGCGCATAAACACCGAGAGCCTCTTTTCTATTTAGAAGAAACACAGAGGGAAAAGAGCTTGTGATAGAAAAGGGGGAAGAAACCAAGAACTTTGTTTTCCATTCCATGGCTTTTCTTCATTTAAAAATCAATATCACAGGGCTGGAGAGATGGCTCAGTGGTTAAGGGCACTACCGCTCTTCCAGAGGTCCTGAGTTCAATTCCCAGCAACCACATGGTGGCTCACAACCATCTGAACGGGATCCAATGCCCTCCTCTGGTGTGTCTGAAGACAGCTGGTGTACATAAAATAAACAAACAAATCTTTAAAAAACAAATCACTATCCAGGCCTGGAGAGATGGCTCAGCTGTTAAGAGCACTGGTATTCCCAGCATCCACATGCACCATGGTCTGTAACTCCACTTCCAAGGGATTCAATACCCTCTTCTGGTCTCAGTGAGTACCAGGCACCGGTGTGGTATACAGACATACATGCAGAAAAAAACATTCACACACTAAAAAAAAAAAAAAAAAAAAAAAAGATTCAATTCTTTTTAAGAATCAGTAAAGCAACTGGGCATGGTGTGTCAAACCTTTAACCCCAGCACTCAGGAGGCAGAGGCAGGCTGATTTCTGTGAGCTCTAAGCCAATCTGGTCTACAGAAATGAGTTCCAGAACAGCCGGGGGTACACAAAGAAACCCTGTCTCTTAAAAAAAAAAAAAAAAATCAGTATAGCATATAATAATGTAACAAAAAACAAAACTAGAAACAGAAAGTAGTAAAAAGCTAATAGGTTTTAAACATTGGTTTTGTCATAATAACAGCTAAAATTAGTTACACTTTTAAATATAATTTCTAACATAGTTCATTCTTCTTCTTTCCAACAATATAAGGACTGCTTCAAAGAATAGCCTTTGTATTGAATACAACAAAAACAATTTTTCTTAGAGATGTAAGCTGTCAAAGTATGGGTCACATAGCCACGTACTGTGGCCTGAAACAGCTAAGGCACTGAATCCTTCTACATGTAAAATAGAAATGTGATCAGAGATCATGGATTCCAGAGAGACTGAAAAGCTTTAATAAGATACACCTATTGGGAGGCAAGGGAGAAAACCAAGATGCATTAACCCTTTATGCAATCTCAGGACCTTCTATCTTTTATATATATTTTCAGTAAAATGTCTCTCATGCTCAAAGTCATCTAAATTATATTTAATTAATGAAGGGTTAAAATTTTTTTAAGCTATTAAGTCCTCAAAAGCATTAAATTCACATGAATGATTATTGAGCTGTCTTGAAACCTGGACCTCGGCACCCTGACATGTAAAAGTCAAAGAAATTCTCTTTTTTAAGAGGGAAATTCCCAGGAGGAAGAAGGTTCAGCTCCAGCATGAGCGCACACAATGGAATCACTGCTGACAATGAACATCTTTTTCTAGATGTCTCCATATGCTTAAGAGGTTTTTCCCCTAGCCAGGCATTAGGGGCCTTGCTATTCTCTGCCACCAAGAATCTAAGACCGTTTTGAAGGATCCTTATGGAGAATGAAGTGGAATAATGGGTAGCTTTTAAAAATTCAGGAAAGAGAAAAGGGCCTGCATCAGAGTGACCTCCCAAATTAACTAATAGTGGGAGTGTCTGAATGTTGCTGGGTTCTGAACATTAATTTACAATACTCCTTACTTCTGTCAGTCGAAATAAGTGCTTATCTTTCGCTTGACTCATTTATCACCAAAATAACACCTCAAAAGCTACAGCAAAAAGCAATTTACTTCTACAAGAACGTTTAAAATTACACTGGTTGGGAATCTACACTATAGATTTAAAGTCACATATTACACACCACTATTTCCTTACATTAGTCTCTTGAACCCTTCCCCCCCTCCCCCTCCAGGGTTTCTCTGTGTAGTCCTGGCTGTCCTGGAACCCTTTCTTAATAACCCAATAGTAATAAAAGCTGGAGAACCCAGTGTGGAAACTAAGTATCATGCCCATTAGACATTTTTTAAATCCCAAAATTAAATTCATGGGTGACAGATTCCAAAAATGAATGGATACTAAGTTTAACATTTCTCATTCTTCAAACACCCAAAGATTCCAATTGGGAAAAGGAATGTTGCAGTCGGGTTAGACTAACCTCACCAACAAAGAACAGGAGAGCATACACACACACACACACACACACACACACACACACACACACACACACA
>JANHMN010000004.1:134040621-134080457 GCA_030674055.1 Rhabdomys pumilio | reverse complement strand
ACACACACACACACACACACACACACACACACACACACACACACACACACACACACACACACAAAAGCACTGCAGCAGCTGCTGTCTTTTCAACAGACCGCAATTCCCAATTCCTGCTGAGCAACCTGGGATCCTCACTGGGAACCGCCCCCACCTCCCTTTCCTAAAACTCAGGAGTCAAGAAAGTCAGTTCACTGGACCCAAATAGTTAAAACAATCAAAGATAGCTCTTGACCTCTTACACATCAGAGAAGTAGCCACACACTGTGCAATTCATTCGTGTTTAAGGAAACTAATAAAAAAAAAATGTTTTAACAATCTTTTGCATGGGAGTAAGATGGAAAGCTATACTTTACTCCTTTTGTTTTCTGCCGACAAATATTCTTTGCCTAGTTTTGCGCTTTAAATACCCACTCTTGGTATCTTAGTGGTGCTCTGGTTCAAAACTTCATTTTGTTTACCCAAGAGCAAGACAAAAAAAAAAAAAAAATACGCACAGCATAAACCGCAACTTTGTAAAAATGTCACACCCAGGCCAAATGCAAAATCTTCAAGGAGAATTGGGGAATTGGTGGTCTGATTAAACAAGGTCCCAGTGAGGCCAATTCCAAACAAGAATGTTAGCACTCCTAAAAATCACCTGGCGCGCCTTCACTCTCAGGGTGCCCTTTCAATTTCATCGTCCAGGTGCTGAACAGAAGCCCAGTAAAACTAACGCAGACCTTCAAAGATCTCTAGCACGTACACCTGGTGCTGAGATCCAGAACATGGTCACTACCAACATGCCATTTTAAAACCGGGCCTCGCGGTTACTGCCACATCCTGAAGTGGCTTTAGACTTTGTCATGTCTAAAACAACGCCTCTCGCGGAACCAGAAAAAAGCAATATCTTCGCGCACCTATGCAGGTCTCCCCAGGTCACAGATTCTGTGAGTGACAGTGTTCCACAATCCCAGGTGCCTGTGACCAAGGGACGCGCCAGAGTGGAAGGCTCACGGCGTCTCCATGACTCCCCCGCCCCGCGTGCAACTCAGCCCTAACTGGTCGGAAGAAACCCCGCCCCCTTCCTGCCTCTGGCTCCCACCATTGGCTTACCGATACCCGGCAGGTCAGTTCCCGCCTTCCATTGGCTCACTGCCCCATCAGTCAGGCACAGAAAGATTCGGGTCGGTGGGAGGGGAAGGAGTCGGAGGAGGAGGAGTGGGAGTGGGATTAGAGGACGAGGTGGCGGAGGAGGGTGCTCCAGCTCGGGCTCCGGTTTGGGAAAGTTTCCCCTGCCAGTGACAAGCCCTCTAGGCTTGAGGCCCAACGCCACTCCCGGCGAGTAAGGGGCTCGGGTCCCCGATTCCCGCCCCTCAGTCCGCAGGCCCCGGAAGCCACTTGGGGGAGGGGAAAGGGAGGGACCATGGAAGCAGGGACCGAGCCACCCCCGAGCGCGGCCGCGGCGCCTCCAGAACTCCCCCAGGGGCGGGGTGCGGGCGCTCCAGCCCGCGGCGCCGACCCTGGCCGCCTCTGCCCGACCCTCCAGGGGCCCGGAGAGGAGGGTCCCTGGTCCAGGGCGTGACCGGGGCGCGAGGGCCGCCAGGACCCCTCCCGCTTCCCGTGGGGGGGCCCCCCGAGGGCCTGTCCCTGCAGGGGCCGCAGAAGGGGGACCGAAGAGGGGGCGCTGGCGAGCCAACCCGGAACCTCCCGGCCCGCAGCCCGCCTCCCGCCCCCGGCCGTGGCCCCAGCGCGCCTCCGGCACACATGCCCGCACCCAGAAAGTTAAGTCAGGGGCGAGCCCGGCGCGGCGCCGCCGCCGCCCGACCCCGGCTCCCCGCCCCCACCGCGGCCCGGCCTGCGCGGCCCGAGCGCTGCCGCCCCGAAGCCACCCAAGCCCGAGGTCCCCAGACGCCCGAGCCCCCGCCGCCGCCCCTGCCGGCCGCGTCACCTTCACACACCCCCGGCACTTCCCAGGTCCTGCCTCCCCTCGCCCGGCTCCCACCCGTGCAGCAGTGGCTGCACGCCTCCCGGGAAGAAAGCACCGGCCGCGACTGCGCCCGCCGGCCCGGGCTTCCCCCGCCTGACCGGACTGCGCCGCGCAGCCCCGAGGGGGCCGGAGCAGGGGCCCGTGGCACAGCCGCCGCTTCTCGGCCTGGTGCTCACCTCTCGGCCGGCGCCGCGGGCTGCAGCCTCCGCCCGCCTCGCGCTCCGAGGCTCGTCTCCCGAGCTCTCTCGCCCGGCGCCCGAGCGCCTCCTTTCTCTCCCGGGGACTCCGCGTCTTCCCGCCCTCCCCACCCCCCCGGGAGCCGAGTCCCCGGCTCGGCCGCGCCTCGAGGATGGGCGTCGCGGGCTCCGCACGCCCGGGCAGCGGTGCCCGCACACAACAACAGCCTGCCGGGCCGGCGCGCGGCTCCGCCGGGCTGCGCGCAACAAGGGCAGCGGCCCGGGTGGGAACGCTGCGCCCCCCGCCCGCTGCCCGCGAGCCCCCAGGGGAGGCGCGCTTACCAATGTGGCCGTCACGCCGTCAGGTGCGGGCTGCTGTCGGCGCTGACCTCCGCCGCCGCCGCGGGAGCCCAGGCTGCGGCCGCCATGTTCCCGTGTTAATAACTGCTGCCTGGTTGTTTATTTCAATGGAGATCCTCCCCCAGCTCCCTCCTCCTCCCCCTCCTCCTCCGCGGCTCTGCACTTGCGGAGAGAGACACAGACCGCGCGAGCTCGCGAGTAGGGGAGGGGGCTCGGGCACGGGGCTGGCCCGCCCTCCGCCTCCCGGCCGCCTCCGAGCGAGCGCTGTCACTGCTCAGGGGACCGAGCGGAAACTTGCGTTCCGCGCCCCCGAGCGTGGGCCCGGGAACACCGGGGCTACCCCACCCGCGGGGTCCTCAGCATCTCCCTGGCTGGCGAGACTTCAGAGCTCCGAGAGTTGGACAAGATGGGTGGCTGTGGTCTAGGGACCGTGACCTATGGGTGACTGGAAGTGAAGGGAGAGTCAACAGAGGACTCCATGCGAGGGCAAAGGGCAGTGCCCAAAAGAAAGCTAGCAAGGGGGACTGGCCCGGGCCGGGGAGTGGAGACCAAGAGACTGCCGCGCCGCAGACAGCGGGGACGCTGCGGCGAGAAGGTCGCGGAAAACCTAGTGCCAGGATCGCCCCCAGAGGTGCCTTCTGCACGCGCTCAGGCAGGGCCCAGTAGCCAGCAGCCTGCACCTTTCCTGCGCACCTCCGCACCCAGACACTGTTCCGGGGCGCACCCCTTGGCCACCATGTCCCCCTCAGTTCCTTCGCGGATACGCCTCCCCAGTTGCTGTCTCTAACGTCTCTGGAGGGGATGGAGGGGCGTGACCGCGGGAGGCGAACTTACCGGGGTGCCACCCTGCGATTGCTTGACAAAGCAAAGGCTGCAAGGTGTTTAGAAAGACAGGGTGGAGTGTTCTCCGCACGCAGCGAGACAAAAGTTTTGTTTTATAATTGGGGAATCCATTATCAAATCCTCAATGGAGTATTGGGATTGAGGAGACTTGGAGGAGTATTACGTTTAAATGTAGTTTGGTTTTTAACTCTGGAGAAGCAACTTTTTTTCAGTTAGGTATAATTAGTTGAAAGAAGTGAGCAACATTTGTTTGCTTAACGGAAGTTATCAAAATATGACAGGAACACGTTCCCTTATTTTAACTCTTATGAAAGGTCACTTGCCATAGACAATAAGTGTTTATTGAACTGTAACGACTTGGCACTGCGTTAAGTCATTTATACACACTCCAAATTTTAATCGTCAAACCTTATAAAGTAATTGCTATTTTTATACCTCACAAAACATTGAAGCCTAAAGAAGAAATTTTTGTAGAGTCACACAATAAGCAAGGTGAGGAAGATTTGAGCCCTAGTCCATAAATTGCAAAACGTGCTTTTCTAATCGTGTTTTCGAGCTCCAATTTATTATGACAACAAGAAGAGTATAAGCCTGCCTAGCTATAGCTAGAAAATATTTGGAAAGCTGTAACAAATGTTAGCCTTGGGGAGTGGAATCGGGAGGTCTGCGGTGGGTATGGTACTTCACATTTTATTTCAGGGATGTGTCTGGTGTTTGGAATGATTAGTTTTGACCACGTGTTAGCAGTAAATTTTAAGGATTTTTTTTTAATTAGCTAGAATAACTAAATTATGTTCCCCAAAGACTCAAAAGCCTTCACCAACTTAAGGACAGGACCAGGAAATGCAGAGTGTTCCTGTGATCTGTCCTCCTCCACTCTTAACTCATAATGTTTTTGCAGGGAGGTTGGGTTCCTCCCAGGAATGTCCCCAATGCCAGACTTAGATTTCGTCTCCTGTCCTGAATTCTTAAGAGTTAAGAAAAAGACTCTTCTTGCTTTCTATTCCTCCTCTTTCGAGGAGGGCAGATACCCAGAGTCCATCAGTGCTCAGTGGCAACAGAGTTAACATAAAAAACTACCTGTGATGTTTGGATGCAAACAACCAAATCTGTGCTTTCATGCTGTATTACTTGGTACAACTTCTTACTGAATGCTCAAGACACATGACTGTTTCTAAAAAATAAACCAAACCAAACAGCTCTTGGTAGCGCAGTGAGCCCCGTGTCCAGCTGCTGCCACCTTACTCCAGTGGAGCCTGAAGCCTTACTCCAGTGGAACCTGGAGGAATCATAGGACCTTTGAGTTCTGAAATAATGTCAAGACTTCACACCCATGTTATAACTGTGGTGTTTATTTATTTTGCTTATATATGTTTAACTTTGTATTCTTAGAACCAGCCTTATTATCAGTACATCTCTGAGCTGCCTTGAGTAACAATCTCTCCTGTATGTATCAGTACTCATACCCAACAATGATTTCTGGGTTGTAGAAGACTATTTACTTTTGTGCTTGTTTATTAAGTCCTTGTGCCAGTTCAACGAGCACATAAGGATTACTATGTTCTGTTTGTATAAAGCATGTGGCCTTTTTGTGCATTTGCCCTTCTCATTCTCCAGACTGTAAGCTCCTAGGGCCCAAAATCCCCACCCTCGGCCCATGTAATACCCTCTAGCGACTCTTGAAATCACATAGAGTACCAAGTTCCTTACATGTTTTTTTTCTTTACCTGGATACATATGATAAAGTTTATATCTTAGGCAGAGTGAGGGGTTGTACCTAATACAATGAAACAGTGGTAGCTGTATACTATAATCAGTGTTACACAGATTTCTGTAGGCTCACACACACACACCTCTCTTGGTACTTGAATCGTTTTGCTTGAAGGGAACACTTTATAGATTTTCTTGGTAGCCAAAAAGCATAT
Source organism: Rhabdomys pumilio (assembly GCA_030674055.1). Taxonomy (NCBI): domain Eukaryota; kingdom Metazoa; phylum Chordata; class Mammalia; order Rodentia; family Muridae; genus Rhabdomys; species Rhabdomys pumilio. Next base: position 134,075,184 of record JANHMN010000004.1, on the reverse strand, counting down.
ATAGTATGGAGAGGCTACACCAAGGAATGGATTTGGTACAAAATGAGACAGAAGAAGACATTGTGAAATTTCATCTTGACAGAGTAGCAAACAATGTGAAAGTTGTGAGTTTTGTTTCGTTTTGTTTTTTGAGACAGGGTTTCTCTGTATAGCCCTAGCTGTCCTGGAACTCACTCTGTAGACCAGGCTGGCCTCAAACTCAGATATCTGCCTGCCTCTGCCTCCCAAGTGCTGGGATTAAAGGCATGCGCCACCACTGCCCAGCGAGTTGTGAGTTATTTATGAAAAATTTCACTTACTGTTCTCAGACTGTAGTTGACCGTGGATCAGTAGAACTACAGAAAGCAAAGGAACAACCATATCTGCCTGAGTCCTCATGTCCTCTCACCTCATTTGCCAGGGTCTGAATCATAAAACATTCTTACAAAAAAAGGCGTTCCATGTTTTCAAGTATCAATTGCTGAGACCTCAGAATCGGCTAAACATGATGGCCCATGTTTCTGATTGCAGCACTGGGGAGGTAGAGTCACAGGATGAGTTCAAGGCCATCCTTGGCCACATAGCAAGTTTGAGGCCAACTTGGACTATACACAAGGCCCTTTAACATAAGTTTTTAAAAACTAGTTATAATTATTAGTGATCTGGGTATGTAGTGAATCTATGTAAAATGAAAAGGTCAAAAAGGCAGTAAATAGTATGACTTCAGTGATAGGAAGGAAGAGGGAAGCAGAGATACAGGAAGTATGCATATTACTGAAAGGATAACCCAATAAGAAAAAAAGTTAGTATGCACCCATAAAGGGAAAAAGTTGAAATTTAGTAGAAGCAGAAAGTTGATAAGCCATGGATGGATGAATCAAGAAAAGACTCCCCCATACACACTTCCCCCAAATAGCAGAATCATAAATGAAACATAAGCCAGCAAAGGAAAGAATATGCTAAAATATCCATTCAACACTTCAGTAAGAAAATCAATAGTGGGCTGGAGAGATGGCTCAGAAGTTAAGAGTACTGGCTGTTCTTCCAGAGGACCTGTGTTCACCACCCAGCACCCATATGGCAGCTCATAACTGCCTATAACTCCAATTCCAGGGATTCTGACATGTTTACACAGATATACATGCAGGCAAAATACCAATTCAGGTAAAATAAAGTATTTTTTAAAAAAATCAGATGTAACTTAAGAGAAGTATTTCCATTTTTTTAAAAGTTCATGTATACATATATATTGTGAATTGTTGGGAACAGGACATGTGTATGCTACAGCACGTTTGGAAGTCTATGACAACTTACATCAGAAAGTGGGTTCTCTCCTTATACCAAGTGATCCCAGGGATTGAATTCAGATCACCAGACTTGATAATAGCAAGGCCCTTTACCAACAGAGATATGTTGCTGGTCTTTACTTTAGATTTTTTTTCTTTTTTGTGTGTATATGCTCACATGAGTGAGAGCAAACACATTCATGAAAGCCCAAGGTTGACACCAGGAGTTTTGCTAAATGTGCTCAATCAGACTCAACATTATTCATGGAGGTAGGGTTGCTCCCTTGAACCCAGAATGCACAAATAATGTCTTGTCTAGCTAGGCAGTTTGCTCCAGGGAAATACCTGTCTCTGCCTTCCAAGAGCTGGGATTATAGGTGGGCCGGCACATTCGCCTAATATTCCCACCAGTATTGGGAATCCACGTTCCAGTCCTACTCTTTAAGATGGCACTTTAACCTCTGATTCATCTCCCTAGCACTGGTATTTAGACTTTAAAAAATATATATGTATGTCTCATGTAGCCAGGCTGGTCTTAAACTAGCTTGACCTCCCAAAATCTGGGATTATAAGCATAGAGCACCATTCGAAAGCAAGCAAACATCTCTATTTGTGTCTGTCTTCACTTCCATGGTGAACTTCCAAGATAATCAACATTTCCAGCGTAAAAACGAGAAATTCTTTACTGTATTGTGTTAGTTTCTTAGCATACATCATGATGTAATGATAAGAAAATAGAATTGCAAAAGGCAAAATAAGGTAGGTGAATAAATATGACATAGACTATTACATTAAAAAACAAAAAGAAAGTAGACTACTTATTATGTGACCATAAAGCCATCACCAAACACAATTTTTTATAGGTACAATTGGCAATGACTCAAACACAAGAGTATAAATGGTGTTTTGTCATATTTTTTAATGCAGATCTTAAAAAAAAAAATGTAAGGTTGGGCCTGGTATGGCACACACCTTTAATCCCAGCACTCAGGAGGCATAGGCAGGCGGATCTCTTGAATTCAGGGCACACTCAGGGATTCACTGAGAAACTGTCTCAAAAAAAAAAAAAAAAACAGAAAAACAAAACAAACAAACAAAAAAAAAAACAAGACCAAAAAGTCAACTGTAAACAAGCTGGAAGTGGAAGGGGGTTGCAACTGTAATGCAGCCAGCACTGGAGAGCTAGAGGCAGCAAACCCAGAAGCTCAAGGGCATACTCAATTTGAAGCATCTTGGGCTACGTGAATCCTTGTTTCAAAACCAAAACCAAAAAAAAAAACAAAAAAAAAACAAAAAAAAACTGCAGTCATCACAGAAATACACAAGTGAAAAATGGACAAAGTTAGATTTCAACTTGATTATTGAATAAAACATTAACCAAATATTTGATATCTTCAAAACCCACCATAAATAAGTGTTTAGTGTGAGCCAAGCATATTCCATACATTCTTATCTCTAACAGAAGTTGCCACTATATATATTATTCCCATTTTATAGATCAGGAAGCTATGGTCCAGAGTTATTCAATAATGCATGCAGGTCATAAAGCTGCCTTAGCACATGGCTGACAGTGAGCTAAGACCCTGTTCTTTGTATCTTAATGTCTCCACTAGCAAGCAACAAGGTATCCTCACCTTTATCTTCTTATAACAATACCTACAACCTAATACATGCTTAAGAAATGCTCATGAAATGAATAAACAAACTGGCTCCTATCTTACCACACTTATTGTTACTTTCCCACTTAAAAGCATTTAATGATACTCTATTATCTACAGGATACAATTTAAACTCTTAAACTTGCATTAAGATCTTTTTCCACCTGACCCTATTTTTCTAGCTGTATCTTTCTTGCTGCTCCAACAACAAATACCTAATGCCCCAACAGTCATTTTAAGATTCTGGAATCAGGTGTGTTTCAACGATCATACTGCCTGTGTAGACACACGCAAGTTATTCCACATCTCTGAAAATACAGTCCAGTGAGTTGGGGAAGCAGAAGGAAACAGAACCCTCTTTACTCACTGATGGAATTGATGGCATGTATGTATACCAATACAGACAATCTCACAAGAACCTACGAACCACTACGGTGATTTGAAGGTTGCTGGGCATAAGCTCAAACACAGAAGTCAGTTGAATTTCTTTGTATGAAGAAGAAACAATTATAAAACACTTAAGAATAAATTTACTGGAAAATGTACAAAGCCCTTTATAGTAAAACACACACATACACACAAAACCTCAGGTGTGATGGCACATGACTTTACGTTCAGCACTCAAGAGGCAGAGGCAGGAGGATCTCTGTGAGTTCGAAACCAGCCGGGCCTACAGAGTTCCAGGACAACAAGGGCTACACATAGAAACCCTGCTGTCTAAATGTGACAGTGTCAAGCTTTCCCCTAATTATTCTTTACACAGTCTGTCCTGGAACTGTTTGGATAGGAAATATCTCCCAGAAGGAACATGTGCTAACATCTTGGTCCAGCTGGCAGATTCAATACTAAAGAGACCACCAGATCATAGGATTGGTGTCATATTTTGATGGTAGTTTTAAGAGGGAGAGAGACAAGACATGAGGCCTCATGGAAGGAAGTAGGTCACTCCTGAGGGATGCCGGGAAGGGTATCTGGCCCCTAACTCCAGGCGACTGCTTGCTGGCTCCTGAAAAGAGAACAGCGCAGCTCTACCATACCCTTCTTCCACACACTAGGTCTCACCAGACCCAAAGACAATGGAGCTAGAAGACCAGAGACTGAAACCAGAACCAATATACAGTTTTCCCTACTTGAGTTGATATTCACCCAATTCAACCCTAAACAAAATTTCACTTCTTGAGTGAAAATTGATATAATTTGAAAGTGTATATTGGAGCTGGAGAGATGGCTCAATGGTTAAGAGCACTGGCTGCTTTCCCAGAGGTCCTGAGTTCAATTCCCAGCAACCACATGGTGGCTCACAACCATCTGTAATGGGATCAATGACCTCTTCTAATGTGTCTGAGGACAGTGACAGTGTACTCACATACATAAAATAAATACAATCTTAAAAAAAAAAGTATATTGAAGCATTTATCCCCTAAAGTAGCCAGGACAGGCTTGCAGGAGTATCATTTAAATTACAGAAATTTCAATACTTTCTATAAACCTACAAAAGCTAAACAGAGTAGTGATCAACATGTAAGGAGACAGGTAAATTAATGTATCCAAATGCATCAGTTTGAAAAAGCAGGGTTCTCTGTGTAACCCTGGCTGTCCTGGAACTCTGTAGAACAGGCTGGCCTTGAACTCACAGCGATCCTCTTGCTTCTGCCTCCCCAGAGCTGGGATGAAAGGTATGAACCACCAAAGCCTGGCTGCAGTCAACTAACCTTATCTAAATTGTCAAAGCAGAGGAAGGAAGATCAGTGTAGAGAAAAGACTAATCCCACCTCGCTCCTGGAGTCAGAATGAATCTGAGACAGAGCTGAACTTCAACGTTAACATCAAGGGCAGGACATGGCTGCGCTGTTAAGATCAAATACTGCTCTTCACTCAAGAAATGAAGTTTTGATTAGGATTGAATTGGGTGAATTGGGTGAATTGGGTGAATTGGGTGAGAGCTGAGTGCAGCTCTCAGCTCCCACATCAGCAAACTCATAACCAGCTACAGCTGCAGCTCTGGGAGGATGCAGAGCTTTCTGCTGGTATCCACATTCTGTCTTAAAATTCACAAATGTAGCTGGCTGGTGGTGGTTCACACCTTTAATTTCAGCGCTTGGGAGGCAGAGACAGGCAAATCTCTGAGTTTGAAGCAAGCCTGCTCTACAGAGTGAGCTCCAGGTCTGTAGGCCTACAGAGAAACCCTATCTTGAAAAACCTAAACAAACAAACAAAACACAAAAATAAAAATGTACTTTTAAGTTAAAGTCAAATCTATAAAGTTCCTAGAAGAAAATATTGGATAATGTCACCACAGCACTAGGGTAAGGGAAAAAATACCAGATGTGATAGCATGTGCCTTTTATCCTAGCACTTTGAGAAACAGAGAAAGGCAAGCAGGCAAATTTCTACAAATACAGGGCCAGCCTGATCTATATGGTGAGTTCTAAGACAGCCAGGAATCCTTAGTAAAAACCCTGTCTCAAAACAACAACAAAATCCAGTTTTTGAATCTGTTGCAGAAGCTGGCCCTGACTCAGTATGTAGCTCAAGCTGGTCTGAAGCTCATGGTGACAGTCCTGTCACAGCTTCCTGATTTATATGTCCCTGCATATGTATGTGTTATTCATACATGAATTTGAGTGTGAAAGCATGTTTGTATGGAGGTCAGAAGGCAACATCAGGAACCTTCCTTTACCATCTCTGCCTTTGTTTTTCAAGACAGAATCTCACTATAGAGTCCTGGCCTTGAACTCAAAGAAATCTGCTTGCCTCTGCTTCTCCAGTACTGGGATTAAAGCTGTGTACCATTATGACCAGCTACCACCTTATGTTTTGAAACAGGGCCTCTCAATGAACCTAGAACTCCTCAATTTGGCTAGACAAGCTGGCCAGTAAGCTCCACAGATCTCTATCTCTGCTCCAGTGGCCACACCAGCCCTGAGGTTCGGTTTTTACAATCAGCTCTTACCTGGGATCTGAACTCAAGTCTTCATGCTTGCAAGGCAGGGACTTCATTGACCAAGTCCAGCCCCTCAGGGAAGTTTTTCAATCAAAACATAAAAGATACCATCTACAAAAGGAAAAACAAAACAACCCCCAGCATTATATTTATTAAATTTATTTCCAGAAAATAATAAACCTGTTATTTAAAATAATACTAATAGTGAAAAAGCAGTCTACACACTGGGAAAACATATTTGTGATTCCCTTACCAAACAAGGTAGCTACACCTAGATTAAGAAACACTTCCAGACTGACCATAAGAAACCAAATGAGCAAAATGAGCAAAATGAGCAAAAACCTCAGTCACTTTACAGAAGTGTGTGAATAGCTAATTAAACACATGAAAAGATCCTTAAAGTCATTAGTCATCAGAGAAATGATGCAAATCAAAGCCACACTGGCTACCAAACCACACCCACTAGAAATGCTGCTGGCTGACTGGAGGGCAGGGAGCTCAGAGGACAGACAGACAGGACAGATGCCTTGTACAGTTCTAGTCCACAGTTCTCCTAAGTATTCATCAAAGAGAAGTGGAAACATATGCCCACCAAAGTCACATCAGCAAGAGCCTCTAATAACTCACTTATATGCCCACCAAAGACACATTAGCAAGAACCTTTAATAACTCACTTATAGTATTATTTCTTATGGGCTTTGGTAATTTGCCTGCATGCATGTCTGTGTGAAGGTGTCAGATCCCCTGAAGGTGGAGTTACAGACAGTTGTGAGCTACCTCATGGGTACTGGGAATTGAATCAGCAGCCAATGCTCCTGACTGCTGAGCCATCTCTCCAGCCCCAGAAATATTACTTGTAAGAACAGACAAAAGTTAATGGAATCTTACTCGTAACAGAACAAACAAGAGACCTAACTGGAACTAGGAACCATCATTAGAATAAGTAGAGGAACAAAGTATAATGAATTACTACAATGGGGGCTGGAGAGATGGCTCAGTGGTTAAGAGCACTGACTGCTCTTCCAGAGGTCCTGAGTTCAATTCCCAGCAACCACATGGTGGCTTACAACCATCTGTAACGGGATCTGATGCCCTCTTCTGATATGTTGGAAGAGGGCAACAATGTACTCATAAAATAAAACTTTAAAAATAAATCCCCACAATGGGCTAGTACTCAACCATAAAAGGTAGTCAGGTGTATGCAGTAGTATGGCTGGCCTCCTATTTATATGCAGCATAGGCGTAGGCGAAATGAATATACAGCAACGGAAGTTGATACAGTAGTTGTCGGGTAGAGAGAGGGCAGAGAATTTTCTAGAAATGAAGAAATGATCAGGGTGATGATCACATTTGGCAATGATTTCTTGAGTTTTATTGAGTTATAACACAGGGTATGTATATTTTGCTTTGTGTAATTTCTATTGAACAAAGGACTATTGGGCATTTGAAAAAAAAATGAAAGAGTAAGGAGTTCCCCAATACGATGATGTGTGTTTACAACAAGGCTGTAACAGGTGTCATACCAACAGCGAAACATTTGCAGCGTCCTTTTGGAGTTGAGAAAGAAAATTAAGAACTCTATGCCTAATGTTACTATTTGAATTCACTACTGTACATCATGCCCTAGCCAATGCAAAAAAATGCATATGAATTAGTAATGAGGGACTGGGGAGGTGACGCAGTAGGTAAAACACTCATCATGCTACAGTCACAGCTTGAGTTCACATCTGCAGGACCCGCAGCAAGATGGATGCTGTAGCTTCTATCTGCACTCCTAACACCCTTGTGAGGGGATAGGAAAAGAGAAAGGAGAATGCCTGGAAGCCTTCAGGCCATCTAGCCTGGAATATAGAGCATCCAAAAACAGTAAAGAGACCCTAGCTCTTTACTGAGAGGCTGTGCTCTGGTCTCCACATGTACTGTGGTATGTGGTCACACTCACATGTGTGGCATGTGGTCACACATGAGAATGATTAGGGGCATGTGTGCGTGCGTGCACAAATTTTTTAAAATTAATGATAAAAAAGTAAAACTGCCATGTAGATGATATGAATGTTTACATTAAAAAATCCTAAATAATCTATAAATGATTTAAATTTAACAAGATCTCTGGATTATAGACCAACATTCAAAAAGCCAACTGCTGGGCACTGGTGACGCACACCTTTAATCCCAGCACTTGGGAAGCAGAGGCAGGCGGATTTCCGAGTTCGAGGCCAGCCTGGTCTGCAGAGTGAGTTCCAGTACAGCCAGACAGCCAGGGCTATACAGAGAAACACTGTCTCAAAAAAACAAAACAAAACCAAAAAAAAAAAAAAAAAAAAAAAAAAGAAAAAGAAAACGATTACAAAATGAGACCTTTGAAATGTAAAGTGAAAGCTGTCTGTGGCTGTTAGAACACAGTCCAATAACAGAGTCACATGAGGAGATTTCTGAGTGCCTGTGAGAAAGCTCTAAGAACAACACAAGTGACTTCAGTTTCTTCAAAAACACACAATTGTTTTTGGAGCGTACTTTTGTGCCCCTCCCAGCTATAGCAGATAGGAGTGTGTTCACTTCAGATTATTCACTACAGCTATTTTTATTTATTTGTATGCCTCTATGGGCAAACGTGGGTTTGCCACGCGGGACTTGTCCTTGTGATATCCACTTAACTTGGGTGACTCTTCTTAACCTTCAGGATATAAGCTGTCTGATGCTCCGAATAAAGTTGGCTATTGCATGAGACTTTAAACTGCCTCATGTTTAAACCCCGATCTCCCAGGTTCATACCACCAAGTATAGCAGTAAACACACGTCATTCATTGTAGCAGAGCATGTATGACTGATGACTGTAACTCTATTCCTAAGTATGTAATGTATACAGCCATTAACCATAAGAATTAAACAGTTATAGTCATGTTATCTAACTGAATACTATACTGTCATAAAAATAAACTATTTTAACTCCACATAATAATATACATTATATATACATATAAAAATTATCTTGAATCTGGGCGATTATGGCCTACACCTTTAATCCTAGCACTCAGAAGGCAGAGGCAGAGGCAGGCAGATCTGTGACTGGGAGGCCAGTCTGGTCTACAGAGCAAGTTCCAGGAGAGCTAAAGCCACACACACACACATACACATACACATACACACACACACACACACACACACACACACACACACAAAACAACAACAACAACAACAACAACAAAAAACCCTGTCTCCAAAAAATCTTTTTTTAAATCTTTAATAAAAGAATCCAGACACACAGGATTTTGCCACATAGTTCACATAAAACACAAAGACAGATGAAACTGAAAGATGGTCATATCAGGACACTTGTTATTTGGGGAGGAAACAGGTGGTACCCAGGAGGGCACAGGAGAAAGATCTGAGCAGCTGAGAACCTCTGAAGGGAGGCCTAAGAGGAGTCACATGGTCATGCTTATTTAATGAGCCATTTTGTATGTGTCTGTGTAAGGAGGTCCATCCGAGACATGCAGTTTGCCTATGTATGTTAAAGTTGAACTTTAATAATTGTTGTTATTGTGTGCATTTATTGATATTCCCTGACTAAATTGCAGGCCCTTTGAAGAGATGATGTTTTAGATGAGCCATCAGGTAAGACCAGCAAGTGCTCTTAGCTACTGAGCCATCGCTCCAGTCCCTGGTGGGTCCTCTTGTGGAAAAGATTCTAGGCCAGACTTTGCACCTATAATCTAACGTGACTCAGACCTGTTTCATTGGGCTTTTTTTTTTTTCACTTTTAAAATTATGGTAGAACACACATAGCAAAAGTCTGCCATGGTGACCATTGTCAAGTACAGAATTCAGAAACAGTTCAAGCATTTACCTCGCCACACAGGCAACTCTGCTATTCACCTCTGGAACTTTGTCATCAAAACATTCTGGACATGTTAGTAAATGCACCAGGACTCAGTTTCCCACCAAAGCCTTACATTTTGTAATTTTAGAACCTTGAAAAGTATCTGCCAGGGGAAGTAAAACATGCTTAGCCCAGGAAGAAACAAAGTTTTGCCTAAAATCTCCTGTTACAGTCTTCCCAGCCCCACACCCCATGCGTCACACAGGCAGTTCTTCCTTTTGAGTTCTGTGTACAGTATAATCACGTCTTTCATCACATCTGGATTCTACCATCTCTCGGCTTTGTTGTGCCCTTACTCTGAAATTCTTCCTGCCGTCTCTTTTTACTACCATTAGTAACTTTTAAAGTTAGCATGATGTCACAGGCTTCATCATGGCTTTTTCATACATGGCTTTTTTGTACATACCCTCAGAGGTGCTCCTTTGTTTCCAGTCATTCATCTCCTTTGCTGACCTCCCTCCAGCCCCTGATCTCTTGAGGGAAATCTTCCTCCCCCTAAATAGTCTCCCTTCTGCTCTTCTGTCAGGCAAACTCAATAACCTTTCCAACTCCAAGCAGGTGGGAAAGAGCTTTTCATCTACAGTGCAGCCATGTGACCTCAGAACTCACAGTTCTCCTCTGCGCTTGACAGAGCCCCTGCCCAAGTGCTCCTGAGTTCTCCTCATCCACAGATGTACTCCCAGGATGCACACCTATAGATCTCCCTCTCCCTGTCCCCAGATCTCTCGCTCCCTCTCTGCCCCTTCCCCCTCGCTGTTTCTCTGTTTCTGTCTCCCTGCCCTCACACTTTCTTTTCTGGCCCTGGGGATAGAACCCAGCTCCTTGGTTCACTTAGCCCTCAGCCCTTAGCACTATTTTTGATGTCACATGTTTTAGATGACAGCTCTATAAGAATTCTGAGTCCTGTACAAAATTTTGTCTCCATACAAAAATAGGGTCTAACTCTCCACCAATAGATGCAAAACTAAACTTGCAGAAGTCCAGAAAGTTGTGCTTTGTAACCTTTACTTCAAAGCTTTTCTCAAGGAAGAAGAAGAAGAAGAAGAAGAAGGAGGAGGAGGAGGAGGAGGAGGAGGAGGAGGAGGCAACAACCTCTGCCATAGTTACTAATGGACTTGTCATGTATTAACCACCCTTAGACATGGGAGATAAGGCACAAAACTACCACAGATGGCATGGAACAGATTTATTTCCATTTATTAATCCAAACAAAAGTCCTGTCTCTTAATGACACATGCTAGGCACACAATAAGTATTTATCGACTGAATGATTGTGGCTAATGAAACCAAGACATCATGATACATGTGTTTTATAATTCGATGTAATTGACAAAGAGGAATGCAGAGTGTAAAGCTGGCTGGGCTATCAAGGTAAAATATTTTCCTATTCACTATGAAGTAATTCTGGGTGGGAATATTGGATGGTTATGGCCAAAAATCACAACGTATCTGCAACCCAGGTGGCACACTTTGCTGAGCAACTGGTCAGGAGATGGGTGCTGTCACCCCGTGTTCTAAACAACTGTCTACAACTGGCAATTTGAATAAGAAGTGTTCCCTCATATTTTTGGGCATTTAAATACTTGGTCCCAATTGATGGTGCTGTCTAAAGATTTAGGAGGAAATACATCACAGGAGGCAAGATTTGCAGTTCAGTATGCGAGCCCCTGTTTCCTCCTCTGGCCAGCTTGCTGCTGCTTGGTGCCATGTCTCCATCCTGTGTTTTCCTTCGGGAAACATAAGCCCCCCAAAACTACTTCCTTCTATAACTTACCTTGGTTATGGTGTTTTTATCACAACAACAGAAATGTAGCTAATACATTGGGTTTCTTCATCTCAACTCCAAGACATGTTTCAGTTTCATGGAACATTATATTAAAAAGACACAGTCATATCCCATGTAACAGAAGCATTAGTCTGTAAAAACTGAAGTATGTTTTGTTTTACTTTATTCTATTTTATTCGGGTCAGCTCTTGCATTGCTAAACACATATCCCACAGCTGAGCTGTATGTATCTGGGTACCATTTTAAATTCCACCCTTATAAGTACTTTAAGTGCATTTATTCTTTTAAAAATATTTTTATTTAGATTTGAGAGGATAGTTTTCAGCTGACATTCATTCTGAAGCCAAGAAAAAAAGCCAGGTTCAGAACTAAGTCTTTCAGTTGGGAGAGAAGACAGAGGTTCTGGTTAGTCAACAAAATGATGGACTGGGTATTAGGACTATCTTGTACCTTACTGACACAAATTGGTATAGTTATACTCTAATTGTATTTTGAGAGAAAAGTTTTATTTTAACAGGAAGGGTGATATGTAGGAGGAGCTAAGGTGGGAGGAGTACGGAGAGGAAGAGGAGGAATAAGGAGAGGAGGAAGAGAAGAAGGAGAAGGAGAGGAGGATCTAGGTAATGAGAGAGAGAAGGTGGGGCATGGAGGCGGATGTTCACATGTCTCCACCAGTCAAAGATAGTTGATATGTCTAGGTTGGATAGTGGGTTACATTTCTGATTGAGCCTGGCAGTGGTGGTGCACACCTTTAATCCTAGCACTTGGGAGGCAGAGGCAGGCGGATTTCTGAGTTCGAGGCCAGCCTGGTCTACAGAGTGAGTTCCAGGACAGCCAGGGCTACACAGAGAAACCCTGTCTCGAAAAAACAACAACAAAACAAAACAAAACAAAACAAAACATTTCTGATTGATATTGAGCATTACCAAACTTATAAAGCCTTTGGTTAACATTTAAAAAAAATTGTATAAAAGCAAAAAAGGAGAAGGGGGCATGGGATAGGGGTTTTCTAGGGAGGGGAAATGGGGAAAGGGGATGGCATCTGAAATGTAAATAAAATATCCAATAAAAAATAAAATTAAATTAAATTAAAAAAAATATTTTTATTTTCTGTGTATCTGTTTTTCTTATATTCATGTATATGTACCATGTGTGCGCCTGGTTCCCAGAGTCCAAAAGATGGTGTTAGCTCTAATGGAAACCCATGTGGATACAGGGACCAAACCCTGGTCCTCTGCAAGAGCAACAAATGTTGGTAACTGCTGAGCCATATTCTTCATAGTACCTATGACTACAATTATCCCTAGTATGATTTGGATGTGTTCCCCAGAATTCATATGTTGATATCTTAATCTCTAAAGTCCTATGTGTTTGTTGCTGAGGCCTTTGAGATTAAGCATTACGGATACAACAAGGCATGGGTGAAATCCCTGTGATCAAATGAGTGTGGGAACTGAAGACTAGAGCCAGCAAGCTTGCTGTACCTCACCAAGTGATACCCTAAGTCACCCTCAGACTCTCCAGCATCTCCATCTGAAAGGATGCACCATAGAAGGCTATTTAATTTTAACTTTCCAGCCTTCAAAATGTGAGTGAAATGAAAACTTATCCTGTATAAATTGCTCAGCCTGTAGTACTATAATAAGAAGAAAGAAAAAACAAAGCATAGAAACAGTTCAGACACACCAAAATGTGTGTTTATCAGAGTCCTTCAGAGAAATGGAGACAGATGTACACACATTTTATATATAATATATGTATATGTGTGGAGAATGGGCAACACACTTTATATATAACATGTATGTATGTGTGGAGAGAATGAACAAGCCACCAAGCCAAAGATTTGCATATCAAGCCATTCAGAGATGAGTCAATAGTTGAGGAACGCCCTCAGCGTGAAGAGTAATCTGCTTTCCCCAAAGTCTACCGATCTGAATGTTAACCACATCTGAACATCTTCCATATTTTGGAAACATCTAGAAAACTATATAACTCAATGGAGTGCAAGTTGGTGCCTGTACCAAAGCAGTCCACACCTTCTCAACTTACTTAGCACTCACACTCAATGCTTTGAATCATACGTACTCTCTAGACAAAAACATCAGCAATGTCACACTTCTACTTAAGACAGCTATTCTCTGTGCAATCTCGCATATACATACACATACACACTAATGTAGAAACATTGGTGTGGGTCATACTTTTTCATGACCTGTGACTTGAATCTTGAATACTGTAATACAGGTAAGTAACTCTTAAACAGTGCGATGAAAAACTAATACATCTCATTTTAGATGATAAGGGGATATAGGAAAGAAACCACAAAATTATTCCTTATGTACACATTCATAATAAAACAATAAATACCTATAACATTTGTGGTCCTAATTCTGACATTCATTGGGTAATAGAAGTTAGGTCCCCCCCCCCCCATTTAAAAAAATTTCTTGTGTGCTGTGTAAGGGTTTTAGGTCCCTTGGGAATGGAATTATAGACAGCTGTGAGCTGACATGGGAGCTGGAGATTGAATCCAGGTCCTCTGGAAGAGTAGCCAGTGCTCTTAACCTCTGAGCCATCTCTCCAGCTCCAGAAGGTAGATTCTTACATCCACCTTCTTCTAAATCCTATTGCTGCTACTCAACAGGTGCCTCCCTTCAGTGGGTCATGGTTCCTTACCTGACAGGACAACCCAAATGTCATTCATGAAGAATCTAGTTTGCTACTGGTTGTGCCCAAATTAAATTATATTTACCATGGACTTTGAATCCAGGGTGTGATGCCCAAAGGGGTACCCGAGTAGATCTCCTATCCAACAGATATAGTCCTCCTGGACTTCCAGTCTCTCTTTGATAATCAGGATCTGTTGTCCTGTCTGTGCTGTCTGTGCAGAATATTGACTCCTTTTTCTGTCTGTTAATTCAAGGCTTGAAATGTTCAAAGATGGTGACTTTACTTCAAAGTTGATGTTAACTTTAATTCATGGAATCAACGGAAACAACCTTCTTTGTAATTATGATGTAATTGTCAGTCAGACCTTCAAACCAGGAAGCAGAGGCAGGTACATCTCTGTGAATTCAAGGCCAGCCTGTTCTACATAGTGAGTTCCAGGCAGCCAGAGTGACGCGGTGAGGCTCAGCCTCAAAAATAAAAATCAAACAGACAACAACAAACAAACCAAACAGACAACTTTATTATCAACTTGACAGTGCTCAGAGTTTTGACTAAGGAGAAAACACTACCCTGAATATGTGTGGCACCATCCTATGGGTTAAGGTCTTGGACTGAATAAAAGGATAAGACTAGCTGCTTTCTGCTTCCAGTTGTGGACACCATGTGATCATCCACTTCACACTCCTCCTGTGACGATTTCCTCACTATGGTCGACTATACCTTCAAACCATGAGCTAAAAGCCGGGTGGTGGTGGTGCACGCCTTTAATCCCAGCACTTGGGAGGCAGAGGCAGCCGGATTTCTGAGTTCGAGGCCAGCCTGGTCTACAGACTGAGTTTTAGGACAGCCAGGGCTACACAGAGAAACCCTGTCTCGAGGAAAAAAAAAACATGAGCTAAAATAAATTCTTTCTTCCTTAAGTTGCTCAGGCATCTTCTCATAACAAAAAGGTTAGTGATGAGACCTTAGATTAGGAAACCCTTTGGTGGTTGACTAACCCTTTTACAGAAACTGAATATTAGATATGCTATATATCAGATATCTGCATTACCACTCATAATAATAACATGACAGTTATGAAATAGCAATGAAATGATTTTATACTTGGGGCCACCACAACATGAGGAGCCATATTAAAAGGCTGAAGCATTGGGAAGGCAGAGAACCACTGGATTAGTGATGCACACATTCTGGTGAATAGGAAGTAAATGTATTTGTTAGTGGATCTTAACTAATGGAGTGGCATCCTATGAAGTCCCTCCCATCCCCCCTATGAATCCTGAACTGTGGATCTCAGCTCTGAGAGAAACAGGGCAGCTCTGTGGTACTGTCACTCAGCGAGAACTATTGCTGAGTCTTAGAAATATCCTTCTGCCATCTGCTTCAGCGTAGTGGGGAACATAGGAAGCTCAGGGAATTGCATGGATGTGGGCCTGTGGCTGTGCTTCATTGACCTTAAAATGACTTCCGGCATCAGAGGAAAGCTATGACCAGGAAGATACCTAGGTTCGGTGACAGCCCGTATCCCCATATCACTTAGTGGATTCAGGGCTCATGGTGGCAACACAGACTCCCAACCACAAGGAGACATAGCTGGGGTTCCAGTCTGCCAACAGTAAAGAGCAAGGCCAGAGTCTCAAATAGGACACTGTCTTTGGTGATCAGCCAGCTACTTGAGAGCAAGGTGAGGACGTAAGACAGCAGCACGTCCTGGCTGGAACAGACAGAAGCTGGACAGAGATATATCTTTTCTGTACACTGTACTGGAGTAAAAACTACTACCATGGGGTTGATTTTGCTAAGAAATACTGCCTGCTTTGCAGAAAGGTATATGCAGCAATGAAATAGCAGCTTCAACAATCGGACATTCCTTTATAAACAAAACCCCCACTGTCCTACTAATGATACATTAGTTTTAATAAGTATTCTCTAAAATGCAAAATGTCCTATTCAAAAACGATTGTTGTTGATAAACAAACTACCAGCAATGTGGTCTGACTGTAGCTATGAAGAGAAGACTGTATGGTTCTTACCAGTGTGTGCAACTGTTCCTCAGGGCCAAGCTGAGAGGGTTGTGGTCCCCTCAGGCATGATTTCAGAGAAGAATCTATAGTACAATGGGATTTTCTGAAACTTTATAAGGAACGAAATGCTCATATTCTCTTTAAGAAGCATCCTATTGCATACTGAGAAAATGGCCCAAGTGTATCTGCCTGGATTGCTCTGTTGGCTCCTTCTCGATTACTTCTAGATTTTTATGCTAAATTTTAATGAGAAACATTTTTGCAATTCTTTGTTTTTTTTTTTTTTTAATTTAACAATCCAAATCTAATGTTGCAATACTTTATGGAAGATTTTATGTTGGATCTGTTCACTTCAAATATAATGTTTTTTTAAAGTGATCTAAAATGATCTCCTTTCTATGGCATGCTCTGACTACTCAGTGAAAATGTGTACGGTTGGATCTATGCTCTTATGCATAATGTGTTTTCTTAAAAGTTTACAACGAGTTTTCTTGCTTTTAAATATATGGAGGCTGGCAAGATGGCTCAGCAGATAATGTGGGGTCTGTTGATCTAAGTCAGTCCCTGGAGTCCATGTGGTGGAAGGAGAGAATAGAGTCTGGCAAGTTGTTTTTTGACCTATACACACACACACACACACACACACACACACACACACACACACCACACACACACACACACACACACACACACACACACACACACACACACACTGAGTAAATACATGTTTTTTAAAATGTCAATACTGTGATATTCTTAACTGTATTTTCACTGTAGCTTAGAATAATGATTTTTTATTCACAGTATTGTTTTTTCTTCTTTTTTGTTTCTTTGTTTTGAGAGGCTAGCTTCAAACTCCGAAGGTAGCTGAGGAAGGCCATGAGGTACGCTGTGTGGGTCAGGCAATCGCAGAGTTGGGACATCCAACATGCTTGAAGCCAGAAGTCAACTCAGAACTGTTCATGATAGCTGTTAGTCTGTTTGTTGTTCTGAGATAGGGTCTCATTATGAAGCCCTGTCTAGCCTTGAACGAAATCTAGGTTGGT
Source organism: Rhabdomys pumilio (assembly GCA_030674055.1). Lineage (NCBI taxonomy): Eukaryota > Metazoa > Chordata > Mammalia > Rodentia > Muridae > Rhabdomys > Rhabdomys pumilio. The sequence goes on along the minus strand of JANHMN010000004.1, from coordinate 134,057,911 downwards.
CTGGAACTCAGATATCCACCTGCCTCTGCCTCCTGAGATTAAAAACCACTACATATGGCCTTCAACCTGTCTTTTGGAGACACTTTCTGTGTGGTCCAGGGATGCTCCTGGTGCTGTGAGGTACTGTTTCTCTCTACTTTAGCTGATAAGCAATTGCCCTGCCTTAAACTTTCTATCATCATCCACCTTCTGAAAGCCAGGATTACAGAGCGGCACCCCCTTTCCGAACTGCTGGGGATTCAATCCGAGGCTTCACCCTTTGGAGAAGAGCACTTCTGTATGTGAGCTGCTCCCGGCCCAAGTCACGTTCCCACATCATTCTCCTCTACCCTAGTCTCCTCTTCTCTGCATAATGTTTCTCTTTCATGGTCTGTCTCTCCATCTATTTCCTCGTATTATTATTTTTTCTTACCTTTAATATAACTCAATGACTATCTTTTCCTATAATTCAAAGTAACATATATCAAATGAACCTTTATCGTTTTTTGTTGTTATTGTTGTTGTTGTTGTTTTTTTTTGTTTTTTGAGACAGGGTTTCTCTGTGTAGTCCTGGCTGTCCTGGAACTCACTCTGTAGACCAGGCTGGCCTCAAACGAACTCAGAAATCTGCCTGCCTCTGCCTCCCAAGTGCTGGGATTAAAGGCGTGCGCCACCACCGCCCGGCAACCTTTATTGTTTTGTGCCAGTGGTTAGCCGGCTACTCTGTCATTCCAAGGTGCCCTCTAACTTGACTCAGTGTCAAATAACTTTGCCTTTGTTGTTGGTACCTCTATAATAGTTGAATGCTTCTCATGTTCCTGTTAAACACTAGTCACAATAGTTTTTGTTTTGTTTTTTTCTGGTATTGAGAATGGAAATCAAGGCCTGGTCCAGGAAAGACAATGGTTTCATCACGAAGTTAATTACTATAGTTTTTAAAACTGATTTTGGTTTTAGGCACAACGGCAGACACCTGTAATTCCAGAAGTCAGAAGACAGGATTGTTGCAGGTTCAAAGATAACTTGGTCTCAGAATGAGGCCCTTTCTTAAAACAAGCAGATGGTGGGCAGCAGGAAAGAGCTAACCCTTGACAAGGGAGTTTCTGGTGAGCTGGCCCAGAGCAGGAGAGCTGGCAGGCTGACCAGCTCAGATACTTCTCAGGCCCAGATCCAGGGCTTTGAATTGGCCCACCCCAAATATCTACCCCATCGGTGAACTGAGCGCGTGAAGAAGCTGGTGCTACAGATTCCAAACTACAGCATCTCCAAGACACTGGTCAACGACAGGGTATTCAAGAGGAGTCCCAGTGGTATTTCAGGATTGATCGAGTAGCAGAAGCCAGAGGCCTCAAACCAGACCAATGACTCACTGCCATGAGCATTTGCAAGCAAAGAAGTGTGGACAAAAGGGTACACTGTGGGACACACCGTGACATACTACAGCTTCCACAATGAGATATTTTTCCTGTGTTGGAGGGCGTGGTGCAAGGGTAGAGGGCAGGTATGAGGGGAGGAGAAGCTGAGTGGGATTGAGGTGTATGATGTGAAATCCACAGAAAATAAAGAAGTCGAAAAAGCAAAGCAAAACAAAACAAGACAAGCAGGCAGACAGGAGCTCCAGGAGCTGGCTTGGGAACAAGGCAATGGAGGGATTGTGCGTTCACTCACTCAGCTGGTAGAGTGCTTGTCCGACTTGTGGGAAGGTCTGGGTTCAATGCACAGTGCCACCTGACACTAAAGGCTGTGCTGCCCCTCACTGAGAGTAGCACGGAAGAGGTAGCATTAAGGAGGTAGCATTCAGGAAGCATTGGCTTCAACTCCAGCCACATAGAAAGTGGGAGGCCAGCCTCCTGAGATCCTGCCCTCTCTCTCCCAAGAAAAAGAAAAAAAGAAATTTAGTAGTATGCTTGGAATTAGGTCTTAGCATATTTTGTATTCAAGCAAAGCCCACATCCACCCTTTTGTTGGGCACATAGAGTTTGTGATTGTATTTACTAGACTGCTTTTCCTCTTGCTACTAGATTGCACAGCTTGGGTCTAAATCCCTACTGTAGGCATAGTACAGGTTTGGAGGGTAAAATTAGTGTTATGATTTCCATGATCTTGTCCAAAGAAAGCTTGCTCTGCCAACTCCCACTGACATCAAATGAAATTTCTTTCACAGCTGCCATGCCTTTTACTCTCTCAAGCACACTTGTTTTACAACAAAACCTGGTCAGAGACAACAACAACACGTTTATTTTAACCCATTCACAGAGACAGAGGCCGCAGTCTTGGCTGGAGAGGAAAGTGCGTTCTGTTTCTGGAAAATGAAGTTAGGCACACCTCTCCCTTCATAGCTCTGATGTCAGGGCAACTCTGAGAGGCTGTGTTCTGAGACAGACATGACTGATGGCACATTCTAGAAAAACAAGTGGAGAAAGGAGAATCCCAAATGATTGCTACTGACAGGTTCTTTGCTGGGGAGAGAGGTGGTAAGTTTGAAAGAGTCCGACTGTCCCCTTGGGAGGATGGGATTGGGGCTAGAGGAAGAGAAGTATCTATTGTCTTTAAAAAAAAACTAAGAGGAAAAGATCATAAGCACTCTTTAAAGACACAAACTTTGTAGAGGAAGGAATTTAAAATTTAAATTTTCAAATGAGGTCAGAGATTCCACAAATGCTAATAAAGGGGCTCTGTGATTTTCTTGAGTTATTTTCCAGAAGTGCATCCCAGAGGAGCCCATAGTGAACAGCAATCAGGCTGGGGAGTAGAAGAGTTGCACAGAGACCCTCCAAGGAACATGGCTAAATATATATCTAGGCAGGCAAATAGCCAAATGTAGTAGGTATATATTTGGGCTAATATTCTAAGAGGAAAGCTTTGATGAAGAGTCTTAATCGGTGACTAGAGAGATGATGTAACAGTTAAGAACCCTTGCTGTTCATGCAAAGGACCCAGTTGAGTTCCCACAGCCTTTGTTGGATGTCGCCACAACCATATGTAACTCCAGCTCCAGGGAATCTGATGCCTTCTTCTGGCCTCTGCACGAATTGTATGCACACAGACGCAAGCAGATTCATACATATACATTAAAAATACCTTTTTAAAAGAAGGGTCAGAACTTCCAGAAAAGAACATTCTCGACGTTGCATAAAGAAGCATCCGAATAAAGCAAAAGTCACATGGCAAGGCAACTTCTTTTAGTAAAAAGAAATGTGGGTGTCAAAACACAAACTGCTAGCAAGCACACCGGAGCAGGGGTTCACTTAGCTCATAATTTTAATACAGTTGATGACTGTGTTTCAGCCCATTGGTGGGAGCTTAACCTCACAACATGATTCTATTATTCATATTATCACAAAGGATGTGAATGAAAGAAGAAAGGCTACTGCTTCAGGTCATCCAGTTACGGAATACAGCTGAGCTTTTGCATAAACAAGTTCCAGCAGGTTGGGGAGATTAAAAGATGTCCATCGAAGTTTTACAAGATGAGGAAGATTAATGGAATATTTGTCCTTGGGGGGCTCACCTTTGATAGAAAACCGAACTAACTAACTAACCAACTAACTAACTAACTAACTAACCAACCAACCAACCAATAAACAAGAACACATCTTTACAGAGCTCAAGAGGAGGAAAAAATGTTTGGAAGAATTTGCATTATTCAGATTTATGAGTACGTTTAATTACCACATAAAAACAGCACGTCTCTTTGCTTGCATGCGAGTCATTTTACATGTCTGTAAAATCAGAGAGTAGAAAGTTGAAGGGAGTTAGTGAGCGCTCCCTGCAAGGTTCTGCACAAAGTCTAAGTTTACTCTCAGCCTCAGCATAAAGGTGGGTGCCCACGCCATTGGTAATCTGAAGCTGACACGTCTCATGTTTGTTTCACTGAGCTAGGCCCCTATAACCTTCTGTGGTTTTTAAAAATACAATTTAGCATTCTTTGTATATACAATTTTATATCCTTTGTTATTTAATGTCTTTCCTATGTTATATGTGTTATTAAAATGTTCTTTTCATAGTAGCTATACTATTTTCAATATATGACTGTCTTATAATGCATTAACTTCCCTTTACCTTGGGTTAGGCACAATATATCCTGATGTGATTTTATCTCCATTGTACCTCCTCATTCCTTCTGCTTGGCTCCCTGCACATGCGAACATTTCTTCATCTTTCCTATTTAAATATTCTGAGAAGCAGAGGTCATAAGATAAATGAGCACTTTCTGTTTCTATCACAGACATAGAGATTCATAAGAAGCAAAGGTGAGCCTGGGCAGTGCTGGCACACGCCTTTAATCCCATCACTCCTGATACAGACGCAGATGCAGTCGGATCTCTGCATCCAGACCTCCCTGCTCTATAGAACGAGTTCCAGGGCAGCCAAGGCTACACAAAGAAACACCATCACAACAAAAACAAAAACAAAAAAAAAACGGTAAAAATAAAAGACAGAAAAAGAAGCAGCAGAAGCAGCAAAGGTGGGGTTAGAGCTGGGACTTCACCTTTAAAGCCTTTGTTTCTCTTTCTGGGGACATCAGGTAATACACAATCTCAGCCCCAGGGGTCCAATATCCTTTTCTAGACTCCACAGGCATCTGCATCCACACATACACACACACACACACACACACACACACACACACACACACATACACACAAGCATATGTACACACTAAGTTTTCAAACATATAACAAAAGTTTGGAACTGATGGAATGGCTTACTTGCCAGAAAAGCTTCGTTATTTGAGTTCAGTTCCCAGAACCCACATACAGGTGGAAGGAAAAGACTGCACATGTGGGTCTCAGTGTGCATAAATGTGCACAAGCACACATATACACATTAAACAAATTATTTTCAAAAGGATGTGTACAATTAAAAAAAAGCAAAGGTTTGCTCAACTCACAATCTAGGGTTCTGGTAAGGTCAGGCTAAAGATCCTACATGCTTATAGAATTCTGCAGACTCCTGCACCAGTACCACACATCACGTGATGAAAAGGGCACATGCCAAAGATAGCACCAAGTTGGCCTTGGGACAGGGCCATTCTCTGTATGACCATCAATATGTGAATGAACTAGCTAAATGTTCTCTTGGCAAATTGTAACTGGTTGTTTGTGGATGATCTTGCCATAAAGATGGGGAAGTAACTTGTGACGTGAAAGGTCCTTGTAAAGGTTGTCCTAAGTAAGTCATCACTTATAAAGCTAACTCATGTATCTGCTTTACGGAAGGAGCCATGGAATAGGACAAAGACAGATAGCATGGTGCCTGGATCTTAGCTGAGTCTGACCACTTCCTACAAAATGTATAGAGTCAGTGGGTGGGGTCTGGGGTTGTAGCTCAGTTGGTAGGGTTCTTATTGAACATGCATGAAGCCCTGAGTTCAGATCCCTGGGTCTGATCCGAAGTACCATATAAACTGGGTAGAGTGGCACACACCGGTAATCCCAGCACTTAGGAAGTTGAGGCAGGAGGATCATAGCCTACATCATCTTTGGGCTACAGAGTTCAAGGCTAGCCCAGGCTACATGAGACTGTCTCAAAAAACAAACGTAGAAGCAAAAACCAAATGGGATGTGCTCTATTAAGTTTATGGACACTGTACAAAAAAGCACTGTGGACTGTAGTCGATAGCCCTATCTAATCACCTTAGAGCGTTCACGTTCCATGCTTGCTAAGGTGAGTGACTGATGGGGTGGATGGATGGCATCCTCCAAGGTGAGTGATGGGGTGGATGGATGGCATCCTCCAAGGTGAGTGACGGGGTGGATGGATGGCATCCTTTATTTGTACCCTTAGACAATGCCAAACAGATCTTGACCAACAATGCCAACTTGAAACTTGAATTGTGTTGCAAGGGTGCCCGTGTTGTGAGAAGCAGATGCTCTGCTTGTAGAGGCGCTGGGATAAGCACATCAAGCACATCCACAAGGTCAGGCTTTGCTGAGAGAACATTTAAAATCCAATGTTGCTGATTTTGAAATGCTGTACCATGTTTGGGCCTTATCTCTAAATAAGAAGGAAAGAAGGAAGGAAAGAAGGAAGGAAGAAAGGAGGGAAGGAAGGGACAGCCATCTGGAAACCAGGAGATAAGGAGTTCCTGTGATAGCACTGATTCAGTGAGCACTCCTGCTTTCTGGACGGCATCTTCACTAAGCATGAAGTCTCATTCAGCCATTACACTCTCATCTCATCTCTAAGAATTACCCGGAGTCTCCACCGTCTTCTCTGTGACCCCTCAGCACTCTCTCTATGGCTACACTTGAGAAGCTGAAACACATTCTGCTGTGGACTCCCACGTCATTCTGCCTTCTTATTTTTCTTTCTCCATTCCTCTTTCCAGTGCCAAGAACTAAACTCAGGGCCATGAGTGCTAGGCAAGCTTTCTACCCCTGAGCAGATTCCTCAGCTCCAACCTTAGTCCTAAGGCCCCATTGCTATACACAAACTGTTCTAGAACCTTCCTGTCATTCACCTAGACCAAATCCTCACTTCCTTAGACATTTATATTCATATTTATATACATTCACATTTCAGTATGTATAGGTACTTTCCCCTGCTTTGTTAGACCCTCAGGACATGTGCTGAGAGGCAAGGTGGTGGATCTGGGTATAGCCCAAAGGCCTAGAATCCCAGAGCTAGGGGAAGTGGAAGGAGGAGAATCAATTTGGGACAGCCTCAGCTTCAGAGTAAGTTGGAGTCTAGCTTGTGACAGCCTGTCTTTTTTTTTTGTTGTTGTTGTTGTTGTTTTTTTTTGTTTTGTTTTTCGAGACAGGGTTTCTCTGTATAACCCTGGCTGTCCTGGAACTCACTCTGTAGACCAGGCTGGCCTCAAACTCAGAAATCTGCCTGCCTCTGCCTCCCAAGTGCCGGGATTAAAGGCATGTGCCACCACTGCCCAGCGTGACAGCCTGTCTTAAAGGAGTAAAACAAAACAAGCAAACAACAAAACAAACAAACAAAAAAGAAACTAGGCCCCATCTTTAGTTCAGGATTAATGAAGGAAAGTTTGGAGATAGGGAAGGAAGATAAGGGACTTGGAATCACTAGTTTCTTGAAATTTCTCTGCTTATATGAGCAGATCTCAAAGAGAGAAGAGTCTATTCTAGACCAAGTAAGAGTGATCATGACCGGGGAACACAAATTTAAGTTACCCCAAACTCCATGTTCCACTGTGGAAGCATTCTTATGGATAGTAATAAATTAAAATACTTTTCAACTACTCTGTTGGCAAGAGTAAGTAGGCCGGCCATTAGAACAAATCAGAAAAACCTCAGCTATAGACCTTCCATGCTGTCTGAGGGTTGGCAGAGACTATGGTTGCCTTAAGTGAATACATTTCAAGAGGTTTTTAATCTCTTAGTCACATGTTAACTCTGACATAGGAATGGACACGGAATGTTTATTTAGGGGACTAAAGATATCCCAAGATAAATTATAATTGGGCTCTAGACCTGCAACATTCCATCGTCTCCACATCACTGAAGCTCTATGGTCAATCAGCCTTGCAGAGGTTTCCCTAGAAGATGTAGTAACTTTCTGGGACTGTTGTTCACAATTCTCCCTGTTGACCAAGCATCACAGCCACATATTATCTATTAAATATTATAATACAATATTCCTTGTAGCTAGAAAGGCTTATTCCTAGGATCTGGTGTAGAGGAAGCTACAGAGCAGGCAGGAGAACAGTCTCCAGGAAACAGAAATATCTGGTAAAGCCCTTAAGGAAGAAACACCTAGAACGATGCTATTTTTATTTGACCTATTTAATCAAATAAGTGTACTGGTGCACGCCTTTAATCCCAGCACTCTGGGAGGCAGAGCCAGTTGGATCTTTGAGTTTGAAGCCAGCCTGGTCTACAAAGGAACTCCAGGACAACTGGGGTTGTTACACAGAGAAACACTATCTCAGAACATCAAAAAAAAATTACTTTCTCTTATTTTTGCTTGTTTTTTTTTTTTAAGTTGGATATATGGATATAACACTCATGTGTCGTGACAGCCATAACTCTAGGAGAGACTCGTCTATTTTATACCAAATGTTAATAACAGGGTTAGGAAGACGAGATCAGATCTGTCGGCTGCTAGAAGTTTATAATTCTTATAGGTATGACCATGTCTTCTGGACTTAATGGTTAGAAATGAAGATTGGATTCTAGAAGGAGAAACACTGCAGTTTGTCCATTCCCTTTGAATCAACAGGTTACAAATCATATTTAATTGTTTTTTTTTTTTTTTAAATCCCAGCTCTTTGCACACTAGGACATTTTAGATACTAATTTAATCAAGAAAATTCAGTACTTAAGATGTAAACATATAAATGTTGTTCTTACTGGAGATTAAAGTTTCTTTTGTAGTTTGGATAAGCATTAACCCAAATCCTTGGCTGTTTCTGGCTGGAGTAAGTGCAGTTAAGGGCACACTGTTTGTTAAAACCTGAATGTGTCATAGGACCTTCTGCAGTGTTTAATTAGCTTTATATTTACAATGATACAATTGTTTGGGGCCCAGTTATTAGAATATGTGTGTGTGTATTATTTTTTTCTGTTGCTGTGATAAAACACATGGCCAAGGCAACTTAGAGAATGAAGGTTTTATTTGTGCTCATGGTTTCTAAAGGGTTGAAGTCCATAATGGTGGAACCAGTGGAGAAGCAGATGGCTGGCAAGCCGGGAAGGCTGGAAGCTGGGAGAGCTGAAGGCTCATATCCCATTACAAACAGGAAGTAGAGACTATAAATTGTGACTGCAATGTGACTTCTGAAACCTCAAAGCCACCTCAAATGCCATCCTTCTCCCAGCAAAGCCATACCTTCTTAGTCCCCAACAGTGCTACCAACTAGGGCTGCAGTACTCAAAGACCTTGGTCTTCAAACACCACAATAGGTGTGTGTGTGTGTGTGTGTGTGTGTGTGTGTGTGTGTGTTAGACATTTTTATCAAAATCTATGTATATAACATTAAATGTTGGTGCTGGAGAGATAGCTCAGTGATTAAGAGCACTGACTGCTTTTCCAGAGGTCCTAAGTTCAATTCTCAGCAACCACATGGTGGCTCACAACCATCTGTAATGGAACCCAATGCCCTCTTCTGGTGTGTCCAAGGACAGTGATAGTGTACTCATATAAAATAAATAAATAAATAGTTTTAAAAAAAACATTAAATTTTATAGCTTAATGAATTCCTTATCTAATGACTGTAGTGATTGTTGCTTTATTTAAGCTATTGCCATTTTAAGATTTAATGGGACACCTAAAGGACACAAAGATATGATTTTAACAGTTTTTAAGATGTCCAGTATAGCCAGGCTTATATGGCAGCATGTATTTATCAGGCTTTTTAACACATCACCAAAACATTCACATTTATGAACATGCACATGTGCATTTTAAATGGGGCATGCCAAAGATAATAATTTTGACACACAATAGAAATATTCCAAAAGAAAAGAATGGCCACAGATTGTTAAATGTGTTTTTGCACAAACAATATATGAATGCTAACATCGCAGCCATACATGACACCATCACGTGGTATATAGGTACATGGAGTGATAAGGTAGAAATGGGGAGATAAAGGGAGAATGGGGAGGGGGAAGGGGAGGGGTAGCACCAGGAGAACACAGTGTATAGAATCAATTAAGCAGCGCTTGTAGGGGCTCACAGAGACTGGACTGACAATCAGAGAGCCTGCATGGGTCTGAGCTAGGCCCTCTGCATATAGTTATGGTTGTGTATCTTGGTGTTCTTGTGGAACTCCTAACAGTAGGAGCAGATGTATCTCTGACTCTTTTGCCTGCTCTTGGGACCTTTTTCTCCTACTGGGTTTCTCACCCAGTCCTGATATGAAGGTTTGTGTCTTGTCTTATTGTAACTTGATAGGCAGTGTTGGCTTGATATTTGTGACGGTTTGTATATGCTTAGCCCAGAGAGTGGCACTATTTGGAAGTGTGGCCTTGTTGTAGTAGGTGTGTCACTGTGGGTGTGGGCTTTAAGACCGACCCTATTCCTAGCTGCCTGCAGTCAATATTCTGCTAGCAGCCTTTAGATGAAGATGTAGAACTCTCAGCTCCTCCTGCACCATGCCTGCCTGGATGTGGCCATGTTCCCATCTTGATGATACTGAACTGAACTTCTGAACCTGTAAGCCAGCCCCAATTAAATATTGTCCTTTATAAGACTTGCCTTGGTCATGGTGTCTGTTCACAGCAGTAAAACCCTAAGACAATATCCCTGGGAGGTCTGATCTTTTCTGAAGTGAAATGGAGGCAGAGTGGATCTGGGGTAGAGGGGAGGGAGGAGAGAGTGGAGGCTGAGGAAGCTACACTAGGGATGCATTGTATGAAAGAATTAAAAAAATAAATAAATAAAAAGGAAGATGCAAACTCAGAGAGAGAGAGAGAGAGAGAGAGAGAGAGAGAGAGAGGAGAGCCAGACATTAGTCTCAGAATTAAACCGGTCTGTGATTTAATATTATTTAGTTTAATAACAAAATATTATTTTATTTATTTTAAGACCCTCCCTTTAACTCATATGTAATTTGTATTATTTCAAAGTACCAATCTTATTCTTTTTCAGTGATTTAACATTCCAATTAAAGCAGGCTGCCCACTTGTGATTTAAAAGAGGAACAAAACCTAAAAACTTTTATTGTCTAAGACTTTTAGCTAAGCACAAAAATAAATAAATAAATACATAAATAAATAAATAAGATAATAAATGCTATCCCTGGAGAAGAAATTTATTTTATTAAGGTTTTTCTTTTCTTCTTATATTTTTCATATGTGTCTGTTGAATTAATACATGAACCAGCCGGGCGGTGGTGGCTCACGCCTTTAATCCCAGCACTTGGGAGGCAGAGGCAGGTGGATTTCTGAGTTTGAGGCCAGCCTGGTCTACAGACTGAGTTCCAGGACAGCCAGGGCTACACAGAGAAACCCTGTCTCGAAAAACCAAAAAAAAAAAGAAAAAAAAACAAAAAAAACAAACAAAACAAACAAACAAACAAACAACAAAAAAAAAAAAAAACAAAAAAACCATGAACCGAACATCAAAATGTCTAGGATATAAAATATCCACTTGACTTTCTCCTAACGTTCTCCTAATCTTCACATGCGGGGCAAGCAGTGTTGGGGCATTGTGTCAGATCAGAGTACTGGTGAGTTTAACCCAAAATGGTTTCCCAGGTCTGAACGCAGGGAAGCAAGCAAAAACAAATGTCTAGACTGAAATGTTTCCAAAGAAAGCAAACAAAATAGATACCTTCAACCAAATACTCTGAAAGCAAACCCCAGACAAAAAGGTAGCTATCAAATAGGATACTTAAATAACCTCAGAGTAAACAAATGAACCTTCCATCAGATCCAGGGAGGGCCAAAAGAACTCAACACAACCCACCAGAGGCGACAAGGCAGAGGGCTAGGATGTATGGTCCGTGCCTTTACCTCAATTTCATGACTCCGTCTGTGAAATGTGGTTTATTGTCAGGGTGCCTATGTTGGGGGTACCTGCTAATGCAAAGACACAACTTTTAGCACAAAAGGGATAAGAGATAATTTATTTTGGAACCAAATGAGTGATCATGACCCAGAAACACAAATTCAAGTTGCCCCCAAAGTCCATGTTCAAATGGGAAAGCAGTTTTATGAGGATTTCATAGTAACTGAACAATGATGGTCATAAATCAAGGTGATTTTTTCATTGACATTGGTGGGAACATTAAGTATGTATTACAGTGAACCTGAGAAATCTCAGCTACAGGTCATATGCTCTCTGATGACACAGGCTTTGGGTTGGCAGAAACTATTGTTTTGTTAAGTTTGACTGGGCCTTACTGTGTAGCTCTGACGACTTTGGAACTGTGCAGACCAGGCTCACAGAGATCTTATGACCTCTGCTTCCCAGTACTTTCTATTACCAATCACCAGTAGTTAGTTCTGACACAGAGAAAGGCAAGGAACAACTATTTAGGAGACTAAAGATAGCCCAGGGCAAACTGTGGTTGGGCTTTGGGCTTGTAACACTTAGTACTCCGCAGCAGGGACCTCAGTTCAGTCAACCAGCCACAAGAAGGCTCTGTTTTAAGGTGAGGTAGCTTTCTGGGAACTTGGGTTCACATGTGGATTAGCAAATATTTGTAAACTTTTTTCTTTCTTTTTTTTCTCTTCTTTTCTTTTCTTTTCCTTTTCTTTCTTTCTCCCTCCCTCCTTCTCTCTCCCTCTCTCTTTCTCTTGATCTCTCTCTTTCTCTCTCTCTCTTTCTTTTTTTGTTTGTTTGTTTGAGACAGGGTATCTCTGGGTAGCCCTGACTGTCCTGGAACTCACTCTGTAGAGCAGGCTGACCTAAATTGCAGAGATCTGCTTGCCTCTGCCTCTCGAGTGCTTGAATTATAGACGTGCACCACCACTGCCCAGCAAAAGCTTTTTTCTTTAGAACAAAAACAAAACAAGAAGAAAGAAAACAAAAAGAAAGAAGAAGAGGGAGTCATAAAAAGAAGAGTTAAAAAATTCAGGCTCAAATCCTCAGTGCTCACAGCAGCTCGAGGGCAGCTCTTCCCTTCCCCCTTCCCCCAAACCCTCTTCACTTGGTGACTTTTGTGGGTGGAGATCAAACGATTCTTTCACAGGGGTTACCGAAGACCAACAGAAAACAACAAATATTTACGTTATGACTCATAACAGTAGCAAAATTGCACTTACAAAGTAGCAAGAAAAATAATTTTATGGTGGAGGTTCTCAGCAACGTGTGGAACTGTATCAGAGGACCACAGCCACAGGAAGGTTGAGAAGCTCTGCATTATTAGAGAGAGTTTCATGAGCGGCAATGGCCTGGAACATTTCTCAAGTGCCTGGGTCCAGGGTTCATCTGCTCATCCAAGCACTGGTCCAAGGCCTGGTCAGAGAGGGGGATGCACATAGATCCGACTCCTCCAAGGAACCATCTCCATTTCCTGGACCCTTTTCAAATATAGGTTTTTTTTTTTCATGGAGTAAATAGAGGCAGAGAGGAAATTTTAGATGCTAGCTAGATACATAGCAAGCTTTCTTCTCTCCGTACTTAGATAATTTGTGCCTTGTGGGCCAAGAAGAGCCATGACCTAGTACTTCCTGCTGGGAAATAACAGGTTTGGGAAGTCTACCAGTGTTTCTCATCCGTGAATGATAAGATGAACTAACTAAAACGCTCTTCAAAACACTGGACACGTTCCAGAGGGAGCAAGCATGTGCAAGACATGATCCTACCCATGCTGACACCGAAAACATTCAGATCTAAAGAAACCAAGGACAAAATAACTGCCTTTAAGAGGGAATGGAAAGCTGAATAGGCACAGAGGAGGAATTAAACAGTGTGTGTATTTGATCTCTATAAAGCACCCTACAACTACATGAAATGGTACTGAATACATCCGTTCCAAATGATTTCATTACGGGTACTGGGAGATGTACTAAAACTGACTAAGAGTTCTGGAGAAGATGCTTGTGGTTTTATGCTTTGAGAAGTCTCCCATGTCACTCCAGCTGGTCCCCACAACTGAAAATTTGAGTGTATTTTATTAGACGGTAAAGCAGGTGCTGATATTTTTAAAGGTGGCCTCCGAGTTGGCAGCTAATAGTTCTTCATTTTCTCATGGAGGAGGGGAGAACATTTCTTTAAAAACGTAAGTTACTGAAATGAGAAATTCATCGAAAATCAACCTGAGATAGGATTCTTGTTTTGTTTAGAGACAAGGTCTCACTCTGCAGTCCAGGCAGCCTGGAAATCACTCTGTAGAACAAGCTGCTACCAACTTGTGGCCACCTTCCTGTTGTCTCTCAAGACTGGGATTACCGTCATGCTCGGCCACACTGCGCTGAGACTTTAAATATACAACTTTTACTTTCAAGAGGAAGATTAATATCTCCAGGTAGGTGATGTGTTCAACAGAGGCTCTCCTTACATCAAATAAATGAGACACGATACCTCCTCTTCATCTACCAATCTTACACCTATATAGAAGCCATCCAATTACTTAGATTAAGTTTCTTTTTTCTCCTTCTCCCTCTCCTCCTCCCCTTTTGTTGATGTGGGGTCTCACACTGCAGCCCTGTAGCCCAGGCTGTCCTGGAACTTGCAGCAATCTCACCTCAGGTTCCTGAGAGGTATGCTTGCTGGATGAGCCACTGCACCAACCACTTGGACTAGCTTTATGTGAATGATCATCAGCAAAATGAGTGTCTTGTAGCCCATGTATTTTCCTCCCCAAACAGAAGCACGTAGCTCAATAGCATGCTTCCAGAATGTTCTAAGTGCCCTTACAAACCATGTCATTAGGGAAGCTGGAGAGTGATAGCCCACTTTGAGGTTACAGTGAGAGGTGCTGAATGCAGTGCTGAGCACTGAAGAGCCATGAGGGATCCTAAATTGATGCCATATTCCAAGCAAAACTCTTCAGCACCATGCCAAACCACTGGCTTACTACACTCACTTTCTAGGAAGCCAAACCAGGCAAACATAACCATGTTGCTGTGGCTTTCCCAGCTGATAGATGAGGTATTTTAGTGGAATAGTCAAGTCACAGTCAAGGATCAGTTTACCCAAGTTCCGTGAGCCTGGCTATGTGAAGGCTTTTTTTAGTGAAAGCAGGGAAAAAAAAGAACCTTTAATAGTTTGAGTGCAGTGCTCATTTTTACGATTTTAATTGTATTTGTGTACTTGTAAGTGTGTGCTTGTGTGTCTGTTTGTATGCACTCTTGCAAGCAGGTTTCCGAGGAGGTCAGAGGAGGGTGTTGGGTCCTTGGAGCAAGAGTTACAGGCAGTTGTAAGCCGTCCTACCCAGGATGTGGGAAGCAAATGCTGGTGATATGCAATAGCCGTGAGTGCCCTTAACCACCGAGACATTTAACCCTCAAATACAGTGTACTTAAATCTCTGGCTACAGTGATATAAAAACATTCTGAGAAAAGCATGGTGCGTAGGACAGAGTTGATAATAAAGATTAACATATTTTCTCCTGGGGCTGGCAAGATGGCTCAGAGTTCAGAACACAGGCTGCTCTTTTGAGGACCCAGGTTCAATTCCCAGCACCCACATGGCAGCTTATAACCCTCTGTAACTCCATTTCTAGGGGATTGGTGGTCATTACACAGGCATACATGCAGGCAAAACACCAATGCACATGAAATAGAATGAAAGCAAGCAAGCAAGCAAGCAAACAAGAAAGAAAGAAAAAAGAAAAGAAAGAAATTTTCTCTCTCAAAATGTTAAGATATTTTGTGATGTGTGATGTGCGCACAATCGCGCACGTGTGTGCAAGTATGGAGGCCTTGGTTTATGACAGGAATCTTCTCTTCTTCCTCCTCTTCCTCCTCCTTCTCTTCATATTATTATTGTCATCATTATTATTTTGTGTAGAGTCTATCACTTAATCTGGAGCCTAAAGATTGGGCCAACAAAGGCCCTGCATTAAAATTTATGCTGTTTTCTAGGTTAAAGCTACCCGATGCACATGGGTCACATTATTCTGGCACTGTGATAATTGGCAAGTCACTCTGAAGAACCTTATTTGAAGTCAGTTAGCTGGCTCAGTGGGCATCTTAATGTTTCTATTGCTATGGCAAGACGCCATAACCAGGGCAATTCTTATAAAAGAAAATACTTAATTGGGACTGGCTTTATGGAGGGAAGTGTGGCAGCATGTAGGCAGACATGGTGCTAGAGGAGCCAGAAGAGTTCTACATCTGGATTGACAAGCAGCATAAGAGAGTGACACTGGGCCTGACTTGAGCTTCTGAAATCCCGAAGCCCACCCCAAGTGATACACTTCCTCCAACAAGGCCACACCTATTCCAATAAGGCCACACCTCCTAATAGTGCCACTCCCTGGTGACCAAGCATTCAAATCTATAAGCCTATGTGGGGCATTCCTATTTAAACCACCATAGTGGGTAACGGTGCTCACCAACAAGTTTCATGATCTGAGACTGGGACTCACATGGTAGAAGAAAAGAAGCAACCCTCCCAGATTAACCTCTGACCTCCACGCACACACCAAGGACAGAATTAGTTACTTTCTCTTGCTGTGAAAGGAACACAGCAGCCAAGGGAACTCACAGAAGGAAGGGTTTATTTGGGCTTATCCTTCCCTGAAGATAGTTCTGCAGTGCGGCAGTGAAGGTCACCTAGTGCAGCAGAAAAAACAGCTGAACACTCAGTTTTGAACTTCAAGCGGGAAGCCAAGAGAAGTGGAATTGCCTCAGGGCTTTTTAAACCTCAGAGCACACCCAGTGACAGATGTCCGCTAGCAAGTTCACACCTCTTGAGCATACCCAAGATGTGCCACCAAATGCCCAAGATGAGGGACATCTAATTCAAACCACCATAGAACTTCACAACAACCATACCACCACACACAAAATAAAATAGGTAAGTGTTAAAAAAGAAAGAAAAGAAGAAAGAGAGAAAGAAAGGGAAATAAATTGTTTGACATCTTACTCTCCTTTGATGAAGGGTTTAGACTTAAATGCATTAAGTGTGAGCAATGTGTGAGTGTGAGAAAATGTGCCACACTGATACTAACTAGTTAAGTGACTATTCTAGATAACACATGTGCTTTCTTGCTTTTGCCTTCTTGCTCCCTCTCTGTCCCTTCGCTCCTTCCCCCTCTTTCCTCAATCCCTTCCCCCTCTCTCCAACCTCTACTCTTCCACCTCTCTCTCTCTCTCTCTCTCTCTCTCTCTCTCTCTCTCTCTCTGCCTTTCTGCCTCTACACCCTCTCAACTCCTCTCCCTATACCCTGAATAAACTCTATTCTATACTGAAAAAAAAAACCAGATAATTACATGCAATGTTTTTATTTTATTGTTTTGCATGGGTGCTTTGCCTGAATACCCAAAGAGATATACCAGAGAGGGCAAAGGAACTGGACTTTCAAACGGTTGTGGACCACCATGTCGGTGCTAAGAATTAAACTTGGCTCTCCTGGGAAAACAATCAGTGCTCTTAACCACGGAGACATCTCTTTAGCCCCAGTTCTTTGGTTTCTTTTTCTTTTAAACTCACTTTGTTGTCTAGACAAAAGCCCAGGCTGGCTTCAATCTTTCTGTTTCAGTCTTCTAAATGCTGGGATTATAAATGTGACCCACCACATCCAATTGAGGTTTTAATTAATAAGTGCCAAATACACTAACAACAGGGTTAAAGTTTAACATAATAAAGATATTAGCCAAATGTTATTTGCATACTCAAACACAATGCCTGGTTTCAACAAGTGTTTTGTTTAATGTTAAGGTCCCTTATTATTATTATTATTATTATTATTATTATTATTATTATTATTATTATTATT
>JANHMN010000004.1:134003489-134035202 GCA_030674055.1 Rhabdomys pumilio | reverse complement strand
CAGAATCCATACTTAGGTCAAAGAACACAGCTCAGAGCCGTGTATCAAAGGTGGCTTTGGTGGGGCACATATGCCACCTTAGAGTCTCCAATTCAGACACTTTATTAACTAATCAAAAATGTCTTACTAGCCTCAACCATTTAGGGAATGGGTGGTCATTAGACAACATCCCCACTGAGGTCAGATCATAATGAGTTTCAAAGTATAAAATTTTGAAGGCAGAAGCGATGAAACTCTGAGTTTCCTAGCAGCACTTTGATTAAGACTAGAATATAGATTCAAAAAGGTAAAGAATCACAGGTGTCAGACTTGCTTGATGACTGATTACCAAAGATCTCTAGGTTTCTGGGCTGGGCAACAAGGTGAATAAAGCTACCTAGTTTGTAAGGGGACACTACTTCTCAAAGAGGGGTGTGTGTGTGTGTGTATGCGTGTGTGTGTGTGTGTGTGTGTGTGTGTGTGTGTGTGTGTGTGTGTATGTATATATGTCTGTTGTGAGACAGGGTTTCTCTGTGTAGCCCTGGCTGTCCTGGAACTTGCTCTGTAGACCAGGCTTTGGGATGTGCTGAGTGTGACTTGCAGACATTGGGATGGAATGTCCATGAGGCAGGCTGATCTCTTGTGATATCCAGGAAGAACCCTTTGCTAGAAGAGAATCACATGCCTGTAACTACAGTGGTCAAGAAGAAGAAGCAGGAGGATCATCGATAGCTCAGTGCCAGCCTGTTCTATATAGCAATTTCAAGTCCAGCTAGGGCCATGTACTGAGACTCTGACAAAGGAAAGAAAAAAGAGGAGAAATTCTTGCTAAGTAGATTCCAGAGTTGAGTCTGGTGACAAGGCTCAGAGAGTAAGTAATTGCCCTGGCTACCTGAGGGCAATTCTTGGAATCTACATAAAGGTGAAAGGGGGTAAACAGAGTCCAAAAAGTAGTCCTCTGGCATCCACACAGTCTTACCCATTCACAGACACACGCCCCTCCACCAATAGTAATAGTAATAATAATAATAATATCAGATTTAAGTCATTAAACAAATCAGACACATTAGCATATTTGATGTCATTAAGATCGCAGGATGAGATTGCAAGGCCATGTGACAGATGTTTACGGATCTAATGAACAAGTAAGTAACAGGGGAGGCAATAATACACAGCTAAGACCCAGCTAAGTAAGAATTCCTACATATTCAGAGAAGTAGCAGAATAAACTGAATCCATTCTAGCACTTTCCTTAAGTGTTACTAGAGGACTACTGAAAACAAACAAACAAAATTAATTAATTAATTAATTAATTAATTTATTTATTTATTTGTTTTTTTTTTTTCAAGACAGGGTTTCTCTGTGTAGCCCTGGCTGTCCTGGAACTCACTCTGTAGACCAGGCTGGCCTCGAACTCAGAAATCTGCCTGCCTCTGCCCCCCAAGTCCTGGGATTAAAGGCATGCGCAACCATCGCCCGGCTACAAACAAAATTTAAATGCAGGAAACACCACAGTGTTGATCTTGTTGTTTTGTTTGTTTTTGTTAGGCTTTTTTTTTTTTTTTTTTTTTGCGAAGTCTATAATCGATTACTTAAAGGAAGCAGACCCACTATTTTGGAATGTGTTTGTTACAGCGGATGGAATCCACATTGCTTCAAGGCTAACAGGCTATATTATCAGTGAGTTGTGGGCACTACCCTTCCGCTCTGGCCTCCCAGGGAAGGATGCACAGGTGAAGGCTGAGAATGTTACTAAACTCTAGTCAGAATTCCGAATCACCAGCCCATGAAGTCTCAACTTCCCTGTTGCCTCCAAGTAAACTTTAAGATGTAGTTCACTTTACTAATTCCTTTTTTTTAAAAAATTTAAATACAGTTGAGCTGGTGCTCTGCTTATGCATTGTGACATTAATAACAATGGTGTCGGTGAGATTCTCACTCGTTTGTTTTTGAGACTCCAGGAGCTCAGGCCTCACACTCATGGTGCACTGGAGGACAGCTCTACTCTCCTCCTCCTCTCAGCTTTTACACAAGCACCCAAATGTTTCCTTAGAGCTTACATCAAATGCCAGGAACCTTCCCTGGCTGTTCTTTAGCCTCCATTTTCTAGTAGTACAAAATAATGGGTTTCATAATGACGGTTCCTAATGCAAATTTCAGGGTGATTTGGTTGTTTTAACTCACTACCCTCTTCCAGCACCCCTCCTCAACCCTGGTGTTTCCCATATCTTTTTTTTTTTTAATCTTGATTCTGCAATGAAAGAAAAGATAAAATGACTTTCCTGAATCCAGCTTGTTTCACTGAACGTGGTAATCTCCAGCTCCACCTACTTTTCCTACAAGTGAAAACCCCATTCTTCTTCCTAGCTGAAGAGTCTCTCACTATGTGTATGACTCGAATCATCTTTATCTGTACATGGATGGGCACCTTGGCTGCTTCTATGTCTTGGCTTTTGTGAATAGTACTGCCAATTCCACAGCCCACTGGCTCTGAGATGTATGCCAATCCTTGGACACAGGCATCTGCGTCTATCATTTGATCATGGCTTTGATCAATGTCTCTAGTGGACCATACACTCCTGGAAAATACCAAGAAGTATTTTTTCACCCTTAAGTTACCCGCATCTAACAAAGAGTTTAATACTGACTGCATACTCAGTAACTAATTGTAGAATGAAAAAAAAAGAATTAATATAATTCATGGAAAGCAAAGAGGTTCACACATACAAACGCATGTACAGACACACACATGAGCATAAACACAGATGAGCACATGTATACACACATAAATACACATATGCACCTATGAGCACAAACACATGACATAGCACATACATATAAATACACACCAAACTTATATATGTGCAAACATACATATACATATGTAGACACATAAACCTACACATGTACACATCTGCACACATGTTCATGCATATATATGTTTAGAAATTCGACAAATCTGGTTTGACTGAAGAGATAATTTCCCAATTTCTTTTAGCTTTATTACATTTTATCATTTATTTTTGAAACAGGGTAGCTTTAGACTTGCCGTGCAGCTAAGAATGTCCTGCAGCTTCTGATGCTCCTGCCTTTACCTTACAAGTACTAAGATTATCGGTCTGTACCACCATACCTGGCTTAAATGGTGCTGCCAACTGGATCCACAGCTTGGTATGTGTTAAGCAAGTACTCTAAAAATCGAGCCACGTCTCTAACCACAAAAGTCCCTAAATTTATCCACTGAGGCCATGATGACATAAACACTGTACAGACCCATTTCTCTGCTGTAACCCAATGTACTCAGTTTTCCCACATAGAAACAATACATCAACGGACAGACTTTGCTACTGAACATGTCCCTTCTGAAACACCTGAAGTCTCTTAGCTTATTGTGCCCCTGCTAGAAAATAGTACAATGAATATTTATCAAATATTGTTAGGAGGAAAAAGTGAATCAGAATTGACTTGACAGCCTTGTCGGTTGTCATGAGCCCATGGGTATTCATTGTCTGTGTACATGATAGTTACATTTCTCATGGGTTGTTTGTAATTGATGTGACTCTCTTTCTACTGCAGTGACATTCAAAGGATGGGCCAGGATCAAGCATTCACAGGAAAAAAAAATGAGTCATCAAACCACCTAGATCACCAGAAATATCATTTTCTGTAGATGAAACACCTGAGAGGTTAGATGCATTTCCCACTTTTTATTGAATTGTTTCTAATTTGTATACACCTTTAATAGCTTAATATCACCATGGTAACCATATTCCCTATGTATGATTTGTTTTTGCTGCATGCAAATTATCTGAAATCAATGTAGGATTTAAAATCATTGCTATACCAGTGTCCTCTAACTGTTTAGAGGACGCCATTCCTTTTGTTTCTGATTAGCATTTCCCCGGCCTATGTTTTAATTCAGAAGTTTCTGTTTAGCATCCCCCCCGCATGTTTTAATTCACAAGATTCTGCTTAGCACATTGTAATTCCAAACTCTTATTTGTTCTATGGTTTTCTTTTTAAATCAGTTACATTTTCCTAAAGTATTCATTTTTTTCTTACTTTATTTTATTTAATCATGAAATTATCTTCTTTTATTTGACTTTATATTAGAATAGTCCAATATATCATATTGACATCACCAAAGCTAGACTTATGTACAGCATTTACTTAATTGAACCCTTCTGGCTTGCCTTGTTCTATACTTAAGCCACCATTATGCGATGCTATTTACTTGATTTATTGGGTTTGGCTTACATGTTTTATAAATTGTGACTGTTGGGAAAATTTTAAAGAGATTGACTTGGCTTGACTATGGAGTTTTGTACTGAGAACTCATTGCCATTCAAGCTCCATTTATTTAAGGAGATCCATTTTAACAAGGGCCTTGATCTAGGAATAAAGAATACTGGCAGCGGCTGGACAAAGACTCTCTTCCAATCCTAGCTTTTCTATCCCAACATTAGGATTTGGTTGATGTCTGAAGTGTGTGTGAGACGAGGCATCGATCAGGGCGAGGAGCTAGAATCCCAGTCACTTAGTGTCAGAAAGTCTGAATGGGGAGTATTATGTGGGGACTGGGTTTAGACCAGTCTCTATGTTGCCCTCTTTCCATTCAGAAATTTGGGTTTCTGCCTAAGTCCTTCACTAACAGCCAATGTTCTTTCTCTAAAGCCACCTTTATATAAAGCGGGTAGAGTCACAGTTACCTCATTAATAAAGTCTAGTGGCAAGTACTGTGCATGAGTCCTTCAGTTTCTTCTGATGAAAAGGACTAATTCAACATGAAATACTGATGTTGCTTTTTTAGATTTATTTTTAATTATGTACATGTGTGTGCATGTGGGAGTGGGTGGAGTGCCCGGAGGAGGCCGAAGCATTGATCCTTTGGAGCTGGAGTCACGGGCAGTTGTGAGCAGCCTGATACATGTTCTGCAGTGGAACAGAACTGCTCATTCTCCATAAAAGCAATATACACTCTTGACCGCTGGGCTTCCCTTCAGTCCCTGATGTTTCCTATTTTCTCTTCTTTGTTTGTTTTAATCAGAATTCCTAATTCCGTATATCATTCGCTCTACTTATCAAGACCTAGACTGTGACACAGCACCCAATACTATAGGCATAGGGAAAGAGGCAAACCACACCTTAGTGAAGGGCTAATGTAAGCCCAGAGCTTCATGATGGCAAGACCTGATGTGACACCTGAATACTAGTGACACAAGACCACTCGAGGCTGGCTAGGATAGCACAGCCCACTATGATGACACTTAGAATATCATCTCAATTATGAGCCTCAAAAAACTGTCTTCTTCCATTATGACCTCTCTGGGATCTAGGTATGGCCATTGCCATACCCAGAAAACCCCGAAGACAACATAGGAACATAAAAATAATTGGAAAATCCACACACATTCCTGGAATTCTCTGCCTTAATTCATGAGTAACTATCCTATTAGTTTGTCCATACAGGAAGCTGGCCAAGAGGCCACCATGGAAGTCTCTTGAGAAGCTCACATTTAGCTCTTGAGTGTGTGTCTCTGTCCTCTGATAAGCGTCCTCTCAATTTTTATCTTGTCTGTGAATTCTTTTGGTGGAGAGAGGAACCTAGACCTCAGTGTGGTCTCGCTGTCATCCCCAGTCCATCACTGCTACGAGCAATCGCTGTGCTAAATGCTTGAGAGTCCCAGGTATGTTTAACATTACTGCCAGGAAGGAGCTCACAGATGCAACACGGAATAGGGGCATTTAGGAGTGGCGCTTAGCTATTACTACCCAGGCAGTTTGGAGGATGGGGGTAGTGGGAAACATCACCGGAGAGGAAGTGGGTTGAGTCTTCTTAGAGATCTGTATCAATTCAAGACAGAGAAGACAGTTACTGGAGGAGAAAGAGAACAATGAAGATGTGATACCTCACACAAGCAGTCACTCAGCAGACACTGCCCAAGCCGGTTCTGGGTGCTCAAAGCAGAAGATACTAGAGAACACAACATTGCCACAAGAAGTCTACTGTCCAGGGGAAGTGAAACCCACTAAACAGATCACATAAATTCTATACTGTTGTTTGGTTTCTGACCCCAGGGGCAAGGTACTGAAGTGCATATTTTACATATCAAAGTAGACCTGGCCTCCTCCAGGTTCTCCCAGCATCCCTCAGTCTCAACAGTGACATACCCTGCCCCCAACCTGGAACTTTCCAGCCCAGGGGCTGAGCTGCCCTTCCCCCAGAGGCTCTTCCCTATATAATCTAGACATTTTGTTCTCTCTCTCTCCCTCTCTTTCCCTGCCTCCCTCCTTCCCTCCTTCCCCTCTCTCCCTTTTCTCCTTTTCTCTCTGCCCTTTCTCTCTTTCTCTCCCTTCCTCCTCCATGGTGACTTCCCTGGCCTCGCTCCCTGGGGCCAGTGAACTTTCCTAAGAGCATCTTCCTGATAAACCAGCCTTTAATATAATCTAATCTGGCTTGAATTGGCTCATTTTACCATCTGAGAAATAACTTCTCACCTGTAAGGAAAAAAAAAAAAAGATCACAGGGTAGCACAAGGCTCAGAGGAAGAGATCCGGATACTACAGGCACCCTTCAGCACAACATCAGGTCTGCCACATACAGGCTCCTACTGGCTGCTCCAAGAGAGCACCTTCTGAAGCAAGACTGCTTATGGGGTGGTTATCACTTGGCCTCTGTGTGTCGGAAAGCCTATTGTTTGCCTATCTGAGACGTCTTTGAGGACCTGGTATGCCTTGTGCTCAGCATCTTAAGATGAAGACACTGCATCAAGAGAGCAATCTTTTCAGGACAAACAGGGCTGAAAGAGCCTCTGCTTATCTCCTTGGTATCACACCTCCTTGCCACATGGGAAATGGTACCACATCTTTTCTGGGACCTTATGAGCTGTGCTGGTGCTCAGCCTAGGTCTGACCCAATGCATGTGACTCTGCACAGGACCTGCTAGTTAGTGCTTCAGCGTCCCTTCTGTACTGACACACACTAGTCTTTAGCACACATGCACAGAAAGCTTTACTCGGTACCTGTAGGTGAAGTTTATTTCCAGAGTGAAAGAGAGCATTGCTTAGCCTTGTTCAGCATTTAGGCCTACATGTTTGGGTGTGTGTGTGTGTGTGTGTACAAATCCCTCAAGCACTACATCCCAAACCCCATTTTGACCTTGGTTCTGACCTCAGTAGAAATGGAAATCGCCATGCCTCTTGTGTGCCAACTCCAGACAGTAGTTTTGAAGTGCTTCTTCCTGAGCTCATAATTAAGTTGAAAAAACCTTCAGTTAGACAAGACAAAAATTTCTTGACTTAGAAAAATTCTCTGATTTAAATAGCACATGCCTAATTGTGGAATAGAGGGTCAAATTCTTCCTCTCAACAGCATTTACCCTCTTATGATAATGCTTGGCCCACAGCTCTGGCTGGTTTGCTAACAGAAGGGACTTCAAGATGAGGGTTGCAGCCCCAACAAAGGAAGGCTTTCCCCTCTGCCTTGAAGTTTTCACAAACCACTGGGCCTGGTCAGTTCTGCCGAGGAGTGATTTAGACTTGACCTGCGGCAGGAAGGTCCCTCTTTAGACTTTTTCAGAGGTATGACTTTACCTGGAGCACAGTTCCCAGTGTGGACTTTGGCCACAGATAGGACTCTAAAGAGCCCAATTTTATTATCTTACAGTGCCCCAAATAAAGACTGGGATGTTGACTCAGAAGGATCATTACACACACACACACACACACACACACACACACACACACACGCTTTCTTTTTCTTATTCATGTTTATGCGTGGGTAAGTGTTTGTGGTGGAGGCAAGATCCCCTGGCACTGGAGTTCCAGGAGGTTGTGAGCTTCCCAGTGTGGGAACCGAACTCCAGTCCTCTGGTAGAGCAATGCATTCCTAAGAGCTGAGCCATCTCTGTAGCTGGCCTACAATCTTCCTTTTTTGTGGTACAAGGTTCAAACTGTACATGGTTAACAAACATTCTACTACTGAGTTACATGTTTCACCCCCACAATTCTTTTTGCTAACAGAAAAATGGTAAATAGAAAATGTTCAGGCTTTTTTCAAAAACATTTTAAATTAACAGCCATAACGCTATTAATTTGTCCTGCAACTTAAGAGTTGTTATCTTGCCTGCAGTGGTGGCACACACCTTTAATCCCAGCACTTGGGAGTCAGAGGCAGGTGGATTTCTGAGTTCGAGGCCAACCTGGTCTACAGAGTGAGTTCCAGGACTGCCAAGGCTACACAGAGAAGCCTTGTCTCAAAAAACCAAAAAAAAAAAAAAAAAAAAAAAAAAAAAAAAAAAAAAAAAAAAAAAAGGAGTTGTCATCTTTAGGCAAAGTTGGTTTCCTCATGATGGGGGTGTGTGTGTGTGTTTTCTGTAACTTAACAGACACAACACTTGGCCTCAGGCAAAATCTCCTTATAATGCTGTGAATCCATCCTGCGCATGCCCACAGCAGTTCATCTGCTCCTCTGGAAGTTCCTCATGCCTGGAGGCTCACCTTGTGCTTTCCATTGGGGTTTGGTACGCTGTCATTTCAAGGTTCTGTTCAAGTCTGAGCAGCTCCTGGAAATCCCCTCTTTGTCAGCTGGGCTCACGGAGTCTGCTGCTTCCCTCAGTTCTGTGTCTTTCAACTGAGTCCTTTCTCCCCGACCCTGTTTGTGCATAGGCCTCTCTGTGCAGTCAAACTGATATTTCTTCATGATGCTGTGGGAGGAATGACGAGTTGGGTTTTTAATTAATTAATTAATTAATTAATTTACTTTACATCCCAATCGCAGCTTCCCCTCCCTCCTCTCCTTCCAGTCCCTTCCTCTCACCTCCCTCCCCCCCAATCCTCCAGTCTGTCTTTTCTCCTCAGAATAGAAGGGCTCCCCATGGATATCAATCTGCTTTGTTATATCAAGTTGCTGTAAGACTAGGCACATCTTCTCCTATTGGGGCAGCTCAGTTAGGGGAAGGAATCTAAGGCAGGCAATGTAGTCAGAGACAGCCCCTGCTTCTGCTGCTAGGATCCCAGGCTAGTTGCTTCTGTAGGTTTTTTCTGTGATGTCTTTGACCTCTCTGGCTCCTTCAGTCTTTCCTCCCTGTCTTTCACAGGATTCTCTGAGCTTTGCCTAGTGTTTGGCTGTGGGGCTCTGCCTCCATTTTTATTAGTTGAGAGGTGAAGCCTCTCAGATGACAGTGATGCTAGGCACCTGCCTGCCAAGTATTGCAGACCATCACTAATGGTGTCAGGGATGGGTTCTCGCTCATGGCATGGGTTGCAAGCTGGATCAGTCATTGACTAACCTTTCTCTCCATTTCTGTTCCATCTTTATCCCTGCACATATTATAGACAGGAAGGTTGTGGGTCACAGGTTTGTGGTTGGGTTGATGTCCCAATCCATCCACTGGAAGTTTTGCCTGGTTACAGGAGATAGCCAGTTCAGGCTGCATATCCCCCATTACTAGGAGTCTTAGCTATGGTCACCCTCACAGAGTTTTGGGAGTTTCCATTGTCCTGGGTTTCTAGCTTGTCAAAGATGCTGTCTACCCCTACCCAGAGTTAAACCAGCAGTAAGGATTGGTAAGCTCTTTATTTTCCAAAGAGTGTTTCTTCATGGGCAAAGTTAGACTGTAGGAACTTAAATTACAACGTTACATGGTTTATTCTAAAGCATATTTTTAGGACAGAGAGATGGCTTGGCAGGTAAAGGTGTGTTGCCAAAATTCCTTCCCAGAGGGTGTGGGGGGAGGCGGGGAACATGTAAACAAACCTAAGGTAACAAGATCAACTGAGATATGACTTCCTCAAAATTCACTTTGGGAAACTAATGATTTTATTTATTATGCTTCCTTATAGAGCATGGGGAAGGGGTTTCTTATAGGAGTTTAAGTGTACCTTTCCCAAAAGCTGCAGTTCAGTCTACCAGTCCGGGATGCTGGCTTTTCCATTGCACACAGACAGAAGGGTGCTGATGCATTTACTCTAATTCCTGAGACAATTAGGGCAGAATTGTATGAACGGGAGATAAGGAGTGACTGATATTCAGGTAAGGGACCCTCTATCCTTCTGCCTTTCCTTCTATAAGAGGATGTCAACAATCTGGGGTGATCTTTGCCAAGTGGGGTAACTGAGTTCCTCAAGATGGAAGTTGCTTATCTTAAAGGACACTCATGTACAAGACCCCTGGGACCCTGCCTGACACCTGAGACCGATCCCTGAAACCACCCTGGTAGGAGGAGAGAACTGACCACAGCAAGTGGTCCTCAAACCTCTACATGTGTGCTTTGAAGTGTGTGTGTACACACACAAATAAATATAATAAAAAATTTAAACAAAATTTCATTGTATTCCCCTCAATTCAAAAGGCTTCCTTTGCTTATTGTTCCAACTGCAGGTCAGTATATGGCAGAGAATGACCTTCCACTTTTGACCCTCCTGACTTCACCTCCCAACTGCTGGAATTATAGGCATGTACCATCATGCCAGATTTTATTTATTAGGGGTGTGTGTGAGAAAGAGAAAGAGAGAGGGAAAGAAGGAGAGAGGTAAGGAGGAAGGAAGGGAGTGAGGGAGGATAGTCTTGCTACATAGCCCAAGTTGGCCTGAATCTTGGCGGTCTCCTAACGTAAGTGCTGCATGCTAAGCCTGTACCACCACTCACAGATGTTCTTCTGAAAATGCAGACTGTTTGTTCGCCGCATCCCACTCCCATCCCCACCCCACAGTCTCATGTTCTGGCTGATCTACTGGGCGGCCCTGACTAGCCTTGGATTTGTAGCAATCCTCCAATCCTCCTTTCTTAGTCTTAGTGCTGCGGTTGTAAGCAATAGTCACCACCTGGCTTTTATTTTTCTTTGATTTTCCAAGACAAGGTTTCTAGGCTTAGTCCTGTCTATCTCGAAACTGGCTTAGACTAGGTCAGCCTTGAACTCTGTCTAGTTCTGCCTCCTGAGTGCTGGAATCAAAGATGTGTACCACCATGCCAGGCTTGGTTTCGAGGGAAAAAAAAAAGATTTGTTTTTGTTTACTTGTATGTGTTTGTGTGTGATATGTGTGTGGGTGTCCTTTCAAGCCAGATGAAGGTATCAGATCCCTTCAAGCCAGAGTTATAGACAATTAGGTATGTTTGGAACTGATCTGGGGTCCAGCTCCATCCGACGGTTTTGCATCTGCTCTGCCTACTGTCAAAGATGTATCTTCCCTTATAGTCTTTCCTCTTTGATCCTGTCACTTCATTCCGAACAAGCTCGTAAATATCACGCTACCTCACAGGCCTTTTTTTATGTCTTCTGTCTAAGATGGAGATCACACAAATTACATAGCTGCATTAGTTACTTCTCTGTTGCTGTGTTAATACACTACGACCAAGGCAACTTACAGAGACAAGTGTTCATCTCGGCTTACTGTTCCAGAAAAGGAGTCCATAATGTAAGGGAGGGATGAGCAGACTGCCGAAGCAGGAAGCTGAGAGACACAAAGGAAGCCTAGAGTGCCTGCTGGAAGCTAGGTTATAAACTCTCCAGGGCCATGCCCCAGTGACATACTTCCTCTAGGAAGGCTTCACCTCCTGAAAATGTCGTAACTTCCCAAACGGTACAACTTGGAACCAATGTTTGAATATCTGAATCCCGTGAAGGTTATTTCTCACTCAGACCGCCACAGTGCACACATGTAATGCATGATGATTGTTCTGGGCATCCGTCTCAGAGAAATAAAAATTGATGTTTACACAAAACCTATATATACAAAATTTTACAATAATTTTACTTCTGATGACAGAAATTTGGAAGACAACCCATAATTCCTTCAATAGATAGATGAGTGATTAAACAAATAATGGCACGTCCAAGCATGGAGTATTATTATTCAGTAACGAAAAGGAATAAATTACCGATATATACAACAACCTTGATGGATATCAACAAATTGATAGCAAATGAAAAGTCAGTCCTAGGATGTAGGGTTCCACTTACATCCTTGAAATGGCCACATATCGAGATGGAAACGTTAGTGGTCTAGAGAGGCAGCCGGGCATGAGGAGAGTAAGTAGCGAGAGTGGTCTTTAAGTGGAATTGGGATGTATCTTGACTGATGACACAGACGTGAACACACGTGTTATGAAATTGCACATACAAGCACATAAAACTGAATGGATGCATATAAGCCTGCTAGATTTTTACCAATACACATTTCCTGGTGGTGTTATTTGTACTATAGTTACACAGGCTGTTGCCTCCAAGGAACCTGGACAAAGGGTATACAGACTCTTTCTGTATCGTGTCTTATAACTATTTGGGAATTCCCAGGGATCCCAAATGAGAGAGCCTGGTAAGTGCTTGGAACCTGGAGCTGTTTTAGGAATTAGTAAGGAAAACCATACAATGGGCATCTTTGACAGGCTTCTTTGGACTGTGTGAATCATCAATGTCATCTCTGAGTCTGGAGGTGAACTCAACGTGAGGTTTTATAATTGGAGATCACACCACGATGGTGTACCCACCTGGATCCTGTCTTTTAAATTTAGAGTTAGAGGCCTTATAAATTTTTCCCCTCATTGGTGTCCATGAGCCGCACTAATGACTTCAGTAAATGTTTCTACTACTTAAGAGATTTCTGTGAACCGTTGAATACTGTATTATGGGTGCTCTCCATAAATACTGCTTAAAATTAGATGGCAAAGCCTCCCAATTCACACTCTGCCAACTGTCTTACCACACTCCCCCCACCCCATCCCTTGCCTGTTTGCCTGCCATGTTATCCTCTATAATGAGTGAGTTACAGTAATTGTAGCTGGAAAAATCATCATGCAAAGGGGGCGGGGGAAGCAGCTCAAAACCTGCCTTATTTTTAAATGAGTAAAGCTTCTGTCGTTTTTTGGCCACGTTTCAGCTTCACAGAGAAGTGAAAGAGCCAGAGGAGTAAATGGCACGTGTGGGGGGGGGGGGAATCATGGCAGCATCAATTAACCGGACTTCATTTTCCCTTAATAAAGAATTTCGGGTTTTCCACAGCTAACTGTACAATCAGTTTGCCGCCCTGCTGCTTTGCTAACTGGCTGTTGGCACCACTTAAATACTATTGAGCCAGGCCGTGGCCAGAGCTGGAGGAGGAGCCAGCTGAAGGGAGGAAGAACTCACTGACCGACTTGACTAGGGGCTCCTTCCTGCAATCTTTCTGCGCTTCCTTTGCTCCCATCTTCCTTTTGTTGTTATTTTGAAGCAGGGCCTCATGTAGCCCAGTCTAGCCTCACTAGTAGCGGAGGATGACCTCTGAGATTACATGCACGAGTCATCACACCTGCTTTATGCAGAGCTGAGGACTGAACCCAGGGTTTCACGCACGCTACACAAGTACTCTACCAATTGAGCTAAATTCCAGGGCCTGAACCTTTTTCTCTCCCTCCCCTGCCTTTTCCCTTCCCTTTCCTCTTCTTTCTACGTCTTTCTTTTGAAATTGCCTGTATTTAGGTGTATGTTTGTGCGTGCAGGGGTGGGGGCGCATGTGGCATCGGGGGAGTACGTGCCAAGACATGGGTGTGGAGGTCAGATGACAAATTGCTTGTGGCAGTCTGGTCTCTCCACTGTATGGCTCCCCAATGACTGAACTCAGATCATCAAGCTTGGCAGCAAACGTCCTTTCCTGAGACATCTCATTGGCTGTCTACCTTTTCTCTGTAGGGAACAAGACCTGGCTAAGATGCCCAAGCTTGCCTGAACCCCTTGAGCTCACAGGGCAGGCAAGCACCATTTGTTCTTTCATTTCATTTGTAAAAAATAACTAATTTTACTTATGATCATTAGTGTGTGTGCTGGTACTTTTACACCTTAGTAATTCTAATGCATGTGTGCCCCCGTGTACATGTGGAGGTCAGAGGACAACCTCAGGACTTGGTTCCCTCCTCTACTGTTTGAAGCAGGGTCTCTCTTGTTTCTAAAGTTCTGTATACTCCGCTAGCTGACCTGTGAGCTTCTAGACGATTTCTCTGTTTTTTTTACTTCCTGCCTCCCTAAAGGTGTTTGG
The DNA here is from genome assembly GCA_030674055.1 of Rhabdomys pumilio. Taxonomy (NCBI): domain Eukaryota; kingdom Metazoa; phylum Chordata; class Mammalia; order Rodentia; family Muridae; genus Rhabdomys; species Rhabdomys pumilio. The sequence continues at coordinate 134,021,216 of JANHMN010000004.1, read as the reverse complement.
GGATTACAGGTGTGTGTCACCACCTCTGTTTTTTTTATGTGGGTTCTGGGGATCAAACTAAGGTCAATGTACTTTTGTGTACAATGCTTTATCCACTGAGCCACCCTGCTAGTCTCCTATCCTTAATGAGCCCAAACATGATGCTCTATGTATCCCCATCCCTTTGGCCATCCGAGCCTCTGGTATAACATCTGACATGGTGTCAGAGCTGCCTTCATCATGTTCTGATGATGGGTTGACACTCAAGTTTAAAGTCTTCCATTTACTGCATCTTTGGAGCACTCGGGAAGGATTTTAGTTTTATGGTATTATCTAACTATGCAAGAATTTAGAGTGTTGAGGGAAAAAAAAACCAACAACTGTGTTTCCAGTGCAGTTGTTTCTGTGAGTAAAGCAGCTGAGTCTGTAGCAAATGCTTTTTGCAATCAGCACTTTAAAGTTATCCTTCTGTAGGCTTGGAGAGTGTGCAGAAAAAACACATTCTATCATAACTGCTGATTGTGTTCTCCCAGCCTGTCCCAGGCCTGCAAATTACACCCTGTCCGATGGGCTAGTTCACCGACTTACTTGTTAGTCTACATTTTCTCCTAGCACACTGGATTACAAGATACAAGTTAAACATACAAAATAAACAAATATTATCTTTAGTCACAGAATCACCAGACAAAAAGCCCCTCAGAGCGAGTCAGTTCCACCCTCCTCAAGGCTATTTCTGCTCCTCATTCCGGAGGCTGAACTTCAATTTGAGGACCGTGGACTTGAGAGGCCTCAGAGAAAAGACTGAGTCAAGCTGGCCAGGACACCTTCATCTGTCTCTGTGCTGGGACCCTAAAAGTTGATTTGCTCCCCAGATAGTTTTGTCATCTTTAACCCCTCAGATACCAGACCTCTGAGGATCACACACCTTGAGGGTTCATGGTATAGAAGCCCACAATGAGTCTCTGTCCTCAGCTATGACTCTTTCCTGTATTTCTGAGTCATTTTTCAGACATTTATACCTTTGACTGTATAGTTGGGGCTCCATGTCTCTGTGCCCTCATTCCTCAGTGATAACTATATGACAGTTTGGAAGGAGTTCCCCTCCAAACCTATTACAATTTCCCCCTTTCCCCCTTTCTGACTTTTCTTAGAGTATCCCCAAGATGTATTGTAGTTAGCTGAGATATTTGTCTCTTTCTCCCATTTTCCCATCTGATGTGGGGGTTCTTATGAGTTATACTCAAAAGGGTAACAAGAGCTGGAGAGATAAGAACACATTTACCATTGATTGTGATCTTTGTTTCTCTGGAATCCTCAAGGTCAATGTCCACCCTAGGCTATGCAACGCTACACAGCATTCTTTTGTTTTTCCCAAGAACACACTTCCAACTGTTGAATAGCCTTTCACTTTCCAATGAGAGCTCCCTAAATGGACTTAATCAACAATTCATTCAATTGCCTTGAGATCAGAAATTTAAGCACACTAGAGGACTCCCTATCTCTGATCATAGGAAAACAAACATATAAGACAATCATGACTAAATTTCTGTTTGGCCATCATTGTGAATTGATTTAAGAGTGGTGTGGTCACTTGATGAACACATTCTAACGGAGACTGTGTAGTGTATGTAGCTCTACACGCTCTTGTCTGTCTTCGAGATACAGAGCAGAGTTACTCAGGTCTCATCAAACCATCTATCAGATGTCTAGTTTGAGGCAGGGGAAAAGCACCTTAGAGACAGTTGTGCAATGGCCTTTGAACAAGCCACGACAAGCCCAGGAAATCATTTGATAAAAACTTTTCCAAAAAAATCCTGTAGGGAGCTCCCAATGTAGGAAGCACAGAGATAGATCATGCCCAGCCCCATGACAGTGGCCACACACTCTGTGTCCCTGCAGATAACCATTCAAGAGATTCTCAGTCAAGAGATTTTGAGTCACTCAGAATCCACCAAAAACTCCACAAGTGCCTTCTGTGAGCCTGTAGTCTTTGGTTTTCTGCTCCTCAGGGCAGAGTCAGCCTACAGCTTTACTTCCTTTACAGTGTTTGGACAAGATGCCACTGAGGACCCAGCCTCTGCTCTTAACCTAGAACCTCAGATTTTTAATAAGATCCCTTGGCAAGCAGAGTCTCAAAGGAGGACTCGTCCTTTGTTCCTTCCTTTCTTCCTGTCTTTCTGTCTGTCTGTCTTTCTTTCATCCTCCCTTCCTTTCTATTCATCACTTATTTCTTTCTTTATTTTTTCCTTTTTAATTAAAAATGTATAAAATATATTTGATCATGTTCCCCCCACCTCTTCAGATTCTCTTCCATCCCTACCCACCCAAACTTAGGTCCTTTTTTTCTCTTAAAAAATGAAACAAACACAAAAACTCACAAAACCAAAATCAAAATAAACAAGTAAAAGTCACACAAGAAAAAAAAAAGCCAAAACAAAGCAAAACTAAACAAAAGGTCCATAAAAATACGACTGAGTTCATTTTGTGTTGGCCAACTACTCCTGGGCATGGGGCCTGCCCTGGAGCATGGCTGATATATGCAGTGACATTTCATTGGCGAAAACTGAGTTTTTCCCTTTGCCAGACGGTATTGATTAGAGACAGTTTCTTGGTTGGGGTGGAAGGCTGTGTCTGCTATCCGTGTTGGGACCCAGTCTGGCTTAAACCTGTGTAGGTCTCGTGCATGCTGCTACAGTCTCTGTGAGTTCATGTGAGGGGACATGATGTAGGAAGACGTGCATCAGTCTTGCTGTGTCTGGAAGACAGTTTCCTTGGAGTCATCTGTCAACTCTGACTCGTACAAATCCTTCCACTTCCTCTTCTGCATAGATCCCTGAGCCCTAAGGCTCCCCTCAGGGTTTGACAAAGAAAGTCTATTTAGGACTGAGCAGTCCAAAGCCTGTCATTCTGTGCACACTGTCCAGTCGTGGGTCTCTGTGTTAGTTCTCATCTGATGCAGGAGGATGCTTCTTTACTGATGGCTGAACAAGGCACTGATCCATAGTTATAGCAGAATGTCACCAGGAGTCTTTGTACTGTAGTGTTCTTTAGCAGAATAATAGCACTAAGTTTTCCCCTGGGTCTGTGAACACACAGACACACACACACACACACACACACACACACACACACACACACACACAGAGGGAGAGAGAGAGAGACATAGACAGAGACAGAGACATACACATGCACACAGAGACACTCATACACTCAGACAAACACACACACACCCCATAAGCAAATCAAAGTAGGATTTAAAACAATCAATCAAAGTGAACAACACAAGCAGAGCAGCCTTGAAAGGCAGGACAAAGCACCTCGGGCCTTTTCTACACCCTCCTGGACTGTGCTGTGATCAGAAGCATCCAGTGTGACAACTGGCACAGAGAGAAATGTGGGCAACAACTAAGAAACAAATTGTAGAAAATAGCTTGAGGTTTTTAAAACGACGAAGAACCTAGCTTTTGTCTTTTGCCTTTGGTACTAGGCACACTCTTCCCAGTCTGCTGATATTGAACAACTAGGGAAAAAAAACCTGTCCCTTATATCACTTGTCTCCACACTTATATACCTTTTTTTTGGTATAGCAATAACTTAATTGTTATAATGATACAACAAGTCAGATTTCTTATGTAAGGAGACATGTTACTTGTCTTTTAATTTTCCAAATAAAATCAATGTATGTGCTAGGCACAGACTGAGAAGATACGTCTGGCCTGGCTTTCTCTCACCCTCCCCAAGTCATTGGCACAGGGAACAAGGTGATGCTCAGCACCTGCTCCTCAGCTTTCCACTTATTAACCACGTAACAATTATCTGTTTGGCACCAACTAACATTTTAGGCACTATGGGGATTTGTGTCAAGAGAAGTCCCAAGAGGAAACAGATGGCACCTTCAAATCAGGATGATCCAGGGGGAGTTTCTTTACAAAAGAGACATCAAAAGTTTGGAAAAGTCAGGGCAGATAAGTTTGGGTAAGGAATCATACTTTCTTCCCTTATGATCAGAGATACCAGACACATACACAGCGGCCCCCAAACTGGACTCAGTTGGAACATGAAGAGTGCAGAGCCTTGTGACTGTCTCCTTGTGCCAGCAGCATGGATGGCAGACCTGGCGTATAGAGCCAGGCTTAGATCCTAAACCAGGGAGAAGTGTGCTCCAGGCGGGCATTATTAGAGAGGAGGTGGGTCAGAGTGCTCAGGACTATGGCAGTATGCCCTAAGGCTGATTTATAGATGGTGCTGAATGGAAGGCAGTCCCGGGTGACAGGGCTCTGGATAGTGGTTTGGCTGCAACAAAAGCATGGCTATAGTATAGTAGATAAATGTTTTCTTTGCTACAATGGATGATAATGTCAGATATTGGAAAGAGAGAGTCACTTCATGAAACGCAGACCGTATTTACAATTCTTTCTCTAGACATAGGAATAACAAGCTGAGAAGCCACAACACTTAACTGTACAGTAACCAGTTAGTAACTGCTCTCATCTGGATGTCTGCATGTCTTTCTCCCTCTCTCTCTGCCACTGCAAATATTAAAACACCTAAGACAATGGTAGAAGAGAGTAGATTACATCACGAAGCAGATGCATTCATGAATAGAACTACTGGCTTCGTAAGAGACGATTGAGAATCAGTGAGCACATCCCACTGTGTAAGTGTATCGAAAGATGGTGACATGTCCTTGGCATCTCCCTCCCATAAACGGTGAGATCGTCTAATCAAGAAGTTATCCTCATTAGACACCAATCTGCCAATATCTTGACATTCGACTTCCCAGCCCCTAGAACTGTGAACAATACATTTTCTTTGCTCAAAAACTTCACACCAGAACCAGCAGTGCTACCCCTGGGCATATACCCAGAGCATACAGCACGGATACCTATACATCCATCTTCAGTGCAGCAGCATTGCTTACAATTGCCAGGTTACAGGATCAACCCAGATCCTACCAAGAGAGGAACAGATAGAGAAAATGTAATATTTGCACAGAGATACTTTACCCAGCTATAAGGAATGAAGTCACACCACTTGGAGGAAAATGGAGGGACTCAGAGATTATCAAATTAAATGAAATAAGCTAGACTTATCAAGACAAATATTCTATTTTTCCTCCTGTAGAACAAACACACTCTCACACACACACACTCACACACACACTCTCATACACACACACACTCACACACATACACACACAGACATACACACACTCACACACACATACACACACTCACACACACACTCACACACACACTCACACACACACTCACACACACACTCACTGGCTGGGAGGAGAAGTGGTCATGTGGTTGAACAGGAGCAGATCATGTGATGTGCATTTATGAAAATGTCGTAATGAAGCTCTTCATAAAACAAAAATCTCGGTTGTTTATAAGTCACTCTGCATATGAATTTTTTGCTAGAAAGAACACTTCTTTAAAAAAAAAAAAACAAATTTCTCTTGAAATACTAAGCCTCATCCTTCAAGGCTGAACGTTCCTTGAGTAACCCAAGGCTAATTTCTTCATCTGAAAAAACATGGCTGGTTACCTCTCTCATCTCTGTGACAGAATGCCTGACAGGAACAACTTAACAGAAAGACTTCTTTTGGCTAAAGGTGCATAAGGGACTTAAGGGGGTACAGTCCATCAGGGCAGGAAAAGGCACAGAGCTTGGAGTTAGTCTAGGTGATGAAAGCTTGGGGCTTGTTCAAATCTGGAGGATCAGCAAATGGAAATGCTCGGCTAGAGCTGGAATCAGGCCACACCCTCAAAGGACCATTGCTAGTGGTATATAGGCATAGCCTATATCTGCCAGCGAGGATCCATGTCAAAAGTTCTACAACCTCCCCAGTGTCTTCAGCAGGGGACCACTAACACCCCAGGGGACACTTCAAATTCAAAGCATAAGAGAAACTTGTGCACACAAATAAATTGTCACCTTAATCATTGTTCATGTGGATTCTTTTGTACTTTAATCTTGACCTTAAAGTGGTTGAGACATTATGATTTTGTTTTTACTTCTTTTTTTTTTTTTAAAACATGTTTGTCACAGCATCTAGCAATAGTGGGAATGCAAATTTCTTTAGCTTGATTATCTACAATAATGGCTACTTTTTTACATCAACTTGATACATGCTAGAATAATTTTGGAAGAAGGAACCTCAATTGAGAAAACGCCCGATGATTGGCCTCTGGACAAACCTGTGGTACATTTCTTGATAAATCATTGATAATTGATGTGGGTAGGTCCGTTCCATAAGGGATGGTGCCTGCCCTGGATTATGTCTTGGATAATATTAGAAAGCAGCCTGAGCAAGCCAGAAAGCACCACTCCTCTATGGCCTCTCCATCAGTCCTTGTATCTAATTCCTGCCTTGACTTCCCCAATGATGGACTGTAACCTGAGAATCCTAAGCTGAAATAAACCCTTCCTCCCCAAGTTGCTTTTGGTCATAGTGTTTTATAACAGCAATAGAACCTGTTGCTTAGAAAAGAAACCCCAAGACATCTAATTTTGATTCTTTAATTGTCTTATTAAAATTAACATAACTGAGATGTAGCTCAGTGCTAGACCAAGCACTTGCCTACAAAGCACAAGGCCTTTGGCTGGATCTCCAGCACTGAACATAATTACCATCACACTTACTCTTCAATCTGTTGAGTCAAGATGCTCCATAGGTAACTATAGTCTCCTATTTTTGTTGAATTAATTATTTAAAAAGCGGCCGCTGGCAATGCTGATTATCTAAGCTGTGGTGTCTCTGCCTAGCTCAGCTGCCATGTTGCTTGCTCACCACAGCTAGAAATGGCCAGCCAGAGACACCAGCCCTGACAACCAAGAGACGCCAGCATGGGAGATGGCACTGCCAGTCTTCCATGCTGTCTCTGCAAGGCTGGGCATTGCCCAGACCATCCCGCCATCCATGCAGGCCCAGTAAGTAAATATTAATCAAAGGCTTTGTATGTTTGGTAATGCTCAATAACAATATGCCCACACAAACAGAGTTGTTTTCCAATTAGCTAACCCAAATAAAAGCTTACCAGAGACTGCTCTCTGTACCTGCGTGGTTCTCCATGCTCCTACATCTCCACTCTCCCTAGCTCCTCCTTTTCCTTGTCCCCTTCCTCCCCTTCCTCCTCCTCTTCCTCTCCTTACTCCTCCCACCTTAGCTCCTCCTACAAGAAAAGTCTCAGCTTCTATGCACTTTGGGTAACCATCAGCAGTTCATCCTGTCTGTCATAAATGTATCCTACAGAGACCATTTGCATCCGTTATACCATGGCTTGTATCCGCAGCACACGAAGAACTCCTACAGGTCAGCAACAGTAGAAACGGCAAAGTCATTTACTAGTTCTCCACAGAGGATATACACGTGGCCAGCAGCACACCCAATAGCACACAATAAGCCAAAGTCAGGAGAAGACAGCAAGAATGGCCGGGCGGTGGTGGTGCACGCCTTTAATCCCAGCACTTGGGAGGCAGAGGCAGGTGGATTTCTGAGTTCGAGGCTAGCCTGGTTTACAGAGTGAGTTCCAGGACAGCCAGAGCTACACAGAGAAACCCTGTCTCAAAAAACCAAAAGCTAAAAAACAAAACAAAACAAAACAAAACAAAACAAAAAGACAGCAAGAATGAACGAACCCCTGAAGTTCTATCGAGACACTCCCACAGTGCATCTAGTCTGCCTCAGCTTCCATCCTGGTCCCTTCTTTCTTTCCTTTTCCTTTCTTCCTTTTTTTAAAAATCTTTTTAAAAATATTTATTTATTTATATTTATTTGTGATTTTTTTTTTATTTAGATAGGGTTACTTTGCAATAGAGTCCTAACTCTCCAAGACTCACTCTGTAGGCCAGGCTGGCTTTGATCTCAGAGACCTGCCTTCCTCTGCCTCCCCAGTGCTGGGATTAATATTGTGAGCCACCACGCTCAGCTATTTCCTGTTTGTTGCTTTTCTTAAGGATTTTTTCTACTCCTGGCAACCTACAGGACATGCAGAAGTAACACTGACTGTAATTCCTCAAAGGCCTTACAGTGACGTTCAAGAGACAAGTTTCAACTCATAGAAGATGCTATGATGTTGCGCTTAAAACAGCCTCTGAGCACATGACAAATCTACTGTGAACCACTCCTCCTTAGGGGCACAGGGTAAGCCCATGTGTTGAGAACAGTGGGGTGGAAAGGATGTGATCGATCCCATGTCACTTCAAGTCACTGTCCTTTGAAGAAGCCGCAGATTGTCTATTGACAAGTGAGATACGCTGCACACTGACTGGCCTGGGAACTGGCTTTGTTTTCTATAATTGCAGGCACATTTGATTGGTACTGTAAATTTCTAATACAGTCTCCCTTGCTAACTCTAATTTGGACGGCCTCTTAGTAGTCATGGTACAGGACCTGACCTGTAATACATTGTGTTTATATAACCCTCTATATTTAGCATCAAATGGAAAAGTTTGCCGATAATGAGATTTTGGAACACAGACAATTCACGAGAATCAAGTCTGGCTCACGATAGCTCCACAGCTCCAAACGATTCTCGAGAAGAGTGACCATGTAAAGGGAGTGATTATGCAAAGGTCTCATGTCGGGAAACTGTTCAGAGTCCCAGATCCCTCCTCTGCTGCCTCCTAGAAACCTCGTCTCCCATCTCAGCTACAGCACTAGACCAGCAGCCTGAGGCACTCAAGCCTTGCTGTGTTGTCTTTACGTGTCAATTGTTTCATTTAACTATCCATTTTTTCTCTAAAAACAAAACAAAACAAAACAAAGCAAAAAAAAAAAAAAAAAAACCTCAACTAAACAAACAACAAAAACCCACAAGCAGTTCCAAGCAAAATCTACCAAAGTATCACCGCCACTGCCAATATCTCCAAACAAGAAAAGTGGCAGAAACTCTCCAAGAGATGAAATTCCCTCATTGGTCTTTTTCAGCAATGTTAGATGATACTTTGTGAACTCTCTATACTAAGAATGTTCTAGTACAGAGAGAGAGAGAGAGAGGGGGGGAGAGAGAGAGAGAGAGAGAGAGAGAGAGAGGAGAGAGAGAGGGAGAGAGGAAGAAAGGGAAGAGGAGAGGGAAAGGGAGAAATTTTCCTATTAAAAGTGTTTTTTTTTTTAATTTACAAAACAATTTTCTATATTGTGTTAAATCATTTTCCCACCAAGACCAATATCCTACTTAGTAGATACAAACTTAGTGTTGAAAAGCTTTGAAAACTTAAATACTATGTAGGGAAAGGTGACACTGAGCCTGCATCCTTGGAAATTTATGCCTCCAAGTTCTGGTTTGTGCAAAGATACTTTGAGCCCTAGAATAGACAAAATATTTGTAGATACACTTCTTGCTTCTTTTTGTGTATGACTTTAGCAAATAGTGTTTTGGTTTTTTAAACGTGGATGTGTTAAGAGTTAAGGGTGTCTCTAGATGCTGCCAAGCATGTGTTTTGCGGCATTCTTTATAATAATATGGAAGTGTTTCTCGGGTCTGGCTCAGAAAGTTGAGTTAAGCAGTTCACATGTAACTAACTATGGGGCTCTCTGCCTAGACATGATTTGTTCATCCTCTCCACCCCTTACTGCAGAGGGAACGGGAGAGGACAGAGAGCTCCATCACCCCTGGTTATTTTGCTGTACAGCTTTAAATTTGCTCAAGGCGCAGGAGCCATGTTTCCCAGCTCTGTTTGCCTGTGGTTTTTCTCAGTAGCATCATTTCATCCTTAAATGATGGGAGAGACTCTGAGTAAACAGTAGAGCACTGCGCTGGCTTTTGCCTTAAGTGCTGTTTACCAAACAGCCTTTTAAGATTAACAAGACTGAAGATCCTGTGGGGGACTCAGAACTCTTCACTCCCTGCGAAGGCTGAGAATAATTCACCCTGCCCGTCTTGTTGTTACTTTTAAAAGGGAGCTCAGATTTTCCATCGCAGACGTTTCCAGATAACTTTACCACTTGTTCTTTATTTCATTTGGAATTGCTTAGAACATCTGAACTCTTGCTTCCCTAAATACTTCAAAGCCGCTAAGGGTCTGCCCGTTGAGGAGCTTAAATCTGACTATAGTTCTCTTTGAGAGACCAACCAGAACCCACTTAATAAAATGCATTTATAATAGAAGCGTTTACAAAACGCACAGGCAGCCTCCTGACCTGAGTTCAGTCCTTGGAATCCACATGGTGAAAGCACAGAATCTGTTCCCCAAAGTTGTCTTCTGACGTCTTCCTTACCATCCCCTCCGTAAAGAAAGAGATGTCATTTAAGAATCCCCGAAGGGTCTGGTGATGAAAATGATAACGCTTGTGTCACACGCATGTAGCCTTGGGTTTGATTCCCCAGCACTTCACGATATGGGAGAGTATGGTGGAAGTCTGTGGAGTCGGGGGCTGGAGGCAGGAAGATGAGGAGATCAAGACCATCCTCCACGACACACCAAGTTTGAGGAGATCTTAGAATGTGTGAAACCTTGTCTTAAAGAATAAAACAAAGAATAACAGTAACAACAAACAAAACACACAAAAACAAGGCTGTAAAAATTCTTCATATTTTTATTTATTTCCTAGCTTAAAAAATCCCAATCAAGAGGCTGGCAAGATGGCTCAGCGGGTAAGGGAGTCCGCCTTGCAAGCCAGTGACTGAACTCAAGCTGTGGGACATATGCAAGGGAGAAGAGCCTGTCTTTATAACGTTATCAGCTGACACACCCCTTGTGGCACATGCACCCTCCAGCCGTCATTCACGTGCGTGCATGAAGCATACTTAGAATTGGATTTTTTATTTGTTTTTCAAATTAGCACACAGAGTTACTAGATATTATGGTGTTACTAGAACACACTTTGCTTCCTCTCAGTGTCTTCTTTCCTACTCTCTATTTCTGTTTCCTCAGGTTTTAACACAATCACACATGTATATCATGTATGTATGTATGTATGATGTATATATGTATGTATATATAGATGTGTGTGAATACATGTACACAAGTGTGACTATGTGCATATGCATGTGTGTATGTGTGTGTTGGGAGGGACTAGGACCCAAATATGAGAGAACATGTTGTTTTGGTTTTTTTTTCCTTTTTGAGTTTGGTTCACCTTGTTTAACATTATACTTTTCAAATCTATCCATTTCTTGTGGATTTGATTTCATCTTTCTTTACAGCTGTGTCTCATTGTGTCTATGCAACATTTTTATGATATACCATCCGTCTCTTGGTGGGCATCTAGGCTGGTTCCATTTTCCTGCTTTGGTGAACAGAGCAACAGTGACCATGGATGCACACAGGCTTTTGTAGTAGACTATGGAAGGTTTAGATATGTGCCTAGGAGTAGTATCTCTGTACTGTACTGCATCTGTTTTGTTATTTGGGGTAGAGGATGGGACCTCCATACTGACTTCCATATGGGAAGCACATCTTTTGTTCTAGTCTTTTCTTTCTTTAATTATTTTTTTAATGGAGAACTAAAGACTGAACCCAGGACCTTAGGCATGGTAGTCAGGGGCTCTACTCTTGAGCTAGGTCTTCAGCTCATACCCTAGCCTTAAATGTGTCATGTGAGGCCTAATACCAAACCTCAGGCCATCATCTCGGTGCCTTTAAAATGAGATGTTTAATAGGGCCTTCTGTAAGTCAACTGTTAGACGCGTAACATAGACGGGAGTGTGTGCAGAGCAAAGAGTTTTAGTTGCTTCAGTGGGCACCCTGTTGAGCAGGAGTAAACGATTGCAAATGCTAGAAGAAAGTTGGCTTCCAGATGAACTGACACCACCTAATAACCCAGTGAGGCTGCTTCCTGAACAACTTTAGTACCGGTTAGAGAGCTTGACAAGCCCAATCAAGATCAGTCATAATCCCCAGCAACCACGTAAGCGTTTCAGCGTGATTCTGTCTGAGTTCTTTTCTTGGGCACACGTGCAAGTTTTGCTTTCAAATCCGAGATCCCACTGCACATATGCCTTTAAATTTATTTTCAAATATTAATGGTGTACTCTGAGAGTTTTTACATCATGTATGTACTTAAATAGTAAGGTGGTATTTTATTCAGATGCCAAACATCTGGATGAAAGTTAAAAAAAAAATCAGTTCAATTATCGAGATATTTTCAAATTCCCAGATGTTTGGCACTATGTCGACAAAACATTAAAATCGTTGACCAAGTTTTCAGCTTTTGCACAGATGTCTGGAGTTAGGAAGGCAAACTCTCTCTGAACTGACAGACGTTTTGGCAGGCAAGAGGCAGAGTGCTTATTACATGCCCTGGGTCAAAAGTGTTTTAAAGTTGAGTTTATGTGTATGGCTAACCCTTTCACCATCTCTCCATGAGGAAAAAGAGTATATGTTTTTGGAAACCTTAGTCTGTTCTGAAGAAAGTCTGCTGTCTCTGTCTTTGGTCATTTCTCTGCCTGTTGGGTGTTTGTTGTCATTTTATTCAGGTCTTGGCCTTGAGGGTCTAACTACGACATGGATTTTGTTTTGTCTTCTTGGTGCAATTAAGATGGTTCTTTCTGGCTGATGATTTTATTAACAGATTGTTCTGAATATTTAAATGTCACATTAATGTGCCAATATCCCTGACAACAGCTCTGCCAAAAATACATTAAGATGTTTTAGAGGATATTCTGGTTTCCTAATGATCTTCTTCCTTGAGCTGTAATTCTTCCGCTAGCCTTGCATTAGTCAGTGTATGTGGTTTTGTATCTATAACCCCCTTTTGACATATTGGAAGTATAATTTCTAAAAGTTAGGTGCTTAGTTTGGGTTAACCAAATTTTATATACCTAAATATAAATATCTATATCTATATCTAAAATTAGATACACATTCAATTTTGAAATTGCCTCCTTAATATATTTTTTAAGATTAAAAACCGTTTTTATCTTTACGCGCATGTGTATACCCATACAGAAACATGTAGAGGCCAGAGGAGGGCAACAGATCCTCTGAAGTTAGAGTCACAGACCCCCTGATGGTTGAGAGCTGTCTGACAGAGTGCTGCCACCAAGTTTAAGTCCTGTTTGGAACACGAAGCACTCTTAACCGTGGGATCATCTCTCTAGCCCCTTCCTTCATGCTTTTGAGACAAGAGTCTGACTATGTAGCCTGACCTGAACATGAACTTGATATGTCCCATGGACTGGTCTTGAACTAAAAACCCTTCTGCATCCATCTCCTCCTTACTAGTAGGTGTGGGTTTGTGCCCCCACTCCAGCTCTATTCCTTGACCCAGTAGATTTTAGTGATCTTTCCATTTCTCTTCTGATTTTCTTTTTCTTTCTCTTTCTTTATTTTATTTTATTTTTTGGTTTTTCGAGACAGGGTTTCTCTGTGCAGTCCTGGTTGTCCTGGAACTCACTCTGTAGACCAGGCTGGCCTTGAACTCAGAAATCTACCTGCCTCTGCCTTCCAAGTGCTGGGATTAAAGGCGTGCGCCACCACCGCCCGGCTCTGATTTTCTTTAAGTTAGCACTGTTTGAGTTTGTCTAGTATGTCTATGATGAACATATTAATAGAAACTATTTTCATGCTGTTATTAAAATAGATAAAAACAATCTATCTATGCTTTGTGAAAGTGGGCAGTGGTGGTGCACGCCTTTAATCCCAGCACTTGGGAGGCAGAGGCAGGCAGATTTCTGAGTTCGAGGCCAGCCTGGTCTACAGAGTAAGTTCCAGGACAGCCAGGGCTACACAGAGAAACCCTGTCTTGAAAAACAAAACAAAACAAACAAACAAACAAACAAAAAAAAAAAAAAGAAAGAAAGAAAATGGGCAGTGTACCTGAGTGGTTAGCGTGTGAGCTCATTAGTGACACTAGACTGAGTTTCTCTCTTTCATCTCACCCACACAGAGCCAGCTGGCCACTGTGCTGTCTCTCAGGCTCTGATGCCGACTTGCTCAGTGACCACGGGCAGGACATTAGCCCTTTCATCCGTAAAAGATAAGAAGCTTCCAAATTACCATGTTTTGAAGAATAATTTGCAAGGGCCCTTTGAAACTATAAATATTAAATGTTGCTGCTATTGTGTAACTTGATCTATGTAAAGAAGAGGCATTGAAAAATCATATGAGTATGCTTTTGATTACATATATACACGCATGCCAGTGCACATTTGCGGACTGACTCCTTTCCTCCTTGGAAGGCAGTGTAATCTCCTCGTTTTCAGTGTTAGCATCTGGTTCTATGTGTTATTTTTTATTATGAATCATTTCTTCGGGTTTATTGGGTGTTACAGTATGCTCAGTGCTCTTGCCCAGTTGTAATTTACTGATGACTTTCTATTGTAGGTAATTTTCTGGAGTCTGTTCAGCCCTGTATGAGTGGTTGTTAGGGGTGATGCACCATTACTCTTCTGGTATGTTATTGTCTTCACATCATGGTTATGTTTGTATCTTTACATAAAAATGAAAAACTAAAGGAAAACCAGGAACTACAGTGATTTAGCTAGACATTTGGAAATACCTACACAGTCACGGTCTTTTCATCCTTATCCAAAGCTCTACAGTACTGGGCTCTAATCCTCCAGCCTTAGAGTCCCCCTTGGGCACAGAGGTGCTAATATAACCCACTGTAACAAAGCACCTTGAGAGATGACTGGACCATAAAGGATCTAACCTCATCAACGAGTTCGTCCATTGATGGATTTTTAGGTGAATGGGCTATTAGGAGAAAGATGCGTCCTAGGAGGCAAAAAGTTATATTGTGGAAATCTGTCCAAGTGTGTCTATCCCAATTATACATTCTGGATCCAGGGAAATGACTACAGGAGGGGTTCAGGGTTCCTCTGAACTTACTGTAAGTCAGACTTCAGTGGAGACTCTATCAACCACCTCATGAGGCCCCACTTTAGCCCAGAGGGCTACAGTGAATGCTTCTTGAGCTCTCCTGAAATCTGTATCAGTTCTGAACCACTATCCAATAGACCTGGGAAAATCTGACTGCTTCCTTTCTCCATGTGTTGGCTTATCTAAGAATGGCCTCCATAGGTTCATGTTTAAACGCTTGGTCATCAGGGAGTAGGACCAACGGAGAGGGATTAAGAGGTGGGACCTTGCTGGAGGAAGTGTGTCTCTGGGGGGTGGGCTCTGAGGTTTCAAAAGCCTAGGCCAGGCCCTGTGGCCTTCTCTCTCTGCTGCCTTCAGATCAGGATAAAGAACTCTAGGCTCCTTCTCCGGCTCCATGTCTGCCTGCATGCTGCCATGCTCCCTGCCATGATAATAATGGACTGAACCTTTGAAAGTGTAAGTCAGCCCCAGTTAAATGCTTTCCTTTGTAAGAGTTGCTGTGGTCATGGTGTCTTTTTACAGCAACAGAACACTAAGATCTTCCCACTGCACAAGTTACCCCTGTAAAAGGCCTTAGGTCTCATAGAGGAAGGAGAAAGGCTAACAGTTAAACTCTTAGGAAAGTCCTTCCTAGAGTCTAGCCTTTTCTTCATGGTATTCTGGATCTGCAAACTGACTAAGCTCTGGAAATGAATTCTTGTACCAAGATTCTCTTTTTCTATAATTCAATGTACTCTTCTTTTCATTTGTTTGAATAAAGGAACAACTCAGCTAAATAAAATTCTGGTTTATTGTTGGACATTGTTTTACATAATACTTCAAACAGACCAATATAATAATGGCACAACAACCAGCAGCAGCAACAACAACAACCAACAACTTTATAGACAAAAAAAAAAAAAAAAGGAATTTTTTTTTTTGGCCTGTTTACCGATCTCATACAAACCAACTACTTATAGTTCAGCTAAGTAAATACACAAAAAAAAATTGCTGGAACTTTTGGAATAAGATTGCTTTTGCTTTTGTTGTTGTTGCTTACAAGGTTTTTGTCTCCTTCGAGATTATAATGAACATGGCCATACCACAAGTAAAGTCAGAAGTAGGACAACTCTGAATGCTGGGTTGTTTTTAATCTTTAAAAATGGCTGACCCTTAACAATACGTACAAAAATTTAATATATAAATAGATTTTCCTTTTAAAGTATTTTTAAGAAAAAAAAAAAAAACAAAACAGGACCTTGGACATTTTTGTTCTTTTTTTCCTCCCCTGCTGCAAACTCATGTCGGAATTTTGGTGGGGTGACGGAGGGCATATGTCATCTGTGGGGGCACTGCCCACTATGGGCGGGAGAAATGAAGCGTGAATATCTCTCTATTGCCTTATGTTTAGCCTTCCTTTTTTGTCTCTTCTCACCTTCCTCAATCTTCTGCTTCTTGGTGTCATCGTCGTCATCATCATCATCATCATCACATCATCATCATCACCATCACCATCACCATCACCATCACCATCACCATCACCATCATCACCATCACCTACCCGATTGCCCATAGGGCCCTCATCTTCATCTCCATCCTCTTCCTCCCTGTCGTCTTCCCTTCTGCTTCCACCTACTATCAGCCCCCTGCTGCCATTTCCTCATTAGCATTGTCATTGCCAGGTGCAGCTCCTCCATTCTCTGCCTCCTCTGAGACTTTCTTCTTCTCCTCCAAGTCCTTGGTGGTGATCTCTGAACTGTTGTCCACTGTTGGGAGCCAACTCCTAGCAGAAAGCAGCTATCATCCTTGCAGCCATCTCAAGCCATATACCCTGACAAGAGGCTTGTTTTCAACAGCCTACAACAGCTGAGCACACTCTGATAAACATCTTGTTTTCCCCACATATCTTGTTTTGCTGTTTAGTGCCCCCAGCTGCAAGGCGCACATGGTATCCATGCCTTGCAGGTGCACGTGCTACCCACGCTATCCACTCCTGTAAGGCACATGTGATATCCACACCTGCAAGGCATGTGGTATCCACTCCTACAAGGCATGTGGCAAATCGTATAAATACCCCGGACTTCCTTTCAATGAGGAGACCAATAAAGGAGACTTGAGACTTGATCAGAACCTCTGTCTTGTCTCCATTCTTCAAGTCTCTTCCCCTTCATCCCCACTCTCTCTCTTGCTAGACCCTGACCCTCGGACCGCAACAGCAGCTCAGGCTGGAACAGTCCACCACCACATCGACATGGTGGGGCACACCTGTGATCAGATGCAGCCAGGAGGAAAGAAACGGAGTTTGAGGGCTCTGGCAAGAAAGCTTTGGAAGTCTGAGACAAGAGGAGGAAGCCAGCATTGCAGGTGGTTGCAGTGAGCAAGATCTGGGACCAACACAAGATGGCTTTTTAGAGCAGCCAGTGTTGTTTGAGAATTTTAATGCATATATAGATCAAAAAAAAATGTACTAGGCTTCTTATCTATTCATTCCTGGAAACACCATGATTGATTAGCCAGTACTAAAGGTCCATAAGAATCATGCCAACACAAAATTCACTTCAGCTGCACTGCCCGTTATAGGTTGGTACATCTTGGACATTGCTTTGTCTATGCTGCCCATGAAAATGTCTTTGGCAGTTCACTGCTACCTACTCTGGGGCCCAAATTAAACTCATTGCATGTAATTCATCTAACTGATCAGCAGTGTCTCCAACCCTAAGGTCTGGCACAAGGAACCAGGCGACAACAAAGCTCAGCA
This sequence comes from Rhabdomys pumilio, assembly GCA_030674055.1. Classification (NCBI taxonomy): domain Eukaryota; kingdom Metazoa; phylum Chordata; class Mammalia; order Rodentia; family Muridae; genus Rhabdomys; species Rhabdomys pumilio. The sequence goes on along the minus strand of JANHMN010000004.1, from coordinate 134,003,725 downwards.
AACGCGCTGGTGCCCTCTCACCATCTCACAGGATAGTGATGGACACGTCTTCTGGGCCGCTCCACTGTGGAAGATTAGCGTTTACACAGAGTACCTACTTGAGTATTGCAATTTCCCTGAGCCTTAAAATCCTTTCAGCAACACTAAGCCAAGGGTATCTTTCTTCTTCTTCTTCTTCTTCTTCTTCTTCTTCTTCTTCTTCTTCTTCTTCTTCTTCTTCTTCTTCTTCTTCTTCT
>JANHMN010000004.1:133972924-134003479 GCA_030674055.1 Rhabdomys pumilio | reverse complement strand
CTTCTTCTTCTTCTTCTTCTTCTTCTTCTTCTTCTTCTTCTTCTTCTCCTCCTCCTCCTCCTCCTCCTCCTCCTCCTCCTCCTCCTCCTTTCTTGTTTTGACAAATGCTTCATCCAACTATTCTGTTTTGTTTTGTTTTTCGAAACAGGATTTCTCTGCATAGCCCTGGCTGTTCTGGAAGTCACTCTGTAGACCAGGTTGGCCTCAAACTCAGAAATCCACCTGCCTCTGCCTCCCAAGTGCTGGGGTTAAAGGCATGCGCCACCACTGCCCAGCTCATCCAACAAACAAACTTTTGATACCTTTTTTCAAAAACTGTGTGAGCTTCCTTATTAAAACTAGATTCTTCACTCAGAGGGCCCTGATCAATAAACTCAGCCTGGTCCAGCTTACGACTTCCACCGTTATCTCACACCCTTAAATCCATTCCCACACATAGTCCTCAGACTTCTGGTTGGATAGAAAACTCATTAAGCTCTTGAGCGATGTGGTGCACATCCACCTGGACTATACTTTCTACCTTCCCTCTAGGAGTCTTGTTTTGTCTCAAGTCTGGTTATTAATCTAGAGGCAACGATTGGCGGGCCCTGAGGGAATCATGGTTTATCACACAATGAAGGATGAATTTCTTCAGTCAAATGCAGAAAAAGCTATATTTCAGGAGGTAGAGTTGTAAGTACATCTCCTGCTATGGGTACTACTAGTAGCAGGGAGACTACTTTTTCTCAGGTGAGATAAACCATTGAGAATCCAAGGATTCAAATTTCTCAGCTTCAGTAGGGTTCTTGTGGAGAGCTCCTGTGTCTTCTAGGAATTTGGTGAGAATATTTATATTGGGCTAGGACAAAGAAGTAGGCTCAAGAAAAACACAGCTGTGGGATGTGTTCCTTGTCTCTTGATGATCTCGATAAGTCTCTGAATACAGTGACGAAGGGGTCTTTGTTTATGCCTTCTTTATCCTCACCAAGAACTGACCCTATACTTTGCATACACTTAGAATGGTATACAAGCAGCTTGGGAAAACATAAACTCGCTTCAGCACTGGCTGGAGTCATACTCTAGTATTTTCTAATTATCATTTCTTTCTTTAATCCTCACTTCCTCCCTTGAGACACTGTTGACTGACTGAGCGGGCTTGGTCAGGTCCTCTCACACATTCCCATCCCAAGTTATTTTATTTATTTATTATTTATTTATTTATTTTTACCAATTCATGTCCTTACTTAAACTGCTGATACCCTCCAAAGCTAGTACTTGAACTTTCTCTGTGCTTTAGCCACACTTATAACAACGAGGGCTTCAGTTTGATTTCCTGCTACTTGAGCCCTTTGGCTGCTGGAAGAAGCTTCTCTTCCAGGGCACCCTTAGAAAACATTAGACTGCTCATATGCATCTGGAGCCTGTCAGTTATATCACTGAGATCCTTCAACATATTCTGAGGTGCTTGAAGTTGGCTAATTTGATCACAGAGCTCATTTTTTTTCCTTTGTCAGTTTTTTTTTTTTTCAGAGATGCTAGGACCAACCAGCATCATTTATTTTCCTTAATTTTTCCACCATTTCTTTAAAGTTTTTATATACAAAATCACCAAATTCCTTGCCTCTTCCAATTGGTAAATTAGGATAATCAAATTCATTTGTCTCTATAAGTAAAATAATTCAGGCCATGAGCTTTTAGTACTCTGCCAGCTTCTAGGAGAGGCTTCAGTAACTGTAGGTGTGAGAAAATTGGAAAGCCTATTCTAGATATCAAAAAAAAAAAATCCTTATAATTTTATTGCTCTAGATCCATTTCTGAATATATATGAGGTTTATTGCAGGTTATAGTCCTGCTAGTCAAACGATGACCAATGGCTGCCTACCAGACAATAGTCTAAGAATCCAGTAGTTTTTCAGTCTATAAAGCTGGATGTCTCAGCATGTCTTCTGTATACACCAGAATCCCAAAGAAGTAGGCTCTGACACCAGTGAAAGAATCAACTTGCCAGGGAAAGCCAAGGGCAAGCAGGCAAGGAGCCTAACATGAAGATCAAATGCTCATATGCATAAAATAAATAACTAACTCACAAAGACAAATTAAATTTTAATTTTAAAAGTGGGGGAACAGGCCATGTAGAAGCCAGTCTTCAGTAGCCCAACGAGTAAACCTCACCCGCTGATGATCATCTGCCAGGTACAGAGAATACCACCAGCAGCCACCAGCCACCGCCCCTCTGGAGAATACCACCCTCGGCCATGCTCCCCTTTGGTTTTTATCAACATTTGTGTTGTTCTCAAAAGCCAACCCTATTTCCCAGTTTTCCATTTTTACAATGGAGCTTTTCTGTGGAAGTTAGGAATTAGAAGCAGAAGCCCTTTGAATTCTAAGCAAAACACAGCACAGGCACAGGAGTCGGGGAGATTTGGGAGGCAGATGCTGAGACAGGGGCTGTAGGCACCAGGGACATTGGCATCTTGGCTAGCTAACATTGTCAGGCTTTGGACACAATGTCTGGATTGCGGGGAAAGTAGGTCTTGAATTTAATTTTTAAATTTACTCTAAAATCCATTTAATTTACTCTAATTTTGAGATCAAATCTATCCATATGTAAATAGAAGTCTGTTTTCAAAGCATCACCAAGGCCAAATATAGCTAATGTTTCCTTAGCCTGCTATCTTATGTCACTCAGAAAATGTTTCTTCTGTTACTGCCATTGCCTGAGCATTGGCCAGTTGCTGAGAGTGGAACTCAGAGTATAATATGCCTAAGCTTTGAGGATAATTGAAAGTTGACTTATTTCAAAAGGAGATGTGACATTGGACATGACCTCATCAAGAGATTCTAGGCCCCAGCTCTGGAATTAAAAAAAAAGTTCTAGTGTAGAACATGACATTTGCCCCCATATTTTGCTGTCTTTGTATAGAGGGCTGGGTTTTAGTTCTCTCTGCACTTAGGTATTAGCTCCTGCTCAGAGGACCAGGATGAGACTGTCATGGTGAGAAACAGGACACAAAGGTACCCCCAAAAGGCTGAGGCCAAAACTTTGTTCTTAGGAAGCCTCTGGGCTTAACTGTCTAACCTTGATCTAGAGTGAATACTGAGGTCATGATGTTTGCAGGCAGAGGGCCGAAACAAGGCACCAAGCAAGAATGGATTGGGACGATGGGATGACAGACAATGGCAGCCCACTTTTTAAACTATACTCTATATTGTGGTGAAATACATGTACACTCTCAGGTTCTATGTTAATATGACACAACCTAAAGTCATCAGAGAGGAAGGAGCCTCCCTTGAGGAAATGCCTCCATGAGATCCAGCTGTAAGGCATTTTCTCAATTAGTGATCAGTGCAAGAGGAGCCAGTCCACGGTGGGTGGTGCCATCCTGGACTGGCAGTCTTGGGTTCTATAAGAAAGCAGCCTGAGCAAGCCAAGGGAAGCAAGTCAGTAAGCAGCATCCCTCTATGGCCTCTGCATTAGCTCGTGTCTCCTGCTCTGCTCAAGTTCCAGTCCTGACTTCCTTTGATAATGAACAGTGCTATCAAAGTATAAGCTCAATAAAACCTTTCCTCCTCAACATGCATTTTGGTTATTGGGTTTCATCTCAGCAGCAGAAACCCTAACTAAGGCCACATACAACATTCAGTATCTTAACCATTCAAGTGCACTGTTTAGTGACATTAGATACTCAAAATGGTCATCACCATCACCATCATCTGTCTCCATAATTCTTTTCCCCTGGAGAAAATACCATAACTGTGCACACATGGAACAATAACCCCATCCTCTCCCACTCCCATCAGCCCTGGCAGCCACTATTCTGGCTTCTTTCCTTAGGATTTTGCTACCGAGTACCAACAGTAACACTCTTAATTGGCACTGTGGTGACTTAAGACCAAGTGTAGGTTCTTAAGATTAGATACCATCCACTGCACTGGAGGCGACTGCACTGTAACCTGCTCTTTTCACTGCTTTCGGTATATTCTGTAGATAACAGAGATGGCTCTCTATCTCTATAGGCTTTGCAATCACAAATTTAAAAATGTTCAGAAATTCCCCAAGTCCTTAATCTCTACAACTCATATGAGAAACTTTCTTGTTATTATGCTCCAAAGTAACACAAGTCTTTACAGAGCATCTGCATTGCATTAGATATCACATGCCATCTAGAGATGTTTCAAAAGGCAGAGGCTGTGAGAAAACACTATGTCATTTCACATAAGTGACCTGAACACATGGATTTTTAGATCTAAATGAGCCCTGAACCTAAGCCTACAGATATAAAAGATTAAGTGTACATAGGACATTTTAAGAAATCTTAGACTCATTATAAAACTTTTTATAGGTTGTCTCATGCTTCTTCTGGCAGCTCTAAAACCTAACAGAATAAAAATGTTAGGCTCCAAGAGATACCTCATTTTATTTTATTACTATTTTCTTTCATTTATTATTTCAATTCTAAGGCCCAGTAGAAAAAAAAAAAAAAGAAGAAGAATCCAATAGTAACACAACATTAAGTAGCACTTGGAAAATACAAGTGCTCTTTATGTGTGGATTATATTTCTAGGCATTAGATATTATTTCCTCAGAGACCATGCTGTGACAGGGGCAAACTCTCAACCTACAGTCTCCTGCCAGTGTTTTCTATGCACAGGACTCAATAAGCTCCAAATGAAGTGTTGTATGTTTCATGGTGTAAAGCTTTACAAAGCCCACACAGCTCAATAGAACACTGCTAAGAACAGTCGATAAATATAAAATCCATTTAATCCAATGCTGTCATTTCCAACAGCATCTTCCCATCAACTAACTAGTGCACAATTTAAGTAGCAGGTAGTAACTTAAGAATCTCAAGATGGGGCTGGAGAGATGGTTCAGTGGTTAAGAGCACTGACTGCTCTTTCAGAGGTTGTGAGTTCAATTCCCAGCAACAACATGGTGGCTCACAACCACCTGTAATGGGATCTGGTGTCCTCTTCTGATGTGTCTGAAGAGAATGACAGTGTACTCATATAAATACAATAAATAAATCTTTTTTTTTTTTAAAAAAAAAAAGAATCTCAAGATGGTTTTCTCTTTGAGGATGTTTTGACGAGTTTGGGGGCAATTATTTGATGCCATTTGAGAGAGATCAGGAGGAGGAAGAAGAAAAGGGGGGAAAGGAGAAGGAGAAAGAGGAAGAAAGGAGAAAAAAGGAGAAGTAAGACGGGGGAAGGAGAAAGAGGAGGATGTGGAGGAGGAAGGGAGGAGGAAGAAGAGAGGAGGGAGAAGGAGTTGTTAGCTAGGAAAGGTTGCTCACACCCTTGTTTTCCTATAGTCAATTTTCCTGCTGTGAAGACTGGAGATTATAACTAATAACAGCCTGCCAGAGTGCTTGAGGTTCTGCTCCTTTTCCTCTGAGGGGAAAAACAGCATATGTTCATGTGAGAAACTGCCTGTATACGTGTCAGAAGTTACAACACACTGCAATTGGCAAAGCTGTACGTGTGAATGGCTGGAGTGCAAATCATGGTGAGAAGGGTGGCTGGCATGACTTTTCCTTCCAGTTCATCCCTGAAGAAGAGGTGGAGGAGGAAGAGAAAGAAGAAGAGGAAGAGGAAGAAGAGGAGGAGGAAGAGGAGGAGGAGGAAGAGGAAGAGGAAGAAGAGGAAGAGGCAGCAGTAACAGCATAATTTGCACCTACAGTCTCAGTTTATGATTGAGAACTGAAAAAAAACAAAACAAAACAAAGCAAACAAAAAAAACAAAAAGGGCAGATCCTAAGAACACAGGAGAGATGTTAACTTGATCATGATGTCATTCTTGAGCCAGGAGCACGGCCCTATGGTTGAGCACACAGATACTGTGTACGAAGCTCTGCTTTCCATCCGAAGCACCAAAAAGAAAAAAGAAAACACATTTTAAACATCCCAAGACCAATCACATCCCCAACACTCCCTATCTCAAAAGTCATCTCTCTAGCACTTTACAGTAAGAAATCACCCATTATCCTTGTCAATGGCAGAGGGGAATGGACCGCTAATCACTGTTCTCTGATGCTTGGGACAAAATCCGAAGCTTCACATCATGCCTGTGTATGTGAGACAAGTCACAGTGAGGAGCACAACTTGTTCTAGTTCCTGTCGGGCAAAGAGGAAGTGACTCATTTCACCTTATGGAGCTGCAAAACTGATCGGGTAAAAGTCGCAGATTAGTCTGTTCAGAGGACTCAACCCTTCCTTACCTGTCCAGGGAATTTTTACTTCAGAGCTCAGGGAAAGGTCTTTACAACAAAATAATTCAACCCTACCTTCCTCTCATTGGTTTTCAAAACAACTCCTCCAGGAGTTCCTACATTCTGCATCGCAGAATATACTGGGCACTGGTTACCTTTGCTGCTCAGTGCAACAGCATCTGACATCATGTCTCTCAGGTGATGAAGTGTCATTCAGAACTTGTGCTTCAAGAATGTGAAGGTTGCCGGGCGGTGGTGGCGCAGGCCTTTAATCCCAGCACTTGGGAGGCAGAGGCAGGCGGATTTCTGAGTTCCAGGACAGCCTGGTCTACAGAGTGAGTTCCAGGACAGCCAGGGCTACACAGAGAAACCCTGTCTCAAACAACAACAACAAAGAATGTGAAGGTTAATAATGATTGCCAACTTGACAAGACTTAAGAGACATAAGACAAACCTGTAGCATGCCCATTAGAAATTGTCTAGATTGGGTTACTTTATGGTAGGAAGATCCACCTCAAATGTGGGTCCAACCATAGGCAAGGATATCAGACCTAATAAAAAGAGACTGTGATTCAGGAAGGCCAGCTGCCTCAAGCTCCTGCCACCATACCTTCCCGGTCAGGGTGGGATGTCCTTACAAAATGGGAGCTCCAAACCCTCCACTCTACACCCTCACCTTTTTCTTAAGCACTGGGAGTCTGAGGACCTTGAACATTCTAAGAGAGCACTACACCACTGAACTACGTCCCCAGTCTATGTTGGTTGTTTGAAGGTATCACTAGGAAGTCACAGTTGGCCTTGAACTCTGAATTCTCCCACCTCAGCCTTCTGTGTGCTGGGGCTAGAGATGTAAGAAGTGATCCTGGCATCATTTGAGGCCCCTCTGCATGGGAAATGAGGCAATGAGGTCAGGGGAAATGGTTTTGTTTCTTTAGCAAGCTCATCTTTCTTTGGGATAGCTTGGTTTCACCTTTGGGAGAAGTCATTTCTTCCAAGGACAGCATGACTGTAACGTTCCTTAGCTGCTGCTTCCTGCCCCAAAAGAACTTAACAAGAGGAGGAAATAGTGTAAGGGTTACAGATTTTAAAAGCAAAAACAAAGCAACAACAAGAAAAGACTCTATGAATGGAACTTTTAAGCCTGGAATGGATAGCCATTGTGGCTATGCTAATGACATATGGAAAGAGAGAAAGGGGCTTGGTGATATGACTTAACCCTCAGCACACCTCAAAAGAGACGGTAGGACTAGTCAACAAAAGCAAAACTGGTTGGGCCACTTATAACACTTTCTGGAGAATTTATATCATTCATTGCTTCTTTTTGTTTTTGTTTTTGTTTGTTTGTTTGCACCTACTTATTTGTGTGTGTTCATGTGCATGAATAACATGGTGCACACGTCAGAGGAGATCAGAGGAAAACCCATGAGTCAGTTCTTTCCTTCCATCATTTGGGCTCCAGGGATCAGACTCAGGCCATCATCAGGCGTATTGGCAACTGACATTACCCACTGAGTCATCTCACTGTTCTGTAGCGACTTAAGGATCTATGCGACCCACTGTCATGTTGCATGCAAGACCTTATAGCGGTGCCAAGAATCATGAAACTGAGTATATGGCTCAGACATGCTCATTCTCACATGAGCAAGCCCCAGGTTCAATCCCCGACAAACAACTGAGCAAAACCTCACCTGTGGAGAGCCGATGACGCTGGCACCTGACACTCATGGGTAACAAGTAATATTGCGCATGTGCAGTGGCAAAGGACCGCCTATCACCACCCAACCTGGGACGTAACATGGGAATTTGAGCAAGCAGCCAATCAGATATGTCCACCCTACCATAGGGTGTATATAATGCAGCGCCATGTTAGATCTGGTCTCTCTCCTCCTCCACGCTTGGGAATAAACACATGCTACAGAAGGATCCTGTGTGCCCGAGAGCATTCTTGCCGGCAAGACGATTGCGCGGGTCACAGATGGTGCTGAACGTGGAGAGGATTCAGAACTACAGCATAAAGATAAGCTCTGAGAGGCATGTTTGGTCTTGATTTATTTCATTTTCCTCCCCAATCGATAGAAGCTTCGGTAGCTTTCGCTATAGAGCTAGCAGTGTTTGCTCTCTTCCTTTTGATTTTACAGGATGGGAAAAGTTGCTCAAATATCGTGGCAGGTCAGGGAGTGTTAGAACAGCTACAAGCCGACAGGTCAGAAACAGGGCTGAATAAGAGGCTAGCCACTCATGAAGAGAATAGGAAAAATGCGTACAAGAATACAGGCCCTTCCAAAGACGTTCGGTCCGCGGAAGTGATAATGAGGGGAAAGAATGCCCTGGGAGAGTATTGTGACAAGGGAGGGAGAGCTCCAAAAAAGAAAACTCTTTATCCGGTAAAGGAACTGGAGGATTTGGGGCTTGATGGCTCGGAAATAGGGAAACTGGATATCTATGAGAAGGAAAGGTACCATCCGGATAGGCAGCCGCTGCAACAAGATGGAGGGCGGGAAAAGGCAGGAGATGGGAATCACATGGCTTCTCGGCCTGTCACGCACTCCTAACTTATTGTCCCCAACACTCTTCCAGCCTTATGCGGACAAGCGCTGCTCAGACTCCTTCCTTTCAGAGGAAGAAAAAAGAAGGATGTTACAAGCTTTTCCGGTGTTTGAGGCTGCTGGGGGAGGTCGAGTCCACGTGCTGATAGAGTATACCCCTATTAAAGAGCTTGCTGAATCAGTTAACAAATATGGAGTTGATGCTAATTTCACAGTCATGCAGCTTGAGAGACTAGCTGCTATGGCGATGACTCCAAATGATTGGCAAAATACAGTAAAAGCTGCTCTCCCTAATATGGGACAATACATGGAATGGAAAGCCTTGTGGCACGATGCTTCTCAAGTGCAGGCAAAGGCCAAAGCTAATGCGGAAGGCAATCAAAGACAGTGGACGTTTGAATTGTTAACAGGGCAGGGACAGTTTGCTAACGACCAAATAAACTATGATTGGGAAGCATATGGCCAAATCTCCGCTGCTGCTATTAAGGCATGGAAGGCTCTTTCAAGGAAAGGCGAAGCTGAGGGATATTTAACCAAAATCTTGCAAGGTCCCCAAGAGCCATTCTCAGACTTTGTTGCTAGGATGACAGAAGCGGCAGGCAGGATTTTTGGAGATCCAGAACAGGTTAAGCCATTGATAGAACAATTAGTATATGAAAATGCCTCACCAGAATGCAAGGCAGTTATTACCCCTAGAAGAAACAAAGGGCTGACAGAATGGATTAAAACCTGCCAAGGACTAGGAGGCCCACTAACTAATGCTGGCCTCGCTGCAGCCATTTTGCAAAGCCAAAATCACGCAAATCTTAGTGTACATGAGGTCTGCTATAATTGTGGTAAGCCAGGTCATTTGAAACGAGAATGTCGTACTTCCATACAAAAAAGACCTCCTGGGTTATGCACAAAATGCAGGAAGGGCTATCATTGGACTAATGAATGTCGCTCAGTTAGGGACATTCAAGGAAGGATTATTCAGCATGACCCCTCCCCAGCAGGAAGAGATGAAGGCACTCCATAAAACGGGTATCAGGGCCCCAGGTCTCAGGGCCCCAAAAAATATGGGACACAAGCTCAGGGCCGGAGGATGTTTGCAGCCGCAGAGCTACAAGAGGCTCCGCAGGATTGGACTTCCGCTCCACCTCCCAATTCTTACTAATGCCACATGGGGGCGTACAGCCTGTCCCAGTTGATTTTAAAGGTCCCCTGCCTGAAGGAAGTGTCGGCCTTATTTTAGGTCATTCCTCTCTTGCCTTAAATGGGCTTGTGGTTCATCCTGGTGTGATAGACCAAGACTATACTGGGGAACTTCAAGTTCTCTGTTCTTGTCCACAAGACATATTTTCCATCTCCCCTGGGGATAGGATTGCTCAATTAGTTATTCTTCCAAGTTTACATGATTGCTTCCCATCCACCGGGGTGCCCAGAGGTGCCAACGGGCTTGGTTCTCCAGGAACCGACTTTGCTCACCTGGTAGTTGATCTTAAAACTAGGCCCACTTTACAATTAATGATAGAGAGGAAGAATTTTATAAGAATTTTAGACACAGGAGCTGATAAAAGCATTATTTCCTCCAAATGGTGGCCTAAGGCATGGCCTGTTACACAATCATCCCATTCCCTACAAGGACTGGGATATGAGGCCAGCTCTGCAGTCAGTTCACGCTCCTTGACTTGGCAGACACCAGAGGGTCAAACAGGAAGTTTCATACCTTATGTGCTTCCTCTCCCCGTTAATCTCTGGGGAAGAGACATCTTACAAGACTTAGGATTAACATTAACTAATGAATATTCTCAGCAAGCTATTGGTATTATGAAAAGGATGGGATATAAGGAAGGAAAAGGCCTTGGCAGAAAAGAACAAGGAAGGTTAAACCCAATCTCACAAGAAAGTAATACAGGAAGACAAGGTTTGGGTTTTCTCTAGTTGCCATTGAGGGTTCTATGCCCATACCCTGGCTTACAGAGGAGGCCGTGTGGGTTCCTCAATGGTCGCTATCCTCTGAGAAATTGGAAGCTGCTACAAGGCTGATTAAAGAACAAGTACAGCTTGGTCATTTAGAGCCTTCCACTTCTCCTTGGAATACACCTATGTTTGTCATAAAAAAGAAATCAGGGAAATGGAGACTTCTCCATGATCTAAGGGCCATTAATGCGCAAATGCAGCTGTTTGGCTCAGTGCAATGAGGCCTACCTCTGCTTTCTGCTTTACCTAAGCAATGGAGGATAATAATTATAGATATTAAGGATTGCTTTTTTTCTATTCCCCTACACCCACAAGATAGACAAAGATTTGCATTTACCCTGCCTGCTGTTAATCACCTTGAACCAGACAGGAGATATCAGTGGAAAGTTTTGCCTCAGGGTATGGCTAATAGTCCTACCATGTGCCAGCTATATGTACAAAGGGCCCTTGAGCCAGTCAGAAAAAAAATTCCCCTCCTTGTTAGTGGTCCTTTTCAGGGATGACATTCTTGTGTGCCATAGGGAATCAGTTATTTTGCAAACCTCATACCCTCTATTAATTAAAACATTGAGACAATGGGGCCTACATATTGCCACAGAAAAGGTCCAAATGTCGGAAGTAGGCTCCTTTCTAGGATCAGTTATTTACCCAGAGAAAATAGTTCCTCAGAAATTAGAGATTCACAAGGACCATTTACATACCTTAAATGATTTTCAAAAATTATTAGGTGATATAAATTGGTTAAGACCATTTTTAAAAATCCCCTCTGCTGAATTAAAACCTTTGTTTGACATTCTGGAAGGGGATACTCACCCTTCCTCACCTAGAGCCTTGACGCCGGCTGTGAGCCGCGCCCTACAAGTAGTGGAAAAAGCCTTACAAAATGCCCAATTAAAACGTATTGATATAACCAAACCTCTTGATTTATGTGTTTTTAAGACCAGACATTTACCAACTGCTGTGTTATGGCAAGATAGGCCCCTACTATGGATCCATCCTAATGCATCCCCCAAAAAGATTATTGAATGGTATCCAGATGCAGTCGCTCAGCTTGCCCTTCGTGGGCTAAAAGCAGCTGTTACTCATTTTGGAAGGGATCCTAAAGTTTTAATAGTGCCATATACTGCACATCAGGTTCAAACATTAACTGCTACCTCTGATGTTTGGGTGGTGTTGGTCACTTCCTTTAATGGTCAAATAGATAATCACTATCCTAAACATCCTATTTTACAATTTGCCTTAACTCAAGCTATTGTGTTTCCACACATTATATCTCAGAAGCCGCTCCCAGATAGAGTGGTTGTTTACACAGATGGGTCAAAAACAGGTGTGGGTGCCTATGTATTTAATAATGAAGTCACAGCCAGACAATACCATGAGACTTCACCTCAAGTTGTGGAATGCTTGGTAGTATTAGAGGTCCTTGAAACCTTCCCAGGTCCCTTAAATATTGTTTCAGATTCCTTTTATGTAGTAAATGCAGTTAGGGTTCTGGAAGTTGCTGGATTAATTAAGCCCTCTAGCAGACTTACAAAAGTTTTTCAAAAGATTCAATTTACCCTAGTCAATAGGAGAGCACCTGTTTTTATTACACATATCAGGGCTCACTCAGGTCTACCGGGACCAATGTCCCGAGGAAATGACCTGGCAGACCAAGCCACAAAGTTAATAGCTGTCGTCCTATCTCCAAAGTGGACCTTGGCCAAAGATTTCTATGAAAGAGTTCATGTAACCGCTGAGACTTTACGTCGGAGATTTAACATAACCAGAAAAGAGGCTAGGGATATAGTGACTCAATGTCAAAATTGTTGTCAATTCTTACCAGCACCTCGTGTAGGAATTAATCCACGAGGAATTCGGCCACTACAGATTTGGCAAATGGATGTTACTCACATCCCATCCTTTGGCAAATTGCAATATTTACATGTTTCCATTGATACTTGTTCTGGAATTATATTTGCTTCCCCATTGACGGGGGGAAAAGGCAGCCCATGTTATTCAACATTGCCTCGAGGCATGGAGTGCCTGGGGAAAGCCTAAAATTCTTAAAACTGACAATGGACCAGCTTACACTTCTCAGAAGTTTAGACAATTCTGCCGCCAAATGGAGGTGACCCATTTAACAGGTCTACCGTACAATCCTCAAGGACAAGGTATTATAGAGCGGGCTCACCGCACTCTTAAGTCCTATTTAATAAAGAAAAAGGGGGAGTCGAGGAAGCTCTACCCTCAGTGCCACGAGTCACCATTTCTATAGTACTTTTCACCCTTAATTTTTTAAATCTGGACAGTCAAGGCCACACGGCAGCTGACCGTCATTGTTTAGAGCCTGATAGGCCAAAAGAGATGGTCAAATGAAAGGATGTTTTGACTGGACAATGGAAAGGCCCGGATCCTATTTTAATAAGATCCAGGGGAGCTGTTTGTGTTTTTCCACAGGAAGAAGATAATCCATTCTGGCTACCGGAACACCTAACACGAAGAATCTTGGAATCTCAGCTTGATCCTGCCCAGAGACATGAAGACCCTCCTGCTGATGGCGATATTCTGGCTGACACTGCCGACGGTGGGACATGCGGAGCTGAGATGGAAGATCATCCCTTTCTAGGTTTTGCTGCAGAACTGGACCCTAGAGTTCGAGAAAACGTTGAGAGATCTTTGGCCTTTTCCTTCTTTTAAGAATGGGTGGGAGTAGGCCTGTTTGGTATAGCCCTATGCTGTGGATTAGTGTTCATATTATGGTTGGTCTGCAAACTTAAAAACCAACAGAAGTGTGATTAGGCGGTGTATGCCCAAGCACTTGCTGCTTTAGAACAAGGTTCCTCCCCTAGAGTCTGGCTGTCTGTGCTACAAAAGTAGCTAGCGCTTGAGCCCTCAGCCGATGCACCCCACGGGTTCTATCCCATTGCACTGGGTCGGTGAGGCAAAAGCCCCGCTCTCTGCACGTCTCTGGGTAGAGTGTATACTGTGATATACAGGGGATGTTCCTCAGGGATAGATTCCTCGAAGGCATGTCTAGTTGCATAGAGGCCGAGTTGCCAAAATCCTCTCCCTGTCAAAGGCAACGGGATGGGTAGATAAAAGTACACTCGTGGACTCAACGACCAGGGTGGAAATTCTTTACAATATCCCAACATTCTGCACAAGGGACTAGACCTCTACCTTCCTCTACAAGAGAGATGACTTAGAGCCTTGCCAGGCGACCTTACAGTCTCATTTAGTAAAACAAAAAGGGAGAGGTGTGGAGAGCCGATGACACTGGCACCTGACACTCATGGGTAACAAGTAACATTGCGCATGCGCAGTGGCAAAGGACTGCCTATCACCACCCAACCCGGGACGTAACATGGGAATTTGAGCAAGCAGCCAATCAGATATGTCCACCCCACCCTAGGGTGTATATAAAGCAGCGCCATGTTAGATCTGGTCTCTCTCCTCCTCCACGCTTGGGAATAAACATGTGCTACAGAAGGATCCTGTGTGCCCGCGTGCGTTCTTGCCGGCGAGACAATTGCGCGGGTCACACTCATCTCCAGGATTTTGCACCAGGCACTTGTCCTTTGACCTTCACAGCCTCGCCCGAGTTACTGTTGCCTTAAGCTTCCCAGATGCTGCAGCCCTCTGCTAGAACAGGAGGAGTGACACAGTGAGACTGTGACTGGCACACAGAACTTTTGGGCTTCTCTGCTCCATCTCATGGTTTCTCTCTCAAAAGAAATAATTTAGGGCTGGGCTTTAGCTCAGTAGTAAAGTATTTGTCCTGCATGCACTACACCCTTAGTCCTCACTTCCACTGCTAACGGAAAAAAAAAAAATCTCTGCAATGCTTTGGAAACTGCAAAGTTCCATGATATTTTCTAATCAGCTGAGACTTTTCTAGTCTATAAAGTCTGGTCAGAATTCAACTCAAAATTCCTGGTTCTGCAGGGGAGGGTTAGTTATCTCTCATTGTTTAAGTTAGACTCAAACCTCATTACTTTTCTCTGTGGAGCCGTGATTGTTTACAAAAGTAGACTCCATGAATGTGTTCAATTAGTGTGTATTAATCACAAATTGTTAAAAAAATGTTTTGGGAGATGGAGAAATATTAACTGCAGTAATTTGATCGGCACTCATTTTATGCATGGGATGGATTATCATTCCGGGACTCATAAATTTCTATAATTAAAAAAAGTTGTTGCCAGGCGGTGGTGGCGCATGCCTTTAATCCCAGCACTTGGGAGACAGAGGCAGGCGGATTTCTGAATTCAAGGCCAGCCTGGTCTACAGAGTGAGCTCCAGGACAGCCTGGGCCACACAGAGAAACCCTGTCTCAAAAAAAAAAAAGTTGTTACTATGTGTTATATGTTGATGATAGGACTCTTTTAGGCTAAGATGTAACTCAGTTAATAGAGTGCTTGTTCACCATGACTTAATCCCAGCACTTGAGAGGCAGAGGCAGGTGGATGTCTGTGAGTTTGAGGCCAGCCTGATCTACAGAGCTAGTTCCAGAACAGCCAGGGCTACACAGAGAAACCTTGTCTCAGAAAACAAACAACAAACGAAATCAACATCAAAAAGAAGCCCATGAGTATAAAACACTGCAGACATCAGAACAGGAGAAGGTACTGACTAAATGTCTCTTTTCCCCTCACTTACAGCCGTTCAAAACCAGGCCATCTTGAAAATATTCCCCATTACTCAGCCATCAAAACTGAACTTATTGATTCACTCCAAACCTGTTTTTAATACAAGACTGCATACTGAGTGCTGTTAGGTGCAGGGGATCTTAGAATGAGGGAACATTTGAAGATAATTGAAATGACATTTGTAGAGTTTCTCTAATCTCATATCCAAACATTTACTAAAGTCCTGTCTACTGTGCTTCAGTATGTCGGAAAGTCAGTTCCCATTTTCCTGGACCACCTGGTAGATTTGTCCTACCCTGTCATTGCTAATGCCCTAGTGCCGTCTTTTCAATTTAGCAATGTGTTATCTTCCATATTTCCTGACAAGTCATGGTCAAAGTTTACCAGCATCAGTATTGTCTGTAGGTTTCTTAAAGCTTGGACTATAGTTGTGTTATGGCTCATGCCTGTAAGTTTAGCACCGGGGAGACTGGAGGCAGGAGGATTGCCATGAGTTTGAAGTTGAACTGAACTACATATTTGTAAACTAGTATGGAGGTTTGAATAAGAACGGCCCCCATAGATTCTTATATTCTAATGCTTGATAACTGAATTATTTGAAAGGATTAGAAGGATGAGTAGGTATGGTCTTGTTGGAGAAAGTCTGTTATCGGAGGTAGGCTTGGAGATTTCAAAAGCCCATGCTAGACCCAGCTCTCTCTCTCTCTCTCTCTCTCTCTCTCTCTCTCTCTCTCTCCCCCTGCAGATCAGTATGTAGCAAGCAGCTCCTGCTCCAGCGCCATGGCTGCCACCATGCTCCTGTTATGGTGATAATGGACTAAACCTCTGAAACTTTAAGCAAACTCCCAATTAAATGCTTCCTTTATTTGAGTTGCCTTGGTCATAGAGTCTCTTCACAGCAATAGAACACTGACTAAGATAACTAGTGTATGATACATAGTGAGATCCTTCTTGAAACCACACAAAAACTCAGGCTGCATATAGGACCTCCTTACCCCCTCCCCCTCCCCCTCTCCCCTGCTCCCCCTCCCCCACCCAGAGTTTGCACTCAGGGCAGCTAGATCCTACTCCCATTTTAAGGAACATTTAAATAGGATGAGAGACTACATCACATGTGACTATAAGTTGTGAGAATTTAAACAAAAAGAGACAGGGAGAGGACAATGTGCTGCCTGCCTATTCCATTGACTAGCTGGATTTGCAGCAGGCAAGAGGTGTGTGTGTGTGCAGAGTGGGGGTGGGGGTGGGGGTGCTTGACTCTGTCTGCTCGGGTCTCTGTGACCTTACATGTAAGCATGATGTGGTGGTTTGAAGAAAAATGGCCCTATAAGTTCATATATTTGAATGCCTGGTCACCATAGAGTGGCATTATTTGAAAAGGTAGGAGATGTGGCCTTGCTAGAAAAAGTGAACCATTGGGGGTGAGCTTTGGGTTTTCAAAAGCTCAAGGCAGGCCCAGTGGCTCTCTATCCTCCTGCTGCCTGCTGGTCTGGATATAGAACCCCCTCAGCTACTTCTCAGAGTCATGCCTGCCTACATCCTGCCATCATGACAATGGACTAAACCCCTGTAAGCAAGTCCCCAGTAAATACTTTTCTTTATAAGAGTTGTCATGGCCATGATACCTCTTCACAGCAATAGAACACTGACTAAGACTAAGAATGAGGATTCCATCACGCACGGCATCAATGTTTCGAACAACACAGTCGATCAACAGAAGCTAATGACTTCCTCTGATGCTCCAAGAAGAAGCAATCTGCTTCAAAGTTGGAAAAAAACCTGCTTGATATTACTGGAGGCCAGTTATCTTACTCATCTAGATAATGAACCACATGTTGAATGAGGAGCGGACTTCAAATATCACCATTTAAAAGATGAACTCTTGGGGTTGGTTTTTTTGTTTGTTTGTTTTTTTGTTTTTGGTTTGTTTTTTTTTTTTTTGAGACAGGGTTTCTCTGTATAGCTTTGGCTGTCCTGGAACTCTCTCTGTAGACCAGACTGGCCTCAAACTCAGAAATCTGCCTGCCTCTCCCTTCCAAGTGCTGGGATTAAAGATGTACGCCACCACCGCCTAACAGCTGACTCATCCTTTAAGCTTCAACAAAATGCCATTTCTCCCCACTTCCTCTGACAGGAGTCAGTCTTCCTTTGTTCCTATAAATAGCTTTGTTCCCTTGGTAAATTGTATATATTTGTGCTATCACGTTAAATTGTACGTTTTGTTTCATTTTTAGTCTCTGTCCTCTGGGTAATGTGTTCTTCAAGGACAAAGGTAGTTTTATTTGCCCAATGTCTATGTCTATTGTGTATTCTCAGGACCCAAACCAAGCTTACATATTCAACAAACACTGATGGATGCAGACCCAGCTGTACTTTAGACCTCTGTCTTGATGTGATCAATGAATTACCATTGACTTACCCCTTCCTCCCTCCTTTCTGTCTCTCCCTTCCTCCCTCCCTTCTTTCTTTCTCTCTTACTTCCTCCCTCTCTCTCCTTTCTTCCTTCCCTTTTTTCTTTTTTTTCTTTGTTTGTTTCTTTCTCTCTATGTGAATGAGTGTTTTTGCCTGCCCATGTTTGCATCACATGCATTCCTGATGCCTGCAGAACCCAGAAAAGGATACTATATCAACTAGAACAACAGCAGACAGTTGTGAGCTACTGTGTTGATGCTGGGAATCAAACCCAGATCCTCTAGAAAAACACCGCTGAGTTGTTTTTTTTTTTTAATTTAAAGGCTATTATTTTCTTTCAAGATTTAAGTTTGGTTATGACAGATTACTTGTTTATGCCATCTCAAGAATAAAACATTTGTTAAGGGTTTAAGTGTGATATATTCAAATAACAGTAAATTCAGTGAAGTTAATTTTTATGTAGTCATTTACATCTGTTGAGCTAAAATTAACTGTGGCTACAATTGTTTGAATAAGAATCATCTCTCCTGGTTTTAAAAGTACCTGTCCTGAATCAGCTTTCATTTGTTGTCTGGATTTGCTCAGTTGTGTCCTTTGTCTGGGTTTCCCCTCCTGCCTGGCTTCCTCTCACCCCTTCATCAAAAGCTACACTCTCTATCATGATCCAAGTTAATTTTTCCTAAAGGATCAGCTCACGGATTGAGACAAGGACTTGCTGTCTATCGAACTTGGCCTGGAATTCCATATTGTAGACTAGGCTGGATTTCCACTTGAGATCTTCTCAAATGTGCGTTTGCTAAGGATGCAAGTGAAAGTCCTGAGCACCTTTGTCCACTGCATGTGAAGGTGCTGCAGGCAGCTCACAAAAATAGAATGCGGCTTAGTGGACCCAGCCTCACACTGACCTTTCTATTTAAGGCAAAAACACAGTAGGATTAAACCATGTAAAACTGTTTTGCACCGGGCCGTGGTGGCGCACGCCTTTAATCCCCGCACTTGGGAGGCAGAGGCAGGCGTATTTCTGAGTTCGAGGCCAGCCTAGTCTACAGAGTGAATTCCAGGACAGCCAGGACTACACAGAGAAACCCTGTCTCGGAAATCCCCCCCCCCAAAAAAAAACTGTTTTGCTAAAATTAACCACACTGAGGAAAGGCTTTCCTGCATGGCATCCCTCTGGAATACTCAGAGGCACTTGGTTTCATTTACCAGAGGTTTTCTGGGGGTCCCACCTTCTCAGAACTGCCATCAATATCTCTTCTTCTCAAAGTTTGAATATACCACACACTAGTGAATCTTTCTCTAACCCTAAGCAATGTTTCTTTTTCTCTTCTTGTGAATGTGAGAAATAGGAGGCGGTTTCGTCAATGAAACTGAGGCTGAGAACAGAGAAGTTCCCAGACAGGTGATCATCAAACTGTGGATCGGTGTCTGTCATTATCTGCGTGGCCAAGCACAAACAGGTCTGGTCAGAGGGGTCAGAGAAATTGGACTTTTGGACAAAAGCCAGGAAGACTTGGACAAGCATGAAAGACTCAAGCAGGTGATATGTATTTCTCCTCTGCTTCTTTTCTGTTCTCTTGTTTTAGTTGGGTAGAGTCTCCCTGAACATCTTTAAGGGATTTGGTGCTGCCTTTGTCTTTTCACTTTGAACAGCTAAGACTGAAAAAGAAAATGAGGAATTAAAAGTTACCAGTGGGGCTGGAGAGATGGCTCAGCGGTTAAGAGCATTGACTGCTCTTCCAGAGGTCCTGAGTTCAATTCCCAGCAACCACATGGTGGCTCACAACCATCTGGGTCTGATGCTCTTTTCTGGTGTTTCTGAAGACAGCTACAGTGTACTCATATACATTAAATAAATAAATAAATCCTTAAAAAAACACACACACAAAAACAAAGTTTAAAAAAAAAAAGTTACCAGTGTAGGGGCTGGTGAGATGATTCAGTGGTTAAGACTCTTTCAAAAGTCCTAAGTTGAATTCCCAGCAACCACATGGTGGCTTACAGCTGTCTGTAATGGGATCGGATGTTCTCTTCTGGTGTGTGTCTGAAGACAGCAACAGTGTGCTCACATACATAAAATAAATAAATCTTTAAAAAAGTTATCAGTGTAATAATGTTGATTAATAATCACAGGAACAGCTAGGAACAGCGGGGTGGTGGTAACACATGCCTTTTTTTTTTTTTTGGTTTTTCGAGACAGGGTTTCTCTGTGTAGCCCTGGCTGTCCTGGAACTCACTCTGTAGACCAGGCTGGCCTTGAACTCAGAAATCCACCTGCCTCTGCCTCCCAAGTGCTGGGATTAAAGGCGTGAGCCACCACTGCCTGGTAACACAGGCCTTTAATCTTAGCATTCAGAGGCAGAGACAGGTGGATCTCTGAATTGGAGGCCAGCCTGGTCTACACAGGGAATTCCAGGGACAGCCAGGTCGACCCAGAAAAAACAAAACAAAATAAAAACAGGAACTTAAATGTTATGCAGCCATGAAAATTAACAGATAAATATCCATTCTCATAAGAGATAACTTATAAAGACAGTGTCTTAATCAGTGTTCTATTGCTGTGAAGACAATGACAATGCTTATGAAAGAAAAGATTTTATTGGGGCTGGTTTACAGTTTCAGAGGATTAGTCCATTATCATCATTGTGGGGAATGTGGCGACATGCAGGAAGACATGACGCTGGAGAATAAGCTGAGAGTTCTATATTTAGACTCACAGACAGCAAGAAGAGGGGAGTCACTGAGTTTGTCATGGGCTTTTGAGACCCCAAAGCCCACTCCTGTTGACTTACTCCTCTAACAAGGCCACACCTTCTAATCCTTTCAAATAATTACCACTCCCTGGTGACCAAGCATTTAGTTCTATGAGCTTATAGGGGACATTCTTATTCACACCACCACAGACATCAGATGGTATACTCTTTGTGCTACATAGACCAGCAATAGAAATGGTTGTCAGAGGGTGTGTATCACACACTCTTTGCTTTACTCAGATATGACCATACACTTCTGAAGAGAAGTGCTGAGAAAGCCATGTTAGAAATTCAGTAGCTCACAGGGTGGTTACTTCTGGCTGTGAGTAAATGGGTTTTCCTTTTTATTCACATGACGTTTGTAATTTGGCTATAGTAAAAATAAATAAATAAATAAATAAATAAATAAATAAATAAATAAATAAATTCGAGCTTCTGTAATAGAAGTAGCTCAGAATAGCCAGCAAAACTTGGTGTTTGTTTTGTGTGGCTGTTGACTAATTTATACAGGAAATGGCATCCCTTTTGTCTGGTTAATTGCATAATGCCAGTCTCCCATTCTCTTATGGACATCTTTCTTTGTTTCTCAATTAAAGAAGGCCTGGTGTCCCAGGGAAATCACTGGTGAGAAATTTGTCAGGGTCTCTGGAGCTTCAGTGTGTCTTATAGTAAAATCAAGATGAAATGAAAAGTTTTTTCCTCACGGAATCTGTTCTCTGCCAGAAGTAGGCCTTAGACTGCTAGGATTCTCTTCCAATCTGCTTGATTATAATAAAGGTTTTAACTTTCAAAGGTCAATGCTTTAGTCCAGTGTGACCCCTCCCCAGACTGGCAATGAATGACAGACACCTGGTAGACACCCAGCTGACAGGAGGGGCACTTTTCCAAGGCCAGTCACTCATTTCTCCTGACCTGTTTCAATTTTCCAGACACTCAGCGCTGCTCAACATTTTCATGATACCCGGCCAGCAGCCCTGGGTTCTCCCTGCTCTTTGTCTGTGAGTTGAGATGCAGCAAAGGCTCAAGGTCAGCCACGGCGGAAGGGAGCTATCAGTCTGGAGACTCTGGAATTTCTCCACCCTTCTAAGACTGCAAGCCCAGATGCAGGGTAAAGGATGTCTGCACAGCAGCCATGAGCATTGTTGTTGTCAGCTCCTGTGTTTGGCCCAGGTCACAGGAGGCACCATAAAACTACTCTGCCTTGGTTTGTACTTAACCAAATGGACAGTGTGGTGGTTGCGAGGGGAGCTGCTTAGAGGCAAGGAAAAGAACACCACAGTACGGTATTCTTGGCAGAGCTAATGGTGATGGGGGCGGCCAGAATTCTTTCCTAGATTGTATCTCTAACTTGTATGTCCCGGAGCACTTGGGTTCTTTCTGTGGCCTCAGCTTCTTCATGCATAGACAGGTAATAAGCCGTTCGTTCCCCTTTGGTTATATGGGCACTCTGAAGATCAAATAGCCAGTTAATGAGATTTAAAATAGAAAGAAAATGTTTTTGAAGCTCTCAAAAATGCCGTAAGATTTTCAGATTCTGATTAATTCAGAGATACGGTTCTGAGAAAAATCTGCACACTTCATGGTGTGGGCATATTCTTTTCTTTTTCTTTTTGTTAATTTTTTTATTTAACATGCAAAACAGTGGACTTCACTAGTATATTTTCTTTTATGGTTTAAAATTATCTTTTAAAATCTTAAATTTATTTTTATTCATGTATATGTGTGCATGTGGCCTGAGAGTTCAAAAGAAGGGGTCAAAGCCTCTGGAACTGAACTTACAGATGGTTGTGATCCTCAGTGTCAGCCTGGGAATTGAACCTGGGTCCCCAGCAAGAGCAGTAAGCCTCTTAACCACTGAGCCATCTCTCATTGTAAAGTTTTTGTAATATACACTCTTAATTTTTAATAACTTGCATTACAATTTTAAATTTTGAGATTAATATAATTATATCAGTTCTTCTCTTTGCTCCCTCTAACCCTTCCCTCATATACCCCCTTGCTCTCTCTTTCAAACTCATGGCCTTTTAAATTATTGTCTTCTCTCTCTCTCTCTCTCTCTCTCTCTCTCTCTCTCTCTCTCTCTCTGTGTGTGTGTGTGTGTGTGTGTGTGTGTGTATGAGAGAGAGAGAGAGAGAGAGAAAGACAGAGACAGAGACAGAGACAGAGAGAAAGAGGGAGAGAAAGAATGAGAGAGAGAATTCTTTTTTTATTGGATATTTTATTTATTTACAGTACAGGTGTCATTTTCTTTCCCCTTTTCCCCTCCCTAAAACCCCCTATCCTATACACCCTCTTCCTTTATGCTCTTATACCATTTTGATTACATGCATGTATTAAGGTCAGATCTAGGTTGAGGGTCTAGCAATACAATAGATGTAAATAGTTGAGGAACAAGCAAGACAATAAACACAAATCATCAAAAAAAAAAAAAAGCAAGGCAATAAACCCAGTTACGTGAACACTCCCTTGAACACTGTTTCTAAAGGCTTATCAGGATGACCAAAGTATCTGAGCCTACTTCCCTGTCCCAGCCCAAGGTCATTTTCATGTCTGAAGCCTACTTCCTTGTACTAGTCTAAAATTTAGAATCCTGTCTGAAATTACTTCTTTGTTCTGGCCTATAATTTAGATTCATGCCTGAGATTACTTCTTTGTTATAGCCTACAATTTAGACTCCTACATGAAAGTACTTCTTGTTATAGTCTACTGTCAGATTCCTGTTGAAGCCTACTTTCTTGTCCTTGGCCAATGTCATATTCCTGTCAAGCAGCCCCTTTCCTTGTCCTTGGCCCATGTCTGCTTCTTGCCAAGTAACCCCAAAGGCTCTCCACCTCTCCCCTTTTTTATTTTGTTAACAAGACTGATCCTGTCTTAGGTCAGTCTTACAAGAATGCCTTCCTTACCCATCATGGAATATGCATTATCAAAGTCAATACACTTCTGTCTTAAGTTGGTAAGGCTCTGTGCAGAATCTTACTGGTCCTTGGCTTGCCAGCCTGTCAATTTAATAACTATGTCTGGGAGTCCATTTTCAGGTTTAAGCCATGTACTTTGGCTGCCAACATGTTGATGTTTTTAAAGATAAGCTTAACATGATGGGCAGAAATAAAAGTATTCCCAGGACAAGAAGGACTTGCCATTCCTGAGGTTTGTCCAAAATGTAAATACTGAGCTCAGGTCATGGATAATTTTATCCAGATTATCTGCAGCATCAAAGGTCAACAGAGCAGCATTCTTTAAATTCATAATCTCATTATGCAAACTTAACACACCCACAGAGTTGTTAGGATTATGTCAAATATCCTACAGGTGTCTTTAAACTTTGTTCTAATTGTAATGACAATCATTGTGAATTTCAAAAGTAACACTACTCCAATAATATTTGTCATGACACTTGGGATGACTCCTAACTCTTGAACCCTGAACCTCCTTCAGATAACTTGAATGGGTTATAGAGTATCATTTGTTGTTCCAGATACCTATATAAATCCTTTTGTATACTCAATACATTTGTAACATTTTTTGCTAGATGGTTAACAAAAATAGTTTTCTTAACACCTTGTGTTGATGCTATTGCAGAAGCAGTGGTGCTAGCAATTAATGGTATTAAAGCTGTTATACCAGCAATAATCAAGCCTGCTACCGTCTTGCTTCTGCTTAAAGCCTAACTCACTTCTTCTAGCAATTTCAAGCTTTTTTCAGAGAATCAAGGTTTTCTAATACTCAGGGCAGTGAGACAAAAGCTGGTTGATAGACCCCTGTAACAGACATGCTAAGTTTCAACACACTAACATAACTGGAAATTATACAGTCAATGCAACTTACAATAAATGCTGTAGAGGAGACAAAACCAATTTTAGCTTGACAATTAAAAGAGCCTTAAAACATGCACTAACCCTTGTTTGAAATCCAGATCCTGTCCCAACAATATCTCTTGCTATCCTAACATCATAGTGAGCTACAGCTAGCTTCCAAATATGTTCCTGACAAAGTCCAGATCCAATCTTCCAAAAGTAGACTGTTATTTCCCATATTGGATTGATTGCTAGACCAGTACATGATTGAATCCTAATAGCTGGGCACCTTTAAGAAGAATACAAGAGACATATTTTCTCTTTTTGATTCTCTGTCCCACAAGGTCTAAAAACTTGAGGCAAGGCAGCTTGTCCTATCTGGGATATAGTCAAGCAAAGGTGAGTCAGGAACATATGTCCAATACAGCTCCCCAGTCACCCTTGTCAGGGCACTCAGCAAGCTCACAGGTCGGCATCATTCTTTGTCTCAGCAACAGTATGTCTCACCAATCTTTTTAAAGTTTCATGTGCCTCTTACACAATACCTTGTCCTTGAGAATTATATGAAATCTCCGTAATAAATTGTTGACAAATGTCTTGACTGCTCAACTACAATTGCCAGACCCCTTTATCTGTTTTTTTTTTTTAAATTGGATATTTTATTTATTTACCTTTCAATGTTATCTTCCCTCCCATTCCCCCCCAAAACCCTTTCCCCATCCCCCCTCCTCCTATTACTATGAGGATATGCTCTGACCATCTCCCCATTCCTGCCTCCCTGCTCTTGAATTTCCCAACACTAGGGAATCCAAACTTTCAGGCACCAAGGCTGTCTACTTCCACTGATGTCGGGCGAGGCCACTCTCAACTACCTATACAGGTGGAGCCATGAGTCTCTCCCTTTGTGTTCTTGGGCTGGAGATTTTAGAGTGGCTACTCCAGCTTGTTTCTTAGAATCATTTGCTTGAAAAATTGTTTTCTAGCCTTTTACTCTAAGGTAGAGTCTGTCTTTGTCACTGAGGTGAGTTTCCTGTATGCAGCAAAATGCTGGGTCCTGTTTACATATCCAGTCCATTAGTTTATGTCTTTTAATTGGGAAATTGAGTCCACTGATGTTAAGAGATATTAAGGAACAGTGCTTATTGCTTCCTGTTTTTTTGTTTTGTTTTTGTTATTAAAGATAGAATTATCTTTGTGTGGCTATCTTCATTTGGATTTGTTGGAAGAGGATTATTTTCTTGCTCTTTCTAGGGTATAATTTCCCTCCTTGTATTGGAGCTTTCTGGCTATTATCCTTTGTAATGCTGGGATTGTGGAAAAATATTGTGTAAATTTGGTTTGTTTTTTTTTTGTTTTTTTTTTTGTTTGTTTTGTTTTTTTTGTGGAATATCTTGGTTTCTCCATCTATGGTAATTAAGACTTTTGCTGGGTATAGTAGCCTGGGCTGGCATTTGTGTTCTCTTAGAGTCTGTATAACATCTGTCTGGCATCTTCTCACTTTTATAGTATCTGGTGGGAAGTTTGGTCTAATTCTTTTAGGTCTGCCTTTATATGCTTGACCTTTTTCCCTCATTGCATTGAATATTCTTTCTTTGTTTTGTGCACTTGGTGTTTTCATTATTATGTGACGGGAGGTATTTCTTTTCTGGTCTTTTCTTTTTTGGCAATCTATAGGCTTCTTGTATGTTTATGGGCATCTTGTTCTTTAGGTTAGGGAAGTTTTCTTCTATAATTTTGTTAAAGATATTTATTGGCCCTTTAGGTTGAGAATATTCACTCTCTTCTATACCTATTATCCTTAGGTTTGGTCTTCTCATTGTGTCCTGAATTTCCTGGATGTTTTATGTTAAGAACTTTTTGCATTTTGCATTTTCTTTGACCGTTACGTCAATATTTTCTTTGGTATCTTCTGCATCTGAGATTCTCTCTTCTATCTCTTGTATTCTGTTGATGATGCTTGCGTCTATGACCCCTGATTTTTTTCCTAGGTTTTCTATCTCCAGGGTAGTCTCCCTTTGTGATTTCTTTATTGTTTCTACTTCCATTTTTATGTCCTGGATGGTTTTCCTTCACCTGTTTGGTTGTGTTCTCTTGTAATTCTTTAACGGATTTTTGTGTTTCCTCTTTATGGGCTTCTACCTGTTTACCTGTGTTCTCCTCAAATTTTATGAGAGTGTTATTTATGTCCTTCTTAAAGTCTTCTATCATCATCATTAGAAGTGATTTTAAATCTGAATCTTGCTTTCCTAGTGATACGGGAAATTCAAGACTTTCTAGTGTTGGAGAACTAGGTTCTAATGATGCCAAGTACCCTGGGTTGCTGATGCTTATGTTTTTGTGCTTGCCTATTGCCATCTGCATCTCCTTAGTGCTACCTGCCCTGTCTCTGACTGGAGCCTGTTCTTCCTATTATCTTGGTTGTATCAGAACTGTGTGAGGTGAGTATTACTACTCAGGTTAGAGCTGGGGCCCAAGATCTTCTCAGTGCTCAGATGCAGACAGGAAGAAACCAGTGCTCCGGGGCAGGAGTGAATTCCTGGGTTCTAGTGGGTCCCAGTTACTCCCTGTTTGGGGCGGGTGTGGCTGTCTCCTTACCTAAGATACTGCCCTGGTTAGAGCTTCTGGGTGGCCTCATTCCTCTGGGTTTTGTGAGATTGGGGGCACAGCTGCCGCCTGGGATCTGTTCTGTGCCTGGGCTCAGACTGGAAGGAACTGAGAGAGAATTCTTAACCTATAAGTACAACCTGCTGTTCAGTCTATATAATGTTACTTGTATGTGTATGTTTTCAGGGCTGGCTTTTTTGTACTGGATAATTAATTGATGCACTCTTCCCAAAAGGACTAATTCACCCTCACTCAGTGTTCTTTGGATGCCTGTAGGTCTGTGTTAAGATTAAAGCCTCAGGAACTTCCTCGGCCTCATGGACACACGCATATTACCCCACTTTGGTTCTTATTTGCCTGGTCACTTCCATTTTCTCTCTGTTGTGCCCATTTCCCTCCCATACTCGAGAAGAAGATGCCTGTGTGTTGTTGAATCTGGATCCTGCATGCACACATGAGAGCACACCATGAGTGTCCTTCTTTCATGATCTTCTTGAGTGCTGTATTTAGCTGACAACGTGTTTCTTCCTGCTGCACAGATGTGGAAGAAAAAAATAAAGGCAAAAATAACCTAATGAGCATGGTAAGCTGCACAGAGAGCCGTTGCAGATGCCTACAGCCTCTTGCACACTGTTGTGGCTGACGCTAAAGTCTCAAGTCTCTGATAGATTGGAGGGAATGCGTTTGATAGCAGCTAAAATGCCCATACTGGTTGAGTGAGCTCTCACACAGAGACACTAGAGTTGGGTGAGGACATGATTCTTGAACACACATAGCACCAAGACATTTCCTGGAAACCCACTGACCTTTGCCAGGGACAGTTGCATCACCCAACATGTTTGTGTTTCAGATTACAAACATTATAGGATGGAAGAGCAGGTAGTCTCTTGCTTGGTGCAACAGGGCATCATATGGAAAATGGTAAATGTGTACCTATTAGTATGTGAGGGGAAGCTCCCCCAATTTTATTTGTCCTCTGTGTGCCTAACAGGCCCACAAATCAAACAATCTACTTCAGAAACAAACAGACTTCACTTAGTTGATTCAGGCTTTTAATGAGACTGTTATTCCTAGCTCTTATTCTAAAAATAAGCAGTAGGAAAATGGCCAGGAACTGTCATTAGAGTTTCTACTGGAGTTTAGGTCACAACTGTTTAGCTCAGAGTGTAGGCTCTGAGGCAACATGTTCTTTTATGAAATGCTACCAGGACCCTATGTTCATCTGAGAGGACAAACAAAACTAGCAGCAGTGATCATTTGGTTTGGAGAAATGGGAAGTCAGAGAGAGGCTGTGCATCACCCACCCTCAAGTTAAAACACTACTATAAAAATGCAAAACCAACAAACAAACTCCTTCCCCAAACAAACAAACTCCTTCCCCTCTGTGGTAAGAAACTTGAAGAACAGGAGCTGGAGATTAAAAAATATGAAACTGCTATGACATGTCTGCATGTCTGCAAGGCCAGTGAGGAAACACAAGCCATTCATCATCAGAAAGAACAAAGATCTAAATCTGTGCTCCGTGCTCTCCAGCGGGGAGGGAGGAGCCTTGAAGTATTTGTTGTGCTTGGATGTCTTGTCCACCTACTTACACGTGGTCATGAGGTGAAGGGAAAGACAAAGTCCATTCCAAAGTCTAAATCTAATGGGGATTGTTTGGCTTTCTCTCTACAAACATATACAGTTACACATTCACTGGCCAGTGCTGAGGACAGGTGGCCCCATCCCACAGAACATTCTACCCAGAAACTGTGAAACCATCTTAGCACTTACTTCAGATATAATTACATGGGATGGAGTGTTTGAAAGATAAACAAATACACTGTTCCTAGGGACTCTTCCAATGGAATTCTTCTTGAATAATGTTGCTTTTCTTTGGCCATGAGGTTAATTAAAACACTCCAACACGAGTCAAGATGAGAACCTAGATTTTTGGATGAATACCTTTATAGAAACTTCCAGATACTATTCTTCTTCATCTTTTTAAGGAGAAAAATTGAAATAGATCATTTCTTTGATGTGCGGAGACTCTATATAGGGTTACTACACGTGTAACAAGACCCCGGCTTTCACAGCGTGTAGCTATATAGCCTGTTGCCCACTTTTTCACTCAGTCATGGGGAGTCACTCTGTGAGGGTCTCTGAAGATACAGAAATACCTGAGACTCGGTGGTGGAAGCGGAGGCTGTGTCAAAAATGTCCCTCGGGGCTCATGCGTTTGTCCACTTGGTCCTCAGATAGTCGTGCCGTTTTGGAAGGCCACAGAACCTGTAGGAGGTGGGTCCTTGCTGAAAGAAGTGGGTCACTAGAAGCTAATCTTGTTCTGACTTCTTGTCTGTTCTCTGTTTCCTGGCTATGACTACAATAAGACCAGATGCCTAATCTTCCTGCCCCCAAATATTCTCCATCAAAATGGTCTATAATAGTGGTTCTCAACCTGTGTGAGTCGTGCTCCCTCCGGGAGTCATTGGGTTTTTCACATCTTAAGTGATCTTTAAGATCATCAGAAAATGCAGATATTTTTACATTATGACTCCTAACAGTGGCAAAATTATAGTTATGAAGTAACAAAAAAATACTTTTATGGGGGGGGGGTCACTGCAAGAGGAAGAATTAAATTAAAGGGTTAAGTATTCCCAAGATTGAGAACCAATGGTCTCTACCCTTTCAGACCGTGAGTCACAATAGTCCTTTCTCTCTTCATTTGCTCTTTTTTGAAAAAGGTTTCTTTGTTTTATGTATGTGAGACATGCCAGAAGAGGACACCGGATCCCATTACAGATGATTGTGAGCCACTGTGTGGTTGCTGGGAATTGAACTCAGGACCTCTGGAAGAACAGTCAGTGCTCTTAACTGCTGAGCCATCTCTCCAGCTCTTCCTTAATTTGCTTCTTGCCAATACTTGGTCCCAGCAAGAAGCAAAGTAACTAACGCCACAAGGCACGGAGAAAAGCATGATGCAGAAAGGCTGGAACATGACTCAGTGGTTAAGAGTGGGTGGCTCACAACTCCAGCTCCATGGGATGTGACACCCTCTTCTGGCCTCCAGAGGCCAAATGAAGGCAAGAGTACTTCACCAGGGACAAGAAAAACCAAGGTGTATCATCTCTGGCTGCATCTTGGTGAATAAGCATTCAGGCCGAGGAACTCTTTAGGGAGGGCTGTGTTGTGCTTTATAGAATAGTTGGCACCATCTTTGATCATCTTTGATCATCTCTACCTGTTAAGTGCCAGAAACAGCCCACTAATTGTAACGACTCAGAATGTCTCCAGAAGGGGTCAACCCCCGCCTCCAATAAACTGAAACATTATCGTAGGCCAAAACAATTCCATTTTTCATAATTTTATAATTATAGTTAGTCATTAAGCTGGTGATGGAAAATTAAAGTTGATAAAGAACCAACTTAAATATTTTCCTTTACTATTGCTGCTTAAAAAAAAAATTATGATGAAAACTAGCAAATTAACATGTCTGGAGACTGGCTGGTCTTCATTTTCTACTTGCCAGTCACAACAGGATCTGAGATGTAATCCTGGAAAGCAGTTCGGCTGTGACAGAGGTGCTGCTTACTCAGGCCTATTCTAGTTTCTAGCTCACACAAGGAAGTATTGCTCCTATCACACAGAGAAGCACCCCTCCCTCACACAGAGAAGCATCCCTCCCT
>JANHMN010000004.1:133957442-133972914 GCA_030674055.1 Rhabdomys pumilio | reverse complement strand
ATCCCTCCCTCACACAGAGAAGCACCCCTCCCTCACACAGAGAAGCATAACCTCCTGACTTAAGGATGCTGGCTTCTCACATGCCTCTCCTGCTGGCAGGACTGGGACTTAAAAAGCTGAATTAGCCGTTCACCATCTTCCTTTGCTCTTGATAAAAAAAAAAAAAAAAAAGTTAAGGTATCCCAGAGGCTACTGGGATTTTGTGTGTGTGTGTGTGTGTGTGTGTGTGTGTGTGTGTGTGTGTGTGTGTGTGTGTGATAATTCTATCCTGTCTTTCATAATTTTTGTAACTATATCAGTAATCAGCTAGTAAGATTATGATCAACTAATACTGTTTAATACAGTGAACACTTAGCTCTCTTCTTTCTTTTGTTCATTCTTTCTTTTTTTTTCTGTTTGTTTGTTTTCAAAACAGGTTTTCTCTGTGTAGCTCTGGCTGTCTTGGAATTTTCTTTGTAGACTAGGCTGGCCTCAAACTCAGATATTCACTTGTCTCTGATGCCTGAGTGCTGGGATTAAAGACCTGTACCACCACACTGCTTATCCGATTTCAAAAAAAAAAAGAAAGAAAGAAAAAAGAAAAAAGAAAAAAAAAGAAAGAAAGCAAGCAGAGGGATGACGCACACTGATATTTTAAATTTAAGTTAGGGAGGAGGGAGGACTCACACTGATATTTTAAATTTAAGTTTTATATGAAGCTTTCAATAAAGATCCATTATAAGGAAGGAAGGATGAACATTGTAGCGTTTTGAATAAGAGTTGCTTTCATAGGTTCCTATGTTTTAATATTTGATCCCAATTGGTGGAACTGTTTGGGAAAGATTAGGAGATGTGGTCTTGTTGTAGGATACATGTTATCAAAGTCAGACTTTGAGATTTCAAAAGTCTACACTCTATATATACTATTTCTTCTCTCTCTCTCTCTCTCTCTCTCTCTCTCTCTCTCTCTCTCTCTCTCATGCCTGTTGCTGTGCTCCCGACCATGATGACCATGGAATCTAATCCTTGGAAACTGTAAACTGTAAGTTCCAATAAACTCTCTTCTATAAAGTGCCTTTATCTTTTCACAGCTACGTAAGTAACCAAGACAGTCATCTTTAATAAGTTGCTGATGGTCACACTGGTCAGCTTCCTGTAGCTGAGATAAAAAATACCCAAGACAATGAGCTTATAATAAAGACAGTTTGATTTGGGCCTCATCATTTCAGGGCTGTCCATCTATGGTCACTGGCCTCCATTGTTCTGAGGACTATGGACTTTGGGGATTGCAAAATTACTTACACCATAGCAGCTGGGAAGCAGCTATGTGCCCTGTAAGAGCACAGCCTTACTAACTTAATTTTGTTCTACTGTGTTCTATTTCTGAAAGGTTCTGTCACCTCCCAATAATTAGTAAGGACTAAATTCTGGACCACTCAGAGCAGTGCTGCTGGCACTTCACAAAGGGCCAAATAGGTTGTTGGTTGGTTTTTTTTTTTTTTCTGTAGGTGGATTATACTATTTCTACTCTGCAAATGCATATACAAGGACACATACATATGAATGATATTTTTTCTTAAAAATTCAAATTAGAGAATGCTCTTCACATTACATGCCTTTAATTAGTATGTTGTTGAAAAATTCTGTATCAATGTATAAAATGCAATTTAGTCTTCAAATACTTGAATTTTTAAAAGATTTCTTTATTCTAAAGCTGGTAATGGTGGCTCACACCTTTAATCTCTGCACTTAGGAGACAGAGGCATTTACATCTCTGAGTTTAAGAGCAGTCTGGTTGACAGAGCTAGTTCCAGAACAATCAGGGCTACACAAAGAAACCCTGTCTCAAAAAAACAACCAACCAACCACCACCAACAACAACAACACCAACACCAACAACAAAAACTAACATTCACATGTCTGAGAAAATATACAATACTTGTATTTGGGGGTCTGGGTTACCTTAATCATGCTGATTTTTTTCTAGCTATGGAAAATTATATAATTTCATTTTTAACAGGTGAGTAATATTCCATTGTGTCAATGTCTCACATTTATATTATCCATTCATCTGTTGACAGACATTTATGCTGTTTTTAATTTCTGGCTATCATAAACAGTGCAGCAAAGCCAGGTGATGGTGGCATACACCTTTAGTCATAACATTTGGGAGACAGAGAAATCCTGTCTCAGAAGTGAATAAACAACCACAAGAAAAAGAACAGAGCAGTGGTGAACTGGGGTGAGCAGTATCTCAGAAACTAGACGGGGAACTTTCAGCTGTGTACCCAAGACTTGTGTGACTGGATCTCGAAGCAGATTTCTTCCCAGTTTCCTCAAGAACTGCTTTCTATACTCGCAGAATAGTTGACTGATTATATCTGCCTAGACAGAGTAATCAGCCCTTAATAATTCTGCACCACTAAGGTCTGTCAGATGATTCTGGACTAGAAGGCTGAAGATTTGATTCTCCAACGTTTGGTAGGATAGGGGCTGTCCAAGTGTTCAGCGGTCTCTATAAATTGGCTAAGTTTTAGAAGCTATGCTTAGTGCTTCCCATAACTTCAGTTAACTCAGTTATTCTGGATTTCTGACGGGGCTGAAGACCTATAATCTCATAGCCAACCCTGGCTATTTACTTTGAGAGAAAAGATCTGAGTGGATGGATTTCAGCTGACATTCATTCTAAAGCCAAGAAAAAAGCCAGGTTCAAAACTAACTGTTTTAGTCAAGAGAGACGACAGAGGTTCTGGCTAGTCAACAAAATGATGGACTGGGTATTAAGACTATCTTGTACCTCACTGGTACAAATAGGAATAATTATGCTCTAATTGTAATTTGAGAGAAAAGTTTTATTTTAACAGGAAGGGTGATATGTAGGAGGAGCTAAGGGGGAAGGAACACTGAGAGGAAGAGATGGAGTAAGGAGAGGAGAAGATGAAGTAGAGGAGAAGCTAGGTGATGAGAGAGAGAAAGAAAGAGAAAGAGAGAGGGGGCATGGAGGCAGATGTTCACGTGTCTCCACCAGTCAAAGATAGTTTATATATCTAGGTTGGGTATTGGGTTACACTTCTGATTGAGCATTACCATACTTATAAAGCCTTTGATTAACATTAAAAAAATTGTATAAAAGCAAAAAGGAAAAGGGGGCACGGGATAGGGGTTTTCTAGGGAGGGGAAATGGGGAAAGGGGATGGCATCTGAAATGTAAATAAAATATCCAATAAAATATATCAAAAAAAAATGAAAAACAAATTAAAAAGAACTGCTTTCTATAGTGGCTCTACAAGTTTGCACTCCCACCAGCAACGGGTAAGTATTTCCCTTGCTCCACATTCTGGCCACTGGGAACTATCATTTGTTTTGTTGATCTTAGCCATTATGACTGATGTTAGATGGACTCTCGAAGTAACTTTTATATACATTTCCTTGATGCCTAAGGATGCTGAACATCTCAATAAGAGGAAACAATTTCAGATTCCTGTTGAGAATTCTCTATTTAGATTGGAAACCTATTTTGTAATTGGTTATTGGGTTTGCTGATGTCCAGGTTTTTTGGTTTGTTTCTGTTTGTAAGTACTTTATATATTTTATACACTAACACTCTATTGGACATTTAGTTGTTAAAGATTTTGTTCCATTCTGTAGACTTCTGCTTTGTCTGAATGACTTTGTTCTTTGTCATACAGGACATGTATGAGTTTCATGAGGTCCCTTTATTAATTGTTAATCTTAGCTAGAAGGTAGTGGCACACTCTTTAATCCAAGCACTTGGGAGGCAAAGGTAGACAGATTTCTGAGCTCAAGGCCAGCCTGGGCTACAGAGAGAGTTTTTTTCCATGACAGCTAGGGCTGCACAGAGTGACCCTGTCTCAAAAACCAGACAAAAAGTTTGTTAATCTTAGTACCTGTGCTATTGGTGTTCTGTTCAGAGAGTTGTTTCCTGTGCCAATGTATTCAAATCCATTTCCTATTATCTTTTCTATTAGATTCAGTGTATGTGGCCCTATGTTAAGGTCCTTCATTAATTTGGAGTTGAGTTTTATACAGGATGACAAATATGGGTCTATTTGCGGTTATTTTTGTTTTGTTTTGTTTTGTTTTGTTTTGTTTTTTACTCCATGCAACCAGTTTGACCAGCACCATTTGTTGAAGTTGATGTCTTTTTTCCCCAGTATGTATTTCTGGCTTCTTTGTCAAAAAGCAGGTATCTATGTATGTGTGAACTTATGTCTGGGTCTTAGATTCAATTCCATTGATCAATGTATCTATTTTTATGCTAATGCCATGCTGTTTTTTTTTTTTTATTACTATAGCTCTGTAGTACAATTTGAGATTAGGGATGGTGATACCTCTAGCTGTTCTCTAATTGTTCAGGATGGTTTTAAATATCTTGGTGTGTGTGTTTGTGTGTGTGTGTGTGTGTGTGTGTGTGTGTGTGTGTGTCCATGTGAAGCTGAAAATTGTCCTTTCCATTCTGGTGAAGAATTATGTTGGGATTTTGATCGGAATTTCATTAAATCTATAGATTGCTTTAGCAGGATTGATATTTTACTATATAATCTCACTCATCCATGAGCATGAGAGATTTTTTTCACCTTGGATATCTTCTGCAATGTCTTAAAGTTTTTATCATACAAGACTTTCAATTGCTTGGTTAGACTTATCCCAAGATATGTTTTGAGGTTATTGTGAAAGGTGTTATTTCCCTGATTTCTTTCTCAGCCAATTTGTCATTTGTATATAGGACTACAGATTTTAATTTCATAACCTGTGACTTGCTGAAAGTATTTATCAGCTATGTGAGTTTTCTTGTGGAATTATTAGGGTCACTTGATACTATCATATCATCTGACTTCTACCTTTTCAATTTGTATCCCTTCAGTCCCCTTCAGTTATCTTATTGCTCTAGCTAAGACTTCAAGTACTATATTGAATAGCTATGGCCAGAGCGGACAGCCTTGTCTTGTTCCTGATTTCAGTAAAAATGCTTTTTAGTTTTTTCTGTTCAGGATGCTGTTGTAATCTGTGGGTCTGCTGTAAACTGTCTTTATTATGTTGAATTATGTCCCTTGTATTCCTAGTCTCTCCAGAACTTTTATCATGAAGCAGTATTGGATTTTGGCAAAGACTTTTTCTGCATCTAGTGAAATGATCATTTTCTTTTTTTTTTTTATATGGTGGATTATATTTGATTGATTTATGTCTGTGCAACAATCCCTACATCTCTAGGGTGACGTCTACTTGATCATGATATATATGTTGCTGGATTCCATCTGCACGTATTTTCTTGAGAATGTTTGCATCTGTGTTGTATGGGATATTGTTCTATAATATTCTTTCTTTGTTGAGTCTTTAGTGAATTTGTTATCAGAGTAATTATGGTCACATAAGAAGAATTAGGCAGTGTTTCTTTTGTTTCTATTTTGCAGAATAGATTGAGGAGAATTGGTATTAATTCTTTGAAAGTTTGGTAGAATTCTGAGTTGACTCTTTCTAGCCCTGGGCATGTTCTGGTTGGTAGACTTTTAATGACTGCTTCTATTTCACTTGGGCTTATAGGTCTGTTTAAATTGTCCACTTGATCTTGATTTAACTTTGGTAGGTGATATATATCAAGAAATTTATCCATTTCTTTTAGGCTTTTCAATTTGGTGGAATAGAGACTTTTAAAGTATATCTTTATAATTCTCTGAATTTTCTCACTATCTATTTTGATGTTCCCTTTTCAACTTTAATTTTATTAATTTGGATTTTCTCTCCATCTTTTAGTTAATTTGGCTAAGAGTTTATTAATCTTATGATTTTAGAGATGAAATATCAATAGAGGTTTTTTTGTTGAGTTTTGTTTTTTGAAACATGATCTCTAGCTCAGGTTAACCTCAAATTCCCTCTCTAGCCAAGAGTGACCTTGCATTTCAGCTTCCAACTACTCACTAGTGTGTATCAAGCCCAGGGACTCATGCATGCTAGGTAGCGTTATCCCCAGCTCTGATGCAGTTTAATTTGCATGTTCTTGATAGATGAAGATGTTGAACTTTCTTTCACATACTTATTGGACATTTTTTGTGCAATGTGTCTATTCAGTTCAGCTTATTTGCTATTTATTGATTGGCCTAACAGTGATGTTTCTCAACTACTGCATAAAACATAAAAGGAAAGAACGCTTCCCAACTCATCATTCTACAAAGCTAGTATTGCCCTGATACCAGCACCGGACAAGAAACAAAACAAGGAAACAAAAACAAAACCCAGAGTTGTCTTAGCCACTGGTCCTGTTGCTGAGAGGAGATAACATGACCACAACAACTCTTATAAAGAAAAACATTTAACTGGGGCTTGCTGACAGTTTCAGAGGCATAGTCCAGACCATCATGGCAGGGAGCATGATGGTACATGGGCAGACATGGTGCTGGAGAAGTAACTGACATTTCTATATCAGGATCAGCAGGCAACAGGAAGAGAGACACTGGGTCTGGCATGAGCTTTTGAAAAGCTCAAAGTCCACTCCAGTGACATATTTCTTTCAGCAAAGCCACACCTCCTAATCCTTATAATTCTTTCAAACAGTCCCACTTCCTGGTGACCAAGAATTTAAATATATGAGCCTATGGGGCTATTTTTTGTCAAACAACCACCAGAACCATAAAACTGAATTTTTTTTAAAAAGTCACATGATGTCTTAAATAAATTTATGATTCTGTGTTGATAATGACTTCTTTGGTAAACATGGGCACAAAATTCCTCAATAAAGCACTTGTAATCAGAATTCAATGACACATTAAAATAGATTTAGTTGTTGTTTAACTGGAGCCTTGCCATGTTTCCCAGCCTATTCTCAAACTCATTCATGAGCCCAAGTAATCCTCCTACCTCACGCATGAGTCATCACAGATGGCTCTTAAGTTTTATTTTATTTCATTTATTATTTTTTAAATTATAGTCACCATTATCATCATCATCATCATCATCACTAGTGTGTGTGTGTGTGTGTGTGTATGTGTGTGTGTGTGTGTCTGTGTGTGTAGGTATGGCCACGCCTAGGAAGGTCTAGGGGAGATAGTTTTTCCAAGTTTGTTTTCTTTTGTGTGTGTGTGGGGGGGGGTAATTTTAGGGTGTGTGTGTTAAAAAGCGTGTGTGTACACAGTGTGTGGAAGGCAGTAGTTGATTGGTATTTCATGTTGCATGGCTGCATTTATCAGTCTCCCCCTTATTTTCTAAGATGGGTTTTCTCTTAGAATGGGAATCTCAGAGATCAGCAGACTTAATAGTCTGCAAGCTCCTTGGATCCTTCTGTCTTTGCTTCTCCAGTTCCGGGCTCATTAGTGTACACAGCTGATTCTGGCTCTTTACGTGGCTCTTACCTGCAATTCACGTCTTCATGAGTGTGTGGTAAGTACTTTGGGTTCTGAGTTCAGCCACTGTTTGTTTGTTTGAGCTTTTTTGTTTGTTTTGGTTTTTTGAGACAAGGTCTCACTATGTAACCGTGGTTGGTTGGTCTGGAAGATGTGGATGTGAAGATGAGGATGACATCTAACTCACAAAGACCCACCTGCCTCTCAAATGCTAGATTAAAGATTTGTGCCATATGTCCAGCCTTCTACCTTTGCTTTTGTTTGAGACACAGGCTCAATATGTGTCCCAGACTGGCCTCATATTAGTGATTCTCCTTCCTCAGTCTCCTAAGTGCTGTAATTATGTGGTGTCTGTCTTAGTTAGGGTTTTGCTGCTGTGAACAGACACCATGACCAAGGTAACTCTTATAAGGACAACATTTAATTGGCTCTGGTTTACAGGTTCAGAGGTTCAGTTCATTATCATCATGGTGTAAAGCATGGCAGCATCCAGGCAGACATGGCACTGGAGAAAATAAGAATTCTACATCTTGTTCCAAAGGCAAACAGGAGAAGACTGGCTTCCAGGCAGCGAGGAAGAGGGTCTCCAAGCCCACGCCCATAGTGACACACTTACTCCGACAAGGCTGTGCCCCCCAATAGTGCCACTCCCTGGGCCAAGCATATTCAAACCACCAAGGTGCCTAAGCAACCATGCCTAGCAGTTGTTACAAACCTGAAACTGAGTGATCACACCATCTAGGGAAGTGTTTGCGATACTGGGAACAAAGTGGGCACCTAAAATGTCCCATTCTCCTAGGCCTTGAGGTAAGGACCACAGAGACAAAACCATCAGGTGTCAACAAAGATTGTTTGATGTTATTAGAATAAAAGGCCCAGCTCACTCCTTCAATAAAGCTTTTGTGTCTGTTCAGACTGGACAGAGCAAGGCACACTAGACCCTCAGGAAAGTCCTAGGCTTAAGTTAATCAAAATGTCCATGATTCTTGTAAAGAAAAAAAAGGTAAAATACCTTTAAGAATGACTGTTGTAAAATCACGGTGCATAACGCAGCTCTTTCTCCTAGTTTTCCCAAAAGAAAAACTGGTTCATGTTGGTCCTAAGAGCTTACAGATCAGGATGTTATGTGGAGACAGGGGACTGTTAGGACAGTCATGGAGGGTTTCAAGCAAGTCTGTGCCCTCTTCTGTCACCTGCCTTTGTCTGTGTGAAACAGCTGCTGGCTTGCTAATGGACTCATCCTTTCTGCAGTAAAGATGTAGTCTCCCTAAACTCAGTGTCCCAATGTGCCATGAACTCCAGTTCTCCCATTTACTAACTCCACTTCCATGGGGACACGTCTCATTTACTCTGTAAAGGCCAGTGTCTGTTTTTATACACAGTGCTTCAATGTAGACCTTCTAGGTCCCCCAGAGTCTCCTATAAAGGCATGGTCCCTGGGCCATACTCTATTGAAAGGGGTTGTCCTTAAAAGGTGGGGCCATGTAAAGGGAGTTAAACCATGGTGGGGGAAGAATGTTTAAAGGCGTTCCATAGCCCAAAGGAAGCTTTCATCCTTGTAATTGGATCTCTTGGGTATTTATATCATGATGATGAAAAGCTAAACAAGACAGATTTATAGCCCAGGGTTTCTATGAGAATGAAATGAGAAAGTCATATCATGTCCAGTCATCTCCTGGACTCCAAGAAAAGACTTCCCTGAAGTCATCAATGTCTATGGATGGCCAAGGCCCTTCTGTGACATGTACTGTGTTTGGGTAACCTATGTATACCCTACCACATGCTTTAAGTATCTAGATTATTTATTTTAATTGTTTTCAGACTTACTTATCTTATGTACATGAGCATTTTGTCTGCACACCACTGTGTGTACCAAGTGCCTGATGGGGTCAGAAGGAGGCATGAATTCTCTCTAACTGTAAGTAGGGATGGTTTCGACCCACTGTGTGAGTGCTGGGAGCCAAACCTGGGACCTCAGCAAGAGTAGCAAGAACTCTTCTCTGCTGCTATCTCTCCAGCCTCCGGATAACTTCTGATACCCAGTGAAACACAAGTGCTACATGAACCGTCTTCTTGGAGGAATTATGACAAGAAAAAAAGCCACACCTGCCAAGAAGAGGTGTGATGTATGTTCTTAAAGTCATGGACATGGAACCTGAGGTTACCGTGGGCCCACTCTGCTTCAAATCGGTGCATAGAACATTCTCAGTAATGTTAGATCTCATTATTATCATCAGAATAATGGCTCCTCAATATTACTCCTCCGTGTCAAGAGTTTCCTACCTTCTACAGGTTGGTAGGACAGCTTTTGACCCTCTCAGCTATCTGACCCAAGCCTTGGGGTAGCCCACGGGGTGATGAACAGGCTACACAGAATGAGCTGACTACTACACGGAGCAAAGGCCAAGCAAAGGCAAGGCTTGTTTGACCCTGACTCTGAGCACCAGCCTCAGGAGTTCTGAAAGCTGATTGTCATGGAGGCTGGATTCTGTAAATCCCACACAGCCCCAAGAATGTTAGGACGACAAAGTGGAGGGCCGTGTAGTTAGTGTGGATGCCTGGTCTACTTTTGCTTCTCCATAATCACCTCACCTTAAATAATGATAGTCCAACCCAGCAGTTCTCAACCTGCGGGTCATGAACTCCACTGGGGTCACGTATCAGATACCCTGCATTTCAGATCTTTACATTAAAAAATTTATAGCAGTTATGATTACAGTTTATGAGGTAGCAACTAAATAATGTTATGGTTGGGTGTCACCACAGTGTAAGGAACTGTATTAAAGGGTCGCAGCATTAGGCAGGTTGAGGACCACCAATGCAATCTCTTGTTAAACAGAACTTGGCTACTGTTAGGTTTCACAGCCAGGACAAATCTCACTCAGTCTCTGTGGCCCCTCCCATCGCGTCTCACCACACCCCCACCATAATCTCCCCAGCCCAGGGGCGGAGCTTCCTTCCCCAGCCCAGGGGCGGGGCTTCCTTCCCAACTTTTCTGATCTCTACATAACCTCTGCTGTTTTAGCTTCTCTTGAATGATGGTATTTTAGTGGTCTCTTGTCGCTTGATGGCCTTCCCTTTCCTCCTCTCTCATCTCATGGCCTGGTTCAGTCTGGAGAATTTAAACAAAGAACAAAAACAACTCTAAAACCGAAAACACAAAACTTTAGAAAAAGTCATATACAAAATTTTTCCTATAGTTTAATAAGATCCAGGGACCATACACCACATTGATAGTTTTTCTTATAGACAATGTCACCACAACTAATTTCTGACAAATCCTTTGTATAATCATTCTAATAAAGATCACTTACGTTTAGAGGTTATAGAAAGAGAGCTCGCCGGGCAGTGGTGGCGCACACCTTTAATCCCAGCACTTAGAAGGCAGAAACAGGTGGATTTCTGAGTTCGAGGCCAGCCTAGTCTACAGAGTGAGTTCCAGGACAGCCAGGGCTACACAGAGAAACCCTGTCTCGAAAAACCAATAAATAAATAAATAAATAAATAAATAAATAAATAAATAAATAATAAAAAGAGATCAAGTTTATCAATTTTTTATCAAGACAATGATCTCTTCTTTCTCTCAGACACACAGGTTTGAACGTATTAATGTGCCTATGAAAATGAAGCCATCTTCGCACCCCTGGAATAAGCTTTACTTGGATTTAGTAGATGGTTCCTTTAATATTCTGCCAGACTTGCTGGGATCTGAATTTATTTAAGAGACTATAATGCATGTTAGAAGTATTTTTGAGAAAACATTATTTATGGATTAAACCTCTGCAGGTAAGAAAATACCATCATGCCAGGCAGTGCATACCTTTAATCCTAGCACTGCAGAGGCAGAGACAGAGACAGGTGGATCTCTGTGAGTTTAAGGTCAGCCTGTTCTAGAGAGTTTCCAGACAGACAGAAAACCTGTCTCAATAAACCACAACAAAAGAGAGAGAAAGAGAGAAGAGAAGAGAAGAGAAGGGAAGGGAAGGGAAGGGAAGGGAAGGGAAGGGAAGGGAAGGGAAGGGAAGGGAAGGGAAGAGAAAACCATCATTCAAAAGACCTGTTTCTTAAAAGTCCTGATAGAGGGCAGAAAAGCAGAACTTAAGAAGCCACAAAGTCAGTAAGATAGTGAGTGAGCCATCCTTTTTACAGACTGGGAAAGCGAGTGCTGAGAGACTACACTACGCATGAGCAGCAAGTTTTAAGTGCTCAAAGGGTCCCCTTTCCACAGGAGAAATATCTTAATTCCATGGGAAAATGAGAATAGTTGTTTGGCTCTACGCCTGAGAATTTCACCAACAAGTGATGTGAACATTTTAGTGAAGACATTATTGTCTCCTTCGAGGGAGGAAAGAAACCTCACTAGGCTCAATTTCCATTCCATAAGCCTCACTCTTACTATGTACGTGTAGAGCTGAAACCAGCCATTTGGACACCTCTCTCCGAGACACACCAGGGAGGCCTTCCTGCCAAGACCGAGCAAAAATGCTTTCCAAATGAGGACAAAGGATAGAGAGAAAGAAAAGAAGTTCCAAGGACTTACACTTCGCAAAGTAAGGACTTACACTTTGGAAAGTTACCAACGGTTAAAACTCCCTGGAACCATGCTAATGCATGGGACACAAGTAGAGTGCCCACTGCTGGCAGTCGGTGAAGGTCCTGACGACTCACTTTCTCAGTCCAGCTGCCTAGCCTCCATCTCCTGTAACCCACTTCCAGTCACCTTTCCCTGCAGCCTTATTAGCAACTACCTAGAACCTTGCACAACGAAATGCCTGCCTGCTGCCCCGCTGAGTGCCTGATCCCAGGCGTGGCAAAGGCTGGCCTAGTGGGGCTGCAACAGTGGCAGCAGGTATGTCCTCTCCAACAGCCTGGTTGTTTGGTTTCACATAGCAAAGCAACCAGTCTGATACTGGATTCATTTTTTCTCCCGCGTGGTATTTATGCTGCCTCAGCTTGTAACCTTGCAACAAAGAACATTTTAACTTTGTTTATATTTACTATTTATTGGAACCCCCAAATGCCCTATAGAGCAGTTAGATTTGTAGCATTTTTGTAATTGAACAAAAAAAAATGAAACTAAAGCCAGAAGGCCTAACTGACTTGCTTCAGGTCAGATGGCTTGTCAGTGTGGAGAGGGGACTAGAGGCCCCAGGCACCCTGACTTTATCTACTGATCTGGTCCACAGGCCACAGCCGATCTGCCTCACCTTTCTCTCATCTATGTACTCCTTCAACAGACAAAGCTGTGGGCTGTGTGCTAGGATTCCCAAGGGGTGAACAA
Organism: Rhabdomys pumilio; assembly: GCA_030674055.1. Lineage (NCBI taxonomy): Eukaryota > Metazoa > Chordata > Mammalia > Rodentia > Muridae > Rhabdomys > Rhabdomys pumilio. The sequence goes on along the minus strand of JANHMN010000004.1, from coordinate 133,960,299 downwards.
TTCCAAGAATATGTGACTATGGACATTCAATAAAACGTTAGGTGGGGGCTAGAGAGATGGCTCAGGTGTTAAGAGCACTGACTGCTCTTCCAGAGGTCCTGAGTTCAATTCCCAGCTCACAACCATCTGTAATGGGATCTGATGTCCTCTTCTGGTGTGTCTGAAGACAGCTACAGTGCACTCACAAACATAAAATAAACAAATAAAAAAAAAAAAGTTAGGTGACTTGAAAATGCATTTCGGTGGGGAAATACTTTCTAAATGGCTTTGGAGGATTAATGAAGACAATTCAAATGTATGCGGGTGTGTGTGTGTGTCCAATACTTTTTGAAAAGACACTCATTCAAAAAAAAAATCCTTCTTCCTGGAGCTCTGTCAGTAATGCGTTAAAGCTCTAAGCTCTTCACTGTGGGAAATTTGACGAATACACAGAGACAAAGGGTAACGAGGCTATGGGCCCACTTCAATAATTATCTTCACTCGTGATTCCAGTATGTGCTGTAAAAGATATGGGGAGTTTCGCCTGACTCCTAGTACTATGGTCACAAGTTTTAAAATGGAAAACAATTTCCCAATATCCTTTACTATCTAACGAATACTCAAATCTTTCTCTGTCCCTCCCCTGTAAAGTCTTTTTTTTTTTTTTTAGTACAGTTACAGTTTGAATTACAATCTAATTGACAGTCTTGATTCCGTCTGACTTCATTGTTGAAATCTGCTCTGGTCTACAACATTTATGACGTGAGACATATTTAAATACTAGATCCTGGAAGGATCCTTTGGCATCTAGGGAATTGTTTCATTTACTTCTACTGTCCTTGACTGGATGGGAGGCAGGGCTGTAACAAGGAGCTGTTGTTATTTTATACATTTTATTTAAAATGTTGGCAACAATTGTGTGATGGTTCTAATTGTAAGATACATTCCAATTTTAGGAATTTTGGAAGTTGAGAAAATATTCCTTTTTAGTATCACCGAAATATAGTAGCTGGAACACAGCAAGCTTTTTTTTTCCTTTTCTTTTTTCTTTTTTCTTTTTTTTTTTTAATTTTAAAATGGGGTAAGAGAACAGTGTCTAGGGCATGCAAAGACCCTTCTGAGGGAGTAGAGGAGATGCAGACCGGGTCGTGTTTCCCTCTCTCTAGAGCTTTGCACCCTGAACTCTTCTCTTGAGATTCGGCAAACAACCCAGAGCTCTTAGTACGTTATAGCTCATCTAATACATATCAGTGTTTTAACATTTGCCCAAGCAAGGAAATGCTCGCTCACAGTGTTGATTGCACAGATGTGAGGGGTTACGTCATTCTGCACCCAGAATACCACTCTGTTCTTCCCAGCACCCAAGAAAGGACGGCTGCAGAAATCCCACTTTTTCATTTGTTCAGCACAGACTTCACAGGCCGGAGCAGTCTTCGGATTGTCCAGAAGGGAAAACGAGGTTGCACCAAGTTTCATTGGCTTCAAATACGATGGGGTTTTGGTTTTGGTTTTGGTTTTGGTTTGAGTTTGAGTTTGGGTTTTGGTTTTATTTTTTTATATATCAGAGCTGTCAAGATTACAGATTAGTCCAAGTTAGTTCAAGACTTCACAAGACAAGACCACAAGACATCACCTTGTAATCTCCTTATTAGCTTGAGGGCCTGGGAAGGCATGGAGATGCACAGTCAAGGGTCAAAGGACTTGGCTCAACATTAGAACACCTACCCACCAAGCCAGAGGCCCAGGTTTCAAAGTCCAGCACTGCACCTCTCCCCTAAAATAAAAGTGGATTATTTATCAGAGGTACAGGTGTGGGTGGAAACAGGTCTTGCCCCAGGCCACTGGCAAATTTTAAAAAGTCAAAGACTTTTGATTTCTTCCTGGAGAATATCTAATCCTACACTAAAAGAATGCTGCTTGAAGCAAGCCTTACTTATAAGAAAGGAAGGGTTTGTTTTGTTACCAGATTCAAGGTAGCAGGAAGGCGAGTTGTAGTCCATAGGGTCTCAGAAACCTGTCACCTAGACATCATTATCAAGCAGAAATGTACCAGCTTGGTCTGTTGAATAGATACTCTCTGTGATACAGAAATGAGCCTGTTATCAAATAGTTTTCTAGTGATTTAGAGAGGTCTCAGGTAAGACTCAGAAGCCAGGCTTCCAGGCAAACCTTCAGTTAATGCCCTTTTGTGTTTTGCCTTGAAAGAAACAGCCTAGTTTCCTCCAAAGAATTCTGAGTTGGAATCTCAAGAGTTGGCTCTCCCTTTCCACCATTTGAGCCCAGGCCTAGTATTTGGAATGCTGCCCCAAACTTGCTTATTTTCTGGAAGCGTCAGCGGAGACAGAGAGACTGAGTCTATTTGGAAGCTTTAGCAGCCTTGACTCCCACCATGATGAACTAAGACTGTAAGCTGAAATAAACCCTTTCCTCTCCTGGTTGCTTTTTGTCATGGTGTTAATCTAAGAAATAGAAACGCTAAGACACCTAGTCTCAGGCATAAGATGAAGAGCCATAAAGGAACACACACACACACACACACACACACACACACACACACACGTACACACACGTACACACACACACACACACGTATAAACACTACACAAATGAGAACATTCTCTCACACACACACACATAAACACAACACAGGTGAGAGCAAGAATCTGTATTCTGGGATTCTGAGTGTGGTGGTGTGGTGAAATTCCAGCACATGGAAGGCAAAGGCAAAAAGATTCTGCAGTCTTAAGGCCTGTTCTGTCTCCATAGCAAATTCCAGACAAGCCACAGTGCAGCTGTCTCAACAACAACAAAACAAAATAAAGCAAATATGTATTGATTTTGTCTTTCATTCTGTGTTAATATTTGTAATGTTCACTTA
>JANHMN010000004.1:133929446-133950699 GCA_030674055.1 Rhabdomys pumilio | reverse complement strand
TCTGCCTGCCTCTGCCTGCCTCTGCCTGCCTCTGCCTGCCTCTGCCTCCCAAGAGATTAAAGGCATGCACTTCATATTGTTACCAATGTCCTTTAACAGCCATTTTCAAATCTGACTGTTAATTTCCACAGCCCAGAATTTAGTGACAAAGCCTTCTGTGATTAACCTTTGCAAAACATCTTAGCAGACACAAAGAATTCTTTCCTGTTACATTGGGACTAGCCACTTACCCTGGTCACATGCAGACATGTAGTTGTCAAACACGGAGTCCATTCTGAACAGTATTCTTCTGTGAGTCCTTTCTCCAATGTTAGAATAATTTTTAAAAAAATTTTGTGTGTGGAACTCATCATGAATGACTTCTCTGTGTCACCATATTTCTGAGGAAAATTTGTCTTTAAAAGTTTCAGTCAGTGTGGGGAGAGGCTCTGTATGCCTTTTTGCTGACACTCCACATCTCAGAATACTGATCTTCACCGGGGAAGTACCAAGCAGTGAGTGGCAGGGTTCTGTGCTCATAGTTTTCTACAAACTATTTCCCCTTCTAATACCTGAAATAATGATTTTAATATTTCAAGAATGATGTGTAATGCTTTGTTAAGAAACTGTATTACCACAACATACGTAGCATTTTAAATAGATGACATTACTATTCAATTATATGTGGTTATGTTTCTTAATAAAGTTATAAGGTACATACGAGGATTGAGAATTATATGTAACATTTTCAAAACCTGTCTATACTGCCATATTTGAGAGGCTGTTGCATAGGAGAGTTAGGTGTTGACAAAGCACACACTGCACTCACACAGCTAACAGACATCTGTTTTCTAAATCTCATCAAGATAAAACTTTCTTAGTGTGGGAAGAGTGGAGAAAGAAAGTCTTTACAGCAATGATTACATTTTTGTTTATGCTTGTGGGGGAGGGGAGCTTCTGCATGCCATGGCACTTGTGTGGAGGACTCAATTCTCTCCTTCCATCTTACAGGTCATGGGAATCAAACTCGGGATGTGAGGCTTGACAGCAAGCTCTTTTATCCACTGTGCCATCTCTCCAGCCCCTGGGAAGGTCACATTTTAGGGTACAAGCATCACCCGTCATGGGTCTCAGGTCTGTAATTTCAGGCTAACCATGCAGCTGGAGCTCTGCCCTCCGCTGGCTTTCTGTGCTGCTTTGTTTCATCAGCAGAGCTGATCTCGCACTAGCCAGGGAAGCACTGATCTTCCTCCACTTTCTCAGCAGTCACAGAAAAACAGCTGCCTTCCTTAACTTGCTGTGTACACAGCGCAACACCAGGTGCTTATCTGCTTCAGTGACACAATCCAGACCAAAGACTAAAGACTACTCAGATTAACCAGGACTAGGTTCAGTTTTGAGTAGCCGAAACCTACAGCAATAATCATTATACTAGAGAGAAATTTTCTTATGCACACAAACCTCCAGAGGCAAGCAGAGGGCTATTTTCAACCTGCTCCACAAAGCCCTTTCTGTCTTGTTACTGCAGGGCAATGAGCAAGAAAGAGAAAGAAAAATTGCTGGGAGATCAGGCGTGGTAACTAAGATCTGTAGACCCCAGTATTCAGAAAGCTCAGGCAGGAGGCTGGCTCGAGTATACCAATTTAGGGCCAGGCTCTGTAACAGAGCAAGATCCTGTCTCTTTAAATAAAAACTAATAAATAGAATTGAAAATGCATTTGCTTTGTTAGAAAGCTTTCTACAGCGTGCTGTTTTCCTTTGATCTCATTGGTCACCTGAGCCTGCACAGGATGGTGGCTATGTAACCAGGTAAGGCTTTAGGATCCAAAACTCGGAGTGAGGGCAGCAACACATTTTGGGGGTAGCTAGATTCCTTCCATGCCACATAACAGTAGCTCGGTTTCCTAAGTTAGTGACCTGAGCCCTACACGTTTTGAAGTCCTCCAACATTGCTTAGTTGATAAATGAGAGTATTTAAGACGACATCTGTCTGTCTGACAGGAGCATACAGGGTAGGAGTGCTTCTAATTTCTTCTGGAGGCCGAGTATGTTGCCTTGAACATCATCTCAGCTAGCTACTACAATGCAACATACTACGTGCTTTTTTGTTTAACTCACCAGATCATTTATGTGAATCTGCATGGAATCCTGGCTAACTTTTGCTTGGAGATTGGCAAGGTGCTGACTGGCCTTATGGCCCTGGCTTAGGACAATGTGACATTGCTGTCCCTGGCCCCTTCTCTTCCACCAGGCTAGCCTTGGATCTGAGCAGTTCTTGTGATACAGCAGAGGTCCAGGAAAAAGATTCCCATCACAAGAGGCTTCTTCTTGTTGTGTTTGAAGAAGGGTCTTATTTTGTAGTTCAAGCTGGCTTCAGATCTATGATCTCCCTGCCTCTGCTTCTTCTGACCTGGGCTTATAGATGTGTACTTGCATGCTTGTTTATAAAAACCCTGTTGGGGTTCACAGTTACTTGTACCTCATTGTGCTGGTTGAAGTGGGAGGGACTGATTCCAACACAGACTTCAAATCGTCAGTTCAGGAGACTAGGCCTAAGAGCTGGGCGAGTCCAGACAAGTCCAGGCAAGCCAGTAAGGTTCAGGCAGCTAATCAGAAATTACCCTGTCATCAGAAGCTGCCCTAAAGCAAGAGCAATGGGTCAGCAACCCAGACCTCCCCAGCAACAGTTTTCAGCCACCACGGCCAGGTAATGGTTCTGGAATGTCCCTAGAGATGGAGCAAGATAAAGGTCACCTACCTTGGAGTTCCCCTCAGGTACTTTAAATCGGCCTGCAAGCTCACTTGGTTGTCTCCATCTTGGAATAAGAGACCCCAACATGCTGAACTTCTGCAGAATATAGGGCTCTTGGCTTTTGCATACTATTTGAGTCTGGGGTATCATTCTTTGGCAAACAACTGATGCTTACAGAAATACAAAAGCAGGACTAAGTTCAAGTGCAGAGAAACGACTCCATATCTCGGAGAACCCCAGAATTGCCGCCTTACAGTGATTACAGTTCAAAGAGATCAGAGACAGATGAATGCAGCCCATCCCCATGGTGCTAACAAATGCAGATTCAACTGGAATGGTAACAATGACCTTAAACCAAAGACCTGAATACACTGTGATTTTCTTTTTAAAATTATTTTACATTTATTTATTTTGTGTATATGAGTGTTTTACCTGCATGCAGGTATGTCTATGTATCATGTGTGTGTCTGGTGTCCAGGAGGTCAGAGTTCCAGAAAAAAACAGAAGAGGGCAGTGGATCCTCTAAAGAGGGGTGTGGTGCTGGTAAGCACAACCACCTGAGCAGCATTGTCTGGCTCTGGCCTTGCTCCTCAGTCCAGAGGAGCTTTGTGGGACTCCAGGAGCATCCTGCCTCCCTGTGGAGACCTTCGAGGGCCCAAAAGCTAACCAGTTTGAAACTCTGCCCGACCACCCATCCTAGTTGGATCTGTCCGCCACTCCAGCTGGGCCTGACTGGGACACAGCCAGCAGAGTAGGGTCCACCTTCGACAGCCTGCAGAGTGAGAGCTGCCTGAGACATAGCTAACAGAGTAAGGTACCTTGACCTCCACTGTCTGGCCCACAGCTCCCACCACCTTCCTGAGAAGTCCCGCAGCCATCAGGATCATCTGCCAACACCAGGAAAAACAGAAAAGGACAGTGTAAGAACACAACCAACAAGACCCAGGGCAATATGGCGCCACACAGCTATCCTACTGCAAGACACTTTGGATATCCTAATGAAACTGAAGCACAAGAAGTGGATCTTACGTCCAAACTTATAAAGATGACAGAGGCCTTTAAAGAGAACATGAATAAATTCCTTAAGGAAATACAGGAAAATACATTCAAACAGGTAGAGACATTAAAAGAGGAAACAAATGTAAAGAAATATAGAAAAATATAACCAAACAGGTAAAGGATATGAATAAAACTGTCAAAGACTTGAAAAGACAAATAGAAGCAATAAAGAAAACACAAACGGAAGCAATCCTGAAGATAGAAAACCTAGGAAAGAGAACAGTAACTACAGACATATACATCATCAACAGACTATAGGAGATGGAAGAGAGAATCTCAGGTGTACACAGTACAATAGAAGAAATCAATATATCAGTCAAAGAAAATGCAAAATTTAAAAAGTTCATGACACAACCACCCAAGAAAGAAAGATGTTAAAGTATTGCTATTCACAGATGGTATGATGGTATATACAAGCGACCCCCCATATTCTACCTGAGAACCCCTACAACTGATAAAAAAAAAAACTTCAGTAAAGCAGCTGGATACAAAATTAACTCTCAGAAATGAGTAGCCTTTCTCTACACAAGTGATAAACCAGCTGCAAAAATTGTTAGGGAAACATCTCCCTCCATAATAACCACAAATAATATAAAATATCTTGGGGTAACTCTTACCAAGCAAGTGAAAGACCTGTATGACAAGAACATCAAGTCTCTGAAGAAAAAAAAAGTGAGGAAGATATCAGATGGTAGAAAGACACCCCCCCCCTTGCTCAGAGATAGGTAGGATTAGCATAGTGACAATGGCCATCTTACCAAAAGCAGTCTACAGGTTAAATGCAATTCCCATCAAAATTCCAACTTAGTTTTTTACAGAGATCAAAAGAGCAATTCTCAACTCCATATGGAAAAACAAAAAACCCAGAATAGCTAAAAGGGTCCTGAACAATAAAAGTATTTCCCTGACTTTAAACTGTACTACAGAACAATAGTAATAAAAACTGCATGGTGTTGGTACAGAAACAGACACATTGCTCAATGGAATCAAATCAGAGACCCAGAAAGAAACTCACACACCTATGGACACTTGATTTGACAAAGAGGCCAAAAGCATACATGGAAAAAAAGAGAGCTTCTTCAACAAATGGTGCTGGTCTAACTGGAAGTCTGCAAGTAGAAGAATGCAAATAGATCCATATTTATCATCCTGCACAAAACTCAAGTCCAAATGGATCAAAGACCTTAACATAAAACCAGACACATTTAATGTAATAGAACAGAAAGTGGGGAATAGTCTTGAACTCGTTGGTACAGGACACAACTCCCTGGACAGAACACTAATGGCTTAGGCATTAAGGTGAAGAATTAATAATGGGGACCCCGTGAAACTGAAAAGTTTCTGTAAAGCAAAGGACACTATAGTCAGAACAAAACCACAGCCTACAGGCTGGGAAAAGATCTTTACTAACCCTATGTCCAACAGAGAGCTAATATCCAAAATAGATGAAGAACTCAAGAAGTTAGATACTGACGATCCAAACAACTCAGTTAAAAATGGGGTAAAGATAATCAGAAAATTCTCAACAGAGGATTGTCCAAGAAGCACCTAAAGAAATGTTCAATATCCTTAGTCATGAGGGAAATAACTCTAAAATTCTACCTTATACCCATCAGAATGGCTTAAATCAAAACTCAAAGTGCCACTTTGGAAATCAATATGGTGGCTTCTCAGAAGACTGATAATACTTTTACTTCAAGACCCAGCTACACCATTAGGCATATACCCAAAAGATGTTCCACCATGTCACAAACACACTTTTTCAACTATGTTCATAGCAGCTTTAATTGTAATAGCCAGAAACTGAAAACAATGGAGACGTCCCTCAACTGAAGAATTGATACAGAAAATGTGGTATATCTACACAATGGAATAGTACTTAGCCATTAAAATCAAGGACATCATGAGTTTCACAGGCAAATAGATGGCACTAGAAAATATTATCCTGAGTGAGGTAACCCAGACTCAAAAGCACATGCATGGGTATGTACTCACTGATAAGTGGATATTAGTGACAAAGTACAGGATAAACATGCTATAATCAACAGACCCAAACAAGCCAAATTACAATGAGGGCCCAAGGGAACGTGATTGACTCTTTCTCAGAAGTGGAAACAAAATAGGTATCAGAGATTGATGGAAGGAGGGAGCTGTGTAGAAGAGGGAATGGGGACAGGAGGGGGGAGGGGGGAGGTGCTGGGGGAGATCGTGTATAGAGAGAGCAGAGCAAAGAGAAGGGACATCAGCTGGTGGTGGTCAGTCTTTAGGACATTTGAAAGACTTGGGATATGGAGAGACCCCTGAGGGTATAAGGAAAGGACTCTAGCTGAGATTCCTAGCAGTGGGGGACATGGATCCTGAAGTGGCCACTTCTTGTAAAGGACAGGACTCTCAGTGGAAGGACAAGGACAGCAAGCCACCCACAAAGCCTTCAATCCAAAATGTATCCTGCCTACAAAGGGACCAAGGTAAAACAGAGACTTGGAAAGCCAACCAATGACTGGCCCAAATTGAGACCCATCCCATGGGCAAGAACCAATCCTTGACACTATTAGTGATACTTCCTCATGCTTGCAGACAGGAACCTAGCAGAACTGTCCTCTGAGCGGCTCCACACAACAGCCAGTGGAAAGAGATGCAGAGACTCACACCCAAATATCAGATAGAGCTTGGAAGTCTTTCAGAAAAGTTGGGAGAAAGATTAAGGAAACCCAAAGAGGACAGGGACTCCATAGGAAGACCAACAGAGTCAACTAACCTGGACCCTTGGGTACTCCCAGAGACTAAATCACCAACCAAAGAGCTAGCACAGGCTGGACCTAGGCCCCCTGCACCTCAACTGTGGCAAGCTGGACACTGAGCAAAGAAAATGCCCCAAATTCATCTGCAGACAGATAGAATGCTGTCCAAAAGGCACAAATGGATGCAGGATAGTCAACTGCCAAGATAGGACAAGCAAGTCCTTCATAATTCCTGCTTCACATAAGGTCTGTCAGATATTCTGGGCCTAAAGGCTAAAGACAGTTGCTCCAACATTATGAAGAATATTGGGGACTGTCCCAAGGTCAGCCATCTCTGCCATTTCTATAATTTTTGAAAGCTGAGTTCCTATGCTTCCTACATACTCAAGAATATTTATTCCTTCGAAGTTTCTGATGTGGTTGAAGACTAGTTATAATCTCACAATTAAATTTAAGTTGTTTAGTATTTAGGAAATGTGTTAAGTCTAAGAAGATAGTTTTAAGCTAATATTGCAAATTAGGATAAAAATTAAGATAGAAATTAAATTAGTTACAAACTTTAAACTCCCCAGGATAGGACTGATAATAGAATACTTCCTTCTGAATTACCAAATATAAAAAGACTGGACTTTTTGAATATAACTCTTATTTAATAATTTTTATAATTGTTTCTATTGTATGTTGTTGATTATTGTAAGAGAATGGGCCTTTTAAATTAGACAAATAGGGGCAATTATTGAGGTTTGGTCTTTTGCTATACTGTAATCCTAAATACTGGCCCCTAAGACCTGGTTGCCCCCAGGGAAGAGAAAGTCTGCATATACCCAAATGACATACTCAAGTGATACTATGTAACCTTTTCCCCCAGTTATCACTGATTGATGAATAAAGATGCCTACAGCTAAGGCTGGGTAGAAGAGAGATAGGCAGGGTACTTGGGTTCCCAGGCTTGGAGTCTGAGGAGAAGAAGTGGGAGAGAGGAGGAAGCTGCCATTGGGTAAGTGAGGGCTGGACAATTGGGGTTAAGAGCGGTGCAGATAGAATGTAGCAAGTTATACTTCAGCGTTATTAATGGGGAAATAGATTCTAATAGAATAGAGGGTAGACGTCTGCCCAGCTCTAGTGCTGATTAAGGCTTACCATAAAAATAAAAGTTGCTTGTCTTTTGTCTGGGAACTAAATGATACAAGCAAAGCAGAAACTCCAATTTGAAATTAAATAATTACAACAACCTAGTCTTTACAGAAATGGTAAGTAGATTGCTAAATAGCTGAAAGAATATAAGGGTGGGTATTATCAACTAATTCTTCCTGAATTCGCTGAAGTCTCAGCTCCCAGAGTGACCAGACTTGAGCCTTTTGTGGAGGTAACTAAGGCTAAATGAGGGCATAAGGTTGGGGCCTGTATCAGAAAGATTACTGCCCTTGTAAAAAGAGGAAGAAGTAGCCAAGAATCTCTCTTCTTGTGGGAGTTAGAAAAGGAGAAGTTGAGCAGGGTGTGGTGCACACCTTTAATCCTGGGCCAAGGAGGCAGGGGCCAGCCTGGTCTACAGAGTGAATTCCAGGACAGCCAGGGCTACATAGAGAAACTCTGTAACAAAAAAATAAATAAGTAAGCAAATAAATAAAGAAAAATAAAAGGAAGGAGAAGAGGTCTTGGGTGTCCAGATGGCACATTGGTCTTAAACAGTTTTCAGAATAGTAAAATTTAAATGCAAAAATATGTCAGTGTCGTTATTGGTTAAGTCACTGGCATTTGGCATTCTTATGGCAGTCTAAGCATATAACATCGCAGGTATGAAACTGTGACAGCATAGAGAAAAGGTGGGGTGATAAAGGGTGGCTCTGTGTGGGGTGCATTTGCTGGTGTATGGTCGTTGGACCCATCATCAGCTTGTTCTAAAGACTCTGGGTTTTGGTTTTGGTTTTACAAGTCTCCTTAAACAACTGCGAGTTCCTAGTAGAGGAGAGAAAGTAGAAACTTCAACCCCGTGGAAGCCACTGTCCTCCCCCTGTGAAGGAGCTGTGGCATGGGCCACACCTAGGCCAGGACCTCACCCCCTGTCCAAAGTCCCGTTTGTCATTGAAAAGGAGAGTGGAAAAAGAGTGAGGTCAAAGGACACGTGTGTTCCTGTTGACCAAGCTCAGTTCCAGGCAGAGGCAGCTTTGCAGAGTCCCTCGGGCTCATGAGCTCATAGCAGAAGTTTGTTCGCTACTTCTTTGTGGAGGACAGGATCTGGGAGAGAAAAAGAAGGGCAACATGAACCACTGATCATGCTTGAAGCCCAAAGGAGGACCAACTATTACTTCAGTCAGGCTAAACCACGCCTACTGCCTTTTTAAAAATTTGTTTATTTACTTTGTGTGTATGAATATTTTGCTCACATGTATGCATATGCACTATGTGTGCCTGTTGGTTTGCAATGGAACTGGGGTTATGGATGGTTGTGAACCATTATGTGGGTACTGGGAATAGAACCCAAGTCTTTTGCAAGAGCAACAATACTCTTAACCATTGAGCCATCTCTCCAGCATCCCCACCGTCTTTTAAATTAGGCCTCATTTCTATTACAAGACCCATAATATTCAAAGCCCAACAGACTAAGAATTTCATATTTGTAACTACTGAAAAGTTCAAGTGTCAAGCCAAAAGGAAGTTTGCTCTCAAAACGTTCTAGCTGACAAAATTCCATTTGTAGTTTGTGTGTGTTTGTATATGTGTATACTTATGCATGTGTATGTACGCTATATGTATGTATATGTCTGTATATGTGTGTATTTATGTATATGTGTATCAATACATGTATGTGTATAGGTATGTGTTTGTATATTTATGTATTTATGTATGTGCATGTATATGTATATGTATATGATGTATATGTATGTGTTTATATATGTGTATGTATGTGTATAGGTGTGTGTGTGTTTATGTATGTGCATATTGTGTGTATGTATATAGGCATGTGTGTGTATATGTGTGTTAAAAGACACAGAGCAGGTTTGGTGACCTCTTTTTGTAGCTGACCTGCTGGTTTGGTTTTCAGGCATTAGTTTTGGACTGACATTCCACTCTGTTGGTCCTATAGATATATTCTTGCATAACTTAGTCTTTCTTTCTTTTAATTGGTCACTTCTTCCTGTGTAGTTTCTGTCTGTCCTGGTTAGAGTTTTTTTTTTTTTTTTTTTTTTTTTTTTTTTTTTTTTTTTTTTTTTTGCTCTTCATAGCCTCAATCTTAACTAAGCACACACAGCCCCATGCACCTTCATTGCCACTTCTTACTTCATATTCTTTGTTAACGTAAATTCTATAGACTGAGCAGCATAAATGCTTAAGAAAAAAAATGCATGGTGCAAGTCTTAAGCACCCACATCAAACATGTCCTCTAAGGTTTGTTTAAATAAGAAGCACAGTGCCAGGCAGCAGTTGTGCATGCCTCTAATCCCAGCACTCACCAGGCGGGCTTCTGGCGGGCTTCCCTTCCGCTATCATCACTGCCCATTTCTTGACTGTCTTGCTTAGAACATCATCAGTCCCTCCTTGATGTCAGTCACAGCTCAGGTGTTAATTTAATATTGGGATTTTATATAGTCACACCTACTCTTTACTGCACCCACAGATCTGGGTGCCCCGAAATGATGGGGTGCTCATTTCTTACTTGCCGTCTTCACACGAGTGCTTTGAGTCACTTGTTACCCTGGCCCTCACTTGCTTCTGCTCTAGTGAGGGGGAAGGAGATGCATAGAAACCTCTGTAGGACAAAGAGATGAATGCTGTACCTGAGTGTGAGCGGTTTGTAGTGGAAACCCAGGAAAAGGTTTAGTCAATCTGGAAGGAGAAGCTGAAGGTTTCCAAAATGGACAATGGACCGGTCTTATCAATGAGCAGAAATGTCTTCGGACTCACAGAAAGGCAGTGGAAAAAGACTGAGAAGGATTGGGTCCCCGGGAGGGTAGACTCTGACAGGGAATAGTAGAGTTTAAATCTGGGAAGCTAGAGAGAGGCTAACACAGTTGTCCAGGAAACATATGGTGAAAGACTCAGGATACAAAGGGAGGAATGCTTACAGCTCAGAGATGAACTGGGTGGGAGACTGAAGGCTAGAACCCAAGTATCACTGAATTCTTTTAGTAAGACCATCATTGCACATTTACCTGTAGGACTTGTAGATAGCAACAGGAGTAGGTAAGGGCTGAATGAAATGAGTTGAATTCATGCTAAGGTATAGACAGACAATAGGGACATCTAAGAAGAGATGGTCAAAAGAAGAAGTCAGTTACTACACACAGAAGGGCATCATTTAAAGTTACCTTATCAGCTATGAATAGATGGTTCAAAAGACCTGGGTGAACCTAAAAAGCCATGTTTGTATGGATCTCCTTTGGCCATTCTGGTAAGCTCCAAGAATGGAGGACAGTGATCAAGCCCCACCATGTCCATATATGGTTGATGTAGGATGACAGCCATGGCATCACTGGGATCCCAAGTAGCTGAGGGAGCATCCTCCCAGGCCACTGCTGGTTCTGCTCTATGGGTCTCTGTGTTGGTCAATGTTAATTGCCTACTCGACAGAATCTAGAACAATCCGAGAGATGGGCTTCTGGGGATGTCTTTGGGGATTATCTTTATCACGCTAATCGAGGTGGAACCATTTCCTAGGTGTAGGTCAGAGCTACAGGACAAGCATAAGAACTGGTGACATTGAGTGTCCTCAATCTCCGATATCTGAGACGGGAGGAATGGAGCTGCCCCTGCCAGCCTTCAGTGCCTACTCTGGAACACACACCCATGATCATCATCTAAGAAAACCGTGGGCTCTCAGTCACACAGCATAGCACCTGGAGTTCTTCTTCATGCTAATGAGATTTCTACATAGCCTTGAGCCTTAAGCCAATGACCTCCCCTTCCTGGGCATTCTCACAACCTTCCCTCAAGGGGTATATAATCCCTGGTTCACCCCAAATTAAGTGTATCTGTTCACATCCACCCCCAATAAAGCAATATGAACAAGCAAGGATTGTCTTGGAGAGGTGCTTCTTTACAGATCACCACCGGGAAAGGCCTTTGTGTAAAAGAGCCGAGCCTAAGGCTCTGAAAGAAAGAAGGCTTTTCTTCTTTCCTATTCCGTTGATACTTCTCGTTCACTCCCAATCCAACTGGACCCTTCTGTCTTGGGCTCTGCTTTCCCCTTGTTGCCTGGGTTCAGATACCTGAAGGGAAAATGGGGACCTCTGACCCCAGTTCCTGACTTCCTCCCCAGGCAGTACACCTGGATCTCGGAAGACGAGCCCAGGAACTACAGCATTTGTCCCAGATTCCACCTTTTCCTTCCGGTCTGATGTGTAGTCGCGTCTGATGCCCTGAAGGGAAACATGAGCTGTGACCCCTCCATTCTGGCCTTTGCTCTGCCTTCTGGCGCCACAGCGGCATCTAGACACCCCCAGAAGAGAGGCAGAGAGGTGGAGAAAGATGACTGAGTGGAGGCGTGTATGTATTCTTTGTGGTTTCTTACCGTTGATGCCATATGACCAGATGCTTCAAGCTCCTAACGCTTGGATTTCCCCATCCCCCATGATGGACTGTACGCTGACACACTGAGCCAGAATAAACTCTTTCATTCTCAGTTGCTTCTCACCATATCTTATCACAGCAATAGAAAAGAGGACTAAGTCAGAAATTCTCTAGCAGAGCTGCCTTGTTTCAATTTTGGAGGTGAGGGTACTGCAGGTTGAATCCAGAATCCCATGCATGCTAAGTGTACAATTCTACTCCTAGACTACCCTAGCCAAGTTGTGTGATTTAGATGCCGCCAGGGAAAGTCATATTTCCATCTTGTATCTAAATGTGCTGAACATGCTATCAGTTATACCGATAAATTTAACCAATCAATTGATTGTAGATAAGAAACATTTACCTCACAATTTAATGACCTTGGTTTTTTTTTTCTTTCTAAAAATTCTGCCATCTATAGTGAACATGTTCAAAGGCAAGGTGCCGAGCACTCAAAGATACTTGGCTGGAAAATTGAAAAGGGCATTCTTATCCATAGTGAGAAGGCATGTTTTCACTGTGTTAGCCTTTACCATTCTGCCTAGCAATTTCTTTCAAAATCTGGTCATTAGCCTAATGTTTTCATATACGATCCAAGTTATGGAATAGAAAGATACTCCTGTTTTTGGAGGAGACATTGTGTGGGAGAAAAGCGGGCTGAGAATCCACGTTCTGCTCCTGTGGATGACGTAAGGACAAGCGCAAAGGATGATCTTTGTGCTTGGGCAAATCTGAATCTCATCTGATGTGGGAGGTCTTAGATGTGTGCCAAGATTTCTCTCCGATTCCCCATCCTTTGGAACACATGTCTCTTGAGATTAATTCCAACCATGGGAATTGTCCTGGCTGATGAAATATTAGCACGTATGGTATGTACCACTCCCACATGCAATAGATGGATTAAAAACTTTCATCCTTCATCCTTTGTTCTTCTGCAGTGAATCCTGGAGCTTTGTGTCTTACAGTGATATCAGTGAGGTGGTCGATCTTCACTCCTGGGTCATGGAGTGAATATGACCCTCAGAGTCCATTTGCTGATCAGTGTAAGAAGACTGCATAGACCAGGCTCAGAGAGTATAAGCCCTTGGCAGCATAAGCTGATGATTTGAGTTACATCCTGGGAACCCATGGTGAAAGGGGAACAAAACAACTTCCAAAGTCATGGTCACTGTGGCTTGAATTCAACACACACACACACACACACACACACACACACACACACACACACACAGAGGATAAAAAGAAAAGGAAATGTAGTGGATGGCTGAAGGGATGGCTCAGTAGTTAAGAGCACTGGCTGTTCTTCCAGAGGTCCTGAGTTCAATTCCCAACAACCACATGGTGGCTCACAACCATCTGTAATGGGGTCTGATGCCCTCTTCTGGCATGTAGATGTACAAGCAGATAGAGCACTCATATACATAAAATAAATCTAAAAAAAATAATAGTGGAAACACATCACTTCAAAGTATTTACTTAAGACTCTGAGATGTGGGATGACTTGCTTGCTGAGATGTAATTTAACTTTATCCAACTAATGCACTGGTTGAAAAAAAATTGCATGAGAAGCCAGCAGCTAATAACACAGCCCCTGAGGTATGACAAACGGGGACAAATTCCAAGAACAAAAGAGTCACCACAGAAGGCATCACTGTCTGGTCAATAGGAGTAACAGAACCCAGACTAGATAGAATTCTGTAGAAAGTTTCAATAGAAAAATTCATGGTTGTGTAGTTGGAATTGAAAATGAACATGTTCAAAGGCAGAGTGCCAAGTTCTCCAAGGCAGTTGGCTGGAGACGGAAAGCATAGCTTTAGTAGATTGCCAGTTACTGACCGGGAGGAATTGTCACAGCTCTGCATTTCTGTTGATTGAAAAAAAAAATGCAAGCAGAGAACTGTGGCAAATGAAAAGCATGTCTGCATCATGAGGTAATCGTTACACAGCTCTCTGTGCTGGCCAGAGCTCTGTGTGACAGAGAGACGAGGCTGGCTTCTGGCTCCACGGGTCAATAGAAACTGAACGATGAGATTTTAGAGCCAAGGAGAGTAGTCATTCTATGGCCTGCAAGCAGGGCTTGAGGACCTGGGATTCCTTAACATAAAGGTGACTTAGGAAGCCTTGGTGTCGGCCTTGAACTTTAAACGGGCTCTCTAAGTATGATGTTCGTCTTCTCCTCTGTTGCCAAGGACACCAGAAGAATGGGCTTATTAATGTAAAAATAAATAAATAAATCATTTCTTAACCCCTTGCTTGTCTCATTCCAGCCAGTGGGAGATTTATCTGGAGACATTCACACAGAACAGGCACTCTTTGAGGTGTGATTCCTGGGTGGTTCCTGAAAGGAACAGGAGCACTCGATCTCTCTTTCACTGTGGCCTCTATGCTGCCTGCTGTGGAACACTCTGATGCCAAGCTGACCTTTCCCATAATCCTTTGCATCCTCCTGGCAGTTGCAAACCTTTCCTTCTCATCCAGAAAACATAGCTAAAGATAAGTAAGTGCCACATGGTCATGCATACAATTTCAGCTACTCTTTAAGCCAGACCAACGTTGAGAGTCTTTTATTATCTGTAAAAATAATTTGTGATATGATTATTTATACTTATTTAACAATTTTTAAGTGATGTAGACAGTCAGGTTTGGGGAATGTCTACGGCTGTTTTATATACATTATTCATTTATTTGGGCATTTTCAAGTCCTACCTGTCCTGGAACTTGCTATGTAAACCAGGCTGGTCTCGAACTCACAGAGATTCACCTGCCTCTGCCTTTCTGGGATTAAAGGCATGTTCCACCACTGCCTCCCAAAATTGGCATACATGCATAATTTTCTGTAATAAATGCATTTATTATACGTAAGTCAGGCAAAGTGGTACATGTCTTTAATCCAAGCACTGGAGACTGGTAGATCTGTGTCAAGGTCAGCCGGGCCATATAATAAAGAGACTCTGACTCAAAAAACAAAATGTCACTGTAACAAGCAGTGAGGGTCTGAAGACGACTGTCAGACTGCCCTTGGGAAGGGTGGACAGCACTGTCAGCTAGCCAAGAGATCAGCTGAGGCAGTAAGGACAGGAAGCTGTCTAGGGACAGTTAGAGTAGGGAAATGGGACATGGCAGATCTTTGGACAGGGCGCTAGGCAGAGTGGGATGGGCTAACGGTAGGAGGCCAGAACATTAGGGGGCACCCCAACCATGTTAAACTCAAATTTCATCTCAGGAGCAGAGAATGGTGTGGAACTATTTTATGCAGGAAAAGGATGTGCTATATTTCAGGAAAAAAATCACTCTGGCTGCAGTATGGATCTTTTGTTTGTTTGTTTATCTATTTTTATTTATTTGTTGGTTGGTTTATTTTGAGGTAAGCTCTCACATAGGCCGTGCTGGCCTTGAGCTCATGCTTCTCCCCCTAGTGTGAGGATTCCAGGCCTTCACTAGCATGTTGAGCAAGCCTGTGGAAAACTGGTTAGAGGGCCTTAGAGATTAATCTGGTTTGAACTTAAACCTACAGTCTATAGTGCTAGTTTTAAGATATTTCACCAGGCAGGGGAGGAACTATGTGGGAACAGGAGGACCAGAGCCAGGACCTCTACACAAATGCCCCTGAGTGTGGATTTCAATATAATCCTGGGAGACAGAAATCAGGGATCCCTGGGGCAAATCCGCTAACCTGACCGACCAAAGTGGCAAACTTCTGGGTCAAAGAGGAGGCCCAACCTCAATAAACTGGACAATGGTTGAAGAAGACACCAAATGTCAACTTCTAGTCTCCATTTGCATGTACAGTGGGTGTATGTGCACCTACACACAGACAGGCAAACTCACACCCACACAAAACCTACATCACACCATAAACATACAGGCAAACAAGAATATTCACACTGACAGCGTATACAGCCATGCAAACACACACACACACACACACACACACACACACACACACACACACACACACCACACATCACATACGCACACATGAAGAAAGTTTTCTTTCAACCAGTTAGCTCAGTCACGATCCTTATCTGTTAAGCGGAGGTAATTGTATCCGTCTAGCAAAGCGGCTATGAAAATAAAGTTCATTATCGCCCATAAAGTACCTGTAGAGTTGGGGATCCCAGCAAACACTGAATCTCTTTTGCACAAATCCATCATAGTTAGCAAAGGACAAATGCCCTTGACACGGTGCAGAATCAAATGTTCTTTTTGTTTGTCTGAGAGTTATTATTAAATGAGTTTCTACAAGCTGTAGAGACAAAATTGAGTTTTCCTGTAGTCCTTTAATTATCTTTGTGGCTCTTTGCAGAACTCTCTCCAGTTTCTCAGAATTCCATGTCAATTGTGGAGACCACAGCTAGATTAGTCACCGTAGAGAACTCATTATAATTAAATCAACACTGTGTAGTCACTTGGGCGGCTGGCTCAGCCACGTAAACCCAGGCAGCCAGTCCCCGTTGACAAGTAGGTTGTGTTCCAGGAGTTCATTAGTACATTGGTTGTTTGGAACACAGAAAGTCTTTCCCCATAGAAACAGAGTTATATAGATGGTGGCTTGTTTCCCAGGCCTGTGCAAAAAAATCTATTTAATGCGCATCGAGTTGAATCAGGGCCTGGCAAGGAGTGTTCCTCAAATCTTTGACCCGCTTAAGACCCATGGGACACCCAGTTCAAGGGAGCGCCAAGCTCTGGCACCCAAATGTGAGCCCTCTAAGGGAGGCGGGGGAACTGTCAACAGCTTTAGACTGACAATCATTTGCTGCGTGATTTGAAGACGTGTTGAAGTTGGGTCGGGTGGCTCACTCTTGTAATCTCCCAACTTCAGGAAGCTGGGATTAAAGGATTGCCATACATTCCAAGTCTCCCTAGGCTGTATGTAGGGCAGAGTGAGTTCCAAGCTAGCTTGGGCTGTAGAGTGAGATTCTATCCTAAATTACAAACATTTCTTTGAAATGGACCTTTTTCTGCCATTGTTTCTGGTATTATTTAACCAAGCATTCAGGACCTTCCTTATGATAAAACAACCTGCTATACTGATACATTATTCTTAATCTTCACGCTCTTCCTGTAGGTTTTTTGTTTTGTTTTTGTTTGTTTTGTTTTTTTCTTTCTTTTTTTTTTTTTTTCAAATGTCTTCCGGCGACTGTGTGCCCCCTTCTGGCAGGAGGAAGCTGTATTCGGTGGAGGGCGGGGCCTAGCCTTAGGGCCCCTCAAGGCCGAGCTCCTTTCATTGCACAACACTGCCCCCCAGCGGAATACGCTGCACACAGCCCCAGCGTCGCCCAGCCCACCAAGTGCATTCTCTGGGGATTGTAACAAGTTCTGCATTCATCTGCCCAACAAAGAATCTTTGAGTACTTCCAACGACTTAGGCCTTGGGAACGCGGAATCAAATTAGACTCGGTGTTCTCGCAGAGCGGCTGGGAAAGGGGACAAGCAAATCAACACTGAAACCAGCAAGACATAAATATGATCAGATGATTAAAAAAAAAAAAAGATTACATGGAAACAAAGAACACAGATGGTTTAGTCATCCCAGTCCAGCGGGCAGCGGTTCCCGAAGGAGGTGAGATGCGTTCTGAAGCATAGGTTGGAGTTAGGGGCAGAGCTGCCAACAGCAAAGGGTCAAAGGTTATCCTATATAGAGGGAACAGAGATGCAGGAACATGAAACGCCAAAAATATGTGGAACGTCTCTTCGAGTCATCTGCTGTTTTTGGTAGGTCAGCACCGCTGCCAGCCAGACGCTGACAAATTAAAATGATATTTCAGTATAGCTTTAACTTGCTTTTCTCTACAGGGACATTTTTAGATTATGCAGTTTTGAAATACGCATTTGTGTTGTGGAATTTATTGTTGATTTCACTATTGGGTGTGGGTCCTTTAAAGATTGCTAAGTTTCTTCTCTTCCTCTTCTGCTTGTTCTGCTGGGGAAGCCAGAAGAGTCTCATGCCTGCTAAACACTGCAATTTACACAACTTGCCTTACAGCCGTGTGTGTGTGTGTGTGTGTGTGTGTGTGTGTGTGTGTCTGGTGTCTGTGTGTCTATGTCCCAGGATCTACCACTAGAGTTTACTGCTAGGCTCTCTGCTCTGCTTCTCAAGCTCTGGGATTAAAGGCACCACCACACCAGCTTTTTTTTTTTTAATCTGGATGGAGCTGAGGCCCTGCTTATGATGTAGCAGATACTGTATTGACTGAACTCTTTCCAGGCCTCGGGTGTTTTGTTTTTGAAAGCAGCTTCTAGAGTCCTTCCCCAAACTGTTATGATTACTAATGAAAATTAGGCCCGTATTTAGTTTAAATCTTGGTGTGTGTTTCAGGAACATGGCAGCATGCACCCCCAGCTTGCTAGGAGGACTGTTGAGGGCTAAGCAGAGGACTGACTCTCTGGATTTGGTTCACAGAGCCTGACTGAAAGAGGAGGTTGCTGCATGCTGGTCCAGCTCACAGAAATGGGCTCCGTGCAGCAGGGGACAGCAAGAACAGACCGTCAAGGCCTAGTGTGACTTCAGTCTTCCCTTATCTCCCCTAAATGAGGTTATAGAGGAGGCCAAATACCTGGCACTGAGCTAGAGGGTCCTGTGGCCCCACTGTAACCACAATAAAGCCACCACAGGGTGGGGAGGAGGGCAAGCCGGCTCCAAACACAAAATTCTCAAGACAGAAGGGAGCAAACAACACAGGAAAAGCATCAAGGGAAACAAACAAGTTTAGCTGGTGAGAAGACCAACAGGCCCAAACTATTCACTCATGGCCTGCTCCCCTCCTGATCAGGCCCTGATCCTTATTCCCTGGAGTCCGCAGAGAGATGACGTCACTCCTTCTCTCCCGTCCTCCCGGTGGCAAACACCCTTAGACTTTCTTTATTCTGTCTACACCTTTCCACCCTAGCCCTGACTCCTTTCATGCAACCTATTGGTGCCAGAACCCCCACCCCCTAATCCCTGAACCTCATTCCTGAATGTTCTCAGATTCTTGCTCTAAAGCATGCTGCCCCAGCTGCTCCTTCCCTACTCGCTCCTCAATGCGCCACCCGTGAACCTGCCCATCCCTTTTCCTCCTTGTTGATGCTTCACTCAGCCCTGTTGCCATTCCCAAACAATCCAGCATTCATCGCTAAGCAAACCGTTCTCCTGCACCCTTGGCAGTTGTTCCTTGTAGCGGTGCTCGGTGCTCACGGAGGTCTGAAGGTTGACCCCTGATGTCTCCAACATATTAACAGCTAGTTCACTGCCCATCTCTCTGATACCACTTCTACCTTTAGCCCTGGTGGGTGGGTTGTTTGTTTCTTTGAGACTGGCTCTCTCTGTGTATTACCCCTGGCTCTGTCAATCAGGCTCATGGAAACCCACCTACCTCTACCTTCCAAATGCTAGGATTAAAGGTACTGCTACCGTGTCTGGCTACCTGCCTTAGATGCACGGTGATGGTCTTTTCTATTTCCAAGGACCCTAAAAGAGCCTTGAATGCCCTTTGAATGCATTCAAGAAAGAGCTTCTCTGTTCCCTCAGCCATGTGCCTCAGTGGTCATTCTCGACTTCCTAGGCTTGAGACTAGATACCCACTCTTTGTGCTACACTCAGTGCTTCAGATACGAGTCCACTTACCCTGTCCCTTTGGGATACTTTTTACTAATATTACACATATTTTCAAAGAACCAGTTTGGGGGTTTTAAACAATTCTTTTTACTTTATGTTTCTGTGTATTTATTTGGAAATCTTTGTCTTGTAATTGCTCTTACCCAGTTCCACTTAATTAATTACTATTACTAGGAGGCTAAACACACCTGCGCATTGAGCGGATTGTCTTTCTCGGTCTGTTTTCTTTCTTGCCTGTCCTTTCATTCTTCAATTCCCTTGATGAGAAACTGCCCACCTTCTAATTACCCTTTATGTGTGTGCTTGTGTGGTAGCCTAGATCCCTAGGTAACTGATCCAATGAGAAGAGATTTTTAACTTTTCCAAGTCTAAGATAAATAATTAGTACTTTAACCTCTTTTTGGGCAATGCCGAGGACCTTAGAATACTTTATTTCAGTTTACTTTCTTTCTTTCTTTCTTTTTTTTTTTTTTGTTTTTGTTTTTGTTTTGGTTTTTTTGAGACAGGGTTTCTCTGTGTAGTCCTGGTTGTCTTGGAACTCACTCTGTAGACCAGGCTGGCCTCGAACTCAGAAATCCGCCTGCCTCTGCCTCCCAAGTGCTGGGATTAAAGGCGTGCGCCACCACTGCCCATCGGTTTACTTTCTTCTTTTTGTCTTTCCATTTAATGGCTTTATGTCAACAATGCTCCTTTAGATTTACCCAGAGGGCACCAATCCCATGGCTTCTGTGCACCCCGCTTCCCATCCTTTGTCCAGAAGAAAATCTGCCCAAGGTTTTCACTAGTTTGCTCTTCTAGTGATAAAAACTGCTTCTGCTTATTAACCAGTTCCTTCGTCTCACCCATTTGTGTTTAGTCAGAATGGAATCTTACCACAGCCCAGGTCGGCCTCGAATGTGCAGCCTTCCTGCTACCTCCTTGTCTTGGGATTGTAAGCATGCAGCACCACACCTGTGCACACCTCTATCCTCAGAGTGCATTTTTGCTTGTTTATGGGATGTCTTGTTCATTTTTTCAGTACCTTAAAGATCCTATCGCTTTCTGACTTCTATAGCTCCCAGAAAAAGAAATCTGGGAAATTAGTGGGCTTAGGCACCTGTCCATGCCAAATGATCTGAGTTCAGTCAGTGGGACCCACATAATAGTAGAAGAGAATGGACTCCCTGCACGTTGTCCTTTGACCTTCTGTCACGTGACACTATTCCTGAGGAGATTTGTGGAAACATCTACCTGCCCCCAGAAAACAATCAATGACAGATAAACGACACCAAAGTGCAACTTGGAGTGTGGGTGAGGGGGACTTATAGAAACAGGAGTGACTCAGAAGCAGATGCTCTGAAAGCCCGCCCCTACAGAGACAGAAGCTCACAAAAGCCGGGGCCCCGAGGCTTACTGTGTAGGCTTTGGGCAGTTCAAGTCAGAGAGGCTGGACTGTGCCTCTTCTGGGCTGCTCAGCTGCTTACAGAGGGAGGACCTAGTGCATCTGGTCAGTTTCAGAGTATCTCGGGCTCACTATGTAGACTAGGCCGGCCTCAGACTCACAGAAATATGGCTACAGAAAATCGTCTCCTTCATGTA
>JANHMN010000004.1:133915807-133929046 GCA_030674055.1 Rhabdomys pumilio | reverse complement strand
TGTGTGTGTGTGTGTGTGTGTGTGTGTGTGTGTGTGTGTGTGTGTGTCCGCATGTGTGTCTGTCTGTCTGTCAGACTGTCTGAGCCTTGCCCGTGTTACATATAAGCATTCTACCACTGAGCTGTCTCACAGGTCCTTAGTTACCTTTAAAAACCGTTTGTTTGGCTTTTGTTTTGCGACAGGAACTCCCTGTGTAGCCTAAGCTGGTCTTGAACTATGGTTTTCTCTCTCTGCTTGCCAGGTTCTGGGTCTACAGATGTTTAACACCATGCTTAACTTAGTTTGAAGATTTTAACTGAAAACGTGATTAAGCTTACATTGCACTTAGAAGCCAATGTGAGGAGGATTAGTCGTCTATGATTTTACATTCAGAAACGTGCCTGTGGTGGTTTGAATAACTGTGGCCCCATTCTCTCATGTGCTTAGTTGGTGGAACTGTTTGGGAAGAATTAGGAGGTGTGGTCTTTTGGAAGAGGGGCCAGGCTTTGAGGTTTCAAAAGCCCATGTCATTCCCAGTGAGTCTCTGCTTCTGCTTGTGGATCAAGATGTGAGCTCTCAACTCTCGCTCCAGCACCACGCCTGCCTGACACCATGATGTTCATGAACTCTGTCTGGAACTGTAGTCCCCTAATAAACTATATTCTATAAGAAGCGTTGGTCATGGTGTGTCATCACAGCAGTAGAAAAGTAACTAAGACAATGCTTGTCAATTTTTTTTTTTTTTTTTGGTTTTTCGAGACAGGGTTTCTCTGTGTAGCCTTGGCTGTCCTAGAACTCACTCTGTAGACCAAGCTGGCCTCGAACTCAGAAATCCGCCTGCCTCTGCCTCCCCAGTGATGGGATTAAAGGCATGCACCGCCACTGCCCAGCAATGCCTGTCAACTTTTAAACATTTTTTTTATTCTGGGATTTCATCTAGGATTTTTGAATCCTGATTACATACGTATTTGCACTGAGTTTGGCTTCCAGGTTTATGGCACTTACAGTGCTTCAGGTCCTCCTGTGTGCAGGATAATTCTCTTCCTGTAATCACTGTTCAGCTTCTAAAGTAGCTGTTCCCAGTATGATTACTTTCCTTTTGTTAATGGACTGATTTAACAGTCTAATAGTAGTTTGAAAGAAAGCTATTGATTTTTATATAAAATTTGTAAGTACTTTTACTTCACTATCATTTTTTTATTATTATTATAAAAACATAAAGTCTCTTCTAAGTAGAATTTTGTGGGCTCTATTTTAAGACTATAAGTAAGACAAAATATAGTTTCCAAATGTGAGTTGTTGTTAGTATTAATGTAGATTAATTAAGTGCTTTCTGTGAACATTCTATCTGTTTCCTTGTTTGTTTGTGTGCTTAAGACAGAATCCCAGGCTGGCTCAGAACCTGCCATTTTGCTATGTACATTTGACGCCAGTTGTGAACAATTTTTTTGTTTGTTTGTTTGTTTGTTTGTTTTGTTTTGTTTTGTTTTTGTTTTTTCCGAGGCAGAGTTTCTCTATGTAGCCCTGGCTGTCCTGGAACTCACTCTGTAGACCAGGCTGGCCTCGAACTCAGAAATCTGCCTGCCTCTGCCTCCCAAGTGCTGGGATTAAAGGCGTGCACCACCACCGCCCAGATGTGAACACTTTTCTAGTTTTGAAACAGGGACTCACTATATACACTGGCTGGCCTGGAACTCACTCACTTTGTAGACCAGGTTAGCCTTGATCCCATACAGGCCTACCTGCTTCTGCCTGCTGAGTGCCAGGGTGCTGGGCATGTAATATCACATCTCATTTTATTTTATACCTGTGCTTCAGGCACGATAGGCAAGCCCTTTACTAGTGGGGCTATATTCCTAGCCTCAGTTCGCCCTTTCAATTACTAAGATTTTCATTTTTAGAATTTATTTTTAGCCCTAATATCTGATCATTTACCAAAAACTGTCTTTTGGAAATATAGAAAATAAATACATGTCTTAAGTTTTCAAGATTGTTTTTACTTTTGCCGCACTAATTTGGTAAACGTCTTATGGAGCTACTTACCTGACTTAGTCAATATTCTATTACCGTGAAGAGATGCCATGATCACAGGAACTCCTTGAAAAAAAGCATTTAATGGGGGTTTGCTTACAGTTTCAGAGACTAGTCCATTATCATCATACAAGGAGCATGGTGGCATGCAGTCAGGTTCTGGAGCAGAAGCTGAGAGCTACTTAAGTCAAGAAAGAGACTGCCCCTGGTGTGGCCTTTTAAAACCATCCCCAACAACACACATCCTCCAACAAGGTCACACCTAATACAGAAGCCTATGGAGCCCATTCTTATTCAAATCATCACACTATATACATATTAATTATATTTCTATAAATATTTATTTTTATCTCAAAGGTTTTTGTGCTTTATGTGTTTTGGCACTGTCACTTAATAAATGTTCATTCATCAAATATTGAATAATACAATAATAAACATTCAATACTATTACAAGTTTTCATTGATTACACCTATGAGAGATTTAAGTAGTCTTTATTGTATGGGTTGGAAAAGCAAATAAAACAATGTAATCAAAGTGTTTGGATTTGTGTCAGGTCCATAACTAGTGACTGATAACGATGGCTGGCATCATTTTTCATTCCTTTTAGTTTTTTCTTTCATTTTGTTTGAGATGTGCTCTTTTATATACAGTAGGTCATTGATTTGGTTTAAAACCCTCACTCTCTGTCTCCCCAAACCTGTGTGTGTGTGTGTGTGTGTGTGTGTGTGTGTGTGTGTGTGTGTGTGCACAAAGGCCGCAAGTAAACCTCAGATGCCTTCCTCTGTCATGGGCTGCCTTATTTCGGAATTGTGTTTCTCACTGAACTTGGTGCTTGATGTTTGGCTAGGCTAGCTGGCCAGCATGCCTCTGGTCTTGGCGTGTCTCCATCTCTCGCTTTGCTATGCTGTTGTGTCTGGCTTTTATGTGGTACTGGGAAATCTAAACATGTCCTCACATGTGTGCAGCAGACACTTAACCCACTAAACTATATTCCCAGGCCCTAGATATTTTTGATGTACACTCCTAGCCATACACGTATCTTTCAAATATCCTGGAATTCGACCACAGTTCCCTCCCTTCCCAGTCGAGTCTTCGCCACATTAGTTTTATCCTCTCCCCTCATCTCCCTCATGCTTGTATGTTTCATAAATATGAATGAGGCACTATCCCAGACAACGAGGTGGAGGAGGACAGCGGAAGACATCTTACACTGACCTGCAGCCTGACCGCACGCAAACACGCGAGCATGCAAACACACACCAATTTAAGTATATATAACAAATTCTAGGGCCAACCAGGTATGGTAGTTTATGATGGTGACGGTAATCTCAGCGTGTGAAAGGTTGGAGCAAGCAGGTCACCATGAGTCAAGGCCACCTAAGCTATACAGTGTATCCCCGTCTAGGTTATAGAATGAGAACCTCTTTCAAAAAACTGAAAGAAAAAAATCTAGAAGCCACAAATATAGGAAAAGAAGAGAAATTTGCCTATGTCTTTTCCCCCACTTAACATGATGATCCCCACCCACTACCCAGCAAGCAGCAGAATTTCACTCTTTATGGCTAAATAAAACCTTATTGTGTGTATACCACATTTTTTTAATTCAATAATCTGTCGATGGACATTTAGCCTGTTCCATAACTTGGCTATTGTGAGTAGTGCTTCAAAAATGCAGTTTTATTGGAATAGTGTACATCCAGAGTACACAAATCGTATGTTTATTCTTTAATGTGTTTTCATAAAGTATAAAGAAAAGCTGAGGACTCAGCATCACAGAAGTTCTTCTCTTTCTTCAGGTGCTGGCTTTGCCATGAGTGGCCACATATGAGGGCCCAAGGGCATTCTATGGTTCTAGAGTGGGATTGTCCAGTATGTGCATGCTGGTGTCTATGCACTCTTGCACAAACTCGTGACTGTGAGATTCACTCGCATGGGTTGATACAGTTGAGCTTCTCTCATTTCCAAGACTAAGTAGGTTCATGCTTGTTGTTGATAGTCTTTTGGGTATTGCCCAGTATAGAGCAATCTCACATATCACCACTACCCTCTTGGGCATGCATTTTGATAAACCAATATATATGTTTTTGTTGAGAATACAATTCAAAGTGCAAGTTCTCAGTTGCAGGGTATGAATATTTTCAGTTTTAGAAGGCAACAACAGACAGCTTTACAAAGTGGTCCTGCCGATTTGTGATGCAATAAGTCTTGTCTTTAATAAGAAATTTTAATTATCATAAATGCTATAACCACTGCGGCATAATTTTATGGTTCTGCTTTTAGAGTCTTTCATTTTTAAATTCAGTCCTCCTTTTAGTATAAACAGAACTTTGCTTCCTCTTGTGTTTTGCAGTAACTTGGAGAATGGAAAGATCTGTTTTAAATTTTACTAAAAAGATTTTACTAATAGTTACTACAAAGCATTTTGTGAACATTCTCAAAGTCTGTTGATTATCAAAATTATAATGAAAACGGCAATGTCATCTCATGCAATGCTTAGACTTGTGCTTCCTTCCCCAATTTCCTCTTCATAGTTCATGTTGAGTCATAAATCCTATCACCCAGGATTCAGCCTTGTGTGGGAGAAGACAACATAGCACGCTTGGTATTGGCCCATCCTAGGTTGATCAAATGGCGTGCTGCCATTGACTTTGAGGAAAGCTACATGAAACTACAGACTGCAGCTACCCCGAGGATCTTGTTCATTGCATTAGTGTGTCTTCCAAATGAGAGACATTGATCTCCAGGCTCAGAATGAGAACACAGACATTTCTCCTTCTATAACTGACCCCTAGGGCATGTAGGATGTGCATTCCCTCTGTGTGGACTTTGGAAGGAGCCCTTGTAGAGAGGAGACAATATTTGAGCCCATGTGAGAAGGCAGATGTCGTTTGTAACAATGGTGGCTGTGAGAAAATAGATGGGAAGAGTGAGGACTGAAAATAATTCTGCTGATCATTCATCTGTGTGGTTTGAATGATCTGAATATGGATTTGAGAACTATTGACAAGATTCTGAAGACAATCATTTGTTTATGTCACAAAAAGAAATGTCTGCTCCCCCAGACAGAGAGGTCACCAACAGAAAAAAAAAAAGTCATCCATGTAACAGTTTGGGTTATTTTAAGCTCACCCCAGCTCTTGAATGGGGACTTACTTTTATTTACAATGCTTATGGTCTTATGCTAGGCTTGCTCCCGAACTAACTCTTAATATATAAACCTATAATACTATTCTATGTTCTGACACATGGTTGGTTACTTCCCCCCAGTTTCACATGCCAAATTTCATCCATACCTCAGTGGCAAATCTTCCCAGGCCTGATTCTTTCCCAGAGTTCTTATCTCTCCTGGAACTCTCACCTTCTACTTCCTGTCTTTGCTACAGGTTATCATTTTTTTTTTAATCCAGTCATAAGCAAGCAAGAAAGGACATCTTCACAGGGCACATAAATATTATGGTGAATGAATAAGTTGATAGGGTCACTTATGGTAGCATGAGTGACTCCTGAGCAACTTACAAGCAGCTACAGCACTGAAGAGTCCTTGCTCCCAGTCACACGTTTACCTCTCATATAGCCTACTTGGGGGAGGCATCTTGTCTTAGTTAGGGTTTCCATTGCTATGAAGAGATAACATGACCAAGGCAACTCTTATAAGGACAACATTTAATTGGGGCTGGCTTACAGGTTCAGAGGTTCAGTCCATTATCATCATGGCAGGAAGCATGGCAGTGTACAGACAGGCAAGATGCTGAAGAAGGAGCTGTGAGTTTTGCATCTTGATAAGAAGGTAGCCAGAAGAAGACTGTCTCTTCTGTACTGGGTGGAGCCTACCTCTACAGTGACACAGTTCCTCCAACAAGGCCACACCCCCTAACCGTGCTACTTCCTATGGGCCAAGTATATACAAACCACCACATTCCACTCTCTGCCTCCATAGGCTTGTTCAAACACAAGAGTATATGGGGATCATACCTCGCCATAGCATAATGCAAAATTTATTTAGTCCAACCTCAAAAGTCCCATAGTCTATATCGTCTCAACAATATTAAAAGTCCAAAGTTCAAAGTATCATCTGAGATTCGTGCAATCTCTTAACTCTAACCCCTACAAAATCAAAATCAAAAAGCAGATCACATACTTTCCAAGATATCATCATATAGGATATACATTACTGTTCCAAAACACCATAGTGAGGAAATACTGAACCAAAGCAAGAACAAAAACCAGCTGGTCAAACTCAAACTCTGCATCTCTATGTCTGATGTTCAACTCCTTTCAGCTTTGATTACAACACGCTTCTTTCTCTTGGGCTGGTTCCACTCCCTGTTAGTAGCTTTCCTCGGCAGGTATACCATGACTCTGGCATCTCTAACATCTTGGGGTTTCCAAGGCAACCTCGACTTCAGAGCTTCTTGTTCCAGTGTCTGGGATCCACACATGATTTTCTGGGCTCCCCCAAAGACTTCTCCAGCTCTGCCGTCTGTAGCACTTTAGGCTCTGGCTGAGTCCATTCCACTGCTGTGGCTACTCTTGGTGGTTGCCCTACGGTACTGGCATCTCCAATATGCTGGGGTATTCTGCTGCAACCAGGCTTCACCAATAGCCTCTCATAGGTTCTCTTCATTGTGCCAAGCCTCAACTTCTTTACATCATGGTACTGGGCTGTCAACTACTGAAGCTGCAACTGCACCAATGGCTTTCCCTGTGCCAAGGCTCAGCTGTTCTACATGAACCCTTCATGCTGTCAAAACCAGTACCATCTGGGTAATTTTCACACATTACCAAATCCAGCTGCAGCAAGAGGTACAACCTTCACTATTTCTGGAACACAGCTTCTTTGTGCTTTCAGAAACACTTCCCAGAAGTGTTTTCTCCTCACTGATGCTCGTCTCCTCTTAATCACCACTAATTTCTTACCTCCAGCTAACCAGAATCAATTGTCCCAGTAGTCTCTTCCATTCTTGACTCTAAAGCCAGTGCCATATGGCTGAATCTGCTTGCTGGGGCTGGAACATGGCCCCATTGTTCTATTACATTAGCATCAGCTTTCTGTTTTCCAGCTCCTTCACTAAGCTTGGCTATCATGGAGCTTGCTTTGTAGACTGACCTTGAATTTAAGAGGTCTGTGTGGGTCTGTCTCCTGAATGCTGGGATTAAAGTCGTGTCCACCATGCCAGGATCTAAGCCTTTCTCTACTTAGAACTTTCTCTGTACCAGGCTGATCTTGAACTCAGAGATCTGCTTGCCTATGTTTCCTGGAATTAAAGGTTTATACAACTGTGCTGGGACCTAAGCTTTTCATGGCCACTATTCCTCAAGACCCAGATCAAAAGCCTGGCATCCTCCATTTCTAGATTGTAGTTCATTCCATATTAAAGTCCAAATGAAAATAATAACCATGTAATAATAATGACTGACATGATGTAAATATTCCTTGTTCAGTGGCAAATGCATAAACAATAAGCTTAGTTGAATAGGATCCCAAAGTCACCATTCCCTTAATCTGCTTTTCTCCTTGAACACAGGATTTAGCTTCATTGTACTTCCTGGTACCCATTTATTACTTGAGCCATAATTTTTGTATTTTTCTTTTCTAAGCTTGCTGTGCTTGATCAAAATACTCTTCATGAGAGTAAGCCAGAGGACAAAGTCTATGCTGGGCTTTTTAAAGACTTTTTTTTTTGTCAATCCTATTAATATAAATCCTATTTACCTTAGCCTCAAGCAGACTCTTTGGACAAAAGCAAAACGCAGCAATATTCTCACTAAGAACATCATGAGAACAATTTCTAGAGTTTAAATCACCCTCAGCACCATTATCTTCCATATTTCTACTAGGATGGCTCATTGAGTCCCACTTCCACATTCCCACTAGAAAGGCTTTCCAAATACAAAGTCCCTAAATCTACATTCCTCCAGTCAAAAGCATGGCCAGTCACAGCAATACCCCAGTGCCTGGAACCAACTTCTATCTTAGGGTTTCCATTGCTTTGAAGAGATACCATGACCAAGGCAATTCTGATAAAGGCAGACATTTAATTGAGACTGGCTTACAGGTTCAGAGGTTTTGTCCATTATCATCATGACAGGAAGCATGGCAGTGTACAGACAGGCAAGGTGCTGAAGAAGGAGCTGTGAGTTTTGCATCTTGATAAGAAGGCAGCCAGGAGAAGACTGTTTTTTATGTACTGAGTGGAACCTGAGCATAGGATGAGACCTCCAAAGCCCACTCTCATAGTGACAGACTTCCTCTGACAAGGCCACACTTCCTAACAATGCCATTCCCTATGGGCCAAGCATATTCAAACTACCTCAGAACTCATGAGGATTTCAGAGTTTCCTGAATTACACCAGAGCTCTGTGAAGCTCATAGGATTCTTTTTTCTGCCCTTCATGAAGGACTGATACTATACCCTGTCTTCATCAATGTTTTATTGATGTGAAGAGACTCCATGACCACAGCAACTCTTATAAAGGAAAGCATTTAACTGGGGTTTGTTTACAGTTTTAGGAGTTGAGTCCATTATTCTTATGGTGGAAGGCATGGTGGCAGGCAGACAGACATGGTCTCTGAGTTTTATATTCAGATCTGCAGGCAGTAGGAAGAAAAAAAAGGGACACTGGGCCTGGCTTGGGCTTTTGAAACCTTAAAGTCCACCCAGTGACATATTTCCTCCGACAAGGCCACACTCACTCCAACAATGCTATACCTCTCAATCCTTTCTTTCTTCCTTCCTTCCTTTCCTTCCTTTCATTTGCTTTGTTTGGGTTTTTATTTTGGTTTTCCTTCTGAGACAGGGTTTATCTGTGTAGCCCTGGCTGTCCTGGAACTTGCTCTGTAGACTAGGCTAGCTTTGAACTCAAGAGATCTGCCTGCCTCCACCTGCCAAATGCTGGGATTAAGGGTATGTGCTACTACCACTCAGCCTCTTAATCCTGTCAAATAGTGCTACTTCCCAAACATTCAAATATATGAGCCTATGGGAGCCATTCTTATTCAAACCATCACAGATTCAATATCAGGAGGGTTAGGGTCTCATAAAGGGAAGATCTTATAGAACCAATAACAGCTACTTTGAATCAAAGTAGCTGTCAATGGTCATGTCCAACCCAGTGGAAAAGGGTACACAGCTAAAAGAAAGAAAGTAAAGAGAATGCAGATTTCCCTAAGGCTTGAGGCCAAGAAGCCACACAGAGATGATCAAAAGATCAAAATTATACCTCAAAATTTATAGAACTTTATCCTGCAAAATCCACCAAAACTAAAGTATGAAAATCAGTGGATGAGGTGACAATATTAATGGTGAATATCACAGACAACATATCATGAAGTGGAAAAAAGGGCAAACTGCAGATACAAGTTTGTGTAACTAACCATACAAGGGAACCTGCCTATAGTCTGTTACATCTGTACAAACAGAATAAATTCAGGAAGGGTTAAGACCATGGGAATTCTATGGAAGGATGTGATGGTTGTTTTTTGGTCAACCTGATGACATGATGGGACATCTGGGAAGAGGAACTTCAGCAGAGAAAATGCCTCCCTCAGATTGGTCTGAGGTAAGTCTGTGAGGCATTTTCTTGATTGATTGATTGATGTGGGAGGGACCAGCTCACTCTAGGCATGGCCACCCCTTGGTAGGTGTCTGGGGAAAACCAGGGAAAGCAAGCAAGTTACTAAAGCAGTGTTCCTCCATGGTTTCTGCTTCAATTCCTGTCCTGCCTTCCCTTCTGATGGACAAGAAGGTGTGTGGTGTTTACCACAGCAACAGTTAAGCAATGAATGCAGAGGTGAGAGACGGAACTAGCCCTCCTCCACTACTTGCTTTTTCAAATGTGGGACCCTCTGGCCAGCTGTTACTTTTGTTGAGTGTTCTTCAGGAGTTTTCAAATAACATTTGTCTCACACACTTTTAAAGTAGGCAGAGGGCTACTTTGCAGTGTTAGAATAATTTACTCATTTCCTTTTTCTTCTTCTTCATTTATTGTTTGTTCCTTTGCTTGACACAAGATCTCTCTACATAGCCCTTGCTGTCTTGGAACTCACTACGTAGACCCAGTTGGCCTTGAAGTCACAAAAGATCTGCCTGCCTCTGCTTCCCCAGTGCTGGGATCAAAGGCATGAGCCACCATATCTAGCCCTGTTCACTTCTTCTTCTTTTTTTTTTAAATCTATTTATAGCAGAAACCTTCCTTGTCTTTTTGTTACATTTTGTTAAATGTGGGTGTTGTAGGTGTGTACCATGATGCACATATGGGGGTCTGAGGGCACCTTGCAGGGATCTGCGCTCTCTCCCGCCATATGGAACTCAGGGATTGAACTCAGGCTTCAGGGCCAAGGGTAAGAGCTCTAACCTACTGAGACATCTCACCAGCTCCCTTGAAAGACTTAGTAACTGACAAACTAGATTTCACAATTAACTAGCTTACAGAATCAATGAAAAATTAAAAAAATAAAATAAATAGCATCCAGACTGAAACATCAAGGCACACACATACAAAATCAGGCAAACTTATTCAAAGACTCTACCCTATATAAATATAGTATATACATGGTAAGTATATATCAGTCATTATTTCCACAGCTCTACAGATAACTGAGAAAACCTTATTTTAGCTCTTGCCATCAAAGGTCTCACTCCAGTCCTTGACTATTGTTGTTTATGGGCCCAAGTGATGCAGAATGTCACGGCAGCAGGAGTATGTGGCAAAGGCCACTCATGGAAGACAAGAACACACACACACACACACAGAGAGAGAGAGAGAGAGAGAGAGAGAGAGAGAGAGAGAGAGAGAAGGAGAGGCAGAGAGACAGATACAGCAGAGACAGACAGAGAGGCAGACAGAGACAGAAAGACAGATAGAGGACAGAAACAGACAGAAAGATGGACAGACAGAGAGGCAGAGATAGAGAGGGAGTCAGAAAGACAGAGACAGATAGACAGACAGACAGACAGACAGACAGAGGGGCAGAGATAAGAGAGGGAGAGAGAGAGAGTTAGGGAGACAGAGACAGATGGACAGACAGAGACAGAGAGAGGGAGAGAGGGAGAAAGAGAGAAAAGAGATGGAGACCGAGACAGGGAGAGACAGTGAGACAGAAACAAAGGCACAGAGACAGAGAGGGAAAGAAGGAGAGAGGGTCAGAGAGACAGAGACAGAGAAGCAGACACAGAGAAGGAGAGAGGGAGACTAGGACAGAGAGATAGAGACAGACAGAGGCAGGGGATATACTTGCTCTAGAGGATGGTCCTTAGCCCTCTCTTACCCCATCTGGACCGCAGCCTATGGGATGGTGCCGTCTACATCCAGGATGCTATTCTTCCCTTGGTTGATCCTCTCTAGAATCACCCTTAAGACATGCCCAGAGTGGGTTTTACTAATCGTCTAGATATTTATCAACCCACCAACACATCAGGTGTTTGGTTTCCAAGGCTTGAGAGGCACACACATCAATGATAGAGAAATCATCAAAGATCACATAGGTACACTGCCAGGCTACTCATGATCATAGGGGTGGCAATGGCTACTAGCCAGCACCAATAATAGTCACATCAGTCTTTAGCATAAGATGCTATATTGTATGTGCTGGATTCCCTGCTCCTTTCCAGAGACAAGAAAGGAGCCTATTTCCCTGGGCCTATTCTTTCTGTTCACACCCCTTGTGGTGGTTTGAATATGCTTGGCCTATGGGGCGTAGCACTATTAGAAAGTGGCCTTATTGGAGGAGGTGTGGCTATGTTGTAAGTGTGTCAGTCACTGTGTAGGTGGGCTTTGAGGTCTGCTAGTGCTCAAGCTCCGCCCAGTGTAGAGAGCCTCCTCCTGGATGCCTTCAGATCAAGATGTGGAACTCCTGTTTCCTCCAGCACCATGTCTGCCTGCATGATGCCATGCTTTGCACCATGATGAGAATGGACCAACCCTCTGAAATTGTAAGCCAGCCCCAACTAAATGTTTGCTTTTGTAAGAGTTGTCTTGGTCATGGTGTCTCTTCACAGCATTAGAAATCCTTACTAAGAAACCCCTGATTAAACAAAGAGTCTACTTGGCCAAAGAATGACTACCCACAGCCTGTACTCCTTGCCCTTTCAACTATTCTCAGGCATCTGGAGCTCCTGAAATTCCTGCCCAAATGATTCCCGGGTCTGCCTACCTACGTTAGGTGTACTGGCCCAGAGGTGAGCTCTGCTGTAGGTTTGCCTGCAGCCAAGAGGAAACTGTGTGCCATGGTTTGGATGGAGCTGGGAACACAAGGAGTGAGTATGAGAAGAAGACAAAGGTACAAGGTAGGCCCAGGAGTGCGGAGAAAGAGTGAGCTGGATATTGAAATGTAGGGTTGTAGGCCTGCATCTGCTCGTTCCGATATTGGGCATGGCCGCTTGGGGAGGCAGAGCTCGGGAACTTTGACTGCACTTATCCCTGCAGCTGCTGGGTGGGTACTGGGCTGGAGGGAAGCACACAGTCTGAGACATGGAAAAGCTGGAGCTGACTCGGGGATCCCCAGGCCTGTGATGAGGCTAGGGGGGTGGAGTTCTCAGACTCTTGAGTATCTAGGCACCGCTGGGAGTCACAGAAGGGCCCAAGGGCAGGGGGATAGCATCTTGACCAGCAGTGTGGGGGAGGGACCAGGGGAGCTCCAGCTTGTCCCAGTAGAGAATGAAGATTGTCCTTATCTTGGCTTCTTGGCAGTTGTAGCTGGGAGCACAGAGAGGCCTTCAGCGGGAGATTAGGCTGCGGCTCTGTAGGCAAATGCCTTCTTTATGGCTCCTTGTAGTGGGAGAAATTTAATTCAATCTGGTTTTTCTCAATCGTGTTCCCGACTAGCCTAGGCCTGCGGACATGAGCAGTGGCGGCTTACCCCCCGCTGCTCAGCTCAGGCTGTCAGTTCAAGCCGCCAACTCAGGCGGCCAAAGACACCGCCCTGCCACCCAGGAGACCATCGTGGGAGATGGCTCTGCCAATCTTTCACGCTGTCTCCACAAGGCTGGGCAGTGCCCAGACCATTCTGCCATCCACGCGAGCCGGGTAAGAAAAAGAGACTCTAATGCTTAAATATTAATCAAAGGCTTTATATGTTTGGTAATGCTCAATAACAATGTGCCCATACAACTAGAGGTGTTTCCCAGTTAGCTAACCTAAATATAAGTTGTTACCCGGGACTGCTCTCCATACCTGCATGGCTCTTCTTCTTCTTCTTCTTCTTCTTCTTCTTCTTCTTCTTCTTCTTC
>JANHMN010000004.1:133860228-133907018 GCA_030674055.1 Rhabdomys pumilio | reverse complement strand
GACCCTTGCTTCGTCATGGAAATCAGTGGCTGTTCCTCTTTGTTTTTCAGTGTAACAGAGACCATACCCAGCTCCCTCAGAACTAGTCCTGTGGCGTCCAGAGTCACTTATGAGAAAATACCTGGATACTTTACAATCAGGCTTTGGGACCCTGCCTGGGGGAGTCCAAAGAGGTTTCAGTATTGCCTGTGTCCTCACAGGAGAAAAGACTTGCTGAGGGCAGGCATGGCATTGGGTAGTGGGAGGATGAATAGACTCCTTTACCAGGCTCAGCACTGTGTGGACCTGCTGCCTGAGCTTCCTGCTGGTCACCATGAGAAGTGGGAGTCTATGAATGTGTGGAGTCAGGAAGCCAGATGTCCCGCCTGTCCCTGCCCTGCCTGCCTCCCTTGGCTTACTGTGCTTTCTGTCCCAAGTGGTCACGAATGCATCCTTCCTCTGCACCTACCTGTCACCCTCACTCTGAGCATCTTGGCTCAATCGTTTCTTAAAGGGTAGCCCTCTCCCCCACCTTGTCTTCTCTAGTCTTTCTTTCTTTCCCTCCCCCACCCACTGTGAGCTGCCACCTCCCTATAGCATACAATTGGTGGAGTAGGACCTCCTGGAGGGCAGAGATGCTACCTACCAAACGTATCCCTGTTGAAAAGCCTGGATATTTTTTTACCCCTTGTGAATCACCCAGTACCACTGAGAGTCCACATTTATAAAAGGAGGCTGGAAATGGTCCTTTCATATTTCTAGGGTGCAGTGGACCATGTCAGGAAGGGACATTATTGAGCACTTGAAAGACTGCGGTTGTTAATAATGTTAACAAATGTCAATAAATGTTAGCAAATCTTGTTTTACCTCACCCTAAGGATTTGTCTCTTTTGTGCTGTTATAACAGAACGTAAAGTTGGGTAATTCATAATAAGCTGAAAGTTATTGTGTCCAGATTCAAGAAGCCGGCAAGTGCAAGATCGAGGCCCCCCCCCCCCCAAGTTAAAGCTTGCCTGCTATATCATCAAGTGGCAGAAGTGGGCAGAGGTGGGCAGAGCTGGCAGAAGATGTGGGACTCATGAGTTTTCTGCAACACCAATACAAATTCATCCATGAAGGTGGCCCACTCAGAAGATAAACATTCAAACCATCTTTGTGTGTTGCCTTGAAAAACTCACCATCGCTTAAAGAGAGTGGGTTTTAGAATCAACAACATCCAGCATTCTCGATGTTGTTGACTGAGTGCAGTTTCTGCCCCACCTCCAAGTTCATGTGGAGGCCTCCTACCCCCACCTCATGATGATGTTACAAAGTTGGGAATTTGCAGCTGAGTCCCATGGGTTCTGAGAATGGATTTGTCTCTTTGTAAAGAGGCCTGGGGGAGCTGCTTGCCCCTTCCACCAGGTTAACACTAGATCTGCAGGTGCCTTGATCCTGGGCTTCCCCACCTACAAGGTGAGAGAAGTAATTTCTGTTGCTAATAAGGCATTCCGTTTATGGCATTTTGGGCTACGAAGGGTATCTTAGGAATCCTCAGAATGGAGGCTGGTCTGGTGTAATGTAACACCAGAAAATGTATGAGAATGAGCATCCCTTTCCTCTCCTCCCCTTCCAAAGCCAGGAGAAATAGATGCCGAACATGGAGCATGTGTGGGTAAGAACGGACACTTGCTGAGCTACAAGGGAACAAGGGCATAGCAGGTCCAGAACCATTATGACTAAATTTTCCTGAAGTGAGACTTCTATAAAATGTCCTATCCAGGTACCTGGCTGTCATTTGAGCCCTTAGGTTGCTGTATGGCAGTGTTAGAAGCTGTATGGATCATATAGCGAGAACTGGTTCCTTAAAAATTAAAAACAATGGCAAATGCAAACGCTAACTTGTTTTCCATGCAACTGGGAACATCAAAGAGAAACTCATTTCCATTGCTCTGAAATGCAGGGTCTGCTTCCACCCTGGCCCCATGCTGGTCACGCTGTCTGCTACTAGTGCTTAGAACACTGGTCTTCTATCTGGCCTCGAGTGTGAAGCTAGTAGGACTTCAGATGAAGCACAGATTCTGCATAAGAAACAGCTGAAGGAATCTATCTAGAACACCGCAGGCTGGAAGCAGAGAATTCACGGTAACAGGGGAAAATACAGCAAGAAATGTCAAGGACGGCTGGGTTAATGAGTACAGCCAGTTCAGAGGCTCTCACCTCTGGAGGCTGCAGCACTGACAGGGATAGAGCCGAGTGGAAAATGAGGGTGGTGAGTGCAGCAGCCTCTTCTGGGCACTCTCTCTACAGTGATATATAATGGGGCGTGATTGGCGTGGCCGCTAAACACAAGCTGTAGGATGGACTGTAATTAGAACACAGTGCTCATCAGAACAAGGAGGATCATGATTAAACACGAAGCTGCATTCCACATGATGGCTTTTAAAGTT
Source organism: Rhabdomys pumilio (assembly GCA_030674055.1). Taxonomy (NCBI): domain Eukaryota; kingdom Metazoa; phylum Chordata; class Mammalia; order Rodentia; family Muridae; genus Rhabdomys; species Rhabdomys pumilio. The sequence goes on along the minus strand of JANHMN010000004.1, from coordinate 133,904,610 downwards.
CTTTATTCATAAAAAGAGGGAGAAAAAAAAAACAACTCATACGCTGTGCAAAATTCAGATCCTGTGCAATAGGAAAGGATGGGTTCCTGTAGGGTGGCCAGTTGACACTGTAAGTGTTCTCCCCAGGAAGCTTTGCTTTGGTTGTCTCTCTCACATTCCTTTTGTACCAGCATTTCTGTATGGAGACTATTTGACCCAGCATACTGTTATCAACAAAGAAATTCCTCCTGGGTTTGAATCGGGCTTTCTGTCCACTGAGAACAACTGATGGTGGTAGTTCTGAAAGGTTCTCTTTGAAGATGAAGTTCAACCCATCTATACATATGATTTTTTTTTAAAGCTTCATATAAAAGTACATAAATCACCCATCACTCCAATAGATTCCTAGTAGTCTTCCAGCCCCTAATCCCAGAGGACTAAATCTGTTTAGAACCCTACTTATTTGTCTTGTATTTAGAAGATACAGTATAGACACTGTCTTTTGGCCTGTTACAACTTTTATGACTTTGATTTTGCATCATCGGCATGATATTATTCTCCCCTGAGCTCATTAATGACCTGAATCTGGCCCACTTGCTGAAATGTGATTTCCAGGATATTTTACAAGATCAGCTCAAACTTAGTAGGCCATCATGCCATGTCCTGCTCACCAGGACAGTGACTCCAAGCAGCAGAAAACTCCGGACATGTTATGAACTGGCCAATAGGTGGGTGGCTTCATAAACTGTATCTGGTTTTATCAGCATCTTTAGAAGCTTCACATGGGACTGGCTTTTATGGTTATGTCACTTGTAAGACTCCAGAGATTGCTGTCTATGGACATCTGTCTTGCTAAATATGGTTGTAGTGTTCCAATGGTTTGGTCGGAACCACAGGCTGTGAAGCTTGTCATACCATTAGCTCACATACTCAAGAGCAGTCACCATGGAACTCTGGCACTGCACAGCAAAGCATCATGCTCCACGAAGCTGTAAAACTTCAAACAGGATGAGGAACAACTCACATATCTACTTTTGATGAACACTGGACAGAGCCCACTCATACTTGATATACAGGGTGTCAGTGCCCTAGGTACAGGGACTACCCAGAGAGGTGGGTTCCATGACTATTGCTCAGCCTGTGGGACCTCATCCCAATAAACCCCATTGCAAGTTGGAAAATCTATGAATGTAAAATCCATTTTAACACACTTAACATCACAGCATAGTCTAGAATGCTCACACCAGTCTACAGGTGGGCAAAATCATCTAGCACACACCTGTTTTATAATAAAGCATTGAATGCCTCATATGACTTTACTGAATACCGTCTTAAGAGGAAGAAGCGTAATGGATGGGTAAGCTTTTGAACCACTGTAAGGTTGAAAACGTCTAAGAACTTACCACTGAAAGCTTTGACACAAAGCTGTATTTGTAGGACTCATGTCATCAAGGCTTAACTAGGCAGGTTAACTAGTCTTACCCCTGAGTGGTCAGCTGAACTTCCTGAGGTTATTACTTAAGCTGGTTGAAATATGAAGCTTCTGGATTTTTTATGGTCTACTTAGGTTACTGATGGCTGTGGATGGGGTCTCTTAAATTGTTTTATTTTCAAGACACGCAGACTTTGATTGCAGGTTGGATAAATTATCTTTCCACTAGACAAACTGGTTTAGCCTTTTTCCAAATAGTATTCAGCAAACTCTGTTAATGTGTCATTTAGCTACGAGTGCAACTTTTTGAAAAGCAGCTCCATACTTGAATAAACAGAACTAGGTTTGTAAATAGTTTTCGTTGTGTGTTCTGGAGCTGTGCGTACGCAGGCATGCTACCTTCTGAAGATGCCGAGCTTTACAAGGACTCTAGAGCTGTTCTCGGTTCCATCTTCTGGAACAGGCTGTATGCCAGTGCGGTCCTCTGTGACCTCTGTTTAAGTATCATCTCTTAGAATTTTCTCTGCTACTTGTTTTGTTTTCGAGACAGGGTTTCTCTGTGTAGCCCTGGCTATCCTGGAACTCTCTCAGTAGACCAGGCTGGCCTCAAACTCAGAAATCCGCCTGCCTCTGCCTCCCAAGTGCTGGGATGAAAGGAGTGCGCCACCACTGCCCGGCTTGGGTTACTTCTTAAACCTAGGCTTGCAATATACAAACAGGTACTTAGTTTATTTCTCTTCTTAAAAGACATGCTCATTGCTGTCCATGTATAGGCAATGAGAACTCCCCTTCCAGTGAGCATGTCTGACTGCACCCTGCAGACAGCAGTGTTAGTGGACACTAATCACATCTTTATAAGAAAGGTCTTCCCATTTCCGGGAGAAACTTGGTCAAAGATTCTGAACCTAAGGACTTTGCCAGACTGTTCAGGTTTGGCAGAATGTGATTGATATCTTCATTCCTGAATACTCCAACCAGGTTCTTTTGCATCTCTGTTCTAATCTCAGGAAAGAAACTATCGTAGGGAGAAAAAGCAAATCCCAGAATGGGTAGTTCAAGGCCTTCTGGAGACCAGGAGCCAACAGTGGCTCCCCTCTAGTTCACAGGTTTGTTTCCCATCATGCTTTACAGCCTTTTCTCTGTCCAGTTCATACTGCAGCTCTCAGCAGGCCTGGAAGACAGTAAGGACACTTTCTATGGGGTCCTCCGAAGCAACTAGACAGTGATTTCTCCCCGTCACCCTGAAATGCAGTCTAAAGTACCAACCACAGTGTTGCAAATAACTCAGAAAGGTTCTGGTCGAAGGAGGAAACAATGTTTGCTAAACCCTGACTGCCACCGCTGCTTGAGTACCAGGAAGCATGTTTGCTTTATGAAAAACCGACTCATCTTTTAATAGTATACTTTAATGAGAATATACATTCAAAGTAGCATAAACATTACAGTGAAGGAATTGTCCAGGAAGCGGCTTGTGAAACTAAAAATTTTTTATTTCGATTTCTCAATGTATTGTTCAATATAATACCAGTTTTAAGGACAGAAATTTGGTTCCACTCAAACTTGGTACTGCTACAGAGAGCGACTACTTTTCCCAGGAAGTAGGTAAACAGCTAGAGAAGAGAAAGCATGTTCTAGCAGCATGGCAACTTAACTACAGGCCTGAGGCTTGTAGCTTCTATATTCAACATGGCACGGACATTTTTTAGCTGGTGACAGAGTGAGGAACGGGGACCAATGAAGCACTGCATGTGCTGAACGACAACGGACAGACCGAGCGCAGGGTGCAAAGACAAGCATAGAAAAGGGAACCAGGAATTTACGCAAATGCTTTTTAGAGCCTTTCTGTAGATACAAATATATATGTATATATATTTATCCAAAAATATGTTTTATACAGATAAACGTTTCTCAATTAAAGATGGGTCCAAAGCTATAACATAAAGCATGTCTTCTGTTAAGACTATCCACCTGAATTTTCAATTTCTTTAAAGTTAGTGCATTAGTTTCCCAAATGTAATTACCTGACACCTCTTGTTTTTAATAGATAGAAATCAAGTAGGCATTACTTTTTAAAAGGGCTTGCAGGTTAAATGGTATCTCATTAAGATGCTATACGTATTAAACTTACAACCAGCCCCATTAAGAATCACTACCAAACATATCAAAAAGGTCTATGTAAGTTGAATATTCCTTTTCACAGTAAACATTTTCTGATTGCCAGTTGATAAATGTTGAAAATGCACAAAAAGACTTCATTTCCTAAGTACGTGACTTCCTTGTGTTAATAAGACATCTGCTCCAATAGATGGCAATAAATCTTGCAGTAGCTGTCAGTACTTTTTAATGGGATGTAACATGTACAACCACGACTTAGAAAATAAAGCACACAATTATTTTGGTGATTTTACAAATCTTTTTTTTTTTTTTTTCCAGGTGTAAAGGCTACAAAAAACTCCTAAAAATTAGAGAACACTGAAAACATTAAAAGTTTGACATCTGACTTTATAGTATTTCCATTTGACCCTGAAAGACAACTTAAAAAATATGACCTTCTTAGAACAGGTCACCTTGCTATAATATTGTAAAAAAAATTGGTGAGAGCAAGAAAAATGTTCACTGGTTATGTGTGTGTGTGTGTGTGTGTGTGTGTGTGTGTGTGTGTGTGTGTGTGAGGGGGTTGTAAATGGTTTCTCCCAAACCATTAGAAAAAACATTAAAGACAAAGAAACAAAAACAACAACAAAAAAGGTGGTCCCTAAACTATTTTGAAGGCAGGTAGCTGAGTCTAAGCTAAAATATGTTCTCACTCAGAGTAATCATCCTCCCCTCAAATGCCCTTTCCGATGCAGGAACAGTACAACAGCAAAAATCAAAGAGCATAAACTGTATTTTCAAGAACAGAGAAAAGGCTAGTGCTGAAAGGCAGTAGAAAGCAGACTCTTTGGGGGACATTAATCAGTCAGTTCCGATCCACTACGAAGACTTCTCTTTCCTGTTCCGTGGAGAGTCAGCTCCATTTGAGGTGACTGTGCCGTTCACACCGTTCTCTGCAATGAGAAATAAGGCAGCCATTGTTCTCAGCATAGGCAAATATGAGCAACCACTGTTATACACAACGTATCTGCAGGTACGAACTGAAGTCCCAAATTCTCAGGCAAAATTTGTGATCCTTATGGTGAACGAGGACTTGAGCAGCAAATTAAAAGGAAGTAAGTATTATTAAAGAGAGAGCAGAGGGGCAGGGCAGACACTGTGGTGAACTTACAGGGCTTGCAAACCATACAAACTCTGCATGACAAGGCCCTGTAAGTTATTTCTTGAAAACATGGAAATGTTATTAGGGACGGTAACTACTACAGCTGAAGGTGACTGTAGCCCAGTCCTCAAAACGGACGGTGTACCAGCTGTGGTAGTCACACCTTCAATGCCAGCACCCGGGAGGGAGGGAGGGAGCCATGTGGGTTCACACTCATAAAGAGAATATATGTCCTTTGTGTGCAGGCTGAGCTGTAATCTAAGTTTCTCCAATTTTTAGGGAAGGGAAATCCTTTGAAGGCAGTCTTAAATCACAGCGGAATTTAGACACCAGGAGAAGGACAAGCAGATGACAAGACATCTAATAAATCAAATAATGGACTCACTCACAAAAGTTACAGTTCCAAAGAGAAAGCAAATTGCAGTGACAAGTATCTGGAACCAGACAGCACTCAAGGCTTGAGGAACGCAGCCAACACAGGACGAGGGAGAAAGTCTCCCCTGAACGCTGGGTGATTCTCAACAAGCGGTGAAAACCATGACCAGGAATCACCTCAAGGAGACCCCAACAGCACAAGAGCCAACCAAGCCTAAGGCTGGGAGCAAGAGAAGGAATTGACACAGTGAAGACACAAAAACAGACAGACAGACAGACAGACGTAAAAATAAAATAATCAAGACAGACTCAAAAGTACTACTGCTTTGTCTCAGTGATAGAAATTGTACCCTGGGCTCCAATTCCAGGTTGGTGCTCTACCCTGAGCTACATCTTATCTCTAACATGCTGGGGTTTTGACTGTCAAGAAAAACAGGCATAAATTCCTTAAAAATAAAAAAATCACAAGTTGCTGAAAGGGGAAGATTAAATTGAGACTCAATTTCTTATCTTGAGTATAAATCTGCAGAGATGGAGTCACTGTTAAGTCTTCCATCAACCTACAGACAAACAGTACCAGACTGACCAACGGACGGATGGATTTAATGCTGTTTATAAAGCTAGTGGAACTGACAAGGATATTGGGGGAAAAAGTGCTAATTATAGACCAATCTTTTATATGAACACAGATGGAAAAAATTCTACCAAATAATCAAAAACCAACATAGCAAAGGTGCACCATCATCTGCCCCTAACGTGGGTGTGCGCCAGGATTGAGAGAGTAAGTTTACATCCAGAGAAGAGGGCTGGGTAATGCTGCCGCGGGTGACAGTCCTCGCTGCTCGAACCTGAGGACCTAGTTCAAATTGTCCACATCCACACAGAAGCTACTGTGAAGACAAGGACAGAGGGTGAGGCAGGAGACTGCTGGGCTTGCAGACATCCTCACTCCAGAGTCAATAAGAGAGTCTGTCTGAAGGGAGATCAGCAGAGAACAAGACACCCGACATTCTTGTGGTCTCTACACCCGCACCATGCCCATGCCTGGTCAAGTCAGGATAACTTAGCAAGACAATGCAGCATAAAGAATCTGGATTGGCAGGAACATAAAGAATCTGAAAAGAACCCACACTCTCTAAACCACTTAACCTAAGTCCATCAAAGACTGAAGGACACCAGATCGATATGCAGAATCAACGGCAATGTACACATTCGCAATGTACAATCTGAAAATGAAATTAAGGAGATGATTCTATTTCACAGCAGCATCCAAGAGAATAAAATATTTAGGGAGAAACGTAATCAAAGTCCTTGACATTTAGATTGATAGCTATAAAATTGAATTGGAAGACATTAAAGAGCAGAATAAATGAACAGACACCCAGGCTCGTGCTCCCACAGAGGAGAGGGAATGTGGAGCAAAACTCCAGGTGCTTTTTGCAGCCACTAAAAGGAGGATCCCAAAACTCACAAAATGCTTGACACCTGAGATGACCAAAACGTGAAAAGCAAGAAAACTGGAGAGCCTTCCAGATTCACAGAAAAACAGCCAGTGAGCTACCCACCCACACACCACAGCAAGACAGTGAGCTACCCACCTACTCACTACAGCAAGAAAGTGAGTGAGCTAGCCACCCACACACCACAGCAAGACAGTGAGCTACCCACCCACACACTACAGCAAGGTAGTGAGCTACCCACCCACTCACCACAGCAAGACAGTGAGCTACCCACCCACTCACCACAGCAAGACAGTGAGCACTATTTGCACAGTGACAGGCACCTAAGTCCATCTGGCAGAAGCCAGAGCTCAGATGGGACTCATTTTTCAAACTTTATCACAGAGAGGTTAGTCTTCCTAAATATAGTACAAGAACAACTGTGTTTGAAGCCGAGAAAGATGCAGCTCCCTAAAATGAAGCCACCATGCAGCAGCAATAGTCTGGTGCTCTCCCTAATGACCCAGCAGCTCCACACCAGATACACACCTAAGAGGCAACAGAAAAAGAGGTGTGCAGACAAACACGTGGAGAGATGTGCTTACATCACCTTATTGTTCAAAGTGCACACAACCCAAATGTCCTACAACCAGATAAAGCATGGCACGCTCACACACGACTGCGCAGTGGTGATGCTATGCGTGCCACAGCTGCACTCAGCAGGTGAACGTGCCGCTGACAGGCCATGGCCTGAGCTCTAGCCCTAGGCTCCAGAAGGTGGACAGAGAGGGCTGCTGCCCAAGCACTGTCCTTTGCCCTCCACATGCACACCTTGGCCTGTGCTCACTCACCCTCCATAAATCAAAATGTCATTTACAAAAATTAAAAAATATTATGCTATGGTTGACAATGTATCTCAGCAATTGGCTGCTTTACAAGTTGGATCCCTGGAGCCCATGGAAGATGGAAGCATGACCTTCCCAGGGTTGTCCTCTGACGTCCAGACAACATACAGATGCATCTACGTAATACATAGAAAAGTTAAAATATGCCAACTGGAGCCAGTCACGGATGACCGCAAACTGTACTGTTCCCTGTACAGAACCTATCTGGTAAAGCTTTGGGAATAGAAGCCCCGTAGCTACGTTTCTGCATGCCTCCACTTCTGTCTCCCAGGACTTAAGTCAATACCAACCTGTTCCTTTTCTGGAAGACCTGCCTTTGGCGACGACCGGTTTCCTTTTCACAGGTGGGGCCTGAAAGGCAGAATGTTCCCTCCACCTCCGAAGCTGGAAGTTAATGAACTTCCACATCATGAAGGCTTGCGTGATGCAAATAGATGCCAGAACAGCAATCCTGAAAAGCGCGTGGAAAACAAACATTAGCCTGTATTCAATACGCCATGGAATACAAGTAGCCTACCTGGTCTGATGGCGGTGACTCCGTGCTAATACTTAATGCGAAGGCAGAATCATTCACTGAGAAAATCATCTTAGAAATTAAACTAAAGCTTTAGTATTGTCCTACGTGGACAGAAACCAACAATAGGCATGAAACCAAACCAAGGTTCCAGCCCCAGTTACCCCTCACTTATTACGCTCAGCAGCAGTGCATAAAGTAACAGTACCTAACCGCCAACACGTTGAAGTTTCCAGTACTAAAATCCAGCTTCTGATTCTCTGCTCTTGCCAGGCCAAAACCAACAGTAAGGACTGAAAGAATTAGGGTCAGAAGTCTTCCCAAAACAAAAAGAACCGCCCAGAGAGAAAACCTGTAAGAAAGACATGCAAAGTCACAGTAAGAAAACCACGAAGAGACGGTTCTACTGCAGCGAGATCCCTCCTGAGCAAATACATACTCAGACAGTTCTGCTGTGTTATGGGTGAGCGCATGCGGCTGGGCCTGTGAAGACCGGGAGCAGTGAGGGCGCCTTCCTCACTGAGACAAGGCCTATCATGAAACTTTAGCTCACCGACTGACAGCCTGGTTCGCCCAGGCCCAGATTATTCTTGCTGCCTCCCCATATCAAGCTTTTATGGGCCTCGGGATCTGAACTTGGGTCCTAATACTTGTAAACATTTTCCTACCAAGCCATCTTTCTAGTCCCCAAAACAGCATCTTATTCTGCAAAAAGGATTTCTGTGTTTGAATTCCTAGGAAATCCTACACAATGTAGCATACTGTCAGAGGTCCACAGCATTGATTGCCTTATTTAGGTTTTCCAGAACTCCAGGAGACAACTGTTTAATATTTTTGTTCATTGTGGAGTACTGGTGATATGCTTGAGAATTTATGTATGCTGAGCACAGGCCAAGCCAGTGCTGTCATCAACAACCAATGCCAATTCCCATTTCAGAGGGCCACAGATGTCACTCTCTATAAGCTACACCTTTCCAATCTTTCTTTTCCATCTGAGTTTTTCTATCAGTCTTTTCATATCCTTATGACTGTATCACCCATTTTTTTTTACTTTCTCTCCTTTTTTTTTAAAAAAAAAAAAATTCATTTATGGTGTGCATGCTGTAGGGGTGGGTGGGGGCATATGCATGCCATGTGGAGGTCAGAGGACAGCTGTGTGCAGTTGGTCCTTTCGTCATGCCTTTCTGGGGATGACCTTAGCTCTGAAGGCTTTTCTGTCGAGCCTCTCACAGGGCCTGTCCCTTTTTTTTCCTAAAAGGTTTCTTCTCTATCGCTCCTTTTCTCAGAAGAATGCCATGCTATTGCAGCCATAGAAACACTAAGTCCAATACAGAATCTGCCCAGCTAAGAAACACGAATATAGACTATGAACATTGCTTTTAAAATTATTTATGTACCTACTTATTTATGTGTATGTGTATGTGCATGCCTAGTGCCTGGAGGCCAGACGAGAGCACTGGATCCCCGGAACTGGAGTTACAGATGGCTATGTGCACCACGTGGGTGCCGGGAAGAGATCCTCGGCAAGAGTAACGTGTGCTCTCACCACCGAGTCATCTCTCCAGCCCACAGTGTGGATATTGTCAAGTGGTGGTTCTGCTTTCTTTTAAGGCACTACTAACAAAACTGCAGACTTCCCAAGGACATAGGCTTTGACAACACAGGCACTGACCCCGAACACCTGCAGAGCGAACAGAAGACGACAGCACTCACCCTTTCTGATACTTCTCGTCACTAAAATAAAATAGACGAGAAATGTGGAAAAGAAATTCAACGAAATAGTGCAGCACCAGAAGAACAAGGCCCAGGTGGTTCAAGCTGTTGAAAGAACACATGGAGAAGAAAGGCTAATTACCAACTCAGACAGAGCAGCACACTGTCTGCTAGTCACACCCAAGCCAAGTCCCAACTCACTTCAAAAGATAAGCTCCAGCAATGTGAAAGAGGTAAAGTCCAATGTAGACGAGCTGACGAGGAATATCTTCCTGCAAATAGAGACACGCTGTAATGAACAACACGGGCAACACTCGCACTTGTAACGGCATAAGCCACAACACATTTCTTATATCCAGATGATTTGCCGTGTTAGCCGTACCTTCCTGACCAAGACAGTAACAATGGCAGATAAGGTGCCATCACCAAAAGCATACGTTCCCAAGACGCTAATGAAGCATCAACAGCTTTATTATTATTTTTATTATTAATTAATTAATTAATTAATTCATTCATTCATTCATTTATTTATTTTTGAGACAGGGTTTCTCTGTGTAGCCCTGGCTGTCTTGGAACTCACTCTGTAGACCAGGCTGGCCTCGAACTCAGAAATCCACCTGTCTCCGCCTCCCAAGTGCTGGGATTAAAGGTGTGTGCCACCACTGCCCGGCTAACAACAGCTTTCAAACAACAGTTTCTTTCTTTTTTAAAAGATTTATTTATTTACTTATTTATTTATTTATTTATTTATTTATTCATTTAATGTATGTGTGTGCCCTGTCACTCTCTTCAGACACACCAAAAGAGAGCATCGGATCCCATTACAGATGGTTGTGAGCCACGGTGTGGTTGCTGGGAACTGAACTCAGGACCTCTGGAAGAGCAGTTAGTGCTCTTAACCTCTGAGCCATCCCTCAAGCCCCCAAACAACAGTTTTCAAGGGGGTTTTCTCTTAGTTGTCTCCATGGCATGCTCTCCTATTCCAGGTGTACCACACAGAAAAAGGGAACCTAAGAAAACTCAGTTCCGTGCTTCCCGTGGGTGTGTTCTTGGGCAAGTTAGCTTAACTCTGCATCACAAGTCTAAAAACACCATTAAGGAAAAAAAAAGTGACGAGATATGAGGACGCAGAAGCCACCAGAGAACTCGCATCCCAGGTAAGATCCCAAGGCTAAGTAGAAACAGCCCATCTAGGAAATGACTGCTTCAGGGCACTGCTCAGGGTAAGCGTCCATGGCTCTGCAGTCTCCCTGGCAGCCTGTGGTGGGAGGGGGGCTATAACCACACTCTTGTCTGGCCCCGGTCTCTGGTGTGGGGAAAAGGAAGAGGACCAAGGGCAGTGGGTAGAGCTGGCTTTCTGAGAAGGAGCTCACAGAAGCAGCATGCTGCTGAGTCGTGAGTAGACCAGCTGTCCAAAGATGGCTCATCACAGCTATGGAAACAACAGGTTAGTCTGACACAGCTGGGAGAAGCACGTCTGCTGTGTCCTCAGCACAGTCTCTCCTTTGTCCTATGGTTTTGTTATGGGAATTACCTTTTTCAGCCAAAAGCCACAGTGAGATTTTGTTTACAATTAATACACAAAATACTCCTAACAATGAGTCATTTAATAAAGTGTTTCAGAGAAAGTTCTGTGGAGGGATTCTGGATGTGTGCTTCCACACCTGGGTATTATATTCTCAATACTAATGTTCATATAGCTTATGCAAGAAGGAAATTGTGGAATGCCATAAAATTTGGATAATCCCATTTTTTTGTAGAAAAATCTAACTGGTGTGTTTAAATTATAAATTCCAAAACTTCTACTTGCTCTTCCAGGATCTTTTTATTAAAGAGCTCCTGTAGATTTCTACTTTTATAGGAAAACACTTCTTGACAACACAAGCTTTATTACAATACAAATGATCACACATGAACCTATAAAAGGTAAAGATTCCCCCTATAATCCATCTTAAACCGAGTTTTAAAAGCTCTCATACTACAGGGACAATATACATTGATTATTCTGAGTAATCATAAATGTTTGTGAAAGGCACATAAGGCTTAAGATACTTCCATCACTGCCCCCTTAAAGTCCGTATCCAGGTCTAAGGACAGACTTTAGGAAATCCCAAGGGAGGCTGCAGTGCTGAGCTCAGAGACTCAAGAGCTGTGACCTCGGCGCCAACAAGCAGGAGTGGGAAGCATTTCTAAACGTTTGATATAGCAATCAATTCTACCAGTTCTATTATCTATAATCAAAGCTAACTTGATTACCAGCAACAAAACGTCTGACCACTTCTAGAGTTCCTTAAAAGCTTCTAAGTTCAAACTAGCTAAGGAATGACTCCTCTTTGAGATGGGGCCTCATATATTTTGCCCAAACAATCCTCCTACTTCAGCCTCTTCAGTACTGGCACTGGGGTTACACACTACTCAGCCTGGCCAAGAAACAGCATTTCCAATCTTCTCCTGGGTAAACAGAGATGTGCTTGCCGTGAAGTTGCAGGATTTCAATATTCCCACTCAGGACACTAAGCTGGCTGCCTCCACACCTTCCGAACTCTTCACACTGCCCTTACTCCTCTGCCTCTGAGTCTGCTGCAAACCTGGCACTGCACCAAGTTTCTTCCAGTAAAGAGTTCTCCCCCAAATGCATTTCATAGAGTAAATTTTCAGAAATGGTTTAACACATATGCAGCTGTTACTTTCAAATTATGCTAATTACTTGAAACAGTTACTTTCAACTGTCACGTGTAAGTGTTAAAAATAGTTTCAGTTAAGTTCTAAGTTATGCAAATTATCCCATAAAAATGAGAGCACACTTCTGGAGAAATGCCATCTGGCAGGGACTGATAAGCAAGAGCTTTAGGAGCTAAATGAACGACTGCTTTGCAGAGTTCCATTCTACTCACCAGGGTCAGTGCACAAGACCCTGACTTGGATTCACAATGAAACTCAAAGGCGTTGTGCCCACGGGAATGCAAACACCTACAGAAAGCTTAGAAGAGCTGAGCCGTGTCCAGTAGCCAAGCATCAAGAAACTACAGTACTCTCAAGACTGTTGGCCAGCAAAGCTTTCCACAATTACACCAATGTTCCCTGAGTCTCTGTCCAATCCACAAATGGTGGCACACACCTGTCCTATCCACAAATGGTGGCACACACACCTATCACTTCCCCTCAGTCAGGAGAAACCGAGGAAGGAAGATCATGAGTTACAAGCCAGACTGGGTCCACAGAGAAAAACCATCTTTAAAAGTGTGTGTGTGTGTGTGTGTGTGTGTGTGTGTGTGTGTGTGTGTGTGTGATCTATATAAAACGGTAGTTGCTAATCTCACAGGGATAAGGGGCATTAAATATGGCTAGTGTCACTATGAAGTAAAACCGTGTTTGTACTTAACCTGTTTACCAGTGGCCAGCAGCTACTATTTTACACAGCACAGCTCTAGGAGACCCAAGTCTCACACGAGGAGCTCACCAGACAGGGAAGAGCTCCCGGAAACTCTGGGCTTAATAACTTTTCAGACATTCCAAACACTGAGTGCCCTCACCTTAACTTGTCTCATCAACTGCAGAAGCATCCCTCTTTATGACATGTGCCAGAGTACACTGCTTCTACTTTGGAACTGTTAGCTAATCCTAGCAGACACCTGGCACTCATGCAGAACAGAGAGAAAGGGTCTATTTGTAGTACACGCTTTTTAAAGACTATCTGTGGACTTTGGGAGGGGAAGAGATAAATCTCTCAGTAAATGGATGTCATGACTCCACTTAGGAAAACTTCTCTAAAGGAGCTAAAGACCAACCCTTCTACCTGTGGCAAATGTGGATAAGCAAGCACAGCCAACAAAAAGTAAAATGAACCCATGTGCGGCTGTAACTGAGGCTCATTAATCAATGACAGACACTGTCTCATCTGGATCGATACCTGGTTATCCTTCCCACGAGTTTCAAGTACATCCCACACAGGTTATTATTATTATTTCTATTCTTAAACTATATCTACACAAAAATATATTTGATTAATTTATCACAGGGAAAAGGGAATCCTGAAAGGGCACCCTCCTTCACGTGAATATAAGTGTGAAGTATAAAGCGAAGTGTACAGAACGGAGAGGGGGAAGGTTACCGACGGGAGCACCCCACACCCCCAGCGCAGCTGGGCAGCTTCTCAGGATCGAGGACAAGGGTTCTGTAAAGGGACAGTGGCAGTGACTGTGTACAGCCGTGGAGGCCAGCTTCCAGAAAGGGCAGTGAACACTCCAATGGTTTATCCACTTCTTCAAGCAAAGGCCCCTCCCACAGGCTAAAAGAGGACTGCCCCGCCCACCCATCTCAGGAAGGGTTTCTTGGTGAAAGTTTAACTGGCTTTACTTTTCTGTCAACACAGATTTCTTCTTTTAGACTTACACAAAGAACTGCTAGTTGAAATCCAACTAGTTAGTTGTGAAATAAATTGCTAAAAGAAAACCACTCAGAGGAAACTAACACATTTTTTTTTAAAAAAATACTTGGTTAAGTTTTAATTTAAATTACCACTAATTTAAAAGTGAGCAATCAGCATGCCAAATGTAACAAAATCACGAGGTTTTTTTTAGAAAAGAAATGGTTGAGAGTTTTAGGTTTTGAATGAGGGGGAGGTGGGAAGACAAACAGCGCGGAGGCCGAGAGCACAGGCACACTCAGGACTAGCAATGACCAGACAGTTCGCTTTTTCTTTCTTTTTAATGCTTTTCACAATAGGGTTTCTCTGTGCAGCCCTGGCTGTCCTGGAGCACATTCTGTAGACCAGGCTGGCCTCAAAGGCAGAGATCTGCCTGCCCCTGCCTCCCAAGTGCTGGGATTAAAGGTATACACCACCATTGCCCAGCAACAAGACATTTTTTTAAAGGTAAAAAACAATAAAATCCAGCTTACTTTTTTGGTTTTCTGGAAGTAGAGTTCAGGGAATGCATGGAGCCAGTACGCCAGCTGAGAGATGTAGAAAAACTTCATTTGAAATCTGAGTGAGGAAGGGAAATATCTTTTAAAGAATAGTATTTAAAAACAAAACAAAACAACAACAAAAAAAAAATCAACCAACCAAAAACAGAGGTGGCAGAAGGCAGGAGGGACGAGGTGGCCAAACTGCTGCTGTCACACCGTACAGTGTTCCACCCACCTTTAGCAGCTCTTTAGGGGCCAGCTTGCCCAGTTTCCCCACCATTCAGACAACTGTGGCCTTGCAATAACGGGCAAAGGCACGGCATGCGGAACCCAAACTCCTGGTCTGTGAGTTACCTAGGGCTGAGCAGGAGGCCACTCCTGACCCACGGATCTACACCAAGGCTTCATCAACAGGGAGATGGGGCAAAAAGAGCACCGTGTCACAAGGAATACATGGTAAAAGGGAAGGGGCCAGGGCAAAGCAATGGCTCAATGTGTCACTGGAAATGGGCAATGTTTTCCTTAGTGAGCTATTACTTCCTCTGGGCTGCAACATGGAAGAACACAAACAAATGGAAGCAGAGGCAGGAAAGGCAGGGCTGAGGCAGGGAGGGTTCCCAGAGACAGTCTTAGTCAGACTCAGCAGTCTCCTCTGCACACCATATACCTCTGCCACTTCTGCCTGATCTCCTCACTCTTCCCTCTGAGTGTAAATCAGAAAAGCCAACCTGAAACCATTTCTAGAAGGTACATGGCTGCATGTAAGTATGACTCAGAAGGGGGAAGTATATGACTGCTGGCTTTAAAACAGGCATGCTCATGGCTACATGACTCCCTTTCTTTGTGAATTTTTCTCTAGTTTTTAGACCACCAATTATTCAGTGAGTACTGTCTGAGTCTGAAGTGCACATACCTTCCCAAGCAGAAAGAATAAAAGAAGAGACAGCTTTACTGTTGATAGGATTTAAGTCTTGACAGGTAGGGGCACAGAGCAGGACTCACACATGTGGGGTGATTAGAGAACACCCAAAATAATATATACAGATGCTACATAAATATAAACCAAACAGCCAACGCTGGGTGCAAGGGCCTCCTTGCTGGCAAAGCAGCAAGGAGTATTCTCATGCAGCAGGTAACTGTGTTATCTTGACAAGGAGCTCCCAGAAGCAATGCATAGACATCCAGGATGCAAGCAAGAAGAAAAAGAAACCCAGCCTTAGGAATCTGACAGAACAGAGCAGAAATGAAAGAATAAGAGAAGTAGAGGGTATGGAAAGAAAACCATAGAAAACTGTAGACTGCCAAAAGGAAAGGATAAATGTGCAGAGAGGTAAATAGAACAGCAATTCAAACCGTTAAAACCGGGGCTGCGAGTTGGCTGCTCACCTATGAGTACATGCTGCTCCTACAAAGAACCTGGGCTTAAGCACCCTCATGGGGGTTTACAACCATCCGAAACTACAGCCCCAGGGGATCTGAAGCCTTCTCCCACTTTCTCTGGCACCCGGCACATGGAGGTACACATACATACATGTAGGCAAAACAGTCATACATATAAAATATTCTCTTTAAAACTTTGCTAAAATCATGTCTCAGGTTGGCAAAGGTAATGGTGGCAGACAGGAACAGCACCCAGTTTTTTTCCCTCACGACAGGGTGATGCCACTGTCCTAGGCTGCAGGACACCACTGTCCTAGGCTACAGGACACCACTGTCCTAGGCTTGATACCACTTCATGTATTGTTATCAAGTCCAGAGGTAGAATCACACGGGCAGATTCGACTTCTCTGTGAAATGAACAGTCTAGTTAAGAAAGGCCTGTGAAAGAAATAACTTACGTCATCAGGTTATGGGGATACTCTCTCCACAGAATAGTCGGGTCTGAGATATAGTTTTCCTAAGAGACAAGACAATTACCTGTGAGTACCATGCAAACATTTATAGTTCCTCAAAAACAGTTCCAAAGAGCATGCAGAAATCTAATGCTTTAGTTTGTCCCACGTGATTTGAATTGCTTAGGTTAGTAAAGTGAAAGTGAGCCTGAGACATAAGACCAAGAAAGATCCCACACCCAGCTGTCCCGAGCAGTGCAGCGGCCTCAGGTCCCAGTGCAAGGAAGCACAGGCAACAAACACTGTGGCACTCATGGAAGAGCATGTGAGAGGTACAGAGCAGCTTTGTAAGTATACACTTTGTTGCATGTAATCATAGAACTGAAAGCTGTACTTCTCGTCAGAAGTTCACAACAATGAAAATCCATATAATGCTATGGAAATCTTTTCCTCAGAAAACTAGATGTGTTTGGTGAAAATTACAAGAAACAAATCAAAAACTCCCTCCAAACCCTAAGTGGTGACTCTAGGAAGACTCCGCTTCACCGCTTAACTCTTACTGCATTAAAGCACACATGAAACAGTGTGTGTGTGTGTGTGTGTGTGTGTGTGTGTGTGTGTGTGTGTGCGCGCGCGCTGACATAATAAGCTGACATTTCCCTTCTGACTCTTACGTCAGTCAGATGGGACAGGCACTGGATTGGAAAACTGAGTTTTAATATATCTCTGACATTAACCATTAGATCCTGGCCATAATACTTTGTCTGTTACTGATCTCCACCATGGTGACTTAAAAGAATCATGTGCTTAGCCATCTCAAATGTATGTAAAGCCATGCAATGGGGTATGAATGGAAGGTGCTGCGACTTAACAACGATGTGGATACTGTCTGTCTTCCCTCTCGTTAAAGAGAGCTGAAGGTTCTGATTGCTGTACTTGAAAATGTATACATTTCAGTTGCTTGGGAGAGCTGGAGTGTTCAAAGAGGAAATGACTAACAACACTTCTGCTTACCTCACCTGGGCAAGCTCGCTGCTGACGTGAGATCCTCTTTGTGAACAGAGAGATCTCCAAGTGACGACAAGATATAGTAATGACATCCCATGCTTAAAGATGGGTGAGGCTTCTCAAACAGTCAGCAGAGTCAGACTAAGACTCTTAATTACACTCATGAGCAGCGGTCTTGGTGTCAGACAAGAGGTAAGAACAACGGCCGAGGCCACACTTACGGAGATGAGAATGAATGTGCCCCACACACAGGCAAAAAGGTAGAATGCACTGAGCTGACCAGATTCGTTAAACTTGCTGTGCTTCGTTTTGGAGAAGTGCATCCGTCGGTTAATTTTCTAAAAATAAAAGCAGCTGTTAGTAATAATGAACAAATCCAAAACACACTTAATATATGATGATCAGCAGATGGAGAACTAGTAGTGTTTTACAAAATAGGGATTTCTGAGATTGTATACTTACATCCAACACATACTCCTGAATTATGGCATGAATAATTATCGCCACTAGCATGTAGAAGAAAACTGTAGCCAAATCTTTGATACCATAGTAATAAAGGGATGCTGATTCAGTAGCTTGTTCTTCTGAAGGCCAAAAAGGACACACACACACACACAAAAATATACGTGAGATTATGAAAACAGCACTCGGTACAACATAGTTATGGAAACAAACAGGAGGTGACTAACCCAATAAAGCTTCTACAGAGATCTCTTAGCCAGTCTCCCCAAGGGTCTTGGCAAGGGTCTCTGCCAAGGGGAGATGACAACCGAAGAGGCTTTCTACAACCCAAACCTTCAGGGACTACTTACAAAAGACTTGACACATGTTAGTCACGGCCACCAGAAACCAAAAAACAGGGAAGGGAGCCACGCTCTACCAGTCTTGCCTGGGGTACCCTCATCTTCTCTGGAACCTCTGCAGGCCCTGGCTGGACATGCAAACTGGACCCTCCATTATGATGATGGATGGAAGACAAGTTAACTTTTATCTGCCTTGGTTCTGATCTCTAAGCACCAGAGAGATGCAACTACTACTTAAAAGTCATTTTAGTTTTTGAACTTGCTTTAATTTCTCGAAGCGAATTATTAGTACTTTTGAGTTGCTGATACCTGTTTTTGGAGTCTGGGGGGGTTTGCTTAGGGACATTTAGGACATTTAGGTGAGAACATCACTTTGGCATCTCAAGTGCCACAGGACACTATACCTTCAAGCAATTTGTTGTCAGTCACTAAATCAAGCACTTATAAAACTACACACAATAGAACAAACTTGCCCTGTCCCTCTCTCCTTCCACCAAGGTGGGAAAATCGAGAGCAGGTTACTGCCAGACAGCTCCCATTTCCTTAAGCAAACACCTTCTCTCTGGCTTACGACAGTCAGCTGCATTCTTGCCCTCAGCTGCAGCCAACTTCCCATGGCAACTGACTTTTTACACAGCATAATTTGGAAATACAACTTTCTAAAATAAAAGTATATTACCTGCTATTTCCTAGAGTTTAGTAATACGTTCTCTAGTCAAAATACTTGCTAGAGGCAGAGCTCAACAAAAAGTGAAAAGAATGAGTCTGAAGAGCTTATATATTCCTGGTACAAAACATAACAAAGGGCAGAAACCCTCAAGTGGACCACCACACCTGTAGAAATCCTGACTTACAGCAACGAGTATATCTATTCTCAGGATTTCCTTTAGAAAAGGCTTAGAGGAAGCAATACAGAATTCTCTGATGAAACTTCGGGACTATGCACAAAATCTATAGTAAACAATAGACACAGAAAACTATGTTTCATACACTGTCTAGGATAAAATAAAGTCCGGACACTAGAAATTAATTATAGCCTCTAGTGTCCAGATACTTCTAAATGTGTTCAATTGTGCATCTAATGAATACCTACCTGTTGCAGGGCGGGTAACATTATACTGAAGCGCAACAAAGATGATGGCTGCTTTTGCTGTTATCTGGAAAGAGAAAGCATGAAAGACATCAGTTGTCAATCTCTCCCAAATGAATATACCAAGTCAAAAAGATTACAAATTCTGCCCTCAGTTCTAAGAAGCAAGGTCCCCTTTTCTGTGGCCTGTTAGGTAGGCACAGTGGAGACTTCTGATCATAGGTAGAGTCTGGTGGGCAATTCACTGAAGGGTTTTTCTGTGGTTTAGACCATGTAACTCATTTGTATTGTTAACACTCCCCCCAACCCCCCAAAAGATAGCTTCAGTTGCTCCAGTAAGCAATGATTTCTCAAATAGCCATTCTCTGTTGCAGAACAATCACCAGTAAGTTCCCACCAAGAAAAATGATGTGTAAATTAATAAAAGGAAGCAGAGCTTGTGTAAGAGATGGATCACAGGCAGGGTCTGTGCGTTCATCTCCCTCCCACAAGCACATGCCTGGTTAACTGGGCAGTAAATATATCCTTAACTTGACTACTAGTCACAGTAAAGTGGTCAGAACCCAAAGATTGGATGTTTACTAAGCATTTACAGGCACCAAGGCCAGTGATGCACCAGAAAGGCTCAAATACAGATGAATTCCCTTGATAAGATGCTGGGTTTCGTCCAGACTGGTAAACAAACTGTTAAAATACTGCAGGATCTGTGCCAACGGCCTATCCTATAGTTACTCAGGATAAAGGACTCTAAGCACTTTGCTTTTCCTCGGGGTAGGACATGCTTCTCAGAGGTGTGCTCCAGGGGCTTGTTTGAAGTTCCCAAGGTGCGCAAAGGGATGAAGAAAGCACCAGAGGTAGAACAAGGTAAATTTAAGGTCAGGTACAGCACACACATCAGGACAGACAGAAGCATACAAACAGTACTGAGCCACTCAGTATGCCTGCAGGGTTTTAAGGAGGGGTCGTTTCCTCTTTCCTAAGCCTGCCAGGTAACCCAATGTGTCTCTTGCCCGCTTGGAGTCTCCTCATTGCTGCCACAATCATCTTCAATTGTGTGACCACGTTCCCTACTCTACCTCCCAAGGTTCTTTCCTTGGGTTCCTGTCTTCCTAGGATAGCGTGGTTTGCAATTGTACCTCCAACAGTCGCATCTACTTTCTGGCCCCTGCCTTTCTGGTGCATCACTGGCCTTGGTGCCTGTAAATACTTGGTAAACATCCAATCTTTGGGTTCTGACCACTTTACTGTGACTAGTAGTCAAGTTACGGATATATTTACTGCCCAGTTAACCAGTCTTTGTTGGAAAGTCTTCTCCCTTGAGAGCTCAATTCCATCACATCTTTAAAGGGCGTCTTCCCTGTCTTCCGACCTCTTCTTCAAGTCACACATCCATCCGGCAGGGCTCCATTGATCTGCATCATATCTATCATGAAATAAGTGCTGCTGAGGAGGGGTCATGCTACACCATGCTGTCACTGTATGCCCAGACCTAGTATGGGGAAGCTGGCGACATGGCTCAGCCAGTAAGGGCCCTGTCACCTCCCCTGACAAGCTGAGTTCGGTCGTGGTAGAGTGAGAACCGACTCCTGTAGGTTGTCTTCTGACCGCCATGCAGTAAAGTTGATGAATACCAATATAATTTTAAAGAAGAACCCAGCGCAACACCTAGAAAATACTACACAACTCATCAATGTTACAGGATAAATGGAAGACGGAACACCATAGAGCAAACATGCAAGACAAGACTCTTGCAAGACATCCCATGAAGGACTGCAGTCGGCATTCAGACAGTGGAGGTGGGATAGAGGCCGAGTATCAAAAGCAACCAAAAGCAAGAAGTACCACATCACTTACCGGTGCTCAAGCTTGCACGAGGTGACAAACACCAATAAAAATGTGGGACACAAGAGGCCGATCACCAGTTGACATTTCTCTAGATACATGGTTAGAAAGGGCTGTAGGTGGCTTACACCCAACAAGAACCTGGCAGGCAGGACTTATGAGGAAGACTTGGGAATTACTATTTACAGATGCAAGCTAAGCTGTGGCAATTTATCCATCGTCTATGCAAATGTGCGCTGTCTACAGCGAGCACAGACAGAGCTGAAACTCAAGTGCTTGTTATGCGTTGGGCAAGTGTTTCCTGAAGGTCCATGCGGTCAAGGTTGGGCCCCACCCAGCCCATGGACTACTGGAACTGTTAGTTCATGTCACCTAGTGAGAGCCTGGCTGGTCACCTCGGGTCAAGCCTCAAGAGGGAACAACAAGGGCCTCACTTCACAGACCTAAAGCAGTGGGGGCAACTCACCAAATGGTCTGACTCTCCTGGGAAAGCCAGTGGTACCTAAACTACAAAGAGATTTGGTGACAGAGAGATAACTAAGAGCCTGGTATCCCCAAAGCCAAGGGGAATGCTTCAAAAGCAGATGGATTCACAAAGTTGGGTGCTCATAGGTATGATAAGGACAGTGGAATGAAATGGAATCATCTTCGGCCACAGCTCAAGTGACATTCCTAAGGCGTAGAGAGAACACACGGTGTGGACTGAAACTCTAGGAGTCACGAGATGGTACCGAACCCTCTTAGCGGCTGGTCACAATGCTGCTGCTTTGAGGAATAGAAGAAAGACTTTGTGCGGGGCTATCAGATATTTCGGGGGGGGGGGGGTGTCGCGGTATATACCCAGCGAGAAAGAGGAAAGCAATGGAAAGATGTGAAGAGAGTTCTTTTGAGTGCTTCCTCCTAGGCCAGTGAGGGTAGCACAGGCTAGGTCTCCCTTATCCACACACACCTAAGATCCAAAGCAACTTGAATTGTTTTGTTTTGTTTGTCTTTAAACCCTGGATTACCAGCATATATACCATTGGATGCTCTGCAGATGGGACTCAGCTCTAAGCATGCAACCCATTTGTTTCTTACATACCATATATGCAGTTGACCCCTATGTTTGACTGTAATTTGTCATGAGTCAGTGATGGAACTGTCTTACTCATGTGAATGAAGGAACCTATATATGGGGGAGTGAAAAGGGAACAGATGAGAATAAGGATCCACCCACCCAGAACATGCACGCACGCACGCTGTTGAGGTATGTGACAAGTAGTTACAGCTAACCAAGAACTAAAATCTTCTTCCCCCAGTCTCCAAAATCTTAGCATTATAGGGCTGTACTACTTCACCAGCTTCTATCTGACAAAACGCGTCTTACCTGTGCACGAATGTGTGTGGGGGATGTGTAATGTTGCCCGTTAAGGGTAATGGGGAACTTGCATGAGGAGGATTGCACAGTTCTCACTGGGAGAGCAGCTGACATCTGAGGTAAAAACTGAATGTGGGACTATCAACTTGTGGATGATCACTTTCCTAGAAGCCCTCAGTGGTCTGAGCTGAGATGCACACAGAAGGCAGAAACAGCCGGGTATGCCAGTGCACGTCTGCAGTCCCAGCACTCAGAGGTTACAGCAGGAAGATCATGAACTTGAGGCTAGTTTGTTTCACAGACAATGAAGTAGGGGCTGGGGGTGGAGAAGAGTGAGGAAAAGCAAGAAGAGTCATCTCCCCTTATGCACGGTTTTTATTTGTTTGTGGTCAGCAGCAGCAGCAGCTTTGAAAACATGAAACCTGTAATAGGAAGGTCAGGTTTGAACTGTGTGACAGGGAGACATGAGGGAACTTGTGCTGTCTCTCTGTCTCACCGGGACGTCAATCACCTCTGTCCAGTAGACTTGCGCTACAGTCACCACTGGCCTGTTACAAGCTGTGTGGCCGTCAGATGAACGGTGAGGGCGGTGCTTGTGTCCTGGGAACCTTGACACTGTAGGCCAGCCGCTGCCTAACTGCCTAACTGCACCTCACATCATCATAAGGCTGAACACAGGAGGCCGGCCTCATACAACTGGTATTGGGGTGTCACTGCTACGCTTTACCATTGTTGCTAGTCTTTCATAACACTGGGTTTATTAAACCATCACGGATATTATGTATAGTGAACTCGCAGAACATACAGTGTGGTATGTGAAGGCATGTGCAGGTGCCCCTGGGGTACAAACATAGTTCCCGAGCATAAGGTGCAGTGGGTGTCCTTTAGCCAAAGAAAAGTTTTAGGAAGAAAGGCGAAGCAACATGAGTGAATACACTGGAGGAAAGGAAAGAGGCAACAATGTCGGCTAGCAAAAGGACAGCGGGAAACAGAGTATGGGGGGAGGGGGTCTGTGTAGGCTGGGCCCGAACTCTGCTATCCTGGAATTCATGATCTAGAGATAAATCAGGGTCTATGATTAAAAACAAAACAAAAACAAAACAACACAAAAAAGAAATCCAAATATATCTAAAATATGGTCACTAAAGTAAGTCAGTCCACAGGGAGGATATGAAGACCAGTTGAACAGAAGGCTTAATAAAGACACTGCATTAAAACTTGGTGAGGGGCCTGATGAGAGGGTTCAGATGGGTGTTGTGGGCTGTCAAGCCTGACACTCAAATTCAGCCTCTGGGAGTCCTGTGCTGGAAGGAGAAAGCCAATTCTTGCAAGTCACTTTCTAATCCCCACACGCACACACAGTCTAATGAGAATTGTCTGTCTGTCTGTCTGTCTATACGAGGTTAAAAAAGGGTTTAAGGTGAGATCTGTGGGGCCAGCAAGAAGGCTTGGAGGTTAAAGGCACTTGCCTCAAGGCTGTCAACTTAAGACTGATCCCTGAACACACAAGATGAAAGACACGAAGCCTCCTCAGAGCTATCCTCTGGCCATGTGTGTGCTGTGGGTATCAGATGCAATGGATGGATGCTTGCTTGCAGATCTGCACTGTCTCTTCTGCGGCCTCCGTGCCCCCACTTCCAGTTTATAATAGGAGGTCATCGATACCATGGCTAGGGAAGACTTTGTTTTCCTTTAGACACAGCAAATGTAAATCTTCAAAGACAAATATAGTACCAAATTCTAAACACAACAAAAATTAGATTATCCTTTTATGCAAGGCTTGTAAATAAAATTAAGATCTGGCTTCCAGCTGGCTTAGCATGTGACATCAGGCAGGAGGAGAAAAGAAAAAACAGGAGCTATGCCCACCAAAGGCCGTCTACGGGAAATCCACCTTGCTGCTGTTGCCACCTTCCCAAGGTTCACTATTCATCCAGCAATGCTTCGGCAAGTCAGCCACAAGGCTCACTGGTTTACTCTCAACATGTCTCCCTGATGCTCACTGCACTATAAAGCAAAACATGGCCCTTTGGGACATTTATCTACTATCTACTTCTAAGGAAAAAAAAAAGTGAAATTAATTTAGATTTTACATCAAAACCACATTTAATGAGAGATCCAAGTCTGCATATGAAAAGTCATAAAATTTTGTTTTTTGTTTTTTGGAAGTGGCCATCAGTGGGAGAAAGCATGGTATCTGATGTTATAAAGATGAGACATATTCTCTACTGTTAGAGGTAGACACGATTAGTTTATACACTGGATTTATGAAGGGTATGTGAACTTCTATCAAATTCCACTTTTCCATCAGGTTATATAAAATTCTTTTTTCAAAACTGACAGAAATGACATTAAGACAAGCTATGTTTAAAAATAAAACTTGTCAGATTAAATAGATGGCTCAGTGGTTAAGAGCACTTGCTGTTTTTCCAGAGGATCCAGGTTTGACTCCTAGCACCCACATGGCTATTCACAACTGTCTAACTCCAGTTCCAGGGGTCCTGACACCTTCGTCCAGGGCTCCAGGCACACCGTGTGCACAGACATGCATGCAGGGAAAACATCCATACACATAGAAAATTCAAAATGAAAACTACAAACAAACAGTAATAAAACACGTGGGGTAGTGGATGAAGGTGCCTGCTGTCATGCCTTACGATCTGAATCCAATCCCTAGAACACATATGGAGGGAGAGGGAGAGGGAGAGGGAGAGGGAGAGGGAGAGGGAGAGGGAGAGGGAGAGGGAGAGGGAGAGGGAGAGAGAGAGAGATCGACCTGACTCCCGTAAGTTGTCCTCTGATCTCTACATGTGTGCTGTGGTGCAAAGGTTTGTGTGCAAGTATGCACACATGAATCTAGAAATAAACTTAGATCCCTGTGTATTCCTGCGGACCCCTGCCTCCACTCCTTTCAAAACTATTCTGTGAACCTCTCCTTACTCTTTCGTATATTATCCCTCCTAGTAAGCTTCCAGAGTACTCTTACATGTTGTTTTTTGTTTTTTTTTTTAAATTGTTCAATTTTTCCTACTTTAAATACAAAATCACTAATAGTATTTTTGGATTCTATAGACAGACATTTGACTGTGAAAAGAAAACTTTACAAAATTTGTATAATAAAAAGTTCTTAAAGTCAAACATTTCGCTCAAACAGATTACTTCTTCCTCAACCTTGGGGGAGGGGGGCAGAGATAGAGATAGAGATAGAGATAGAGATAGAGATAGAGAGATTCTAAAACCTTTGTCATCTGTTTTCCAACTCGGATTAACTGCCAAGAGTTGGAACACTTGTGTTTGAACACAAGAGAACCGAACACTGAGAGAAGCACTATTGTATCAGTTAACTTAAGTCTGAAGAACCCATCTAGAGAGAAGGAAACTTAAGTTCCCATAGTCCCTGACTTGAATCAGTTGCTGCAGAGTGCAGACTTCTAGAGTATTCCAAGTTTTTGGCTGGCTCGTAACATACCTTGTTATTTCTTGGGTTTTTCTTTTCTTTTCTTTTCTTTTCTTTTTTTTTTTACCCACAAATCCCCTAATATTTCCTCAATATTCTTCCACAAGAAACTTAGCAGCTCTGCAAAATATCATCCTCTCTATTATTTCTGCATGCACACTATACTTCTACAGTTAGACTGAGATCAAGTAGCAATTATTTTCGAAGTCACACAGCAAAAACCCACGCTGTCAGTTTCTTCTGCATCTGAACAACGTGCTTTCAAAACTTGCATCTTTACCATCTGGTTAAGGAAAATAACCTTCACAAGCTGCACTGCTCTGCTCACCATTTGAACAGCACACCTTTCTGGAGTGATTTAAACGCTTCTATTTAGCATTAAAGCATCTACTTACTGTTAGAAACCTTTAATCCAGCACACAGAAGGCAGAGGCAGGTGGTTCTTGTGAATTTGAGACCAACCTGGTCTAATGTTAATAAATTTCAAGACAGGTAGGACAACACAGACTCAAAAAAAAAACAAAAAAAACAAAAAAAACAAAAACAAAAAACTCCATTAACATAACAGTGAACATCCTAGAAAATAAGGCAGAAGTTTACATAGAAACCGAGGTTGTGGCATGTCGGAGTGTCCAGGTTTCTGCTGACTATCTTACTTCACTTAGAGCACTGAGAATACGCTCAGATCACCACACCCCTAAATTACACCTCTCAAGGCAGGGATTGTTAGCATGAGATGTGGAGCTGACCAGTCATCAGAGTTGGGATTCACTATGTGGTTGCCACTGGATTTGAATTCACAACTCTCCAGCATATGGTGACAAATGCCTACTGACCATGTCCATGTAGTGCCTTTAATACTATAGCAGGAAAACATTTTTCATAAATTCAGAGATTACAAATATTTAGCATTGTGTATGTTGCTTATAACTGAACCCAGAGCCTACTTCTGACCCATGCAGAAGCGACAGAGCAAGCAAGCACTACAGACTCGGGGTACAGGTCAGGGAGAAAGCTCCAGCCCTGCACCAACCCTGGATTCCCGCTACAACAAATAATCAAGGTAAGCATTAACAGCAGGGCCACAATCAAACCCTGGATGTTGAATCCCACCCACTCAGACAACACTGCCAGACTTCTCCAAGCCCAATTATCTGATTTCTCAACAGCAGCTGTGAGGCCTGGACTAGTGATGTATGGTTCATCTGTAAGGGAGGACAAACCGCGTCTCAGATTTGAGTTACCTAGTAAGCTTTTTGACTACTTCTATCTGCCTTTCACCCTGACACCTCCTTAGAAAGTGGCTACAACCATCCGTGACACTATCAGGAACAAGAAGTACTTACATGTAGATTCAGAAAAGTCTTTTAGACGAGAAGAAACAGAGCATAGAAAGTTATCTAACGACACGAAATTGGCTCTATGGAAAACAAAAAACAAAATCGTAATCACCTTTCATCACTGGCTGTCTCATTCCATTATTATTAGTTCCTTGCTTTCAACTCAAACCTTTAAAGCCCTATTCTCGACAGCAGAAAAAGACTAGTAAAAATAGATGATAAAATATTTATCCTCACTAGGTTACATGCCAGGAGGAGACAAAATGGTAATTATCAATATATTTAACGAGACTCGGTAGCTTACAGATTTAAAAAAAAAAAAAATGGAAGTGGGGGGAGTGGGCGGAAGTACTGAGGAGGGTGGAAAAAAACCCGTAGGTTGTTACAGGTTCACCTTGCAAACTTTATTACCCACATTCAACAGCTGTTAAATAAGTCATCAAAATACTCAGATCTGTGGGAAGAGAATTTACACACTCCTGACAGTCTCATCGCCTCTGCTTCAAGAAACGAAATCGCTCAACTCCTCAACACAGCTGTTGCGAGCCTCGCGTCGGGATCAGACCCGATCCTCCGGGAACCCAGAGCCCAGGCAGAAAGTTGGACGAGCGGCGGCGGGCGGGGGCCAACCGGGTGCGAGCCACTCGTCCTCGCCCTCCGCGCAGGCGGCGGCCACCGCTGTGGGTCGGGGTCGAGCGGGGGTCCATGTCAGTCATCCGGCCCCGCTGCCCGGGCCCCGGGTCCGCCCACCGCGCAGGGCCAGCACGGCCGCGCCCGCCGCCCCCGCCGGCCCCTCGCCGGCTGCCACGTAACCCTTCGCGGGAAGCAGGAACTGCGCGGCGCGGGAGGGGGCGGCGGGCCGGGGCTGCAGGGCCGCGGGGGGCTGCGCAGCTCCGGCCCGGTACTCTAAGGTCCACGGACCCGGCTAGGGGGTAGGGGGCCGGGAGCCGGTGGTCGGGGACCAGGAAGGAGGGCTCACCTCGAACATAAGTCCCAGCAGGAAGAGCATCGCCAGGCAGGAGACGATGTCCGCGTGATTCTGCAGCACGAATTCGTGGCTCAGCAGCGGCGGGTTCTTGTTGCTCTTCTTGCGAATCGCCATGGTGGAGCCGCCGCCTGTGCCTGCAGGTGCTCCCTCCGCCGGCTCCGCGCTCTCAGCTGCTCACCGCCGCGCCGCCGCCGCCTCCCGCTGGCTGCTCCGCACAGCCCCGCCGCAGCCGCTCGCTGGGGCTTCACTTCCCATCCCACAGCCAGTACGCAGCCGCCGGGGCGGCCCGGAAAAAAAAAAAAAAAAAAAAAAAAAAAGCAAAGAAAAAAAAAAAAAAGCCGGCAGCGGTGGCGAGCATGCGCACCAGGGAGAAACCGCGCGCTCGCGCCGTGGCAGCACCTGGCGACCTACAGCGTCCCCTGTGGGCCGGAGGTCGCGGGACACGAGTGACGTGAGGAGGCTTCGCGCCGGGAGTTGGGAGTCGTTTGGGGCGCGAGCTTCCTGGGAATGGTTCCTGCCATCGCGTGCTGCTGCAGCATGCACGGCCACTGGCTGCCTTCGCGCCCTCCCGGCCCACAACTCGCTTTGGTGCTCCCACGTGCCACACTGTTGTCCACTTGTGTGAGCGATAGCCACCATCTAGAAAATTTGGAAAAACGAAGTAGCCTGCTTATTCAAGACGTTTTCGCGAGCTTGAGTGTCTGCCTTCCAACGTTGCTGCGGATGAGCCTAGTGGTTGACTCCTGTAATCCCATGGTTTGCGATGCTGAGACAGGAGAAGTGATCTGAGCTTATTACTATCCAGGGCTTTTCGAAGTAAAAATTCAAAAACCAAACCAAACCAAACCAACAAAACAAAACAAACAAACAAACAAACAAAAACCCCAAAAGAATCCAAAACAAAAAATCTAAGGCAGTGTAAACGCTTGCTTACCTCAGAGTTTTTTCTGTGGTTCTATCCAGCTACCCAGTCCCCACCAGAAGTTTAGATTTCCTTGTTACATTGTATTAACACTATTTTAGGAATTCCTAAGAAATTGTGAAAAAGGATACTTGCCACATCCGCCTCTTTCCTACTTCTGTTTAACCCGGGTCTTTATTTTTCCTGAAAAAGTGCCCAGTCTAGAAGCTAAAATCATCCGAGGTTGCATCTTTTTATTATTCTTTGATACCTAATCCAGCACCAAATCCTGGCGTTCAGTCTCCGTCCCCATTCCCACTGCCATAAGATTGTCCCAGGAGGGGGTCTGGCCTGGAATAGTACATTTCCGGTGTAATCATGGTAGTTTAAAAAGGTGGTCATTGAGTCAACTTATTTTTATGTTCAACTTATTGCCTGCATTTCCACAGACAAGTTACTTCTATGAGGCTCAATTCTTTTTTTTTTTTAATGTATCCACCGATTCAAAAGTGGAGATTAAGAGTTGACCTAGTAGCAAGAACTCAAGGGAGGATTCAGAACACAGGGGAAATGTCAAATTAACCGATCCTTATGGGCTTGCATTCTCGTGCGGGGAGAGAATCTTTTAAAAAAGATTTTGAAAGTGAAATATGTTAAGTGGAGCTGAAGCATCGGGAGGAAAAACATAGGGTAGCCATGACTTCCCTAACCAAGACTATTAACATCTTTACAAATTGCTCCAAGACTTTGAGCAAAGCATGTCCAAATATGCATCAATTTTCTTCAAAAAAGACCTTGAACTGAGCATGCTCATAAATGTGCTTCTTAACTAACAAAGCTCAAGAATGTGCCGAGAGTGCTTTTCTATAGGGATATGTATTGTTGGGGTTGGTCTGGTGCTGTTATGTATTCAAATGCTAAATACTGTCCCTGAGATCTGGTTCCCGCCTCGAGGAGTTCTTCCCATACACCAAATGATGCTATATAACCTTGCTTCCCAAGTCGATGCACAGGAAGTGCTGAGAGTTCTACATCTTCATCTGAAGGCCGCTAGGATGAGGTTCTTAAAGTCCACACCCACAGTGCCACACCTACTCCAAAAAGGCCACACCTACTCGAACAGGACCACACCTCCTAATATTGCCACTCCCTGGGCCAAGCATACACAAACCATCACACAGGCATTCTTTCCAAAGCAGTATCCTCCTTGAAGAGAGAAAGATAGGTATTTTATTCAGGAAGTATTTGTGTGTGTGTGTGTGTGTGTGTGTGTGTGTGTGTGTGTCCATATATACATTAAATGAGAGTATACATTGTAAAAGGAATTATAAATTCTTGCTAGCCCATATGGAAGACACACAGTCCAGGTATCTTATTTACAAGTTGTAACCCTAGATGGGGCAGGGTTGGAGCGATTCTAACTCACATCCCAGTCATGTGTCCCTTGTTACTTGTTGTTTCTGCTGACCACATGCTCATGGTCCATCTCCTCTCATAGTGGCTTCCTCTTCTCTTCGCTTCCTTTCTCCTTCTTTTATTTCTACCTGAGACTCCCAGCCAGGTGACTAAAAAAGATGATGATGACCAGTCTCTCCTCTTTGGTGACAAGGATGAGCTTGTGCCATACCTGAGAAGGATACTTCAATGCCAATGTGCAGGTGTCTTCCCTTGATTGATTCTACTTTCTCAGGAGAGATATTGGGACTAGAGACACACACCCCCCTTGGTGAAAGACCAAGGACTGTAGATTGTATTGCTGGGGTTCTCTGGCTCTTGGTCTCTAGCTAGACAGAACTGGAAGTTAAATAGAAGACACAGGCCACAACATCAGAGAGTGGGATGTGTACTTTCCCTCTGTATACCTGTCTCTTACCATGCTTCTAGTGTGATTCTCTGTCACATCCCCCTCTTACTCACCTCTTCATGGAGTTCAGGGATCTTCTTCTCTCCCCTTGAGGCTGTTGGTGCCAATAGTTTATCATACTCCTTGTTTCTGCCTATGGCTATGCCATTATCTCTTCTGGGTCCCTCAATCTACTGGCTACTGTGTGAATAAGCTTTTTACGAAACTCTCCACTCAAGTCCTTTGGTGTGGGTCATCTTTTCCCTGCTTCTTTGACGAGACAGGGGCTAAAGAAATGGTGGCTCAAAGAGTCTTTCGGTTGGAGGCACCTGTGAGGTTAAAAGGTTGTTGGGGGTTAGTTCTTTGGGAGGGCGTGGCTAGAGCTAGGAATGATGAACGTGACTGAAGACATTGTGTGCACTGACCATGAGATTGCCAGGGCAGGATTGTAGGAGTGGAAGCTGAGGTAGGTGGAGGAAAAGAAGGCAAGGAAGTGAGGAGAGGAGGCTACAGGCCACTAATCTCTTGGCACGCATTTTAGGTGGCTACTAAGCCACAAGATGGAAGGGAGAAGGCAGCTCACAAAGCCAGACACTAATGTCTGCTGTGAACCAGGAACAGGAGGCTGGCAGATGACAGCCTGAGGGGTGAGTGGGTGGTAGAACTTGAGGATGTGAGTTTTCTGAAGAACTAGGGGTTTTCAGCTGGAGAAGAATGGAAAGCCAGCAGCCGGGAAAGACACTTACTCTGCCTCTGGGCTTGTAGTGTGTGGAGTGTGGGGGCCAGGCAGGGGAACAAACTCTTCTTGAGAACACTCTAGGGAAAACAGGTTTCGATTTCCAGTGAGGGCCGCAGCCTGACTTCTAAGAAAGACAAAGAAGAAAATATCCAGAAAGAGGCAGGGAGTGTGGGTTCTGAAGGAGTTTCCAGGTGTTGCACAAAGAGGATGCAGCGGAAAGATTTGGAGACTGACAGGGACTTTCAGTTCAAGGGATAAACAGCCCCTTGTAGGGGGGAACATGATGATGATGCTTGCTGACGCAGAGGTTTGATCATGGACATGACGAAGGCATGTCAACTCTAAATAAGTGTGAGAAACTGACTCTGCCACAGAGCAGTTACACAGGATCAGGCTGCAACCCTGAACACTCTGGTAGAACAGGCACATCTGAGGGGACAAAGGGCAAAAAGAAGTCCATCCAAGCTACCTTAAGGCAAATGTCATTGGTTCCAAGGGTGGCTGCAGGAGCTGGCAACAGCAGAGACAGTCATTGTTAGTCAAATGTCCTTCCCTTAGCCACCAGGAATACCTCAGCCCCAGGAGTTCTTTGCATAGTTTCCATCCTAGGCATACACATATATGAGGAAGGCTCCTTCCCATTCCTCAGTCTTCTTAGGATTTGACGAGGTTGGCTCTAGTTGATACTGAAACTTGACTAGGTAGGAAGGGTTTTTGAAGCACATTGAAATTATCTGACTGACCTTGTGGTGAATGACTTCAATTTTAGCTTCCTTTTTAGGAGTTGCCTTAACAAATGTGTAGGGAAAGGCTTTGTGTGCCACATCAAGAAAAGTACAGGCTTTATTAGTTACCTTTCCATTGCTGTAACAGAATATGCGTGTAACAAAGAAGCCAGGTGTGCGTCACTATGTGTGAAGCTGTTTTAATTACTCTCCTTGCCGCTCGTGACATCCTCGAAAGAAGAGCTCAGGGGAGGCTTGCTTTGACCTCTGGGTTGAGAGGATACAGTCATCACGGTGGAGAAGGCATGAAGGAATTCATAGTGGCTTCCATTTCTGGCAGTGAGGAACATACAGTGTGGCTTATTCATATTTCAGTGGACCAACGAGCAGCGGAGACCCAGTAGAGAGCCAGCTTAACCTATAGAACCCCTATGACTTACCCACCAGTGAACCACTTCCTCCAGCTAGGTCTTCCCTCCTCAGAGTTCCATAGTCTTCCAAGACAGCACTAGAACCAGCGCTGGGGGTGAAGCCTTCAAATCCCCAGGCTTGTGGGAGGACATTACATGCTCAAGCCCCCAAGAGACAAACATAAGAGCAAAAACTATAGAGATGATGTGAAAGGAAAGGCAAAGAAAGTGCCCATAAAAACAGTGAAGAACAGGAGGTTGGGTGGAGGGCTCAGGCGGAGCTCACCTGTTCTTCCAGATGAGTGAGCTCAGTCCCTAGCACAATGACCAGGGCTCACAACTATCTGGAACTCCAGCTTCAGGGATCCTAATCATTCTAGTCACTTGGGGTTCTCTCTCTCTCTCTCTCTCTCTCTCTCTCTCTCTCCAGCTTCAGGGATCCTAATCATTCTAGTCACTTGGGGTTCTCTCTCTTTCTCTCTCTCTTACACACACACACACACACACACACACACACACACACACACACACACTTTAAAATGAGGAAAACTGAGGCTTAAAAAGACACCTGCCCAAGATAACAGGGCTAGAAACATGTTGCCTATCAAAGTCACCTTATTCCAGGCCAAAAAAGAAGAAGAAGAAGGAGGAGGAGGAGGAGGAGGAGGAAGAAGAGGAGGAAGAGGAAGAGGAAGAGGAAGAAGTTGTTCTCTGGGTTTTACTTTCTAGAGTGACTCTGAGCAGTTATTCTTAATCTTGTTTCATTTCTCAGCCACTCAGGAGGTTTTGGGGTTTTTTGTTTGTTTGTTTGTTTTTTGTTTTTTGTTTGTTTGGGTTTTTTTGTTGTTGTTGTTTTTTAGAAAGCAGGTTATGTATCTGTCCACATGTTATCATTATGTAATTATTAAAAGTATAAAATTAAACTCATAGAAATTGTTTCTCGGACCCAAACCCGTCCCATTGCCCTTTGAGATTGCATGATGTCTTTAAGAACGTACTATATACTGTAACTCTGCAACTTATACTGCAGTGTTGTAACTAGCAGATCAGGCTGGCGGGCATGACACGGACTCAGAAGTGGGCCCAACGGACCAAGCACACTGGCTTGTTGTAGGCACGAGAAGCTTGGGACATCCCGTGGGACATCCTGACTCTGACCGAGCTCCTCTGGGATCCTGAAGTTTATGGAGCCTTAATTCAAAATGGAGTTTTTAAAAACCTTACTAACACAAAGTCCCCCAGGGCCTGAGTTAATATTTCTCTGATGAGAGAGCATTTTTAGAAAGCTATGAATAACAGAAATAACAGAAAGGAAAACAGGAAGTGTAGATAAGCACCTTTAAGAATTTTATCTTTGGGCAGACAAGATGGCTCTGTGTGTAAAGGAACTTGGAACACAAACCATGAGAACCAAGTTCAATTCCTAGAACTCATCTAGAGGTGGATGGGGAAAGATGACTCCATAAAGCTCTTCTGACCTGCACATGTGCACTGTGGCAGTGTACAGTCCAAAGCTCAAGGTTAGTTGACAGGTTTTGATTGGTAAAGGTTATGTTTGTTGGGTTTTACTGGTGACATTAAATTAGGTTCATGGTTTGTTTACATGGGAACTCCAGGTGCTGGAGCAGGCTCAGCTTAATGTCATCCAAAGTATTTTGGTAGAACGAAAAGGACAGTATTTGTTGAAAGGGGAAAAGAAGAAGGCTAGAAGGGTAGGGATGGGTCAGTATTTGAGATCACAGAATGGTGTGGAGAGGGAGGAATCAGTCAGCCATACCCCAGACAATAAGTCCTCAAGATAGACCAAGCTTGAGAGACAGGAGCAGTGTTCACTCAACAGGGATGACGGAGACTGGAGGCTCACCTGGACGTCCAGGACACAGTGGAACAGTGTGATAGAAGCAGCTTGTTTGGTACACTGGTGGAGGATGGAGAGGAGACAGCTTTCATCTTCTTTTTTCCATGGCCTAGGTTATATTGGTTGCAATCCCTTTAGTTGTGACCGAAAGGGGCAGATATAGGACCAAAATTTAGGAGTCAAAAGAAAAGCTGCCAGAGCTGGGATATATTGTGGATTTCAAGAATTAGAACTCTACGTGAGCTCACAGGGTTCTCTCTCCTCCTCTCCCATCTCCCTTTTCTTCTCCCAGATCTCTCTTTCTTACTTGGCTTCATTATTTTCACTGTATATAGATTTTATTTACATAGCAGAAAATGCGATCAGTTTTGAGCGCTGTCACCTTGCTTGGCCTGGGCTGTGACTGACTGCATCTGGTTCACTTACTCTGTCTCTGTTTTGCCCTGGCTTCCTAAAAGCCACTCTTATGTTTTCTCTTGGGATTAAGTTCTTCAAGACAACTATTGCCCCTTTCTTCTTACCATTTGTGATTTGACTTTTCCAATCTGTCTTTGATACATTTCAGACTCAGAGGATACGACTTGTATTAACACTGTCGTTTGGACCAGCACAATGCTATCGGAGCCAAAAATAAATCAGTTGTTAGGATTCTAGCAGGAAAGACTATTATGAGCTTTAAAGAGTCTCACATCCAGACTTTTGGAGATTTATAAGAATCCATTGTTTGAAAACATCTGCTATTAAAGTGCCACACACACGATGAAGCATCTAGTCCCTGCCAGCCTCCATGACATGCCGCACTAACTTTGTTGCCCTTCTTTCTTTTATTCACCCCTTAAAGAGCTGCTGTTTTTCATATCTAGAGGTGTTGAGTATTATTGCTGGACCGAGCCATTTGCACATGTGTACAGATGGGTCCGGAACCACTCATCAGTGCCCTGGGCTTAAATCCTTTGCTCAGTCTCTCCAAGGCCCCTTTATTTGGTTGTCTTCTAACATTTGACAGAATCAAAAACAAAAACAAAAACAAAAACAAACAAACAAACAAAACCCAGTATGTTTAAAACCGAAATCTTGGAGGTAGCTAGATATCTCTGCAGGTAAGAGTGACTTCCATGGTTAAGGGTGACTACTGCCGTAGCTCACATCCAGGGTTCAGCCCCTGGAGCCTAAATGGTACTGACTCTTAGAAGTTGTCTTCTGACCTCCACAGAGGCACCATGGTGTGTGTACCTCCCCATCGCACCAAATACATAACTTACTAGCTTACTCCACCATCTCATGTTCCTGAACCTATCTTTCTGACCAAAGTGTTGGATAAATAATATTCACTGATGCTCCATGTCTGAGGCTCAACTCCATCAGTCCCGTTTCCAGAAGGTACACTTCACTTAGGTGGGTGATTATATCATGTGAAGATGGAGGCTGAAGGCAGTTTCTAAGCAAAAGCTGGAGGGTGTGTCTGATGGATGAGGGTGATAGACAGATGGAGGACTGAAAATGACCCCGCAGTGGCCAGACCTGTGATTTTCTCAGCTCGAGGGATTTACTTCTGTTTTTCTCTAAGCTAGTAATTTTGTTTT
This sequence comes from Rhabdomys pumilio, assembly GCA_030674055.1. Lineage (NCBI taxonomy): Eukaryota > Metazoa > Chordata > Mammalia > Rodentia > Muridae > Rhabdomys > Rhabdomys pumilio. Next base: position 133,868,313 of record JANHMN010000004.1, on the reverse strand, counting down.
CCAATAAGAGAACATGGATTTATTTGAGACTAAAGTAACCAATTGCCTTTGTGTTTCAAAAAGTTCCTAATAGATTAAGGAGGATGGACGATCCTTTCTTATTAAGATATACTACTACGTTAACAGCCCCCTGGTACTTCCTTCCTGGGCTTTCAATTATCTGATGTCAACCACAGTTTGAAAATACTACATGGAAAATCCCAGAAATAAAAACCCATAAGCTTTTAATCAGATTCATTTCAACTAACTTTATTTATTTATTTATTTATTTATTTATTTATTTATTTGGTTTTTCGAGACAGGGTTTCTCTGTGTAGCCGTGGCTGTCCTGGAACTCACTCTGTAGACCAGGCTGGCCTCGAACTCAGAAATCCGCCTGCCTCTGCCTCCCAAGTGCTGGGATTAAAGGCGTGTGCCACCACCGCCCGGCTCATTTCAACTAACTTGAAGTAACTGCACTGTTGTACACCCTCAATGCCCAAATCTTTAGGGGTGTGAATCATTTTGTGCAGCGTTTCCACGAAGTGCATACTACCCATCAACCAGTGACTTAGCTATTCTGTTCATCAGATCATCAGAACCTGTGCTCAAGTAGCCCTAAGTTTGTTTTCTAATGCCTCTAAATTGCATGAGTAATGGTGCTGGGAGTTTACATATTCCAAAGAAAAGCCAGCTGCTTCTATCCCTGAAACTGTCAAGAGGTTAAAAGAAATATATTCTAGTTTTGCAAAGTTACCTCAACAACAAAACCAAGGCTCTAATGTGTGAGAAGTGCTGATTAAGATGGGAAAGGAATTAAGGACAGCACTTCAAGTCTTCCATGATTACAGGTGTATAGCGGCCTCTTGTAGCATATTGTCTGTGATAAACTGGACTTTTGTAACTGATTTATTTCTCTTTATGTAGCCGATTCCCATTTCTCTTCGTCATGGTAATGGTGGTCCCAGGTTAGTAACAGTATCTGGCCAATCAATCCCTCATTTGTAGAAAAAGCCCACTTAAGTGTTATTGTAGTTTGTTGGATATGAAGCATCTGTCCCTCAAATGCTCATGTGATGAAGGCATTGTCCCCAGATGGTCCCTAGTGCTGTGGGTAGGATACAGATCAATGGGCTGATGAGTTCATTAGAATAAGTGGCTGTCGAGAAACACGGCAAACTGTTAAAAATTGCGACCTCGGACAGAGGCGGGGAAAGAATCTCAAACTTGGAGGAAAGGTCACATTAGCTCATTTATATATAAATGACAAAAGACAAATAAATAGCGAAATGGGATCGCATTCGTTCGCGTGCACACACACTTTATACTAACCTCCGGTCTGACTCTGTGTTTGGTGCTACAGGTAAAGGTTCACGCCTGGTTTTTGGACTCAGCTGGAAATCGATCCAGGATGAGGCCTTAGTTCCAGCGGAACTAGGCCCGCGAGTGCCTTGAAGACCGGTGGGAACTTCCGCTGAACAGCCTTGCAGACCTACAGGAATTCGGTCTGCAAATGCGGGCTTTCTCCTTCGGCGACAGGCAGCCTGGGCAGCGGCTCAGATCTCAGCGACAACATCTCCGTGGGGCTCCGGGGAACAAGCAATTTTGCTTGTACGCCAGACCGGAGTCTTTAAGCTAATTTCAACCAATCAGAATTGAGGCGGGAGTTTTATCAGTCGCACACAAACAGCTTGGGCTCAGTTACCATGGTTACTTCTCAGCCAATTACAATTGAGGGCATACTGCTCCATTGGGCGCTCACCTTGCCCCCACTTTATCTGTCACATTCGTTCCCAGGCCTGGCTTCCACAGCCACATTTTATCCATAATATTCTTTTTAATTCTGCTCCTTACAGTGGCCCACTTGGGGGAAGTATGTTATTGGGCTGTGCCTTTTAAAGGAAGGCGTACCTTGTCTCTGGTCCCATGCCCTTTTTTTCTGTGTCTTGGATGCTGTAAGATGAGCCCCTCTGCTGCTCTGCCTCACCTCAGCCACAAACAGGCTCGAGGCTGAGCCGTCATGGGCTGAAGCCTATGAAACTGGGGGCCAAGATAAATGTCTCATCTTTTAAGCTACTTTTCTGAAGGAAAACTAACACAAAAAATTGGTACCAGAAGTAGGGTCATTGCTGTGACTAGACAGTGACTTTGTGGGTCAGAAGATTTTCAAATTGATTCACGGGGGAATTTGGAAAGGCCTGGAGAAACTGACTAGAAAAATATAACAATGTTGTAGGCAAGTGTTGGTATCCAGAGCCAGCTTGGCAAACCAGCTCCAAACTCAGGAATGTCACACAGAGGTGACACCTGTTGCCATGACAACCCTGCATACCTTCTTGGAGCCCATTCCTTACACTCACCTGGGAACTGCCTATGTCACAGCCTAGATAAAAGAGGAACCTTTCCCCACCTTCGAGCCTCCCCGCCCCTGTCTTTTCTCTCTCTCCCCTTTGTCCCTGTTCTTTCCTAATAAAACCTCTACCACGTGGAACTGCTTTGGCCTGGTGTGATCTCTCCGGACACGGGCTGCCATTCTAAACACAACATCGATGCCGAAACCCGGGAACTCAGCAGCAGCCTGGGGAGACTGTGGCCAATAGTGGTCACATGAACTACGACTGAACGGTTAGCAAACTGACTGGTGAGCTAGGGCTCGCCACTGCTACAGCCCCTGCGGTGAAACGCCAAGACTCTTGCTGGGCCCGCCCACACCACAGCTGGGCCCGCCCACACCACAACTGCAACCAGCGCCTGGCACATCTGCCTGGAGTCTGCTGCGCGCTGCAGTCTGAGGAACTGCCTGGCCGGGCTAGGAACACCCCCTCAGCCCGTGAGAGCTGCCTAGCCCATAGCTCGCCAGGACAGCCAGCAGGGAGCCGGGAAGAGGCACTCAGACCCGCTTCTAACGGCTACTATTGACCAAGGCCGCTGTCCGACCCGCTCCCAGCCCTGCCGCGGCCGGCTGCAGAACCACCGCCACCTGCTGGCCGCTCAGGATTCACAGTCTCCCACCACGTGAGCTGCTGTTGCTGGGGTGGGACAAACTTCTACCACGTGAGCTGTGCTGCCTCAGGCCATCCTGTGGGGCTAGCTTCTGCCACTTGGGCTACTTAGTCGTTCAGGCCCACACCAGCCATTCAGTTCCACGTTTTCCTGCTACCAGAACGCCAAAATCCTCACGCAGATACGGTCAGGTCGGCTAGGAGGACACCAATTTCCCAGGTACGGCCTGGCCAGCCTTTTAGGATAAGAGGTTGGCATTTCACAGCCACGGTCCTTATGACTAGCCTCCCAGCTGACATACAGGACAGGACATTGACCCTTGGGTGACCACCTCCCTTGAAAGCGACTCTTGCAGTCCCCTCCAGGCTCTTGCAGCTGTTTAAGAAATCCCTAGGCCTAGGTAGAGAAGCTTTCTAGTAAGTCTAGGACTTACTGTTTAGCCACTTGGTGGCCTTCGTGACAACTTAGGCCTCTAGCCTGGCTGGAATTTTTGGTTATTGAATTATTCTCGGGACACTGGTACGAATAATCCAATAACTCCCTAATGGGTGCTTCAGTGTCTTCGGACCGTATCTCCAGACACCCCACTGGGATGTCTCCTAGAAGATCTCAAATCTCTGAAGTTAACACCTGACTTGAAGGCATCATAGCTAGTTCACCTCTGCAATAACGTCTGGATTCAGTACCCATTAGATAATGGCTCCAAATGGCCACACAATGGCACACTAGATCCCATCATTTTAAGGGATCTTCATACATACTGCCCGCGCTCTGGTAAATGGAAAGAGGTTCCATATATTCAAGCATTCATCTACCTTTGCTCTGATCACTCTATGTGCTCCTCTTGTTCCCCACCCAACTTCTCTTAGCCATGAAAGTTATGCAACCTCCACGATGATGCTACAACCCTGGATCCAGCTAACCTGGATACCCCAGAGCCTACTAGCTCGACCTCTCCCACTCCTTCCCCCTCCTCTTGTGTCAACTGCAAGTCGCTCCAGTCACCCTGCATTGGCACCAACCTTTACCCTTCCTATCATGCACTCTAAGGCCACAGCCAAACCCCCAATTCCTTCTCCTCCAGGGACACCTGAACCAGCATCTGTCCTTCCTCTAAGGGAAGTGGCTGGAGTTGACAGTCTGGTCAGAGTACATGTCCCTTTCTCACTGAGTGAACTGTCTCAAATAGAGAGCAGACTGGGTTCCTATACCTCTAACTCCTCCGGCTTTATTAAAGAGTTTCAATACATTACTCAGTCTCATAGCTTGACTTTCCACGACGTACATGTGATTCTTACTAATAACTTGCTTCCTGAGGAACGCAGGTGAGTTTGGGAGCAGGCAAGAACACATGCGGACAAAATTCATCAAACAGATGGAACATATCCAATCGGATCTGAGGCAGTGCCTGACCAGGATCTTTGATGCAATTATAATTCCGCAGGTGGCATTTTAGCCAGAGATAGATTTATAACCTGCCTCCTGGCCTCATGTTGCACATCACTCCCAGATAACGCTCCAGCTGATCTCCTAGGCTTGGCTATGGCTGACTGAGGAGGCCTGACCTCCCTTGACCCGACTACTGCCATCGCTAGCAGGGAGCCCCAGGTAGCCATTGTGGTATATGGGTGGCCCATCTCCTTCCTCTTGGACACTGGGGCTACTTACTCGGTCCTGACGGAGTTTTGGGGACCCACTTCCCCCTCTCATATTCCTAATGTCTGGGTAGGAGGACGACCTTACCTTCCTCACCAGACCCCCCACTTAGTTGCATTTTTAGGGGTGTACCTCTGACCTGTTCCTTTTTGGTAGTGCCTACATGTCCTGTCCCCTTATTGGGAAGGGATCTTCTAACTAGATTGGGAGCCTCTATTTCCTTTGCTCCCCCATTCGCCTAAACCCAAGCTCGCCAGCACTTCCTCTGCTCCTTCTTCTAGCCTGTCAACCTACTAACACTAACATGTTGTTTCCTTTACCAGCTTCTCAGGTAGATCCCCGAGTCTGAGACGTCCAGAACCCCTTTGTTGCTAAACACCATTCTCTTGTTGTCACTCAGCTACTGGACCCTACCAGGTATATCACTCAAGCTCAATACTCTCTCTCTCTCCAGAGCCTCAGGGGACTTAAGCCTATCATTTTTGACCTCTTGAGGATAAAACTCCTTCGCCCTACCTCTTCCCCCTTTAACACCCGTATACTAGCAGTTAAGAAACCTAATGGTACCTATCGCCTGGTTCAAGACCTCAGATACATTAATTCTGCAGTGGTCCCCTCCATCCTGTTGTGGCTAATACTTACACACTTCTTTCTATTATCCCCTCAGGGACTTCTCATTTCTCAGTCCTAGATCTCAAGGATGCATTCTTCTCTAGCCCTTTAGATGCCAAGTCACAGAACATATTTGCCTTTTCCTGGACAGATCCGGGCACCCACTTTTCTACCCAACTTACCTGGACCTCAGGTATTCCTCGGGGATTCTGGGACAGCCCACACCTATTTGGGCTAAATCCTGGCTTCTGACTTACAGTCTTTGTCTCTCCCTAAATCTAAGATTGTACTTTCCATAGACAATGTCCTTCTCTGTAGCCCTTCTCTAGAGATTAGCCAAACTGACACCTCTGCTCTTTTAAATTTCCTTTCCAGTCAGGGCTACAGGGTCTCACCTTCTAAAGTCCAACTGTCCACTCCTCAGGTCACCTATTTGGGACTAACAATTACTCCAACCCACAAGATAAAAAGAATCTGATTTAGTCTCTAACTTCCTTCTACAAAGGAAGAGATTTTTATCATTCCTAGGAATAGCTAGTTTTTTTTATTGGATATTTTATTTACATTTCAGATGTTATTCCCTTACCCCATACCCTCCCACCCAGAAACCCCCTATCCCATCCCCCTCCTCCTGCTTCTATGAGGATGTGCTCCCACCTACTCCCCAACTCCCACCTCCCCACCCTAGAATTCCCCCACACTCGGCATCTAGCCTTCATGGGACCAAGGATTTCCTCTCCCACCTATGCCTCACAAGGCCATCCTCTCCTACATATACAGCTGGAACCATGGGTCCCTCCCTATGTGCTCCCAGGCTGGCGGTTTAGACCCTGGGGAGCTCTGGTTGGTTGGTATTGTTGCTCTCCTCATGGGGCTGCAAACCCTTTTAGCTTCTTCAGTCTTCTCTTTAACTCCTCCATTGGGAACCCCTTGATCAGTTCAATGGTTAGCTATGAGCATCCACCTCTAAATATGTCAGACTCTGGCAGACCTCTAAGGAGACAGCTATATCAGGCTCCTGTCAGCATGCACTTCCTGACATCCACATTAGCATCTACCTTTGGTGACTGCACATGGGATGGATACCCAGGTGGAATGGTCTCCAGATGGCTCCTCCTTCAGTTTCTGTCCCATGGTTTGTCTTCATATTTGCTCCCTTGAGTATTTTGTTACTCCTTCTAAGAAGGACTGAAGCACCCACACTTGGTCTTCCTTCTCCATGAGCTTCATGTGGTCTGGGAGTTGAATCTTGGGTATTTCAAGCTTCTGGGCTAATATCCACTTATCAGTGAGTGCATACCATGTGTGTTCTTTTGTGATTAGGTTACCTCACTCAGGATGATATTTTCTAGTTCCATCCATTTACCTAAGAATTTCGTGAATTCATTGTTTTTAATAGCTGAGTAATACTCCATTGTGTAAATGTACCACATATTTTGTATCCATTCCTCTGTTGAAGGACATCTGTGTTCTTTCCAGCTTTTGGCTATTATAAATAAGGCTGCTATGAACATAGTGGAGCATATGTCCCTGTGGTATGTTGGAGCATCTTCTGGGTATATGCCCAGGACTGGTATAGCTGGGTTCTCAGGTAATGTTATGTCCAATTTTCTGAGGAACTGCCAGACTGATTTCCAGAGTGGTTTTACCAGCTTGCAATCCCACCAACAATGGAGGAATGTTCCTCTTTCTCCACATTCTTGCCAGCATCTACTATCACCTGAGTTTTTGATCTTAGCCATTGTGACTAGTGTGAGGTGGAATCTCAGGGTTGTTTTGATTTGCATTTCCCTGATGACTAAGGATGTTGAACATTTCTTGAATAGCTAGTTTTTTTTACATTCCTGGGTTCCTTCCCTTCCCCTCCTTTCTTGCCCCTTATATGAAGCAGCGTTAGGCGCCGCCCATGAACCTCTTCTCAAACCTGTTACCAAGCCATTTCAGAGGCTCCAACATGTTCTTCTGAAGGCCCCAGCCTTACATCTTCCTGGCCTGACTCATCCTTTTTTCCTCTACGTAACTGAAAAAGGGGAATTTGTCCTTGGAGTCTTAGGTCACCAACTGGGACCTTCTTTTGCACCTGTAACATACTTGTCAAAAAAAAAAACAAAACAAAACTAGATCTAACCATCCAGGGATGGGCACCCTGTATCTGTACCTTAGCAGCCGCTGAACTCCTTATTCGAGAGTCAAAAAACAAAAAACTAACCTTTGGGTCGCCTATAACTGTCTTCTCTTCTCATAACCTGTCACAGCTCCTAACTTACAAATGCTTAGAGACTCTACCTCTCTCCAGGGTTCTTTCTCTTCAGGTAGCACTAATAGGAGACCTCACACTCACCTTCCAATCATACCGCCTCTTAATATTTCCAATCTTCTTCCTCGACCAAATACTATTCCCTATCTCACTCCTGCACTGAAACTTTAAAGGAACTATTACCTCATCCCTCACACATACAGGAGGGCACATTGCCTCGGGCCATCTATACCAGGTATACAGATGGAAGCTCCTTTCTACATGAAGGGGCTAGAAGAGCTGGCTATGCCTTAGTGTCAGACACAGAGGTAGTGGAGGCACAGGCCCAACAGACGTAGGTGGTTTCGATGTCTTCTGGAGCTTAACAGAGCATGGTCCTGTTAGGATTGATATGTATGAAGAAGAATCATTTTTAGGTGGAGGGATGAAAGGTTTGAGATGAGACAGGTGGACTCAATGAGAGAGTCCCTAGAGTTTAGCAGCTGTAGGGGTCACGAGAATTACCTTAAAAGGGCCCTGCCATTTAGGGGAAAGGAGTGAGGGCCAATGGTCTGGAAGGGATAGGAGGACCTGGTCTC
>JANHMN010000004.1:133757655-133845451 GCA_030674055.1 Rhabdomys pumilio | reverse complement strand
TATCTATCTATCTATCTATCTATCTATCTATCTATCTATCTATCTATCATTCATCCATCCGCCCATCCATCCTCACTTATTTTTGAGATAGGGTGTTGAGAACCGTTTTGCCCCACACTTGGGGGCCAAAAATGTTGAGAGCCACTCAGTCAATGTTGGAACCTGCACTGCCAAAAGCATGGGGGGGCTAAACTGTTAGAGCTCGCACTGCTCCAAGCTGCTCTGGTCCACGGGTCGGGGTTCAGCAAGAGAGTGTGAGGATGGACACAAAGAATGGAGAACAGAGTGTGACTCAATCCCGTTTATTCTTCAGTCTCTCTTCCTGGTCCAAGTCCCTTGTTTTGAGTTCCTAGTCTCTAGTTCCTAGTCCCTAATCCCTATTGCCTCCAAGTTCCAAGTTACTTCTTCCAAGTGCTAAGTGCCTGATGTCTAATGATCTTCCACGTGCCTAATAACTAACTCCAAGTTGTACTGATTCTCTAATTCCTACTCCAAGTTATACTAAACTCTTCTGTCTGCCTCTAGCCTTTTATATGTCTCACTTCTGAGTCATGCCCTTAGGTCTTATCTCTAAATCTGATCTCTAAGTCATGCCCTTAAGTCTCACACACCCAAGGGAAGATCCTGGGTATCTAAAGCAACATGTTATCAGAGTGTGCTCAGCTGTTGTAGGGTATTGTAATCAAGTCTCTTGTCAGGGTATATGGCTCAAGATGGCTGCAAGGATGATAGCTGCCTTCTTGGCTCCCCACAATAGGGAATTCACTATATACCCCAGGCTGGTCTTGAAGGAGAAATCCGCTGCTTCATATTCCTGAGTACCACCACTGAGATCATAGCTAGGACCCCTTGTCTGTGACTCTAGTACACTGGTTCCTGTGTGATGTTAATGCTCTCATGAGATTCTGATTAGCTCTGGAACTCAATCAAGAGTACCATAGATTATGATGATAGAAATTAGTTCGCACACAGGATGCTTTTCTCTGTTTAGGAGCACAGTTTATTCCAACGGGAATAATTTTTCTCATCTAAACAAATACTGCATTTCTTTCTAGCTACCACTTTCTTTGTAAGAAAGCTCAGGTTTCTGTTAACAGCCTACTATAGGCCAACCAGCTTAGATATTCTTCTTTACTCCCAACAAACATAATGATACATACATCGTCGTGATAACAAGGATAAGAGCTCGCTCAGGCCCAGATGCTGTTTTGTTCCCCTTTGTCGCCTCAGTATCTGGCACAGTCCCCAGTAAAAAGCATTTAATGTATGTCATGGCTTTTGTTACAGCTCTGTTGCTAGGCTTGAAAATGACTAATAGATTTAGTAGCTTCTTATCCTTCCCCTTCTTTGAAAAGATCTTCTTACAATGTGCAGTATCTGAAGTGTGCTGTGGCAATGTAACAATTGCTTGGCTTTTTTATCTTATTAATTTTATCTCATTAAAAAAATAAATAAAACGGTCTCTTTAGCCCTAGCTGCCCTGAAACTCACTCTGTAGACCAGGCTGGCCTTAAACTCAAAGAGATCTGCTTGCCTAAGCCTCCAGAGTGCTGAGATTGAAGGCATATGTCACCACCACTTGGCTTTTCATGGATTTTTTTTTTAACACTGCAAAGGCTTTATTTGTACAGTCTTTATAGGACAGTCTGGGGCTGTGTCACTGAGTAAAAACCTGTCATCTCAGGCCTGTTACTAAAATGTAAATAAATACAAATCAGACTTACTGGTGACAATCCTTTTGGTCCTATCTTGCTTACAACAGTTTCTATAGCACTGCAGCCTTCAGTGGTACTGTACCACTCTGGAAAAGATACCTTCAGGCTCCTTTCCATCCCCCAAAGCTGCAGCAAAGCCTTCCTGCTGCCTCCTCTTAGCCAAAGCAGCCAAAGATTTAAACGTCTTTGGTTCATAGATGGCCAGGTCCACAAGTACTTTCCTGTTGAGCTCCACCTGGCACTTAATTAAGTTGACAATAAATGCTGGGTATTCTAAGCCATGTTCCTGGGAGGCAGCTGTAATTCGATTAATCCAGAGGGTCCTCAGGTTCCGCTTCTTAAGTCTGTGGGACTTCGTGCACTTAACGAAGGCTCTGGTCACCGCCCTGACTGCCAGCCGGTAGCAGCGATTTTTTTTTCCTCTAAAATGCCGAGCGTGTTTCAGCACCTCTTGAACCCTCCAATAGCGGTCAGTGAGGCGGTTCCGCAGCCAGAGCAAGGAAGACCATGATGGGTTCCCAAATCCAGAGGGGCTCTTTCATGGATTTTCAAATGAGATTTTCTCAGCTCAGAATGCCCTTTTAGTTTTCTTCCCAAACCAAAGGTACCAGGCATCTTACTGGTTCAGGAGGGATGAGGATGACTAGGATTAAGACGGGCTAAGGGTGATGAACTCCGGAGGTAGAGCAGGGACCACGTGGACATGTGGGATGAAGGCAAACCAAGAGAATTGTTTTATTATTTATTATTCCTGATTTGACTAACTGAATGGTGTTTGTACACAACCCTCTGGGAAAGAAGAGAAGCTAAGATGTAAGCTAATCTATTCACATACCAATGAAATTAAATTCTTTTCTAAATTTTATTGATACATGTTCACACTTTTTAGTTTTTGGTGGTGGCACTATGGAAGACACTTAGGGTTATTACTGATCACTTTAGGGACAGCACTTGGCACTGACTATGCTTCCAGGTTTACAGTGTTTTTGTGATCAACATCACCATTCATGCCCAGAACTTTTTACACTGTCCCTTACTGAAACTTGAGTCTCTGTTCCTTTTCCTCAAAATCATGGCATTCACAATTCTTTTCATCTCTGAATTTCCCTATTGTAGGTGCTTCATGTGAGTGGAACCATGGTGATCTTTGGTGTCTCTCTCATGTAGCATTATGTCTTTGGAATTCATGCACGATGCAACAATGTCCGGTGTCCCTGTTTTTAAGGTGTTTTTCTATCAGCCCACAGGGTTTGGAATGATTCTCAGAAGTAGAACTGCTGGGTCCTACTGTGAGTCTGTTTTATTTTTTAGAGGCTGCCCTATCAACTGATTGTAATGGTTCCAGGTTCTTGGCACTCCAGCAGCTGCTCTCTTCTTATTTTCAGAAAACAGCAGCTATCCAAATGGGCAGGAAGCTGGACCCTGTGGTTCTGACTTGTGTTTGGCTTTGTACTGATTAAAGATGCCGAGCAGCTTTTCACTTCGGCATCTTCTTTGAGAAATGTTCATTGTCCATTTGTGAATTGATTGGGTCATTGGCTTTTCATTGTTGAGTTTATAATTATTTTGTAGTATGGGACACTTCTGGGTAGATGACATATTTCCATGGAACAAGAAAAAAGGTGCTAAGCTTGCATAAAAATGCATTATGGAAAAGCCCACTCCACTCCAGCAGGGGGTTGACTGATGAAAGCCATATTCCTGGAGCTCCCCTAGATCACTTGTAGGTAGCTCAAGAGGTGAGAAAGTCCCTTCTCTCCAGCAACCAATATTGTTGAGATAACCTTGGGGAGGAACCTGGTATTATTTAAGTTTCAGGACCCTTTTGAGACTGTGAGTTATTTATTTCCTGAGCCTTGTAAGTTTCAGTCTTAGGATCCCCCCTCCAGGACTGAATGTTTTGATTTGGAGGAAATTACTATGCAGTACCACTAATCTAACCATTATTTAAGAATGTTATTTACATACTTAAAAGACTGATCTTGCCATCTTCTAATTAAAAGAAAACACTTTTTAGTATATAATTCATATATAAACTGATGACTACTTCTATACTAAAATCTAAAATTGCAAAGTATGTTGTTGTGGGCTGGAGAGATGGCTCAGCAGTTCAGAGCAATGGCTGTTTTTCTAGAGGACCAGGTTCGATTCCGGGCATACCCATGGTGACTAACACCTGTAACTCCAGTTCCAGGGGATACAGTGCTCCTTCTGGCCTCCGTGTACAATGCATACATGTAGTGCACAAATACTCATGTAGTCAAAATATTCATACATATTAAATAAAAAATTTAAGAATTACTTAATATTATTAATCACACATTTCAAGATAGTACAGTTAATATTTTTTAATGATCAACTTATGAATTGTTCATGGGATACCATCATAAGGAAATAAACATAGCATAGAGCTGCAAGAATCCATACTTAAATGATATAATTGATAGAAAAGTGAATAAATTTGGTATGTAAAAGGTATAGATAAGGGTTGAAGAAAAGAAATGAATATGCAGGTATCTGTGCTGCGACTAGCAAATGCTAACAAATAACTGTGGTGGTTTGAATAGGTGGCCTCCAGAGACTCATGTGTTTGAATGCTTGGCCCATGGGAGTGGCACTATTAGGAGGTGTGGCCTTGTCGGATATAGTGTGTCACTATGGGGGTGGGCTCTGGAGATCTCCTACTATGCTCAGGCTCCACCAAGTGTGGGATAGCCTCCTCCTGGCTGCCTGTAGAAGACAGTCTTTCTGGCTGCCTTTGGATCAAGATGTAGAACTCTAAGCTTGTTCTCCAGCACCATGTCTGCCTGCATGCTGCCGTGCTTCCTGCCATGATGACAATGAACTAAACATCTAGAAATGTAAGCCAGTCCCAACAAAATCTTTTTCTTTATAAGAGTTGCTTTGGTTATGGTCTTTTTACAGCAATAGAAACCCTAACTAAGACAATAATCAAACTCTAAAGTACTAACTGGTTTGAATTTTTCAAAATTTATTACTCGTAAGTAGCCACTTTACTTAACCCATAGGAAGTTAATGACGTGCTAGATTCTGAATTTCTGGCAAAACCTTCCAAGACTAAGGTTTTAGATTAGTAACCTGTCCTACAGATATAAAATGTAATTTACATATTTTACAAAGGTATCAACGGTTATTTTCAAAGTTGCACATTTGATTTTTTTTTATAAATACATAATCTATAGCTAAAAGAAAATACCATTTTCTAAAAGCAAAACAAGACAGAATTTCATTGATCTGAAACTAAAGGACAGCTTTCCATTTCTTGTCAGGACTTGTGGTGTAAACTGTAGAAAAAAAAAAGAAAGTAAAAACAAGAGATAAGTATATCACTGGATTTCAAATTTTTTTATAATAAGAAAAAGTATACCTTCCTTAAAGGAATTTTGTTGATTAAAGTGAGTTTCTTCTTGTAGGTAAACATATGGCTGAGGCTTCTACACAAAATTCAACTTTTTGGCTCACTCCTTGATTTTAAGCACTCGACTTTTACAAAAATGCCCAATTTGACAAGTTCATCTACCATTAGGAAACAGATATAGAACTCCTACCTCACCATCTCTGACGTCACTGTTTCTTAACACTTAAACCCCATGCCTGTTCTCAAGTGTCTCATGCTAGTGTCCTGGGCCTTGGTGCCTAGGAGAGAGGCTGTCCTCCCAGCACTGAGTGTCACTATGGCAGAGGACTTGGACCTTACTTCTCCGCTGAATGTGATATTTAAGGAGACTTCAGATGAGCACTGTTCTAATTAAAAAGAAACTCAAGCACCTGCAAAATTGTTTAAATGCTAGGAGAAAAGTGCATTAAAATTCAGAAGGACACATACATATCTTTCCATCTTTCTCTAGTTTTTTCAAATGAAGCAAGAGATTACGTTCTGCCATCTTATGCAAATTCTCTGGAACATCCTGAAAGAGAAACAGGATAAGAGGAGTTTCATTTCTAAAGAAGACTTAATTGTTTGGAATCTTTATAGCAAGGCACATTCCACAGAGAAGAAAGTTTAACCAGAACACACTAGAGTGCTAACTTAAGTCAGAGATGAGGCTCAGTTGACAGCTTTCCTACCATACACAATTTTCCATACACAACCACGCAAGTCTCAGCCCAGCACACATAAACTGAGTGAGCAGCACACAGGGAATCTCAGCACTCAGGAGGTGGAGGCAGGATGGTCAGATGGTCAAGGCCATCCTTGGCTATTGTGAGTTTAAAATTAGCTTATCATAATGAGACCCTGACTCAAAAGAGCAAAATCAAATAAAAAAATATAATACCAACTTAAACAATTTCTACCTTGCAAATGGCCTTGTTTTAGAATATTATTTTCTTATATTTCTATAGACAAAATAGTTAAATGCCACAAATTTTGTTCACTGTGGAATTCTTAGTGTTTAGCATACTGACACACAGTAGAGATTCATTAATATTTATAAACAGAGGAATGAGTATAAAGATTTCTTCTTAGTTTTGAATAATCTTAAATTGGCTTTATGCTCTTTTGGGTATTATGATAATATCTTTGTATCCTATGACTCACAGCTTCCCTTTACTCTTGCTAAAATAATGTAACATTGACATGTTGTTTTAATAAAGAAAAATCTTATTTTATTATTTAAATAAGGATTATAATTCTGAAGCCAATTTTCTTGACTAAACTCTCCCTGTCTGTGTCCTAGTTAGCTTTAATTGTCATGGTGACACAGTCCACAGACATGTGACAGGAGAGAGTCAGTTGAGGAACTGCCAGAATTAGACTGTCCCGTAGGTGTGTCTGTGGGGACTGTCTTGATTATTAATTGACCTAGAGGGGTCCAGCCAACTGTTGGAGGCACCATGCCTAGGCAACTGGGTTCTGGGTTATATAAGATATAAGATAGGGTTAGCTACAGCAGCTCCACCATGGTTCTTGCCTTGCGTTCTTGCCCTGATTTGCCTCAGTGCTGGACTGTGACCTGCGGCTATTCACCAGCGAAATCCTTCCCTGCACAAGTGGTCAGAGAGATTTACCACAGCAGGGGACTGTAACCAGAATACTCTGTTTCTCAGCTTCCTGAAAATATTTAGCCAGGATTGTCAGACTATATCAGTCAAAATTCAGTGGATTTGTTTGTTTCATTGTACAGGAAGTCAGCTGGCTTGTTCCTCTTTTTAAAGACTGATTTTTCTGTATTTACTCCACTTCATTAGCATTTACTGTCTTCTTGAATATTTTCCCTTAGATTTATCTTAAAACATTGATATTTACAAAGAGACACTGATGTTAACAGGGTTGTCTTATTGGCTCATTCTCTCTTTTGAGATAGTTTGATCCATCTATTCACTGTTTGCAAGGCTGGCCTCAAACTCACTCAGCCTCCTGAGTTCCAGCACTGCAAGTGTCTCCCTTTTCATTCCTACTCAGCTAACACACACAGAAATAATAAGCAGCGATGGTTACCAGATTCTCCTTTAAGCAACAGTACCATGTACTGACTCTCCACCAGTGTAACGTTTGAGATCTCACCGTGTAAGTTACCCACTTAAGATCTGTGAGTGATCATTCCCAGATCAATTGATCTGACACAGGTCCTCTTCCTACCTCACTTCCGAGACTTTCTTCCTGTCCACCCTCACCTGTGACATACATGCCCCTGTTGCATGTCTTTTTTGTGGATTTCCAGATGCACAGGAGTCTATGGTTACTCCTAGTGTTTGAATGCACCTTTCACTGTATCTAGAATGACTCCTTTTCTCTTCTACTCTGGCCTAGAAAGTGTTTACTCCTCCTTTAGATAAAACCCACTACTCTGTATCCTCACTAGGTAAAACTGACACCCTATGGTGTACAGAACCTGAAGTTCAGAGTGAATAAAATATGATTTGGATATTCCAAATGCCCCAACATGTGAAGCCTTTGGAGTACTGGAGTACTTTGGATTAAAGTACTCAACCTATATGAGCCATGTGGTGAGCGTGGAGGCAACTGTTAGGACAGTCTGTCTTCACTGACTCTTGGATCCATCACAGGCAAAGGGCCGTACTTCTGTATGTATTTCTGCGCCCACTGCAGCATGTGGCGTATAAAATATTTAAGCGCCGAATGACTGACTCACTCTAGGCTGCCTCATGCCAGTCCGCATGCAGGGATGTGTTTCACACACGTGCACAGTGACTGCCTCTATGTATGTACAGAACATACTTCTGCTGGGTATACATGGAACATACTCCTGGATGAAGAAGCACTGTCTGTGTAGGCATGAGCTATTACTTAAGGACTCATCTGTGACAGGGTTTAGAGAGTTTTGCTGCCTGTTCTTAGGTTAGGGGAAGAAAAGCCCTCAGTGTAGCAGTGTATAGTTCAGAGTGGCTACACACTAGTACTAGAGAGGAAATGAGCTCTTACACACAATTTTAATCCTTTTTTTTTTAGTGTGTTTGTGTGCACACGCATACGTGCATACCGAAGCTACATATTGACCTTGGGTATTTTCTTCCATTGCTTTCTACCTTGTTTCTTGAAAAAGGGTTCCTCACTGAATCTAGAGCTCATGGATTCTGCGTCCGTAGCACGGGGATGACAGGCACATACTGTGACCTTTTGCTATTGGGG
This sequence comes from Rhabdomys pumilio, assembly GCA_030674055.1. Classification (NCBI taxonomy): domain Eukaryota; kingdom Metazoa; phylum Chordata; class Mammalia; order Rodentia; family Muridae; genus Rhabdomys; species Rhabdomys pumilio. The sequence continues at coordinate 133,837,123 of JANHMN010000004.1, read as the reverse complement.
ACTGAATTCAGTCCTCACACTCGCTTGCACTATAGGCGCTCTAGTGACTGACTTATCTCTCAGCCCTGCAAGAAAATACTTGTATTAATTTTTCCAATGACTTTTTTTTTCCTGGTAGTGCCGGGGATCCTAACCCAGGGCTTTGAATATGCAAGGCTAATACTCTACACCTGAGTCACATCCTAGTCAGAGGTGATTTTCATTTATCATCCTTCTCTGCTGAGATGAGACACAGTGAGTGTGATTTAGCAGTCTGAGGAAGTCTGTGGTGCTTTTAAGGTCCTTTACTAATTGTTCCAGTCTCCAGGTTACCTCAGGATAGCCTCTAACTGGATGACTGCTGAGACTGTATGTGTGTACTACTGTGTCTGCCCTAGCGGGACTTTTAAAACTTAAGTAGTCTGCCAAATTCTATACACCAAACTACTAAGCTATTGTACCTGCATGGCAGAAAGTCATTTTGCTAAAACATGGAGAAACATTAATGAGCCACACAGTGCTACAGGAATGTGCCCAGAAGCCACACACTGAGTCTGGAGTTCTTCCTATAGAAAATATTCTATTCATGTGTTTTGATGCACATTTTCCCATTATTAGGCTACAATCGTTTACTGCTATTACCCTCAAGTGTTTTTTGTTTTATTTTGTTTTTGCTTAGAGGGTCATACTCTTTGTCACCAGGTAACCAAGATGGCTAGAATAGAATGTGGATGGCTCAGGATGGCTATGCTTGCTCTCTATGGATACTTTTCTTTCTTAAACTGTTGGTCTCAGGTGTAGACAACTGACATTACTTAGAGAATCAAAGCTGGGTGGTGGTGGTGCACGCCTTTAATCCCAGCACTTGGGAGGCAGAGGCAGGCGGATTTCTGAGTTTGAGGCCAGCCTGGTCTACATAGTGAGTTTCAGGACAGCCAGAGCTATACAGAGAAACCCTGTCTTGAAAAAAAAAAGAGAGAGAGAATCAAAACACTTGTTTACACTGGGCTGCACTAAGTTTACCGTCCAGCTTACTGAATGATACCGTAGTGAAGAGTGGCCATGTACAGAGAAGATGAAAGCAAGTCACCTTGTAAATCATTTTCGTAAGTTCATTCACTGTAAATGATTTCTCAAAGTTATCTCGAAATAATGTAATAATTTGTTTTTCTCGGTTATTTCTGTGAGAAATATATTCCAGAATTTTAGCTTCAGCATTATGGATTACTGGGCCATGTCCTGAATTAAAAGAATAATATAAATTAGTGCAACCAAATAAGAAACACTAAGTACAAAGCTACTTTACTTATTTAAAAATAATTCATATGCTGTATTGAAAAGCCCTCTAAGAACACATATACTCATTGCTTGGGGAGCTCACAGGGCTAAGATGTAAAGACTGCACACAGGACCTTCAGAAGTGGCCGGTTCTCCGTCTGTGACAGGAGAAGTTCTCTCCAGACTCCCGCTCTCCCTGAGCATCCGCTGTGCTAACAGTTGCCCGAGAGGAGGAGGCAGTTCAGCTCAGCAGTGTGGCCACTGGTAAACTGTCACTGCTCCTCCAGTGAACAACTTTCACCCATGCTCCTGTGAGCAACCCCAATAAACTCATTGGCTCACCGCAGAGAGACATTAAAGTAGAAAGGAGAGGGATATTTGGGAAGAAGAAAGGGATCAATGGGCATGGGAAGGGGACAAAAAACACATGAGGTAAAAATCACCAAAACAGAACTGTAAATATTCACTCCACATGTGCACGTGCCTGTGAATGGGCGCGTGGGTGCCTATGGAGCCAGAGGTTACGCTGGCTCTTCTGGAGATGGTGACACAGGTACTTTGGAGCCACTGGACATGAGAATGGAACTTCCATCATCTGAAAGAGCAGCACACACTCTTAACCACTGAACCTCTCTCAAGCCCCTCAAAATACACTATATAAACCTATGAAAATGTCATAAGGAAACTGATTATTATATATAATTAATGTATGCTAATAAAAAGCACTATATTACAGATAGCCTGGGGATTTAATGGCAACAATAAAAAATTGTGTATAATGCCAAAAACCTTTAGCAAATTATATCAAATGAAAATATGTAATGCTATTATGTACCTTAAAATATAAGATCAATTTTAACAGTAACATATGCACTGACATGGGAGCCACAATAATAGTAGGTACCATGTAAAGCGCTCTCCGGGTGCTCAGCATTATCTTGCATACTTGACATAATCTGTGCTTACAAGGATCCATGAGGTAGGTACTACTACTATCCACAGGGAAGGAATATGACCTGCCTACAGCTATACAGCTAACAAAGGGCAGAGCCGAGATTCTTACTAGGCAGTTCTTAACCACTGTGGGTCTTAACTACTGTAGTGAGCTTACTAACAAAAGATTGAAAATGCATAAAAAAGCAGGCTAAGACCCACTGTAGATCTAAAATCTTGCAGTCAATGTAGCAACTCAGATGCAGTTACCCTAAAATTGCCTGCTGTTTAAACAATGCAGCATGGGACAGAAGTCTCCAATAGGGATTTTGAAAATCTTTAAGAACAAAACATCCAGAAGCAGGGTAACCTAGGATCACATAAAGAACACTGGACTTTGCTTTGTGACAGGCTGTTCCTTCTTTGCCCTGTGAGAAAAAGTGAGTCTCTCTGAGTCTGTTTCTGCAACTGTTTCATCATCTACTTCACAGGGCTTTGTTAAGCACAGACCTACAAAGGCCCCTGGATGATACCTGCAGGGATGCAGTCTTTACTATATGGTAACTATGGTGACAGAACACAATTTACATAAAGACAACTTCCTTGCTAATAATACAAGAGGCTCATTGGATGCAAACATAGAGACCCTTCATAGGTAGCCTCTTGGTCTCTAGCTCAGGAGTGCCCCAGCAGCTGCTCCTTGTATCACAGAGAGCCATCAGTGCCTACCCCGCCCATGTCATAGCAACACGCACACCCAGCCATATGGTGCATTTACTATTTCCTGAGCATGGAGAACTCATGGGAGAATGTAGGTGAACTGACAGGTCTTCCCATGGCTGTTTTGTTAGGAGTAAGTTAGAAATTTAAGCAACTCCCCTTTCCCTTCTGGGACTCCTGCTGGATTCTTCCTTAGCTTCTGTGACAGAGAGAACATTCATATTGTAACCAGTGCAGCGACATCTGACATATAGCAGTTTCTTCTTCTGGAGATCGGATATGTACCATTTTACAGTTGCTATGGAAACTTGACATACCAACATTGTGAGTTAAAAAAAAATTCAGAGGACAAGTGATACACAAGATTTGACAGCTAAGCTGTAGTTTATGAGAAGTCAGAGTCAGTTAATACTAACACTTGCGATGAAGGCACCTTCCTGTCCTCCCTCGTGTAAGCTTGCTTTGCTGCAACAGTTTGCCAACAGCTGTGTGGATGTTGAAGAACACTCCTTACAGAAAATGCTAGAAATGTGGCTCTCAGCCAGGAAAGAGGCAGAGGCAGAACTTAAAGACGTAGGGTGGGGTGGCCATTAGGAGCTCCCTCTGTTTAGCTTCATGGGTGAGAAGAGTCAGGGTGACAAATCAAACTGCACTGAGGAGAAGGAAGAGAGGAGCCTCAGAACCAAGAAAGAGGTGAGAGACTTCTAAGAAGCACGGACAAAAACACACAAAGGTGATACAGAGGTGGTCTTGAAACAATCTCCAGTTGCACCCAGCTCCTGAGGAGAGAAGCTGACGCTGCAACCACAGGGAAGGGAGGCAGTCCTGATGTCAGCAGCCTGGCAGTCCCAGCTGTAGGAGAGGCCCACAATTTTGGAAGGCCTTCAATCTACTGTAGGGATCTGGTGTGACTGAGACTTCTATGTCACAGCCGATGGAGAAGCATCAACCACTAGTGCATCCCCACATCTTGGAGTGTTACAGCCCAGGGCAATCTTGAGAGGGACTTACTGCTTGAGACTGAGCTATTCTTGGAACATGAACTCAAGAAATAACCCCAAGTTAGCGGGCTGAGGGACAGGCTGCCATGGTGTCTGTCTCTATGGAAGAAGGCCGAAAGAAGCAACAATGAGGGGCAGGTGTAAACGTGGATTTGCCGAGAAGTTCAGAGAACAGGGAGAGAGTGGGCTGTGGGGTTGGGGTGACTGGAAGCCCTGTTCTGTGGGGTGAGGAACTTACATTATTGGTCATGGAAAGCTGTGGTCCCTTGTCCAATGACTGCTTGGTCTTAGATGCTGCATTTGCATGTGTCCAAGCAGGACTGACAGCTCTAAGCCTGGGTATGGAGGACCAGTAGGTTCCCCTGACACCTTCTTGCTTCAGGACCTGGCAGCATCTGGAGGCGCTGAGATCCACACTTAAGTTGCTGACCTCCCTACATTTTTCACACCTGCTGAGAAACTCTGTGGATGTCTCGGCTTGGAAATTTGCCATTGTTGGGTATAAAAATTGGGGGACCTCTGAAAGACGTGAGAACTTGCCTAACTTCAAAGGCCTTAGGAAGGCTGGCAGTAGCTCCTGGACATAAGCAGGGAAGCCTCAATGGAAGAACCAATGCGAGCAGGAAAGAGCACCGGGGACTGATGACATTAAGAAATGATTACATTCAAATATCAATAAGACTGAAAGCAAAATCCATGGCCACAACACCCAAGACTCTGGGCCAGATGAAGACAGCAAACCTATGCACATGTAGTGCTGAGAAGAAACTAAGACACATAAAATGTGTTCAATGATGTTACAGCGGAAGGATTCCCAAATGTAGGGAAAGAAATGGACAGTCAAGGACAGGATGAATTTAGACTTAGACTCCCCCCACCCCCTCCAAAAAAACCAAAACCAAAAACAAAAAAAACCATGAGCAGAAAACAGCCTTTCCATGTCATACTATATTGAAAATCCCCAGAGTACAGAACAATTAAAGGATACTGAAGCTGTGCAGGCCACATCAAATTACAAAGGGAATGTTGGAATAAGAGCAGGCTTGTCAGCAGGAACTCGAAGGCTAGGAACACAGACGGATGTATTTCAAGCCACAAGACTAATAAGTAACTGTCAGTCATCTGAGTTTATTATATACCCAGTGAAGTGATCCTTTACGAGTTCCCATTGCACTGCAAGCATGAACTAAAGTCATCTGCATCTCTCCAGAAGTCACACAACAGCCATGAAAGTTCTACATTTAAAACAAAACAAAACAAAACAAAACAAAACAAAACAAAACAAAACAGAGAGGAGCTGGTAAGACGGCTCAGTGGATAGCTCACTTGCCTGATAACCTGAGTTTGAGCCCCAGAACCCACATGGTGGAAGGAGAGAACCAACTCATCAAAGTTGTTCTCTGACCTCCAGTTGTGTGACACACACACACACACACAGACACACACACACGAATGTAAATAAATATTAAAAATCCAGAGATTTAGATCAAATAAGCAAATTAAATTCCCATCTTAAAATAATAACTTAAACCCAAGATAAATAAATAGTAATGGTTCAGAGAATAAAGTAATGACTAAAGAATACAAAACATCAACCAAAAAACTATTTCTTTTTTTAAAGGATAAGATTCCCAAACTCCTAGCCAAACTAACCAAAAGGAGAAAAGAATTTAACAAAATTGAACATCAACAAAAGAATACTGCAGGAGATTTGTGAATGTCAGATCACTGCGCAGTATTCTGCAAATTCATTCTGTTAAACTGGAACATCAAAAAGAAATGGATGGCTTTTCTAGTATATGTGACATATCAAAATTGAAAGGAGAAGACAGAAACAAGCAAACATCTGTAGTGGGAAATAGGACTGAAGTACCACTGTGGGCCCTCAACAAAGAAAAGCCCAGGACCAGAATTCATGACTGAGGAGCACCGGCCGGTTAAGGAAAATGAGGACCAATGATCCTCAGACTGTTCTCAAGACAGACAAGGACCCAGGCTACTACTCCAGCGTTGCCTTGCTACTGGTGTTGCTGGACAATGATCCAACAACAAAGGCAAAGCAGGCCCGTAGCTTTAATGAACATCTCATCAGAAGAAAAAGACAGTTGACGGATTCAGCACCCTTTCATGATAAAAGCCATGCAGAATGGTGGCTAGGAGCACTGCACTTGAGCATAATAAATGCAATGTGTGATAAGTTTAGTGGCTAACACACAAACTGGGGGAAAACAAAGGATTTCCTCTAACCTTAAGAACAAGACAAGGATGTTCACTGTCTACTCTAATTCAATACAGTCCTTGAATTCTTTTGTTTGTTTGCTTGTTTTTGAGAGAGACAGGGTGTCTCTTTGGCTGTACTGAAACTCCCACTATGGACCAGGCTGGCCTTGAACTCAAGAGATCCATCTGCCTGCCTCTGCCTCCTAAGTGCTGGGACTGAAGGCATACACCAACAGCACTTGACTATAGTGTTTGAATTCTTACCTGGGTCAATAAGCAAATAGAAAGAGATGCAGGTGTGATCTGAATGTAAACATTCCCACAGGCTTGTCCTCTGAGTATCTGGTCTGCAGCTAGTGGTGCTTTCCTTGGGCGTATGTAGGCTCTTTCCGAGGTGGGCTATGTAGCAGAAGTCAGTCAGAAGGGGTGGGCCTATCCAAATCATTCATGGCTCCTGGTTCTTGTCACCTTTTGCTTCCTAGGTGTGAATATTCTCTGCTATACAGTCTGGCTGCCATGGACTGAGCTGGCTCACTAGGTCTTCCCTGCTTTGATGGCCTTAAACCTTCTACAACTATGAGTCAAAATAAGTCTTTATCTTTTGTTGTTTCTGTCAGGTACTGAGGTCCCAGTATAACAATTAAGTATATGAAGGAAGATGCAAATTTAAAGAAGGATCTGGCTTATCTTTCCTTGAGGACATCATGATTTAATGCACTAAGACATAAAGGAGAAAGCTGGGTCAGATAAATAACCAGGAAAAAAATGTTACTCACAGTAACCTCTTCCCTGCTCTTGATCAATAACAACAATAACAGCAGCAGCAGCAGCAACAACAACAACAACAAGGCCAACAAAACCACACCAATAAATCTAACAGAAGATATGAAAGACCTCTATAATGAAAACTATAAAGCACTGTAGAAAAGAAATAACTGGGAGAAGACATAAATCTGTGTTCATGGATTGGCAGAGTTAATATTGTAGAAACAGCCATATTACCTAAAATGGTAAACAGATTCAGTACAAATTCCCATCAAAATTCTGGTAACATCCTTTATCCAAACAGAAGGAATAGTTAACAAGTTTATTAACAAAAGACCCCAAATAATTAAAGCATCCCTGAGCAGTGCTAGATGGTATCATAGTATCTGATTTCAAACTATAGTACAGAGCTACTGCAGCCAAAACAGTATGGTCTAGCACAAAACTTGATCCCAGCTTGATGAAGGACCCCAAAGTAAACCCCATAGCTATGTTACAGAGCCAAACAGAATGTTGGGAAGACAGCTTCTCAGCAAGTAGTGAGGGAACCTGGATACATATATGCTGAAGAATGAAACACAATTCTTGTCTCTCGCTTTGTACCAAAAAAGAAATAAAACAAAAAGGCAAAAATCCAAACCAAACCAAACCAAACCAAACCAAACCAAACCAAACCAAACCAAACCATAACATCCCAAATGGATCAAGGATCTTATTGTACATCATGGACCTTTGAAACCACTGGAGCTAAACATGGGGTAGATATTTTAAAGGGAAAACATGGAGAGACTTCTGAAAAGGACTCTATGGCTCAAGGAAATGGGCAAGAATAGATGAAGAGGCAAGCCAGCTGTGCTCGCCTCATCTGTTCTTGCCCATTTCCTTGTGACAGCTGGACGGTGGTGGTTTATACCTATAATCCCAGCACCTGGGAGGCAGAGGCAGGTGGATCGCTGAGTTTGAGGCCAGCCTAGTTTACAGAGAGAATTCCAGAACATCCAGGGCTACAGAGAGAAACCCTGTCTCAAAAACAAACAAACAAACAAGCTCTGTGCCAAAAAGGAAGCAATCAGTAGTGTGAAGAAAGCCTACAGACCAAGAAGAACTCTCCCAGCCACTGACCTGCCATGGCATGGTTGGTCAGTTTGTCAGTCTCTCTTTCTCACATGTACACACACGCACATGTGCGCAATAACAAAACACCAAAAGAACAAATAATGCAGTCAGTAAGCAGGAGAATGAATAGACAGGATCTCATCAGATTGTCCTGCCTGGCTTAGGATCTGCTGTGTTACTACAGCTAGCCTTGAATTTATAGTAATTTATCATGTAATCCTCCTGTCTTAAGTACTATTGTTGCAGCATGCAGCATCATACCCCAAACTACCAATTTTTGTATCCAAGAAACTATCCAAGAAACAATTTTCAAAAGAAGTATAAATAGCTAATACATAAAAAGAATACTTAATACCACCAGCCACCAGAGAAATGCAGATCCAAACTATATTGGGCTTTCACTTCATTCCAGTTAGAAGAGCTATTTTCAGAAAAGAAAAAACAAGAAATGCTAGTTAGGATATAGGGAAAGAGAACTTTTAAACACTGCTGATGAAACTGTAAATTGGCCTTTTTGCTGAGGCAGACTCCTAGCTGGTCTGCTCCCCTGAAGACACCATATCTTAACTCATCTGAGAGGAACTAATGTACTCAGAGCATCAGAAAAACCACTGCACTCAGAGCAGTTGAGGAAGCCAGATTCTCAGGAGCTCTAACACATCCAGGATCATAGGATTTCAGGGTCCCAGAGGCAGCCTGACTCCCAGGAGCTCTTCTACCCAGGATCTCAAGATCACAGGATCACAGAAACAGCTGTATTCTGACACAACCAAGATAACAGGAGAGACAGACTCCAGTCAGAGACAGTAGGTACAGGTAGCATTAGAGTTAACTGGATTGCAAAAGGCAAGCACAAGAACATAACCAACAAAAACCAAAGTTATCTGGCATCATCAGAACACAGTTCTCCCACCATAGCAAGTCCTGGACACCCCATCACACCAGAAAAGCAGGATTCAGATTTAAAATCACTTCTCACAATGATGATAGAGGACTTTAAGAAGGACATAAATAACTCTCTTAAAGAAAAACAGGAGAACACAGGTAAACAGGTAGAAGCCGTTAAAGAAGGAAACACAAAAATCCTTTAAAGAATTGCAAGAAAATTCAACCAAACAGGTGAAGGAATTGAACAAAACCATTCAGGATCTAGAAATGGAAGTAGAAACGATAAAGAAATCACAAAGGGAGACAACCTTGGTGATAGAAAATCTAGGAAAGAGATCAAGAGTCATAGATGTAAGCAAGAATTACCAACAGACTAAGAGACAGAAGAGAGAATCTCAGGTGCACAAGATACCATGGAAAACATTGACACAACTATCAAAGAAAATGCAAAATGCAAAAAGCTCCTAACACAAAACATTCAGGAAATCCAGGACACAATGAGAAGACCAAACCTAAGAATAATAGGTATAGATGAGAGTGAAGATTCCCAACTTACAGGGCCAGTAAATATCTTCAATAAAACTATAGAATAAAACTTCTCTAACCTAAAGAAAGAGATGCCCATGAACATACAAGAAGCCTACAGAACTCCAAATAGACTAGAACAGAAAAGAAATTCTTCCCATCACATAATAACCAAAACATCAAATGCACAAAACAAAGAAAAAATACTAAAAGCAGTAAGGGAAAATGGTGAAGTAACATATAAAGGCAGACCTATAAGAATTACACCAGACTTCTCACCAGATACTATAAAAACCAGAAGATCCTGGACTGATATCATACAGACCCTAAGAGAACACAAATGCCAGCCCAGACTACTATACCCAGCAAAACTCTCAATCACTATAGATGGAGAAACCAAGATATTCCATGGAAAAATACAAGTTCACACAATATCTTTCCACAAATCCAGCACTACAAAGAATAATAGAGGGACAACTCCAACACAAGGAGAGAAACTACAACCTAGGAAAAGAAAGAAAGTAATATTCTAACAAACCCAAAAGAAGATAGCTGTACAAACATAATTCCACCTCTAATAACAAAAATAACAGGAAGCAACAATCATTTTTTCTTAATATCTCTTAGCATCAATGGATTCAATTCCCCAATAAAAAGACTTAGACTAACAGAATGGATACATAAACAGGACCCAGCATTTTGCTGCATACAGAGGAAACACACCTCTGTGACAAAGACAGACACTACCTCAAAGTAAAAGGCTAGAAAACAATTTTCCAAGCAAATGGTCCCAAGAAACAAGCTGGAGTAGCTATTCTAATATTGAATAAAATTGACTTTCAACCAAAAGTTATTAAAAACGATAAGGAAGAACACTTCATATTTATCAAAGAAAAAATCTCTTAAGATGAACTCTCAATTCTGAACATCTGTGCTCCAAATGCAAAGGCATCCACATTCATAAAAGAAACTTTACTAAAGCTCAAAGCACACATTGCACTTTACACAATAATAGTAGGAGATTTCAACACCCCACTCTCAGCAATGGACAAATCATGGAAACAGAAACTAAATGGAGACACAATGAAATTAAGAGAAGTTATGAACTAAATGGATTTAACTGATATCTATAGAACATTTCATCCTAAAACAAAAGAATATAACTTTTTCTCAGCACCTCATGGTACCTTCTCCAAAAGAGATCATACAATTGGTCACAAAGGCAGCATCAACAGATACAAAAAGATTGAAATAATCCCTTATATTCTATCAGATCACCACGGACTAAGGGTGGTCTTCAATAATAACAAAAACAATGGAAAGCCTACATACATGTGGAAACTGAACAGAGCTCTACTCAATGATGACTTGGTCAAGGAAGAAATAAAGAAAGAAATTAAAGACTCTTTAGAATTTAATAAAAATGAAGGCTTGTCATACCAAAACTTATGGGACACAATGAAAGCAGTGCTAAGAGGAAAGCTCATACTTGAAGTGCCTACAAAAAGAAACTGGAGAGAGCATACACTAGCAACTTGACAGCACACATGAAAGCTCCAGAACAAAAAGAAGCAAATACACCCAAGAGGAGTAGAGGGCAGGAAATAATCAAACTCAGGGCTGAAATCAACTAAGTAGAAACAAAAAGAACTATACAAAGTATCAACAAATCCAGGAGCTGGTTCTTTGAGAAAATCAACAAGATAGATAAATCCATAGCCAGACTAACAAGAGGGTACAGAGACAGTATCCAAATTAATAAAATCAGAACTGAAAAGGGGGACATAACAACAGAAACTGAGGAATTCAAAAAAATCATCAGATCCTACTACAACAGCCTATACTCAACAAAATTGAAAAATCTGGATGAAATGGACAATTTTCTAGACAGATACCAGGTACTAAAGTTAAATCAGGATCAGATAAACCATCTAAACAGTTCCATAACCCCTAAAGAAATAGCAGTAGTCATTAAAAGTCTCCCCACCAAAAAAAGCCCATGACCAGATGGTTTTAGTACAGAATTCTATCAGACCTTCAAGGAAGAGCTAATACCAATTCCCTTCAAATTATTCCACAAAATAGAAACAGAAGGAATACTACCCAGTCAATCTATAAAGTCACAATTAGGGTCATACCTAAACCACACAAAGATACAACAAGAAAAAAAAAAAAAACTTCAGAGCAATCTCCCTTATGAATATTGATGCAAAAATACTTAATAAAATTCTCACAAACCGAATCCAAGAGCACATCAAAACAATTATCCATCATGATCAAGTAGGTTTTATCCCAGGAATGCAGGGATGGTTCAATATATGGAAATTTGTCAATGTAATTCAGTATATAAATAAACTCAAAGGAAGAAAACCACATGATCATCTTACTAGATGCTGAGAAAGCATTTGACAAAATTCAACATCCCTTCATGGTAAAAGTCTTGGAAAAATCAGAAATCCAAGGCCCATACCTAAACATAGTAAAAGCAATATACAGCAAGCCAGTAGCCAACATCAAACTAAATGGAGAGAAACTTGAAGCAATGCCACTAAACTCAAGAACTAGATAAGGCTGCCCACTCTCTCCCTACCTATTCAATATAGTACTGGATGTCCTAGCCAGAGCAGTTAGACAACAAAAGGAAGTCGAAGGGATACAAATAGGAAAGGAAGAAGTCAAAATTCCACTATTTGCAGATGATATAATAGTACACTTAAGTGACTCCAAAAATTCCAAAAGACAACTCCTACAGCTGATAAACAACTTCAGTAAAGTGACTAAATAATAAAACTAACTCAACCAAATCAGTAGCCTTCCTCTACTCAAAGGATAAACAGGCTGAGAAAGAAATTAGGGAAATGAGACTCTTCACAATAGTCACAAATAATATAAAATACCTTGGAGTGAATCTAACCAAGCAAATGAAAGATCTGTATGACAAGAACTTCAAGTCCCTGAAGAAAGAAATTGAAGAAAGTCTCAGAAGATGGAAAGATCTCCCATGCTCATGGATTGGCACGATTAATTTAGTAAAAATGGCCATCTTGCCAAAAGCAATCTATAGATTCAATGCAATCCTCATCAAAATTCCAATTCAATTCCTCATTGAGTTAGAAAGAGCAATTTGCAAAATCATTTGGAATATCAAAATATCCAGGATAGCAAAAACTATTCTCAACAATAAAAAAACTTCTGGGGGAATTACCATCTCTGACCTCAAGCGGCACTACAGAGCAGCAGTGATAAAACCTGCATAGTATTGATACAGAGACAGGCAGGAAGATCAATGTATTAGAATTGTAGACCCAGAAATGAACTCACATACCAATGGTCACTTGATCTTTGACAAAGGAGCTAAAACCACCACACAGTGAGAAAAAGACAGCATTTTCAACAAATGGTGCTGGTTCAACTGGAGGTCAGCATGTAGAAGAATGCAAATTGATCCATTCTTATCTTTTTGTACAAAGCTCAAGTCCAAGTGGATCAAGGACCTCCACATAAAACCAGCTACACTGAAACTAACAGAAGAGAAAGTGGGGAAAAGCCTTGAACACATGGGCACAGGGGAAAAATTTCTGAACAGAACACCAATGGCTTATGCTCTAAGATCAAGAATTGACAAATGGGACCTCATAAAATTGCAAAGCTTCTGTAAAGCAAAGGACACTTTCAATAGGACAAAGCAGCAACCAACAGACTGGGAAAAACTCTTTACCAACTGTACATCCGATAGAGGGCTAATATCCAATGTATACAAAGAGCTGAAGAAATTATACTCTAGACAATCAAATAACCTGATTAAAAAATGGGGTACAGAGCTAAACAAAGAATTCTCAACCAAGGAAACTCGAATGGCTGAGAAGCACCTAAAGAAGTGTTCAACAACCTTAGTCATCAGGGAAATGCAAATCAAAACAACCCTGAGATTCCATCTCACATAAGTCAGAATGGCTAAGATCAAAAACTCAGGTGACAGCAGATGCTGGTGAGGATGTGGAGAAAGAGGAACACTCCTCCATTGTTGGTGGGATTGTAACCTGGTACAACCATTATAGAAAGCAGTCTGGTGGTTCTTCAGAGAATTGAACATAGTATTACCTGAGGACACAGCTATACCACTCCTGGGCATATACTTAGAAGATGCTCCAACATATAACAAGGACACATACTCCACTATGTTCATAGCAGCCTCATTTATAATAGCCAAAAGCTGGCAGGAACACAGATGTCCTTCAACAGAGGAATAGATACAGAAAATGTGGTTCATTTACACAATGGAGTATTACTCAGCTATTAAAAACAATAACTTCATGAAATTCTTAGGCAAATGGATGGAACTAGAAAATATCATCCTTAGTGAGGTAACCCAATCATAAAAGAATACACATGGTATGCACTCACTGATAAGTGGATATTAGCCCAGAAGCTCGCAATATCCAAGATATAACTCACAGACCACATGAAGCTCATGAAGAAGGAAGACCAAAGTGTGGGTGCTTCGGTCCTTCTTAGAAAGAGTAACAAAATACTCAAGGGAGCAAATATGGAGACAAAGCATGGGACAGAAACTGAAGGAGGGGCCATCTGGAGACCATTCTACCTGGGTATCCATCCCATGTGTATTCACCAAAGGCAGACACTGATGTAGATGTCAGGAAATGCATGCTGACAGGAGCCTGATATAGCTGTCTCTTTAGAGGTCTGTTAGAGCCTGACATATACAGAGGCAGATGCTCACAGCTAACCATTGAACTGATCATGGAGTTCCCAATGGAAAACTTAGAGAGAAGACTTAAGGAGCTGAAAGGGTTTGTGGACCCATAGGAGAGCAACAATACCAACCAACCAGAGCTCCCAGGGTCTAAACCACCAGCCTGGGAGCACACAGGGAAGGACCCATGACTCCAGCTGTATATGTAGGGGAGGATGGCCTTGTTGGCCATAGGTGGGAGAGGAGGTCCTTTGTCCTGCGAAGGCTGGATGCCCCATTGTGGCGGAATTCCAGGGTGAGGAGGAGGGAGACGGTGGGTGGGGGCACATCCTCATTGAAGCAGGAGAAGGTGGAGGGGATAGGCGGTTTCTAGGCGGGGCTAGGGGGGTGGTGGAATGGGAAAAGGGGATAACATCCGAAATGTAAACAAAATATCCAATAAAAAAAAGAGAAAGAACTCTAAATTGGTGTGGTTAATACAGAAATAAACAAGATGGTTTCCCATAAAATGAAAAACAGAGCTGGGATATATCTTGGAGTTAGTGTTCTTGCTCATCATGTACAAGTCCCTGGGTTCCATCCTCAATACAGTAAAAAACAAAGCCAGCCAACCAATCAACCAACCAACCAACCAACCAAACAAGCAAACAAACAAGCAAGCCAACCAACCCAACTAAACCCAACCCAACCCAACCCAACCAACCAACCAAATCAAACCAACCAACCAAATCAAACCAACCAACCGACCAACCAACCAACTAACTTGCAAATAGTACTATCACATGATCTAATTGTACCACAGTTGGGTATATACTCAAAGAAATCACCAGTTTCATGCCAAGAGACATACCTAAATGTTCATATTATCTTGATACTAATTGCAATAGCAAGTTCTGGAATCAGCATGGGTGCTTGTCAATGGATGAAAGAAAGTGAAACACTCACCTGGATATATGATGTCAGCTTTGACTTTGAGTAATTCTTTTAGGGAGTTCATATAATCATAGAGGTCTTCAAATACTGTCGTCCCTTCTCCTAGGATGCAATCCCCAGAAAAAATGGCATTTTCCTCTTCCAGGAGTAAAGCCATGTGATCGTCAGAGTGGCCAGGAGTATATAAAACTCTAGGCAAGAGCACAAGGTATGAAACATAAACCAACAAGTATGAGTTCTTACACTTGGACAAAATGCTGATAAGTGAATAATTCTGTCATCTGTAGACAAGACATCAGCACACACTGCCAAGGAAGGAATTTCGTTGTTTTTTGTTTGTTTGTTTGTTTGTTTTGTATTTTTGGTTTTTTTTGGATTGCTTGTGGAAAACTGATCCCAGACAAATATCTCCTATTATTAGATCATGTTTCTTATCCAGAAGTACACATTCAGTAACATATTTTCTTCTTGTTTTATAAAAAAGAGTACAACAAATTTGAAAAACATGAAAATATAAAAATAATGAAAATCAAGATTACTCAGAAATAGTACTTTATTTAACATAGCTTTTCAATTTTGTAAGCTAACAAAAAACAAAACTGAATTTTGACGTATTTAAAGATAAATACCTAAGCTTTCTTCATAATTGCTGGCACAATGCTACATGTTCCAAAAACAAAATCTTACTCTAATAGTGTTTATATAAAAATTTTAGAGAAACATTCTTAAATATATTTGTTTCCACATTTTTTTTTTTAAAGTGTAGAGGCTGGAGAGATGGCTTAGCAGTCAGGAGTGCCTGTTGCTCTTGAAGAGGACCCAGGTTTGGTTCCCAGCACTCACTGTGGATTACACCCATCTGTAACTCTGATTCCAGAGAACCCTTCACCCTCTTTTGGCCTCTGCAGGTGCCAGGCATGTATATAGTGCCCACACAGACATGAAAGTAAAACACTCAAAGCAAATTCTAAAAAAAATCAAATAAGGCTTATCAGTGGTGGCACAGTCCTTTAGTCCCAGCACTTGGGAGGCTGAAGCAGGCGGATTTCTGAGTTTGAGGCCAGCCTGGTCTACAGAGTGAGTTCCAGGACAGCCAGGGCTACAAAGAGAAACCCTGTCTCGAAAAACAAAACAAAACAAACAAACAAAAACAACAACAAAAAAATCAAACAAGGTGCCAATTGATGTCAAGAGTATTTGTAAGCCATATAAATATTTAAAACAATGTGGTACAGAAACAAAGATAAACAAGCCTTTAGAATCAAATCAAAACCTTAACCAAGTATAATTATGGATATATAAAACTTGATCTATACCCATGCAGGCACACAGATATGGTGGCTGGGACGGAGAGAAAGGATGTGGAAGGAGGGGGACCGGTTGGCAGGAGGAAAGGACCAGCAGAGTGGGATGGGAAAAGAGAGAGGATAGAGGTTGTAAGAGGCTGAATATGAGATTGTAAAAGTGGGTGTAAATGTCATAATGAAACCCAGGATGGCCTATAATTAATATTTGGTAACAAAAATCCCTTACACTTAAAAACTGATTATGATACCTTTAAGTCATGAGAAAAAAAATGTCTTTAAGAGCTTTTATTTATATTCATGTTAAGTTTTATAGTGATACCAATAGTAAATGAAGAACTAAGTCTAAATAATTGGTTCTGCAAAGCATCTCTTCCTGTCTCAGCCACATGAAGGTTTAGCCCTCTGCGCTGGGGCACTTTCCCTGTTTTCCTGGTGCACCATGGTCACACTTGTTCTCCATGGGTCGCGCCCTGTTTTCCTGTTTACCACTGAGGGTCCTGCAGCAGGACCCTTACTTTCCACTGTCTGTTTGCAGTTCTCAGCTCTTAGCAGCATTGGGTTTTACAAAATAGCTTTCCACATCTCCACACTGACTCAGCTGCTGTAGGTAATGCATGTCTGACCCTGCCGTGGCTCTGGGGTGGTTCTAATCTTTCGATTTCACATGAGTGAATCACAGGAGACGGCAGTGAATGCTGAAACTTAACTTTTAGTGCTCAAACTTAACTTTATTTAGCCTAAATTTACTTATAAGAGACTAACTCAATTACCTTTCTCTGTCTGATTTAGATAGATTTATTTGTATGTTCTTGAAATATTTTAAACAAAACTCTCGAAAATGATGTATTTAGGGGAATAGGGCAAATATAACTGCATATTTATATTTAATACTTAGGAACTCAATGTGGGTTTTTGGTTAAAGACAGTAGAGTGTACACCTACATATGTTTTCCTTCTAAAACCCTCAGAAAAGGTGTTTGTTTTGTTTTTTGATAAAGATGTAATCCCAAAAGGGATGAAAAGAATGGGCGGGAAGACCAGAGCTAAATGAGAGTGGGTGACAGGGGAGTTAGCAGTCACGACAAAGCTGAGAACTGAGCAGGCAGAGAAAGCTGAGGACCACCTAGATTACCGGGAAGAAATCCCTGAAACTAAGGATTTGGGGTATCAGGAATCTGGAAGACAAGGGGACATTAGGGAAAAGGTGGTTAAAAGATATTGGAAATGTGTTTAACAAAGATTCAGGCCATGGCTGTAGCTCAGGGGCAGGACACATGAACATGTGAGGCCCTGGATCCAGTTCTCCACACCAAACAAACAAAAAACCAAAACCCCCCCTCCCCAGCAAGAATTGAAACCTGTCACATACACAAACTGTATTCTTCTTTGAGCTGTTTGACAAGTGCCCTCAGCCTGTTGACAGAACAGATTTGGGTGGGGTAGAGATAACACGCTGAGAAATCGAGATTCTTGAACACAGGCTGACTCCATTTGGACGTCAGTTTTCATGTGCTGTCAGTGAGGTCCTTACCTTTATCAAGACCTCAAAAAACCCTTTCCTAAGTTACTTACTAGCTCAGCAAAAGTCTAAATTGTCAAAAACGGGTCCCCAACAACGTTCACCTTGTTTATGATACCATGAGGCTCATGCCGACCTTTTTTCCTCCCAATTCTCAGGACTCAGAAATAGCTCTACAGTTTTCATCAGAAGAAAATCAGGAAACATGAGAGGGCAATTAAGATAATTAGAATAAAAGAAATACCTCTCACATTGCAGATGGTGGCTAAGAAAAAGCAAGACATCTAGAAGCAACAAACCATAAAGGGGAAACTCTAAAAAACAAATCCCAATGATCATAAAACTGTCAGCAAGAAAAAAAGAGAAATGTCAAGCAAACCTCCAAACTAGGCTGGTGTAGGAGGAGCACTGGGAGAGAGTAAGCGAACTCAGAGAAGCACACGGCCCAGGTGTAGTGGAGTACAGAGGACAGAAACCAGGAGGTGGACCGTGAGCGGTGAGCACTGGCGCTGACCAAACAACCAGACTGTTAGTAAATCAACCACAGAAACAGGGAGAGAAAGCAATCATACTCAACTTCAAGACAATTTTCTAGAACTGAAAGCCCTAATTCCAGACTAAAATGTCCTATTTGGGGTTGACCAAGATCCTAGGGTGAAAACATGGATCAGGGTCCCATGGATTTTATTTCTTTTAAAAATTGTACTAGTGCCTAGTGTCACAGTATTCAAAAGAAAGGTAGGATCCTCTAGAACTTGAGTTACAGGGGGTGGTGGGAACCATTTTGTGGGTGCTGGGAACCTAATTAGGTCTGCTGATGCTCTGATCACTGAGCCACCTCTGCAGCCTCCAGGCGTTCCTCCAATGACAGGGCTTGGAGACATGGCACCTTCAGCATCCTGAGTGGGCAAAGCAGAGGGCATGGAGGGAGAGCAGAAGAAGCAGGGAGCTTTCTCTGATCTCCCAATGCCTTCTCCCCTTAACTTGTTTTCAAACCTAGGAATTCTCTGCCTTTCCTGAGAGAGACCAGCTTCATACTCAAGTAAAGGTGGCCTCACTTCTGACAGAAAGTCTGAGCAGAGGCCAGAGGCAGAGCAGAATTCCCTAGGCTGGGCCCTAGCTCACAACTTCAGTGCAGTCCCGATTCCCTTCCACCAAACAGCATGAAAACAGGTAGTTTCCCAGTAACCTGGATCTTTAGTCTGAAGACTCCACCGCCTCATCAAAACATTAAGCAATTTTTTTCAATTCTGTCTTTGTTAATTCTATTTTCCAACCCAGCCAGGGACTAGAAGAAGATGGAGGAGGACACCTCTCTGCTATACTGACTTGGCCTGACCCTGAGTTTCCCTGTGTTCTGGTGGAAGCTAATGTGAGGAACACAGGTCAGAAGAAATGTACTGTTGTTGACAGCAGACCCCTCCGTATCTCATCATGGGGCTTGCCGTTAGCAATAATCCTGTCAAGCTGGGATAGTTGGAAGTCTCCTTATGCCTGGTTTCTTCTTAGTTACTTCCCATGTGCTGATCCTTAGCTCATGCCCCACTCGTCCTTACTGAGCTGTGGTGGAGCCCAATCCTTCTCTTCCATGGCGACACCTCCACAGGAATGGTCCCTGTTTCTATTTTCATGACTCCCTTCCATTAGTGTTTGTCTGCATTAACAAAGGTCATGAGATGTTTTCTCTTTATCAGGACACAGAACCACAAACTCATTAAGCATATAGCTGAAAATTCAGGAAATGGTGGGTAAGAAGGAACCATCCCCCCAATCCCTGACACCCCAGCACAGAAAAGAACAGATAACAAGAAAGTTCAGGATTCAGAAGGCCCTGTATTTATCAAATATATGTATAATATTTAAGGTTAAACATCTAATTTCACAAACATGATCACTTATGGTAAAAACATTTAAAATCCTTTAAAAAACACAGTACATTACTGCCTGTAGCCGTCTTGCTGGGCAACGCAGCAAAGCTTCTTACTTCTACCCACACTGGGACTCACCCAGCACATATATCTTAAACCAAGTCAGGTTTGAATTTCCCAAGGCCTCGTGCGTGCTGGCCACACTATTCCAGCCTAGAGCTGCACTTTCGAAGTCATAGATATAGAAGGGTCAACAATTCACTCCATTTTTAGAAGTCACTGGACACGAGTTTTCCAAAGGAAGGGGATGCAGTTAGGTTGGGGGTCCCATAAAATTGAAGATTCTCCATTGGTGAGAGTGAAAATGGTCTGCAGTGACAGCACACGAGGCCTGCAGGAATGCTGTCCAGACGACATGAAGCACACCAGGAGTCAGCAGGCTCAGAGGGAGGCTCATCTGGAAGCTGTAACTGAAGGAATCCCTGACACATTACACACCCTGGAAGACCTTTGTAACCAGAGTTGAATTAGTGGAAAGAAACAGAAAACTACCCAAGAGGACCATGGTTAACTGCAGGAGAAGAAAAGGGCAAGTGAGCATAGTTGACCGGCTGGTTCAGTTATCCACAGGGCCTTTTCTTGTAATGATGCAACCACTGAAGAAATACCCCCTCTAGGGGCTGGAGAGATGGCTCAGTGGTTAAGAGCACTCACTGCTCTTCCAGAGGTCCTGAGTTCAATTCCCAGCAACCACATGGTGGCTCACAACCATCTGTAATGGGGGATTGGATGCCCTCTTTTGGTGTATATGAAGACAGCAATAGTATACTCACATACACAATAATAAATAAATCTTTAAAAAAAAAGAAATACTCCCTCTATCCCTCCCTATTCTGCTTCTGTTCCCCATCCCCCTCACTTTATTTTTTTCAATAGCCCTGGCTGTTCTGGAACTTACTCTGTAGACCAGGCTAGCCTCAAACTCAGAGATCCAACTGTTACCCCACATCCTCCGGTTCTGGGATTAAAAGTATGCTGTGCCCTACCACAGCCTTGCTTTTCTCCTTTACTTAAAGCATCAGAAATGTCCTCAATTTCATCTTCCAGGAGGACCTTCTTGTGGTGTCCTACCTTCTAACAAGCTTCCTCCTGTCTAGACTAGCTTTTCTCTCGTCACAATCAACCTTGCTTCTGTGGCTCTCACGGCGGCTTCCCTCTCCACTGTTGACTTTTAAATAAATTCTATTCTAACAAATTTGTATTCTGTGTCTTTGGAGAATCTTGACTAGTAGATTGTCCAACTCCCCAGCACTATTACAAAGCAGTAACAGATAGATCAGCAAACAAAATAAGGAACACATTGAATCAATAAAATATAGAAGGGCTGGAGAGATGGCTCAGCGGTTAAGAGCACTGACTGCTCTTCCACAGGTCCTAAGTTCAATTCCCAGCAATCACATGGTGACTCACAACCATCTGTAATGGGATCTGATGCCTTCTTCTGATGTGTCTGAAGACAGCTACAGTGTACTCATATAAATAAAATAAATACATTTTTAAGAAAAATAAAATATAAAAAAGTCCAACTGTGTTTTAGTACTGGACAAATGCAGAAACATATTGAAGCAATGGAGAAAGCCAACAAGCTCACCTTGCTAGAATTTGTAGGACATCTGACAAATTAGCTATTAAATAACAGTATTTAAGAAAATGAAATAAGCTGGAGTTTCCCCTTTGCTAAAAATAAAAATTAACCAAATCATTAATATTAAATATTGAAACTATAAAGGCTTTAAAGAAGCTGGGCATGGTAGCACACACCTTTAATCTCAGCATGTGGGAGGCAGAGGCAGAGGCAGAGGCAGAGGCAGAGGGATCTCTATGAGTTAGAGGCCAGTCTGGTCTATAGAGTGAATTCCAGAACAGCCAGGGCTACACTGAGAAACTCTGTCTCAAAAACAAAAACAAAAACAAAAACAAAAACAAAAAACAAAACAAAAACAAACAAAACAAAACAAAACAAACAAACAAAAAACCCAAGACCGTGCTTAGGGGACATACTGGCTTAAGGGACATACTGGCTTAGGGGACATACTGGCTTAGGGGACATACTGGTAGAGGGCTTTTTGCTTCCTGTTTGCAGACCAGGATGCAGGCGCCAACAAGTGCTTCATTTTAATCATTTTAATTACATGTTTATTTATATGTGGGTGCTGGGTGGGGGCACAGTGTCTGTGGAGGTAGGAGGACATCTTTTGGGAGGCGGTTCTCTCCTTCTATTATGTAGTCTGAGTGACTGAATGCAGATCAGCAAGCTTGGCAGCAAGCTTTTACCCACCGAGCATCTCGATGCCTTTGACAAATTTGACAAATACTTTTGAGGCAAAATCTAACTGAGGGGTCATGGAAATGGAAATGGTGGGAAACAATTAAAAGTTTAAAACTAATCCTGAATAACGTCCTAGTGGGATTGGAAGGCAAGATCAGACTAGAAGACAGAGGACTATCGTTAGTTCATTCTCAAAAAAATCAGAGCAGGAAAGACTTTATCTCTGAAACAGGTTGACCCCAAGAGTATTTAATAATTTTTTTTTTGAAGAGAGAATATTGGGAAAGGCCCACATTGAGGTTCAGGTAGATCCCTGATTCACCCAAGGGGGGAAATGTTAACTTTTAAAATAAATAAATTTGCTTTTTTGAGACAAGGTCTTCTGCTGTAACCAAGCCAACCTGGAGCTTATTAGGTAGCACAGGCTGGCCTTGAACTCATGGCTACACTGCTGATTCGGCCTCCCAGATTTATGAGCAATCATGCCTGCACCTCGTCTTCTCAAGTTTGTATTTCTGAACAGTAGTATGAATTTAAACAACACCAAAAACAATTAAAGAGAGCAGACAGAATGAAGGGTCTTCATTTCCTGGTTTTTTCGAGCAAGCCCCTTTCTTTCTCTTTCCTAAATGTGTCAGATTTCATTTGTAGTCACGATTGCTCACACATACATGCAGACATACCGAGCTGTCTCCACCCCCCTTTATAACCTGAATATGCTGTAAGTCAGGGCCATCTACTCACCTGAGAGTGGCTCCCTCAGTCTTTATCACTTCTCCATTTTCTATATATACATATTGCTGTTCTCCATTTCCTATCATTTCTTCTCTCCGAGGATTCCGTTGAAGTTTTTTAATACAATAGGTGGTGTCTAGTCACAAAACATGTAAATATATTAAGTCACACTCTGAATGGTTTGTCTTTGTAAGAGACCAGCCCTCACATAGATAACATCCACCAATGGCTGCATAAAACCCTAGCATCAGGATGACAGGCCAAGAGAATTAAAGCACCATACCTCTGCAATGGAACCGGTTCACATGTCCCCAGGGTGTTGTCTTCTCCATGTCCCTCAGGTCACATAAAAGCCACTGTGACTTTCTAGTCATTTTGACCTTGTGTACTTATGTAAAGTCGTCCTTCATAATCTCAGCTAGCTTTTGACCCCGGAGGTGACAGGGAGACAGTCTGATGGGGTGTGAGCACCTTTCTCCAGGTGCCTGCTTAACAGTGAATGAGTCATGGCAGTATTCACCCCGCTACCACCTGTGCTGTTAGTGCTCAAAGGGCTCCCAGAGACTGTAACCCCGAAAGTTAGCATACATGACTCCTCATTGATAGAAAGGAAACCACTGCTTTACCACTCAGCAGTGTCAGCCATTTAACCAGGACAGTAGCTATAGCGGACAAAAGCAAAAGTCGGACATAGCTGGGGAAGGGAAACTGTCTAATAGAATAAAGACCTATAGTGGATATTCCTGGAGCTGAAGAGACAGCTCAGCTAGAAGAGAGGACTGGGAATGGGGCAGAAGCTGAGACATGACTTACAGGATGAGCAGGGTGGGGAAGATACGGGTGGGAGCTGGTAGGGAGCAGAGCAGCATTAGGAGAGGTCTGGGAACGTGTGCTGCAGCTGTGACAGTGCGCCATCTTGTCTAATGAAAGCGCTGTCTGGGAAGAGCGGAGACACTTGTATAGGTAAGATGACAGGAAATTGGGTGTTAAACTTGGCCACTGTGGCCACTAGACAGTTTTTAGTAAGATCCATGACAGTATTAACAGGACAGTCAATATGGCAGCAATATGTGGTGGGAGTGGGGGTAGGGGTGGGTGGAGATCAAACAGAATCTGGAAGGGATGACTGCCAACAGTCCACCTGGACGTTATAAAGGTTAGGGCAGTGGTGCTGAGAACAGAGGGAGAAATAACATTTACAAGTTATACTGACTTCCTCCTCTGAGACAGGCTTTCTCTGTGTGGCCCTGGCTGTCCTGGAACTCCCTCTGTAGATCAGGCTGACCTTGAACTCAGAGATCCATCTGCCTCTGCCTCCGGAGTGCTGTGATTAAAGGCATGTTCCATACTGACTGTTGAAATTGAAAGATTTTGTTTTTACTTCTATGTGTCTGTGTGAATGTATGGCACATGTGTGTAGTGTCCAGGAGCCAGAAGACACCATCTCCTGGAGCCAGCGTTCCAGGTGGTTGTGAACTGCCTGGCACAGGTGCTGGGAACCACACTCATGTTCTCTGCAAGGGCAGGACACACTCTTAACCACTGAGTAAATCTCCCGCCCTAAACTGCTTGGTTTTGAAAAGTCTGTCATCAGTTGCTTCAAATTTACTCTGTATTGCCAAAGAAGTTGTGTAAATGGTAATTATATATTTTAGTATGGCATATAAAATACATGTAGCTTAAAAAAATACAGGTAGCCAGCACTGAAAATGACTTGAGCCATACCTGCCCTAGCAACAACTAAACAGTAGAACACTACAAAGCAGGACAGCTACAGTACCACTGAGAGGAGGAAGAGTAGAGCACGGGGGTGGGGGTGGGGGTGTGCAGGGAAGAAACCATGTTGAAGCAGAGTGCCTTGGAGCCGTCTGGATGCCAAACCAAGTCTGCACACAGCTCCTGTAGCTTCGGTAAGGCTGAGGAGGGCAGCCAGTAACATCTTTCTCAAGAAAGCACTAAAATGTTAGTAGCTACAAAGAGTGGTCGAGTTTTTCTTCTACTTTCTTTGTATCATCTGAATGGTAATTATACAAACATTTGTTCTTTTGTATTCTTTTGTATAGAACCTAGAATGGTTTTTCTCTTGGGCAATCCCAAAGGTAATTCTATACAGTACTTTCAGGGTGTTTGTATTTTGACTGTCATCTGTCACGTGGGGTCCAGTATGGAACTTCCCAGCTGTGGCATCAGACTGGTGTGCTCTGGTTTAGAATGTTCATGAACGGAAGCTCCTGGGAGCATGCTCTACTTTTGTTCATGGCTGTTGTCTCTGTGCCATGCTCAGTAACTGACACATAGCAGGACCTGAATGATTGCTCAATGGCAGTCTCAATCTAGGACTGTGATGGCAGAATAAAGAATTTAAGAGAATAGGAAAGATGTCAGTACTAAGTAGGTTTCAGGGACAGAAAACTACCGATAACTGATATATTGCTTGCATTTCCATATATCTTAGCAGCTGCCTTAAAGTTACCTTAAGGCCCCAGGTAATCTCCTTGGGAATAGACACTGACAGCATCGACCTTACAGTACCCTTGGGAAGTGTTCAGCACAGTGCCTGACAAACAGGAAATGCTCAACAGCTGTTAAAGGCTGAAGCTGTGGTTGTCACAGAGCCTAAAGCTTAGCTTTATCACTGGCTGAAGGAAGAAAGCATTTGAAACAAAAGTTTCCCACGTCACTTCTGCTAAAATTGACAGTATTCATGTTGTATCAATTTAAAAAAATTAATATAGTTGAAGGCTTAAATTATAAATGATTTCTCAAGCATAGCTAAACATGATTTTCTGCTTACCATTACTGATGTTTTTACAAATGTCTACTATGCCTCCGGAATGATCTGAATGCCAGTGAGTCACCAGGATTTCCTGAATTGTTGTGTCAAACTCAACCAAGGCTTGCTTTAAACAGCTGATATATTCTGGAACTGATGGCTCTCCAGTGTCAATGAGGATTCTCCTACAAATTATAGGGAAGACAATCACAGTTGGAACCTGGCGTTCATACTAGCATACCTTTACATAGATAACTTGCATTAAATTAAAGAAAATATAAACTCTAACTTTGAATATATTACTCCAGTTTAAAGCAGTATTTTACTGTAAGGAAGTTCTTGGAAAGAAATTATAGCCAAATGTAAATATGGCTGTCGTGGGGATCTTGAGCACCTGAGTAACAGTTAAAGTAAACACAGCACCATTTGAAACTATCTCTAAGGCAGGCCTTTTGTCCTTAGTTCAGAGGTTAAATACCTTACCTTGGGTTACTCTGCAGTAAAACAAAACAACCCCAAAAAACAAACAAACAAAACAAACAAATGGTAGGACCAGCATTCACTCTGATACTCTGAGGCCAGAGTGTGTGCTCTTATGAGCTCTGCCTAGCAGATGTGTTATAAATTCAAGGATTAGAATTTAACAGCACCCTTAAAGAAATGTGGTCTTATTTGTGGATGAAACAACATATGTTTATTATTGCTAGGATCATGCTGGTTTAGTAAATTACAGGTTGTAGATTCTTCTCCAGTAACCACAGCTTCACTAGCCCTGAGACGTTAGCTAGGCTTCCAGTTCCAGGCAGGGTAGCCTCTATTGAGCAGGTTTATACCCACAGACAAACATCCCCATCAAGGAAAGTTCTCTTTTCAACAGATGGAGACCACTACAAAAATGCACAACCAACAGAGATGCAGAGTGGTGGAGCCACCCCCAGGAGCCGCCCCCACTGGATATATCTACCAAACATTCCCACATCCAAGGCTCAGGGAACACTGGAAGACGGAGCAGAAACATTGTGAGAGCCAGAGGACCTGAGAGTTCCCTGTGAGAATTTTCTCCATGTAACATCAGAAGCTACACCCATAAAGTCTCACCCACATAACCACCCAAACATGGGCTGAACAAAGATGATACTGTAGAAACTTAAAATTAATAATAATAAAAAAAAGCTCCGATTTCGGTTTTAAACTCAAATATTAACTTCTCCCAGGGACACATCCCAGGAGAAGCACATTTCAAAGGCTCAACAAACATTCCAGAGAAAGAAAGACCCAAGATAAGCATTTATGAGCCCTTAGCACAGTAAAACCTGGGTAAACAGAAGCTACTTAAGTTGACTGTTTGTTGTAAAAGATAAGGTACAAATTTGAGTTACTTAGCAACCCAGCCTGGGAAGGGAAACCGAGCTTGGGAACGGCTGTTGAAGTCAGTCTTTATAGTTATTGATCAAGAGGTAAAACTGCTCTTATGAGTCCTGTGAATATGGTATAAGTACTGCCCCCAACTCTAATTCGGGGCTCTCTTGCCTGCATACAAGGAAGCCCTGGTGCACTAGTATCAATAAACCTCATGCGATTGATTACAGTGAGTCCTGTTCGTGTCTATTTCTGGGGGAGCATGTCCCTTGGTTTTGGGTCTATAGAATCCAACAAAAGCTACACCCATAAAGTCTCACGCACATAACCACCCAAACATGGGCTGAACAAAGATGATACCAATAGCCATAAAAAAATTGGATGAGAAAAGCCCAGGAGGCTTCAACCCAGCATAACCATAGGCAAGTGAAGAAAGCTGGGACTAGAGAGGTGGTCTTCTTGAGGGGAGAAAACATCAATTGGTTGTCCAGTGCCAAGAAGCCTGAAAACACACATACAAGTACATTATACAAACTGAACAGATTATAGGTAGGAATACATAGGTGTGTATTTAGCATATATGCATGCTATAACAATTAGTGAAGAAAGAGACCATGAATTTGAAGGACAGCGAGGATGGGTGTGTGTGAAGGTTTAGGAGATGGCAAGGGAGAGAGTAATGGAAGGAGGAAGAGAAAGGAGGAGGAGCAGCAGCAGTGGCTACAGAAGATGGCAAATGAGAGACAAATGGTGCTCTACTGTGTCACTACAAATCTGAAAACAAACAAACAAACAAACAAATAAAAAAACCACCAAGCCATGACTGAAGAGCGAGATATAAACTGTGGAACGTCAAGACAGGGCCACAGTAAACAAAAGAAAACAGAGAAGTCCAGAAATTATTAAATGTTAGCTTCTAGGTGAAATGATAGGCTCCAGTGTAAGAATAAAGAACCCCCTTCCCTGGCTGTAGGGCTACAAACAAAAGAGGAAGCTAGCCTGGAGATCTGCGCCTGAGCAGCAGACCTTCCCACTGGAGATCTGCGAGTGGGCAGCAGACACTCCAAAGGCTTTGCCACCATTGTGCCTCCTTCCCTCCTAGGTTGAGATGAAGAAGGGTGCCTTTCATTGCTCTTCCAGGGGAAGCAGAAAATTTGGCACTACTGCGTAGTTCAAGTTACAGAGGTGCCATCATTTACCAGCCAAGCAAGGACAATCTCTATAAATTAAGGAAGTCAATGACTGCCACGCCAGCTCTGCAGAAAATAAGAAAAGGGACTCCTCAACAGAGGAGGAAGAAGTTTCCATTATGAAAGTGCAGAAAAAAATGAATGTCATGAGTAAAATAGAATCTAATAAAATTCAGAGAATCATCAGAAATACTTTGAAACTTGACAAAACAACAACAAAACAAAACAAACAATCCCCCATCCAAACCCCAAAACCAAACCAACACACATGTTATTCCAAATTCTTACTGTTCTTTAACTAGCATCACCTGGACTATTTTGGTCTTTGAAGGCCTTAATGTCTTTAAAAGGAATCTTTCCATACCTTGTATCAAGAATGCTTTAAATGTTTAAAGCACACGAGTCCCTTTTCATCATAGTTAAATCACTGCATTGGCCTCCTCCTAAGAAGCAGCTTTCAAATGCCTGACAATCTAACACTGAATTTAAAATATTATAGTCCAGACTACATCATAGTGACCAAAAGTTAGAACAGAATTAGCAGAGCTAATACACAGGTTTATCACACTCTAGTAACACAGAACATAGACCTTCTCGAATGCCTGTTGTTGCCTCTTTGCAGATCAAAGTCTGAGTAAAAACAGCCTCTGGAGGTTGTGAAAGTGGCTCCCAGGCCTTTGCAGGTTTTTTGTTTGTTTTCAGTTGCCTAAATGACCAGTTCTGGCATAATAGGATTGGGACTGGCAAAGGAAGTATGCTTGGAGAGGGTCACAGGCTTCTCCAAGGCCCGGCACAAACACAGCCTGCTCACAACGGAGCAGCTTCCAGATCCGGGGAGAAGAAAGAGTTTGAACAACTATTCCGGGGGAAAATATAATACAGATAGTATTTACATAGAACTAAACTACCGGACACTTATATTTATTATATTTTACTCTTCATATTAACTTTAGGGAGTTTATTATAATATTTTGCAGAGAAAGAAACTAGGCTTGAGTGAAACTAGGCTAAGTGATTTATCCCAGGTTTCTCAGGATCATACAAGGTCCAGTGACGGCCAGTATCAGAGCTACTCACTGTGACTCTGGAGGACAGCACTACTTTAGCTAACACTGAAATCATTCTTCATGGCATAAATAAAGCCTCAGCTCTAGATTAGAAAACTAGTTCTGGCCATGCGATGTGTAATGTCCAAGCATAGTTACCGTGGTGATCAGTTATCTCTGAGTGTATTGGTCACTCCATTACCTACAATAGACAAGAGCCCTATCTCAGAAGGTCTCTTTGCAAACAAATACAAGTTGTATTCATAAAGGGCTCAAGAGAACACTGTAGGTAGATTTGCAGAGGCCTAGGCGTGAACTCAGTGCCTGGAACATATCTGACACATAATCTGTTATATGATTAGAGAAAAACTCAACTGAGTTAGTAGAATCAATTGCTTTATAGGAATTTTATATTAATAAGATATTATATCAATAGTAAGATATCTATTAACTGCCCTTTGTCCATTTGCTGTCACTCACCCAAAACCATCAACATTGTTGACTGGCTACTATAAGCCTAGTATTATCACCGTATTACAAGGACGCAGAAGCCATAATCAACACTGCAATGCGCTTTCCACAGGATAAAATTTTGTTTTAATACTTTCATCGAAATTTCACTGTGTCTGCACAATATTCCAATGATGGAGATACTATACAATTCATTGTATAGATAAAGACCTTGTTAGTGAGATAACTATTTCACCCCAAGTTTCACAGCTAGGAAACATCCAGGATTCTAAGCAGGCAAAGAAAGTTTAGTTGGCTGGAGTGTCCAGCCCTAGTTGATATATCTACAATCTAACCTCAACATCCAGGGTCGGAGATTCCTGAGGAAGGCAGCTGGAGATTTGTAAAAGCAAGAAATCAGGATGTCTGCTGCAAGACAGTGCTTTCCACATATGACAGGGAAATGGCACTCATGACATTTCAACCATATGATTGGCTAAACAAGACCTGAAAAATGACAATACCAGTTGACATGCTAACATGGATGGATGAAATCTCACAAGGCCTCAGCCCTAGATAAAGAGCTACAGGCAATTAATGGCTCCTGAGAGGAAGAGTCAGTCAGTCTTCCAGAGAAGAGCTCTCTGATAGGCTACCTAATGCTAAGTGGTCAGTCCTAAACAAATACATATGATCAATACTAAAAGCACTCAGCAGGTTGTAGTTATATATTTATACATGTAACAATGACACTTAAATAAAAAGAGGCCGTGAATCTGAGAGAAGTTGGAGGGAGGAGAGGGAGGAGGAAATCATGTAAAATCCAGTGCTCAAATACAAAATTCTCAAAATATTATCCACACCAAAAATAGTTTAAATTCTATGGCCTTTTTTTTTCTGTTATAATATATAAAATCTGTCCTCAAAGTAATTTTGACAGGGAAGGTTAGAATTTCAACTCCGTTTCAGTGGTTTGGGGACGGAGGAAGACTGTTACAATACCCTGGAAAAGGCTTATTGAGTATGGGCATATTAAATGTCAGGGGAGGTCCACTAGGGACTTAGTGAACCGTGATTTCTACGAATTGACCAAAACAAAGATCGAAGAACAGCTAAAGCTGTCAGTACTCCAAGAACCAAACAAAGCAAAAATTAAGAGAAAAATGTAAGCCAATACTCAGTAAGGATTCACTACACCCCCTCTGCTGTCCAAGATTCAAGGCTAGGAATACAGAAACAAACCCTGGCTGATCTTCTATCACAGTGCGATAACCAAGTAGCGAGAGACAGTGGACTTTATACATATATAGACCTTAAACTTAAAAAAACAAAAACAAAAAAAACTACTGTTGAGATGAATATCACAAAACCTATGGTGCACTTACAATCTAAGAGGTCAGGGCCAGCTTTCACAAGGAGCCGGCATTCCAAGTGAGCTCTAAAGGGCGAGGGAAGTGAAAACAGAACAGAAGAGAACCTAAGTCAAAGTCTGGAGGGAGAAATCTACCTCCTGGGACACTCGGAAGGCCGACACTGGCGGGCCAGAGCCTCTGAGGGTGAACAAGATGGCTACCTTTGGGAGAATGGACTGAGGAGGGACAAGAGCAGAGGTAGGTAAGCCTGACAGGAAGCCCGTGCAGACATCTATGCAAGAATTGAATGGATCAATTGTAGTCAAAAACACATTTCCAGGATGGCTTGGATGTGTGCCAGGGAAGAGAAACGTTAAGGAGAGTTTAGGCGTTTTGTTTACAAGACAGAGGCCACCAGTTCAGGAGGGCCGGCACTTCACGTTAGTAGGACAGACAGGTTCAGTCTGAAGAACACAGGTAATGGAGGAGAGTTAAGAAAGCCACCAGCTCTGAGCCTGATTGAACTTGAACTTCTGTTTTAATGTTATTAATAAACAGATGACAGGTGACACCTACCAAGGAAGTGGGGATGAGCGTCTGAACAACAGTGTTCAAAAATCGAGGCGGTGTAAGTGTTAACTTCATCATTATGATACAATGCCCAGCAAAAAAAACCCAAGGAAGGGCCTGTCTTGGGTCAGTTTGAGGACACAGGCCACTGTGGAAGGGAAGGTGAGATGGCATGGGCCACTCTAGCTACAGCAGCAGTAGTGGCCACTGGTCATACTTTGTGCATGGTCAGGAAGTAGAAAAGGTGAGGGGGACAGATTCTTGGTGTTCCATTTGCTTTTCCTTTTTTAAAAATTCAGTTTAGGACTTGAGTACATGATGTATTCTTGCTGTTCAGGGAAGGGCTTCCTACCTTGGGGAAACATCTCTTGAAATTCCCTCTCAAAAGCCTATACTCTAGGTAAATTCAATAAAGTTGACAGTCATGATTACTTATCACAAGAAGTCAGGATTAGGCAGGCGAGTGGGCTCAGCCGTAAGGGGGCTTGCTGTCAAGTCCGACACCAGAGTCTGATCCTCAGGGTTATCAGGGTGAGAGGAAAAGAATGGCATCCTGTAAATTACCTTCTGATTTCAATATTCCAGTCACGTTGTGGGAGAGAGTTTGTGCTCGAACACACACACACACACACACACACACATACACACACACACTCTCGCAGACATACAGACATACACACGCGTGCCCACACACAGAGACAGACAGACAGACACACACACACACACACACAAGTGTAATTGAATAACATGAAGTTGGGATTGCACTTAGAGGAGTCCAAAGCTCTGATGAGGATGGAGAATCAGAGAAGAGCAGCTAGAGATGGTGTTGTGTTAGCAAGGAGGGACTGGTCAACGAGCCCCAAAGTTAGCAGAAACAGAAGTATAAAAGTGCTACTGAGTCCAACGATACAGCACCACCTATAACCTTAGACCTTTCCGTGAGGTGGAACAGTGGACACAAGTCTTGGAACATCTGATTTGGACCCAGCTAATATTTGTTTCTAATCACCCTTTAGTTTGAGTAGCATCATCTTCACATTAATTATTTTACCACTACTTATTACTTAAAGATCCCATACAACATAAATAAAATTATCACTTAAGTAGAATATATGATTCCATTGGATATTTGTGCTTAGTAACCGTTCATCTTAATAACTTCATCCGGTTTTCACAGAAACCAGCCATCTATTTTAACCCTCGAAGAAAAGCAGGCTGTGTTGAATTTACTGGGACTATCCAGTAATCTCCAGCAGAGCATTCTCCAAGGTTATTCAGATTAGCGGCAATTTAGGCGCTGACTTCAGAATGAGTTCAAAATGACACAGCGAAGAGATTGCCCTGGGCCGAGATTGCTCAGACTATACACTAGAGGTTAGGCACGCTGTTGCTAACGTGTGCAGGAAGTCTAAACAAAGGTCCTGTACTCATTCACCCTGACCTTATTCACTCCGGGCTTAACCTTTTATGTCTATGAATACTTTTATGTCTTTTATGAATACTTCCATTTCCTGTTAGTCAAATGATTGTAAACGTCCTTTACTCTGGGGTAAATATAATAGAGACTTTAAATGCAAACAAGTTATGCTTGTCATACACGATTAGAAGAAAAGGCAAAAACGAGTTAGTTTCTCCTACCCACAGGCTGGGTTCCTCTTTTGATTTTAGACTCGGGTTGAACTGGGAGCAAATTCTGCCCTCTACTGTAAGAGACTGGATTCAGTATAGTCAATAGCTTTCACGATGGGAGGCTCTGGGCAAAACAAAAATCAAAGAAGCAAATACTGTAAACTTTTAGGGGTTCTGGAACTAAGGGCCTTGCTATATGACTCACCAAGCCTGAAACTGGCTATATAGACTAGGATGGCCTCGAACTTGGGCGAATCCCTGCCTCTGCATTCCTAACACTGAATTTCAGGTGTGCACCAACACACAGGCTCCCGTAAACTCATTGGGTCACCAACACCTGCGGGCAGCCAGACAGCGAGTAAACCAGGATTCAGACCTGGGAAGCCTGTGCTTTTCTTATGCTCTCTGTCCTCCGCGGAGCTCGGGGACGCGCTGAGGGGCTAGCCTGGCCTCTCGCTGCCTCCCTGCCACGCGAGTGTGTGAGCTGCGGGGGTCGGAGGTGGCGTTTACCTGCTGCCGGTCCCCACCAGGTACGTGTTGGTGCCTTGTAGGGTCATGGGACCCGGGTTACAGCCCAACACGCGCACCACCCGACTGGACAGTTGCTCGATGCGCTGCAGAGCCGCAGCCATCGCTACCTCGGTGACCGCAGGCGATAAAATTCTAAGTCACAAGGCGCGCCGCGGCCCCAGGCCGGGAGGGGAGGGCGGCGGCCACGTGACGTCGTGCCTGGGTTCGGATCACGTGAGACGTCGCGCAGAGGCCGGGAGTGGATTGGCAGCCGCCATCGGATGACCCGCCCTCCTGCGCGGCAGCCAAGGGGGTGGGGATTGTGTTTACGGTGGCTGTGGCGTGAGGTGGTTTGACACGGTTTAAGGTCTCCTGAGGTGGCCTGACCGGCCCGTACCAGCTCAAGCCGGCTCTGTCGCAGAGCCTCGTGTGTCTCTGGACCTTGTTCGCAAATAGCGGAGAATATCCAATAAGGATGAGTGACATCACTTCATTGTAAAGTTAACCTGCAGGGATGGGGGAGGGAGGGTCATAGGCGTAGCAGGTATGCCGGTAGTTACTGAGTCATCAACCAGGGAAAGAATGGCAGGCCAGTCATTTGAAAAACAGCTTACCTTTCAAAATATAGGATGCAACCAATGTTTACTTGTACCTGCATGCTTCTTGCCAAGGGCCACCTCCCTTTTTAAACCCTCAACAACAGGAAGAAAAAAAAAGGAAAGAAAAAAGAAAGAAAAAAAAATGTGACTGCAGACCTGCAGAGGCCAGAGGGACAACCTGACAACTTCAAGTGTTACCTCAGGAAGTGCCCATACCCTTCACCAGTCTGGACTCGCCAATCAGGCCAGACTGGCCAGCTGTTGACAGCTGTTGACAGCCCCAGGGATTCCCGTCTCCATCTCCCAAGTAGAGGCATTATAAAAAAGACACCATGCCCCACGTTTTTACACAGCTTCTGGCGGATCAAACTTAGTTGCCATGTTTATTAGGCAAGCACTTTACTAACTGATCTATCTCCCCAACCCCCATCAATTGTCAACTCTTAAAATCCCACGGCCTTAACAGGCACAATTTCCCCCATTTTGTAAATGTAAAATGGAGTTTGGGAGAACAAAGCTCTCTTTAGCCTCTGTTTCTACTTGTTTTGCATGAACACGTGATCCTATCTGTGCAGACTGGAGGAGCTGGTTTAGCTTCCTCTCTAGCCTACTCTTGCCAAGGGAAATAGGTTGGTTTAGTGTCCAAGATGAAAGTGATGATGTAATTGTTCCGTCTTTTCCAATCAGCAAGTATTAACCTTTGCTTTTCACTTTAAAACTTTGAGTTGTAAATTACACAGTTATAAAATGCACAGATACTATGATCTTCATCAAATTATGATGTATATATATATATATGCCTTAGCCTTTGCCTTTTAGGAATAATTGAGCAGTTGACACTTCTGATATTCTGGTCTGACTTTTTAGAAGAGTCCTTTTTAAAAAAATTTTTTATTGGATATTTTATTTACATTTCAGATGTAATCCCCTTTCCCCATTCCCCCTCCCACCCAGGAACCCCCAATGCCATCCCCCTCCTCCTGCTTCTATGAGGATGTGCCCCTCACCCTCCCCCTCCCACCTCCCTACCCACGATTTCCTCCACACTGGGGCATCCAAGGTCTTCCTCACCCACCTATGCCTGACAAGGCCATCCTCCTCTACATATACAGCTGGGGCCATGGGTCCCTCCCTATGTGAGCCCAGGCTGGTGGTTTAGGCCCTAGGAGCTCTGGTTGGTTGGAATTGTTGCTCTAGGAGAGTCCTTTTAAATCACTTATTCTTTACAGAAGAAATGGCTTTACAAGTGAACAGTTCAACATTTCAGAGTAGTTGAAATAACATATTTGCTGCATGTGAGAAGTTTCTGCTTTGTGTCACAGGAACTTCATTTGAAAAGTGCTATTGAAATTATCACATGTCATTTATTTTTGTGATGTACAATGAATATATCTTTTAAAAAGTCCTTCGAGTATCCATGGACTCATTTATGTCAGGTGTTTTCATCCCACCAATACGTATTCATAGCAAACACGCTCTCCGCATAGCTTGTAGGCAGCTCTAAAGTCCAAACATCTTTTTTTCTAGATTGGCAGGTCAGAGTCATCCTTCTGTTGAGGTGGGCTTTCTATTGGTGCAGCTGCTTTTGAGTCATCCCTGCTTCTTATAAGTAACCTCTTACTGATGCCCAGTTAAAACAAACAACAACAACAACAACAACACCTCATTGGTTCATCAAGTTGGACACTGATGCAATGCGGTTGTTACTCTGGACTGTTGTGTTGTGACTCCCTTGGAAAAGTCTTTCACACGGCACTTTTCTCTGGACCAGTGGTGACCTGACATAGCCAAAGATGAGCTGGGGCAGCATGGCCTTGGCTGTAGAGTAACAGCATGTAAATGAGGAGGCTGAGTAGCTTCAGTGGGGAGCATCCACAGAGGAAGCTCCAATATAGCTGTCCTTTTCTATATGGTGTGTCTTAATGTGCCTTTAGCTGTGCTACTGAGAGACTCGGAGTAAGCCAGACTCCCTGATAGGTAGACACATAGGGAGAGGAGCCATGGTTAGAGAATAAAGGTGGTTGAATTTCCAAGATGGCTGGCTTCTACCTTACCTTTCTAACTTGAGACAAAAGCCTGGCCACTGAAAACAATGCTTTGTAGGGATTTGTCTCCCATTAGCAGGCCCCAGCTGATGGACTGGCTCAACAAGTTTAAGGCTGCATCAGGACATGTCACACAACAGTTCTGGACCAATCAATCAACGTATCTGTTTTCAAACTGACCACCCCTGCATTAGAGGAGTAAAGGTCTTGAGAGGCTTTAAAGGCCGTGCCCTCAAGAGAGATGGGATATTTCGGCTTTCTGAGTCTCCCCTCTGCTTTGCAGAGGGTCTCTGCTCTGTGTGTCTGCTGCATGTGTGTTTTCTCACCCTCCAACAAACCTTTCTCTAGCTGCTGATTCTGTTTGTGGTACCTGACGTCTGTCTCCTGCCACCTGTAACACTTCAGATTGTCCTGCCTTTTAATTCGATAACTTCTGGAGAAAACAAACTGAATCAATACCCCTGGACTATGTCACACGTGGTCACATGGTTTTGCTACAGGCAGTGAGATATGCAACCAAGGCTGAGAGATCAGTGTCTGAAGTGCCCACAGGAAGACTCTCAAAATGGTGGCCTTTTCACACACTGTATGGAAAAGCTGGAACTGCTTCAGGGGTTCCTGAGCCTACCATGAGGCAAGGGCTGTGGGGTTCTCAGGCTCTTAGACATCCAGACACTACTGGGAGTCACGGAAGAGGCAAAAATGGAGTTGGGAGCCCACAGGGTTGGGGACAGTGTGTAACCCAGTGTGGGAGTGGGAAGAAGGGAGGGGGGATCTGGCTTGTCCCATGGGTGATTGTCCTTAGCTTGACAGAGGCAGACTTCATGATGGTTGTGGCTAGAATCACAGAGAGGCCTTCTGCGGGAGAATTAAGTTGTGGCTCTGTAGGTGAATGCCTTTTTCATGGCTTACCACGGCAGATCTTGAAGAAAGAGGCAGCCCATGGTTCTAAACAGTTTATTGTCATGGCAGAAAATGAATGCATAAAACCA
Organism: Rhabdomys pumilio; assembly: GCA_030674055.1. Taxonomy (NCBI): domain Eukaryota; kingdom Metazoa; phylum Chordata; class Mammalia; order Rodentia; family Muridae; genus Rhabdomys; species Rhabdomys pumilio. The sequence continues at coordinate 133,799,778 of JANHMN010000004.1, read as the reverse complement.
TATCCCATTACTCAGTGTGGGCCTGAGATTAAATATCTTTTGCAGGGAGGAATGTCTGGGAAGGGAAGCTTATTGGCTAAGCCCTCTGGGTTTCCAGGTACCTCATTAGCATGGAGAACTCTGTTTTGGGCCTACATGACCATAAGACACGTTTCTTTTATGTGAGAAGCATGGCATGTGTGTTCCAAGTCAGGAGTCTGGCAGAGACCTGGAAGTCACCTAAGCCTCAGGTGTGTGCCCACTGAGTCTCTGGGTTTCCACCTGCTCTACCTTACCAAACTTCCTGGTATGGTTTTCTGTCCCACAGATATAGAGGTCCTAAAAAGTTGAAAGTTTCAGAACAAATTTTGAGGTCTCTAAGAGCAACATGTAAAGAGTAAGCATGCCCACCTGCTGCCACTCCTGTGCAACCACTGCTCCGTACAGTACAAACTATGTTTCTGGCCGCTTGGTGGAACTATTGGTGAAGGATTAGGAGGCGTGGCCTCGCTGGAGGAGGCATGTTGCTGGGCTTTGAGTCTCAAGGTTTCAGAAGACTTATGCCATTTTGAGTTAGTTTCTTTCTGCCTCTTGCTTGTGTGCTGAGTTATGAGCTCTCAGCTGCTGCCCGAGCTGCTTGTCACCACGCTTTTGGTTCACCATCATGGATTCTAACTCTCTGGAAATGTAACTCAAATACATTTTTTTTTGGGGGGGGGGTTTCGAGACAGGGTTTCTCTGTGTAGCCCTGGCTGTCCTGGAATTCACTCTGTAGACCAGGCTGGCCTCGAACTCAGAAATCTGCCTGTCTCTGCCTCCCAAGTGCTGGGACTAAAGGCATGCGCCACCACCTCCCGGCTTTCAAATAAACATTTTATAAATTGCTTTGGTCATGGTTCTGCAGCATAGCAATAGAAATGCAGCTTATAATACTGAAGTAAGCTACTGCTGTGTTGTTTTTGAGAGGACTGCGTTGTTTTTTGGGATGCTCTGGGATTTTGGGGTTAGAAATCTGGCTGAATACCACAAGCAGAGCTTAATGGGCAACTTGGTAGGAGTTTAAGACAGTGATGAGGGTTACACATGGAGCTCCAGCTCAAGACAGAAGGGAACAGTATTAGAATCTGGGCATCGAATTTTGTGATTTTGGCAAAGAATGTAGCTGATTTCTGCCCTCTTACTAAGAATGAAGCTAAATTGGAAAGTAGTGGACAACATTGAATTGGGGCTGGCTTACAGGTTCAGAGGTTCAGTCTAGTGTCATCAAGGTGGAAGCATGGCAGCATTCAGGCAGGCATTGTTCAGGAGCTGAGAGTTCTACATCTTCATCTGAAGGCTGCTAGCAGAATACTGGCTCCCAGGCAGCTAGGATGACACACTTCTCACAGTGACACACTTCCTCCAACAGGCCCACACCTTCTAATAGTGCCACTCCCTGGGCCGAGCATATGCAAACCATTACAGTAAGTCTACAATGAAAAAAGAAAGTGAGGCGAAAATGACACACAAAATATACAGTTTGAAGAAAAAAAGAGCACCAGGAAATTCCCTATTAGAGGAAAGGGAGGGTGCCCTCAGGGCACGAAGACCCAGCTAAGACTCATTTGTGAAAGGAAAAGGTTAAAGGAGTTTTCTGCTCCTAAAAAGCAACAGCTGATCAAAGCTGCTGCAAACATGATTCGAGGAGACCATGGGTTCTCCCCAGTTTGGCAGTCAACCTTGGCAGTGTCCACCAAGTAAGTTGCCATTTGAGTCTTGAAGTATATACTAGTAAAGAAGTCATGGACTCTTCCTCCATGTTTTCAGAGAGATGCTGAGGCCAAGTCAGTGGCATAGGAGTCCCTGCATGAAGGTTTTGAAAGGCAGTTGAGATCCTTGGAGATCCTCAAGATGGTGAAGACATCTGTCAAAGCAGCTGTAGCCAGGTATCGAACCAGCCCAAGAGAGAAAAGTATAATGTAGTAACGAAGCTGGAGAGACAGCACTGTAAGCCCCTTGTCACCTGGCATACAGGACTTGGAGTGTTCCCAGCTCCGTTTTGGCCTGCTTTCCTTCCTTCCTTCCTTCCTTCCTTCCTTCCTTCCTTCCTTCCTTCCTTCCTTTGTTTCTTCTCTTCCCCCCCCCCCCAGACAGAGTTTCTCTGTGTAGCCCTGGTTGTCTTGGAACTCACTCTGTAGACCAGGCTGGTCTCAAACTCAGAAATCCACCTGCCTCTAGTACTTCCTCACTGTGCCCCACCCCCTCCCTTGTTGTATATAATGTGTATCCTATATTGTGATCCGTATATAATTTTCTTTTGCCTTTTGACCTTACAGAGTCTCAGAAGAGATGTTGAACTTTGGATTTTGACTTTTAAATAGTGTTTGAGACTATGAAAGACTATGGTAATTTTTCAAGTTGGCCTAAATACATTTTGCTTTCAGATATGGTAAAAGCCTATGAGGCCCAGGAAGTACAGTGTGGTGATCTGAATGAGAACTGCCTTCAAAGGCTTACATGTTTGAATAACAGGCCCCAGGTTGGTGGAATTGTTTGGGAAGGATTAGAAGCTGTGGCCTTGTTGTTGTAGGTGTGTCACTGGGGTTGGGCTTGGAAGGTTCAAAAGACTCATGTCATTCTCAGTTTCTCTGCCCTCTGCTTGTGGATTGAGATGTGAACTCTTAGCTTGCTGCTCCCGCCACCTGCAGCTCTGCCCTTACTCTGACTTCATAGACTTTAACCCTCTGAAACTGTAAGTCCAATTAAGTACCGTCTTTTATAACTTGCCTTGGCCATGATGTCTGACTGCAGCAATATAAAAGTAACTAATAAAAACATGCAAATATGCCTGTGATGTGTGGACTTAGATCCCTTCAGTTTATATGCCTCGCAGTGGCATGTTTGAGAGTCACATGGTAGTTTGATTTTCAGTTTTTGAGGACCTTCCATACTGATTCCCATTGTGGCTGGGCAATTTCATATATTCAGTAGGAACAAGTAAGAGTCCCTGTTTCCCCACATCTTTCCCAGCACTTGTTATTTGTTTTCTTGGTGTGGCTATTTCTGTCTGGATTGAAGTGAAATCTCAGCATTCTAATTTATATTTCCGTGATGACTGAGACTGTTGAACATGCTTGAAATGTTTATTAGCCATTTGTATTTTCTTTTTTGAGAAGTTTCTGTTAAACTCATTAGCACATTGGATGATTGCATAATTTGGTGTGTGTGTGTGTGTGTGTGTGATGTATAGTTAGCAACATTTTTTCTTCCTTACTTAGTATTTTTTAATTTGGTGATTCTTTCCTTTGTTGTGCAGAAGACTCTTAATGTCATGAAACCTAATTTGTCAGTTCTTGGGTTTATTTCTCATGTGGTTCAGTTCAGAGAATCCTTAACTCTGCCTAAATCTATTTTGCCTTCACCTAAAGTGTATTGTATATGATTTCCTCTAGCAGTTTAAAGGTTTCAGTCTTACATTAAGACATTTAATCTATTTTCAATTAACTTTAGTGCAGGATGAAAAATAGGGATCTAGTTTCTGAATGAAGAAAGAAATAATAAGGAAAAGAAAGAACATGGCTGCTTCTAGGTATGGTGGAGGAGAAAGTTTATTATAGATATGTGGGAGAGCATAGCCAGAGGCAGGCCAGAATGGACATGATCAGACTGAGCTGGGCCATGTGGAGAGGAGGGGAGGAGGGAAGGAGGGAAGGGAGAGGAAAGAGAGGGGAACCAGGTGCCCCTGTCAGAAGGTCAAAAGTACAAAAGAGGGCAAGTAACCAAAATGTCTAGAGTGTGTGTGTGTGTGTGTGTGTGTGTGTGTTTGTGTGTGTGTGTGTGGTGTATATGAAAGAGTTTCTGGGGGAAAGGCACCTCTGGGCTGGAATGTTCAGGGTAGAGGGCGGAATATGCTAGTTATACCTTGTAATAGATTGGGACTCAACCATTTATTTCTGAGTTCCAGAGTTGAAGACTTAATAGTTTCACGCATCCAGTTTTCTCAGCACCAATTTTTCCCCCAAGACAGAGTTTCTCTGTGTAGTTTGGTCTGTCCTGAAACTCACTCTGTGGACCAGGCTGACCTCGAACTCAGAAATCTGTCTGCTTTAGTCTCCTTAGCGCTGGGATTAAAGGTGTTGCGCCACCAATGCCCGGCTCAGCACCATTGTTTTAAGAGACTGTATTTTCTCCAAGTTATACTATAACTGTGGATTCATTCTGAGGTTACTCTATCAATGGGCTGCATGCCTGTTTTTGTGCTCACACCGCACTGTGTGTGTGTCACTATTATGACTCTGATATAATTTGATATTGGATATTGTGATACCTGTAGCATCATTCCTTTTGCTTTAACTGTATGTCACCCCCTGTGCTTCTATGTGAGGTTTAGGACTTTTACCTAATTCTGTGAGGAGGCCATTGGGCCTTGGATTGGAGTACATTGACTTTGTAGATCATTTTTGTCTAATATAGCCATTTTCACAATTAGATCTGACTATCAGTGAGCATGGACACTTTGTCCATCTTCCATGTCTTAATGTCTTTATTGTAGAGTTCAATTCATTTAGTTTTATTTCCTTGGTCAGACTTGTTTCCAGGCCTTTTATTATTTTATTATTTTATTTTATTTTGAAGCTGCTGTGAATAGGACACAATCTCTCAATTATATTTCCTTAACTATTAAATGGTAAATATGCTAAAGGTTGGCGCCTAACCATAAAGAAGGAAGCACGCTTTGTCTCAGTGAGGGTTGTAAGAGGTGCACTGTCGCTCTCATTGAGTTGTACAGACTCCTATCAACAGATAGAGGGGACATGTGACTAACAGGTGACTTCAGTTTCATTTTAGTATTCGATCCCAAAGAGCTGACAGTGAAGAAATAAAACTCATAAACTGAAGATTTTCAAGAAGAGACATTGAGTTAAAGAAGGCTTTTATATTTGTCACAAGTAAGTCTAGTTTTGCATGAATTGTTTGGCTGATTACGTGAAACTTTCACAGTTTTAATTTCTTTTAAATATCTGTTTTATTGCGGAACGATCATGTACTAGGGCAAAGATTATATATTTTGGCTGGCAGCCAGCTAGCCATACAGCTGGGCTGCTCTCTCAATGGAATGTATTGAACTGTCTTACTAAGTCCGTGAGTAGAAGCCACATTTTGTAAGTGGTGTTATTTTTTCCTCGGGTGGTATTGGAACAGTGATCTGCTGTGAAGGTAAAGATGAACTGTCTGTAATACAAGTTATAAAACTGTAATTATCCGGAGAGTTGTGTGGTATCTGTATGATAGCTACAGTTTACTGTGTAGACTTCCTTCCTGTTGGAATTCTGTTCTGTCAGACCAAATCAAGAATGCGGACATTGTTTATGTTAACAAATCTATTAAGTCAAATGTTCTGGTAATAATACAGTTTCTGTTTCTTAGAAATGATTTTACCTTGGGAAATGTTAATGAAAAACTGCTGGGGTTTTACTTAATCATGCCAGGCAAAGGGAAGTTCTTTTTATGGATGGATTGATAAATATATACCCAGACTCCTTGGGTATAATAGCCTATAACTTTGAGTAAGTTACTTACATTAAAAGTTCCAAGTAAAATTTCAGTTCAACTATTGTATTTTGGTTTGAATATTCTGAAATCAGCTGATTATAGTTCTACTGGAAGAGTCTGGAAAATGAATTTTACTCATGTCTCATAGGTAGAGTAAAATACCATCTAGGATTGTTCTGTAGAATCTTAAACAAGATGTTTATAAGTTGAAAAAGGACATAGAGCAGTAGGCAGTAGTTTGTATGTGTGCGATTTTGTAATCCTTCCCTCCTCAGCTTTGAGAGTCTTCTTTCTAGAGAACAGTGTGCCAGCTCCTGTGGTTCACAGGTAGAAACACCACAGACTCATCAGATTCCAGTTCGTTTTATCACAGATTTAGAGACCAAAGTCCAGAGTCAAGGTGCTGGCGTGGGTGCTTTCTGGAGATGTTCTCTCTCTTTAATTGCAGACGGTGGTTTCTTTGCTGTATCCTCTATCCTAACATCTCAAATGACGTTACTATTCTTCTTTAAGATAGCATCATCTGACTATAAGTCACAGTTACTGAACCAAAGCTCTCTTTTAAGTAGCTTTCCATTTTTATTATTATACAAGAGCACATATCTCTCTGCCTATTTATAAACATAACCCTAAGTTGGAATCCTGCATGGAACTTCTAGGTAAGTGGATATTAAAAATTTATACAGCTATTATGCTGTTGTTAAATGTTCTTTGATACCTTTTAATAGTCTTTATTATATTTATTACAGTATATTATATCTCATATATTATTAATTTATTATATTATATTTATTATAAAGAAATGATGCAGAGGCAGGCAGATTTCTGAGTTTGAGGCCAGCCTGGTCTACAGAGTGAGTTCCAGGACAGCCAAGGCTATGCAGAGAAACCCTGTCTCAAAAAAAAAAAACAAAAACAAAAAAAGAAATGATACCTAAGAGGGGATTATTTTTAACAATAGGAAGAATGAAAATATCTGATACTCTGTCTTCCAGTCTACTTATTTCAGATATGTGCATGTGGCATAAAAATGACCTAATTCGATTTGAAATAAATAGTTGTCTCTCATTTACAGAAATTACATTAGTGCTGTTCTTACGCATACATACCATATGTGTGGATCTAATTCACTTTCATAAATACTTCCTTTTTCTGCCTCACCTCTCCTACTGTCCTTTCTCTCTCCCAATAGAACTCCTTTTGCTTTTGAGCATTGTTTTAAAGTCTGGAGTCTGCACATGAGAGAAAACATGCAATGTTTGTTTTCTGAGGCTGCTTTAATTTAACATGATAATCTGCAACTTCACTCATTTTCTTGCAAATGGAAACTATTGAATAGCTAATTCCACATCTTCTTTATCCATTCAATGATTGGTAAGTGAGGTATCAACATACTTCCATACTGATTTCTATAGGGACTACAGAAGTTTATATCCACACTCACAGTATATAAAGGTTTCTTTCATGCCACATCCTCAACCGTATTCTCTATTGCTTGAATACCTAATGATTTAATGCTCTGATTGAGTGAGTTGGACTCACAATGCAGTTATTTATTTACTTCAGATCTATTGTTCACTATTACTTATATGTATGCATGTGTGTGTATGTGTGTGTAGTTATGTTTGCACAAATCTGAATGTGTGCTATGAAGTAAGAGTATTAAATCTCCTGGAACTGAAGTTGACAAGCAGTTACCAGTTGCCTGATAAGAGTTGGAAATCAAACTCAGGTCCTCTGCTGGAGCAGCAATACATGCTCTTACTGGTTGAGTTCTCTCTAGCCTGTCAATGAAGTTTTGATTAATGTTCCCTTAATGTTCCATAACTAAACATATTTGAAATGTTTATTGATGAGTTTTATTTTATTTTGAGAGCTATCTGTTCAAATCATTTGTTCACTGGTTAGGTAATTTGTTGTTTCAGTGTTTAGAGATATATCTCTATCTAATCTCTATCTATCTATCTATCTATCTATCTATCTATCTATCTATCCATCCATCTATAGATATATGTATATATATTTTTCTAGGTGACAATCTGAATGGCTATTTATCAATTATTGCTATTATTTCTGGAGTTGTTGATATCCTTTTTACAGAGTCCTTGCCTGTGTCAGTATTTTCAATTTTTCCTCCTAAGCTCTATTTATTTTAAAGTTTCAAGCCTTACATTAAGGCCTTTGATTAATTTTGAACTGACATTTGTAAGTGAGAGATAGGAATCTAATTTTATTCTTTTATGTGTGGATATCCAGACCCCCAGCACCATGACTCGAATAGTCTGTCGTTTCCCTCATGCATGCTTTTGGCACTTGTGAAGGATCCAACTGCTGTGGCTGTGTGGGCTTATTTCTGGTCCTCTCAACTGACCCATTGGCATATATATATATATATATATATATATATATATATATATATTTTTTTTTTTTTTTTTTTGTGCCAGGAATGTGTGCCTTTGCTACTACAGCTCTGTAGTGTGATTTGGAATCAGGTAACATTTAGGTTGTTTGCATATCTGTTTTTGGCCTATAGAAATGGTCCTGTAATAAATATCCCAAGAGAAGACATAGTTTTAAATGGTACTTGAGTTTGGGATGACATTATCAACAATGATTATATTTTTGAGACTTGACTTTTCCAAATGTAAGAAGTATATTTAGTGCAGATATTATATTTAGAAATACAGAATCTTGGTAACAGCATGGTCCAGGCTTCATAGTTAAGAGTTAACAACATTTTTTTCTTCTGTTTTAGATATCATTATCTGTAATGAAGATCATGGCAGAGGAGAAGATACAGCAAAGCCTTCTTGTACCACTGGATCTGGAGTAGAGATTTTTCTTTTTCTTTTTTTCTTTTTAAAAGGAAGTTTTATTTACTTTTGTTTTAGTGTTTCAGTTTCATAATATTTATTTATTTATTTTTGGAAGTAGGGACTGAATATAGGAATTTATGAATGTTAGAGAAACACTCTGCCACTGGACCATATCACCATATTCCTTTCACTAAGTAGACGTAGTAGAAATTACAATTCAACGTAACCTAAAGGATACACTAGTATTCGTTGTGGCATTTTCCCCCTATTTTTGAATCTGAAAAAGAGGCAAGAGCCATAGTCCTTCATAATGAAATATACCAAATGCAATTTTATGATGTCAGTTTTGGGCATTATAATCTATGTAACTGATTTAGTTTCGGACATCGTCCTATCTGTTAGGTACTTCCATGACGGACAATATGCTTTTGGTGTTTTAACCTTGAGCTTTGTGCTTTGTGGAACACTCATAGTCCATTGTTTTAGCTACTCGTGGTTAAAGGCTGACTTAGAGAAAGCAGGACAAGAAAATGAACGTTCTTTTCTTCTACTTCATTGCTTGCAAGGAGGAGTTTTCACAAGGTGAGTGCATATGTCACATCCCTAGCACTGCTATTTTACCCAAGCAGAAGGTCTGTTTTTAAATTTAAATAGTCAGAGGTTCCCTATTTTCAAGCAGGGCACATATTCTTTACTTCTGAAGCCTTAGCGTTAATGTAAATCATTACTGAACTCAGACCTTTGCTAGATCCATTAACAGAGACTTTTCTTTCCATCCCCACACCCTACCCCTCATTCTGCTCTGCACTGGTTTGAATGATGGGGTTAAATATCTCTGATGTGGGATGAAGCATCCTTTGGGTATATGCCCAAGAGTGGTATAGCAGATCTTTAGGTAGATTTATGCCCAGCTTCCTGAGGAACTGCCACACCACTGATTTCCATAGGGTTCTCTTCTCCCACATCCTCGACAACATGTGCAATCATTTGTTTTGCTAATATTGGCCATTTGACTGGTGAAAAGGGAAATCTCAAGTCCTTTTAATTTACATTTTCCTGATGGCTGAGAATATTCAACATGTGTTTCTCAGCCATTTGCGTTTCATCTTTGCAAACTCTCTGGTTAGTTCTCTAACTTATTTTTAAATTTGGCTATTTGTTTTCTTGATGGTCAGTTTTTTAGTTTTTTTTTTAAATACAATTAAGATACTAACAGGTGTGCATAATTTGTAAAGACCTTTTCCCTTTCTGTAGCTTGCTCCTTTGCCTTGAAAGATGGTGTCTACTATTTGCCATACCGAGTCTTAGCTTCTTGAGGTTGCATTTACTGGTTATTGGTCTTAGTGCTTGTGCTATCTGTGTCCTGCTCAAGAAAGACCTTCCCTGCAAGTGAAGTGCAAATGAGTTCAAGACCACGTCCCACTTTCTTTACTATCAGATTCAGTGTATCTGGTCTTATGTTTGGGTTCTTGGTCCATTTGGAGTTGAGTTTTGTACAGAGTGGCAAGCATAGATCTCTTTGCGTTCTTCCACATACAGCCATCTGACCAGCAGCATTTGTTTAAGAAGCTGCTTTTCCTTCAGGGTGCTTTCTTGACTTCTTTGTCAAAAATCAGGTGTCCATAGGTCTGTGGATTTGTATTTGGGTCTTCAGTTTGACTTCGTTAATCAACATGGCTGTCTTTATCCCAGTACAATATTGTCTTTATCACTTATAGCTTTGTACTACAACTTGAAATCTTGGATAGTGACACCTGCAGACATTATTTTATTATTCAGTATTTTCTTAGCTGTGTGTGTGTGTGTGTTTCTTTATCAGCTTGCAATCCAGTGCCTTCTATTAGAAGGTTCTCATTCATGTATACTGTTGTCCTTCACTCACCACATGCATCCACCCTCTGCCACCCTCTCCTGCACTTCTTCCTCATCTCCTTCTTCTAGTGAAGTCGTCTTATTTCTGTTTTTATGTCTTTCAGACCATGTGTGATGTTTGCCTTTCCTCACCTTTTACATCTTTTTTTCTTTCCATCCTTTCCACCTTTGACCACTTTCTTCCTCCCCTTGAAGAGTCCCCTTTCTACCTTTATGTCATATATATCTAGGATTCGGTATATTAGACAAGATATGATACTTTTCTCTCTTGAGTTTGGTTTCTTTTGCTTACTTTATGGTTCCAAATTCCGTCTATTTTCATGTAAATGGATGATACAATTTCATTCTTTATGGCTGAGCATAATACCATTGCTAATATATACCACATTTTCTTTTGTGTGTTTATGTAATTGTGTGTTTCTGTGTGTTTCTCTCTCTCTCTCTCTCTCTCTCTCTCTCTCTCTCTCTCTCTCTCTGTGTGTGGTGTTTGTATGTGTATGTGTTCTGTATGTGCACTAGCACATGTGAGCAGCTGCATACACATGAGTATGCATGTGAAGGCCAAAGGAAGACGTTGGGTGTCCTTCTTTTATCACTTTCTATTGTATTCTTTTGAGACAGAATTTCTCCCTCCAAGGGAATCTAGGCTGAGAGCCAGGAAGCCACGGTGATTCTCTTGTCTCCATCCCTGAGGTGGGCTACAGGTACTCACTTAGCCATGCTTGGCTTTTTATATGGGTGCCGGAATCCATGCAGTAAAGTACTCTTACCCACTGAGCCATCTCTCCAGCTCTCTTTTCTTTACTCATTTGTTTGTTAATAGACCTCTGAACTGACATGGTAGTTCAATCATTAGTGTTTTGAGAGCTCCCCATAATGGTTTACTTAGTCTCTACAGTGATTTATTTATTTCCAGTACTCTTCACCAGCCAAATTACAGGAAAATTCCCTTGATATTTTACAGAAGGTTGGTTGAAGATTACGTAGAGAAAGTCTTTTTTGTTCTCTCCATGACAAAATCTTTTAGTACTGAGATATACTTTATATTTTCACATTGTGACATTTTCTGTGACTTGGAGGATTTCTCCAATATTTGCCTAGCACTTTTAATGTGGTGAGAGTTGAAGTCTGAGCTCTTCTCTGATGTAGGCAGCTGGTGAGATTTCTGGGATCTTTCTCACATGAGTTTTCCTATTTCTTGAAGTCGTATCCCATGCATACAGGGCAGAGGAGCAGGCAAAGTCTTGAGAAAAGATGCTTCTCTTTTCTGAAACTCCTGGAATTTCTAACTACTCTGGTTGGCTCTCATTCTGTCTTGTCATCAGGAAGACTTCAACAAGTCTTGAGCTGTATTGTGTCCTTTGGACTGTGGGTGCCTTCTGAGGGAGAGATGAGTAAACATGCTGTTCAGGTCACACAGCATCCATCATTTTCTCCCTAAGTCTGGTTGTTTCCCCACCCACTCTCTCTGTATGTGTGTGTTTCCCAGAATGTATCATTGTGGTCACTGTGAAGGCTTGTCAAATAACAGCAATTCATTACTGGAAAAAAGGACCTGATACTTATTTTTTTTTCCTCAAATGAAAGAATATATGGAGATAAATTATGCTATGAAGGCACAATTTTTATTGGGCTTACTGCTATTGGACCATTTGCTCTAAAAGCTAAAACAATGATCAACCAATTAGGAAATTATACTCAAATCTTCTTTTCTACGAAACTAACCTCAAATAAGCAAAACTTAGTGTAAAATTTCCATGAATCATTACACTATTGAACAGAACTCCTCCTTTATTTCCTTGGAAGTGATTGTGCACTTTATGAACAGCGTATTTCCTCTGTTTCCCAGGGGCTTACATAGAATTGACATGGTCTGGTCACGGCATCTTTCGTAAGATAGCTCACGCAGAGCCCACTTAGCAGAAAGGTTATGAAGAACTCCAGTTTTCAGTTTTGGAAACTGAGCAAAGAGAGACCTTAGGAACTGGCAGAATCTGGATTTGAATCAAGACATTTTGGTGTTGTTAGAGTTTTTACTTGTCTCAGTTTTTTTTTCTTCTGTTGCTGGGATTGAAAACATTCCAACACAATCAATTAAAGAGAGAATGGATTTATTTTGGCTCACAGTTTAAAATATAATCCATCATTGTGGGGGAAGTAAAGGAAGGAATTTGAAATAGCTGGTCACATGGCATCCACAATGAGAGACAGGTAGTGATGAGTACACATTGTGCTGATTTGTAGAGTCTGGCAGCCCTTGCCCAGGGAATATCCCTGCCCACAGGTAAGATGGATCTCTCTACACTAACTATCCAAATCGAGTTAACCCATGAAAGGCATGCCATGATGCTTCACTCTCAGGCGAATCTACATTTTCTCAAAGAGATGTTAGACAACACTTGTTTATTATTTACCCTTTATCTATCTATCTATCTATCTATCTATCTATCTATCTATCTATCTATCTATCTATCTATCTTCCTACTTTCCTACCTTCCTACCTTCCTACCTACCTATCTATTGATACAGATACAGTCTCAGAGTCACCCAGTCTAGGCTCAAGTGATCCTTCTGTATATATGTGTGTGTGTGTGTGTGTGTGTGTGTGTGTGTGTGTGTATGTATAGTTTATGTATGTATGACATGCCTATATGTGCATACTACTACATCTGGCTGCATTTCTACTCTTAACACTGGCATCTGCTTCCTTTCCCAGTCTTTGCTGCCTGTGCTAATTGGGCTTTCTATGTGCTGTTGATAATATTTATGCAGTTTTCATGTTTTAAAATAGTATTTAACCTATAGGTTTATAAACCACTTCAGGAATAACAACCAGATTTTCTTGTTATACTGAATACTCAGAACAGACTCAGTAAAGCTTTCTATTATAAATTAGTCACAGCCAGTATTAATTTTTCTTCCATGTTATCCTTTAACAGTGTGGTATTTATATTTCTAATAATTGCTTATCTCTTCTGCCTAATTTTGCAGCTAGTAGTATAATGACTTGGCATGTCTGTTGAGTTGTAAGGTCATTGAGGATAGAGACCATTAGTTGTCTGTGTGGTTGACATTTTCTCTACCTTGGCCTCTAGCCTAAACTGAATCTAATTCATAGATGTGATAGTCAAGTAGAAAATTAAGTAAATTTAAAGAGCCCACTATTAAAATATTGAGTTTAGAAAAGTGGACTTAGTAGTGAAGATAGTCCTTTACACTGTGAAGAGGGGCAAAGAGGCACTCCAGAATTGTGGGAGAAGATGAAAAGGCATTGGCAGTAGTTTGTGTGGAGACAGGTCATGGGGAACCTTAGAAGATATGGTAAGAATTTGGGAACCATTGGAACATGTGAATTATATTTAAGGAGTTCAGTCTGGATTATGAAGGGAATAGGTTATGTAAGGAACAGGAATAGAATCAGGGGTGGAGAAGATGGCTCAGAAGCTGTCTTAGTTAGGGTTTCCATTGCTATGATGAGACATCATGATCAAGGCAACTCTTATAAAGAAAAACATTAAATTGAGGCTGACTTACAGTTTCAGAGGTTCAGTCCAGTTCATCATGGAGAGAAGCATGGCAGCAGATATGGTGCCAGAGGAGAAACTGAGAGTTCTACATCTTGATCTGAAGGCAGCTAGAAGAAGCTAACTTCCAGGCAGTTAGGAGGAGGATCTCCAAGCCCACTCCCACAGTGACACACTTTCTCCAACAAGGCCAAACCTCTTACTAGTGTCACTTCCCATGGGCCAAGCATATTCAAACCACGACAGAAGTTAAAGGTGCTTTCTGCAAGCTAGACAACAACTTGAGTTTGGTCCTTGGAACACATATGGTGGAAGGAGAGAACCTACTCTTCAAAGCATTGTCTGAACTCTACTTGTATGCTGTGGTACACTCCTGCCCCAAAGAATAGAATCAGGAAGAACAATTAGGAACTAGTGGGATCATTTGGGTCAGGGGTCACCTGATTAACTTGGGGATGGAGTGGTATGAAGTGTTTAGAGTCTGGATATATTTGATGTTAGAATCCAGGAAATTTGGAAAGAACTTTGACAGGGTCTGCAAATATCTATCATCTATGTATGTATGTATGTATGTATGTATGTATGTATCTATCTATCTATCTATCTATCTATCTATGTATCTATCTATGTATCTATGTATGTATCTATCTATCATCTATCTATCTATCATCTCTCTATCTATCTATCTATCTATCTATCTATCTATCTATCTATCATCTATTGATTGATCTATCAGTTAATCAACCATCTACCCTCTGCCTAAATTATGTGTGTGAAGAAACTGAGAGTAGTTAAGGAGTTCTGGTAAGTTTTGAAGTAATGTCTTGATTGTCTTTCTACTAGTCTCAAATTGCTTCTAAATGAGTGTCAACTTTTTTTTTTAAATTAAGACTTTTATTTGTAGGCTGTAGCTAGTATTTATTTAAAGGTTCTTTCAGAAGAAGAGACTAGGCAGGGTTCTTTAAGAGTTGTTGAGTGGTTTTTGTTTTGTTTTCCTTTTATATTTCTACTATGAAAAATTCTTAGAGAACCCTTGTTGATATTAGAGATTTACTAAATTAGATAGGAAAGATTCCATCTCTTCTTGAGCCTTCACATTCTGCAAGATGTTCTGTGTTGTAGTTAAGAGAAGGTGATGAAAACTAAATTGGAGTTGTCTTTGGTGTACAGTAGTTAAGGCTCAGAATCTGGTGTGGAGTGGTGGACCATGAGGGGAAGCCTGAGAAGATCAAACTGGGCTTGAAGCACCAGAGACCCAGAAGGGACGATAGGATCTTTGCGTGCTCCCAACTCCAGGCACCTGTCAAGTAGTCACAGCCACCCATAGAGAGAATTGTGGCCATCAGTCACACAGGAACAGTGCTCATAAGTCCCTCCTCATGTAGATGAGGCATCTCAGGCCAAGCCAATAGGAATACCTGCTGTCAGACCCAACCCACCCTAAAATTGCATATAAGAAGGAATAAAAGTGTGTGAGAATTACTCTGTTGACTGAGAGAATATGTCACAAGAGCCGTAACACCGTAACACCATCTGGGAAGAGACTGCTCTCCTAAAGCTTTCACCACAAAAAACTCTCCTGTACTCTGCTTGCTTGTTAGCGAGCCCTCCACCAGGGCTCAGCTCAGCACAGGCAGTGCAGAGTCTTGCAGCAATAGCAGCTGCCCATGCAGCAGCACCAGAGCAGCAGCAGCAGCAGCAGCAGCAGTGTGGAGGAGGCAGAGGCACTTCCTCTTGTGCCCTTTCCTCTTCACTGGAACCCTCCTGCCAGGCCAGGCCAGAAATCTCCAGATAGCCTCCAGTACAGAGATCCACAATTTAGGTTTGGGCTTTAGGCCAACCCACTACTCTCTGTTTAAGTGTCAGTGAATCATTTTACCCGTTGCAGCCTTAGCCTTTCCAACTGTGAAATGAAACCAGCTCCTAAGTATCTCATGATCATTGTAAAATGAGATATTATCATATTTCCTTAGTGAACATATCACACAGACATTAAAATTTCATAAGGTCCAAATCTTAGTGGAGTCTCTGAGGTGATTATAAAGCAATGTACTGGAAAATATGTGTGCAAAAAATATATATACAAATATACACCATAAAATGTCTAGTGCAGAGAGTTTATCTATAGACGCTAAATAATAGTAAGAGAAAAGAGTAATAAGGTCTGTGGCATGCTAGGATGCTTATAGTTAACAATATTGTCATATATTGTATATTTCAAAAATCTAAAAGGATTTTTGTATATTTTCACTATTAAAAAACTAATAAATATTTCAGGTGATAGACATGTTTAACCTGATTTAAACATTGAACATATACATGTTTTGAAACATCTTTGTGTCATAAATATGCATTTTATCTTTTATAAATTATTTAAAATGAACTTCATGTCTAAAAGGATACGACTGAAGAGAAATATGTTGACTTCACAGGTATTGGTTTGTCTTGAGAACGGGTTACCATGTGGTTTTCAGACACAGCAACAGGACAAGGAATTTCATGGAGGAGCAAACAGATCCTCACAAAGAAGCAATAGATACGGCCACCGATTTGAGCATGCTCAGACTGTTTGAGACCTACCTGGAAGGCTGCCCGCAACTCATCCTTCAGCTCTATGCCTTTCTGGAGCGTGGCCAGGCCAATTTAAGTCAGTGTAAGTCTTTCTTAATACCCCAGGCTAGATGGATGCCACTGAGATCTTATGACAACTATATACATCCCAAGGCTGCTTTCCAATTTCTTAATTCCTAAGAGTTTTTGAAATGAAATTCAGAAAAAATTTTCAAATATTAGATATGTGTTAAGATATAATCTCTCTATCTCTCTCTGATATTCATGTTTTTTCCCTTGTCTGCCCTGAAGGGGAATGTCTGCTGTCAGTTACTAGACAGTCCTGCAGAGAACTTGGAAAACTCATTATGCTATGTTTTCTCTATTTCTTTCCTCAAGACCAAGAGAGTAGCAACTGGCTTATTTGTGTTCTGCTGTGTGTCCTGCAGAACTGTCCAAATAGGTACAGGAAACTTTCCCCATGTTTCTTCTCACACACACCATGCTACGAATGAGAGATAAACCACAGTTTACCAGCTTGTTTGTTATTTATGCTAATTTAGGTTGTTTAAACTTCTGAATCTTTATGTTA
This sequence comes from Rhabdomys pumilio, assembly GCA_030674055.1. Taxonomy (NCBI): domain Eukaryota; kingdom Metazoa; phylum Chordata; class Mammalia; order Rodentia; family Muridae; genus Rhabdomys; species Rhabdomys pumilio. The sequence continues at coordinate 133,782,913 of JANHMN010000004.1, read as the reverse complement.
TGATTCTTCTCTTATCATTATTGCTTTTGCTTTTTTATCTTTTTAAAAATTAGAGTATATTTTTTCATACAATATATCCTCAACACTTTCCTCTTCCTCTACTCCTCCCAGTACTGCCCCCACTCTCCACCCCTCTGGATCCATTTCCTTTGTCTCTCCTTAGAAAATGAACAGGCATCTAAGGGAATATAATATAATATAATATAATATAATATAATATAATATAATATGTAAAAACCCAACCAAATCAAAATAGGACAAAATAAAAGAAGAAAAAGAGCCCAAGAAAGGGCACAAGAATTAAATATAAACATAGAGACCCACTAGTCTGAATACTCATGATATCATAAAAACAGAAAAGCAGAAGCTGTGATAGATGTGCAAAGGACCTACAGGGTAGAAAATAAATAAATAAATAAATAAATAAATAAATAAATAAATAAATAGTAGAAGTTAAAAAAAAAAAGAAAAAGAAAGAAAATTTCTGACATGAAATTATGAGACAAGGAACCTCCAAAGATGCCACTGAGTGCATTTCCAGTTGGCATCTACTGCTGGCTCTGTGCCCTGCACTTAGTTTGTTTCACTACTGACACTTCCTTGGAGAAAACTAAACTTTAATTTGCAAGGAGTTATCAATTGGAGAGAGCTTCTGGGTTAGGGACAAGGACATGTGTCTCTTCTTCATGGTGTTTTTTCTTAAGGGAAGAGTTGGAAGAAAGTTAATTTGAGAAAGAGAGAGAGAGAGAGAGAGAGAGAGAGAGAGAGAAAGAGGGAATGCACTAGCAACAGAAAACTTGCAAAATAAGTTTTTGTAGATATTTAGAATAAACGTTATAGCTCCTAGAAGAGTCTTCACAAAGAAATTTTAATGCACAGAAAAACATTTATGAGATCACACTTAATCAAAACTGTTTATACGGTTTTCCATCAACATATTCTTTTTTTTGTTGTTCTTTAATCCTTTTTACAGTCCAGTCATCATCTCTCTCCTGGTCTGCCCTCTGACTGTTACTCCTCTCATACCTTCTCTCCCATGTCCAAGAGGATGTCCCCACCCCACCAGACCCCCCCACTCCCTAGTGCCTCAAGTCTCTCAAGAGTTAGGTGCATCTTCTCTCACTGAGGCCAGATCAGGCAGTCCTCTGCTGTATATGTATCAGGGGCCTCATATCAGCTGGTGTATGTTGCCTAGTTGGTGGCTCAGTTTCTGAGGGTCCAAGTTAATTGAGACTGCTGGTCTTCCTATAGGGTCGCCCTCCTCCTCAGCTTCTTCTAAGCTTTTCCCTAATTCAACCACAGGGGATAAAAACATGAAAGGAAGAAGTCAAAGTGTCCCTAATTGCAGACTATCATCCTATACTTGAAAAACTCCAGAGACGGTGCAAAGCACTCTCAGTAAAGTTGTAGGACAAAAACCAATACAAAAAATCAGTACCCTTCATATAGTCCTTCTCTTCAGAGGAAGAAATTATGGAAAAATATCTCATTTATAATATCTCAGAGAAATAAAGAACCTAGGAATAAAACTAATCAAGAAAGGGGAAAATTTCTATAATGAAAACTTCGAGACTAAAGAAAAAACCAAACCAAACCAAACCAAACCAAACCAAACCAACAACAACAACAACAACCACCACCTCCCACCAACATCAGAAAGGCCACTAGATGATGGGAGGATTTTCCATGTTCCTGGCTTGACAGAGCTAATATGGTGAAAATGAATGTGAGCTACAGGTTTAATGTGATTTCCATCTAAATTCCAGTGTCATATTTTACATAACTAGTAAAAATATTCTAAGAATTCTCGTAGATCTACAGAAGTCCACAAAAAGTATCCAGTGCAACAATAAAGTGAAAGAACACGGCTGGAGTTATTACAACACCTGATCTCAAATGATTCTATAGATCTCTAGTAATAAAGATAGTCCTGTACTGCCATAAAACAGGCAGGTTAGACCAATGGAACAGAATAGAGCATCTGGAAATAAATCAATAAGCTATGGCTGCCCAATTTTCAACAAAGGTGTCTAAAACATACATAAGAAAACAGCAGTCTATTCAAGAAATGTTGTTGGCTTGGCTTAACTGTGCTCCCCCAAAGCCATAGCTCTCTAACTAAACTCCCAACACCAGCCATGAGGAACTCCCTTTCCAGTTGTCTGTTGAGGAAAAGGGATCAAGAGATTACTCAAAAAATATAGGCTATTGCTGTTGTCCTTGGCTATTACCTTGAGGTAAAAGTTAATGTTCTATTGCTGAAGACATTAGACAAAAGACCAGGAGGACCTAGGCTAGATCTGACTTGAGAGCCCCCCAGCCCCACAAAAATTAGCTTTCATAGTATTGGAACTTGTTATGCAAGTTTCCAAGGAGAAAAGCCATTGATGAGTCTACCCAGCTGTAATACCTATGAACCACAACAGATAGAATGGCAAGCAAGATCCTAAGGGTGCAGTTCTAATATCCTGGTGATAACCAACAGCCTTTTAATTGATCGGACTTAAGGCTAGCTTAACAGGAGGAAAATCATGTGTTTCTATCTTGTTAACTATGTAGGATCAGAGAGGTCAGGGACCTTTGATGAGGACTTACCACTGCCACATTACTAAGACATTGTAACTCCTAACAGTATTTTAATATTTATTTGGTGGTGGCCAAGCCTCTTCTGGGAAAGGCACACAAGTGTAATGCAGATGGCTATCCTATGGCAAGGCCTGAGGAGTTGGGTCCCACATGGCAAGGAACTAAGGTGATATTCACGCAGAACCTCCTGGCCTTTTCTGAGGGAATGCTTAATTTGTTTTTGCCTTGCATTTGCATGTTTGGTTTTGCTATGAGTAGTTTTTACTTTCACTTTGTCTATGACAGACATTTCCCCAGAATCAGAAAAAGAAAGCTTGGGTCAGGATTTATTCTCGTTCGTCTCCGAGGATTGTGGGAATGGAACAGATCACTACTCCTCTGTTTGTTAATAATGATAATTCAGTGGAGTCAACATGAGAGCCTGGCCTGGGCACATCTGCTGATGTTCAGATGTTCTGACAATGGTCTGCCCACCAACCTGTTCTGAACACCAGCTAAGATGATTATCAAAAGGATAGGAATGACTTGCGTGATCTTTGGTTCCAAGACCCGATAGGAACATTCTGAAGTGAGCTAAGCAAGGATGAGGAACGAACTCAGGTTACTAACTTGTTGAGAGCCCTGGGCATTAGAGGAATTAGATCTCCTGATCAGGATGTTGGAAGATGCCAGGTGCCAGTAATTCAATCAGAATTTCCTGGGTATGTAGTCTATTACCTCTCTCTACTGTAAACGTAATTGCTACCAACCACGGTCACTCGGTTACATGCTAATTGCTGGGTTACATAGAACTGTTTGCTGAGGTGGTTTCCTCTTACTTGACACAGTTCATGTGTTAGCAGGAAACTGTGGGGATTGGGGAGGAGGAAGGGAAAAAGTAAAGCATTTATCCTTATCCTCACAGACAAGTGTAGCTCTCACTCCTCATCAAAGACACTTCTCTTTGCAATAGATAAATTGTTACCGAAAAGCACAACCTTGTTATAGAAGAAGTGCTGGTAAGATACCCGGCCTTAGTTGATACTTCTACAATGTAACTCCCACACCTAAGGCTCAGGGAACACTGCAGAAGATTGTAAGAACCAGAGGCCCAGGAAATCTGCTGTGAGATGTGTTTTTCATCAAGGACAGGAAAGTTTTGCCCACACTTTACCCATATGACTGCCTAAATAGAACCTGAAGAAATATAGCATCAACAGACATGCTAATACAGAAGGAGAAAATTTCAAAGAACTACAGGCAACTAAGGAATTCTGAGACTGGGAGAAACAGTCTTTTCTAGGGATGAGCCCTCTACTTGGTATCGATTTTGTATACACATAAGCAACACTAAACGGACAGGCTATACTTATATATTTAGGTGTGTGTATGCAACAGTAATGGTTAAAGAAAAAAAGCCACCATTTTATAAGTGAATAAGGCACAGGGTATATGGGGTTATTGGAGAGAGGAAAGGAAAGCAGAAAATGATATATTTTTTTATTAAAAAGCAAAAGTATATAAAAATTTTAATATTTAGAAATGGTGTGACAAAATTGCATATTCACCTGTAGAAGAATGAAATTAAATCCATATCTTTTACCTTGTATGTAAAAATCAATTCAATGTGGAGCAAAGTTCGTAATTTAAAATCTGAAATGTTGAAACTGCTAGAGGGAAATGGAATGGTATAGGCAAAAACTTTCTGAACAGAACGTGGGCGGCACAGGAACCGGCCTCCAGAACCAACACATGGACCTACACAGTAAAAGAAGCTGTCTTCAGAGTGAACAGCCCACAGACTGGGAGAAAAATCTTTAACTGCTGTTCTTCAGATCAAGGGCTAATATACAGAATTTACAAAGAGCTGCAAAAGTTATTCACCCAATTTTCATAGTTTCTGTTAGCAGTTGGGCTACTGGAATTGAAAAACAGCCATCAGCAAAGCAAGCACAGATTTGCATTATGTATCCTTTTGTTATTGTTGTTTGGTTGGTTTAAGGTGGGGTTTTCCTGTGTAGCCCTGGCTGTCCTGGAACTTGCTCTGTATGTCCTATTGCTGAAGACACCATATACTTCAGACAAGACCAGGGGGACCTAGCTGGATCTGGTTGCCTCTGCCTCCTAAGAGCTGCATTTAAAGGCATGTGTTATCATGTTTGGCTTCCAGTAAGTATATTAGAAAGTATTCAACAATCTTAGCCATTGGGGAGATTTAAGTCAAAATGACTTTGAGATTTCATCTCACACAAGTCAAATGCATATCACAGATGCTGATGAGAAGATGGTACACTCTAGGAGGAATCAATATAGAGGTATCTAAGAAAATTAAAAATAGACACACCATATGACTCAGCTATACCATACCCAACCACATACCCAAAGAACTCTGTATCCTAATAGGGAGATACTGATACTGCCATGTTTATTATTATTCTACTATGAAGTAAATGGACTCAAACTAGGTGTTCATCCCCAGATGATTAGCTAATGAAAGTGTGGTACGTATATATACTAGGGAATTTTACTTATTTATACATAAAGTATAATTATGAAATTTGCAGGAAAGTGGATGAATCTGGGAAGCATGTTATTAAATGAGATGACTCAAACTCAGTTAGACAAAACCACAGGCTTCCCCTACCTCCACATATCTTGTAAGATATGCAAGTATGCATATAAATGACATAAATGTGACCAAAGCATAGAAATCTGGAAAAGAGACCAACAGAGAGTTATTAAAAAGCAGCTGAGGTGCTATGTCAGGAACCCCAAAAGACCACCCAGGAGCTGTTTCCAATGTAAAAGCGTTAAGGTTCCTTTATTACAAGCTTGGGCTTGAGCTTTCCTCAACCCAACCCTGACACAGCAGGACAGGAAGGGAAGGCAGAGCAGCCTCAAACCCTGAGCAGACAAGGTTTTATAGGAAATGGATGTAAGTGTGTGTGTGTGTGTGTGTGTGTGTGTGTGTGTGTGTGTGTATCTTGACAAACATCTAACTGAATGTCTATTGTAAGCCAACAGGTGGGTGTTCTGAAGCAAGACCCTATGCAATCACAAATGGTCTGAAAGTACATCTGAGATAATCAGAATAATCTTTAAGTGACTGTTGCTAGGAAGTAGCTAGGGAGTAACTCTGGCCAAAAACAAGCCATGGTGTCCTTCTTGGTACTGGGTGCAACTTTGGGTTCTGCTGCAGGTCAAGTTAACAGACTGTTTTCCTTTTTTTCCCCTTTTCTTTAAGATGGAGGACTGTCTTAAGAGAGGAGGTTTGGCCTCTCATTCCCCGATTTGTTTGGCAACTAGAAGGCCCAATCATGGGGCTTCCTGAAGTTTTTAGGCTTTGTTTTGAGGGATTCGAAGTATATCTAATTTCATGAAAACAGTAACAAAGCTATGTCTTTATACTCAGTTAACTCAGGCCTGGATGTATTGGTGACTGGAAAGGACTGGACCTTTTATTTTAGAGAGGATAGGGGTTGTCATTGCCCACTTCTCGTGGTGTCTCTGGGGCTTGGATAGGGGCCCCATCAGTGGGAGACAGGGGTTAATCTTGAGGCTGAGTTTCCTCCCACTGGTCTGGGTGGTTTTCAGCTGTAAATGGGTCTGTGATTTTATGTTGTAATCCCATGACCTCCAGGGTGATGGGAGGGACCATTTTAACAAGGCTCTAATGGCTTCTGGCTGGAGGGAAACTTGCTTTATAGAGAAGATGAAGTTAGGGCAATCATGTTTCTGAGCCCATTGAACAGCTTTGAGATCATCTAGTAATTGGCGATCCTCAGACTCAGCCATGACATTTGCTTGTATGTTGAAAACAATGGGTGGGGCGGTGGTATCTTGAGCATGATTTTAAAAGGAGTGAGTCTCATCTGGTACAGGGAGTTTCATACCCTATAGAGAGAGAAAGGAAGGAGAGTTACTCAGTCATTGTCAGTCTCTTAGGTCAATTTAGTTAAGGTCTCGTTTAGGGTTTTGTTTATTTTCTCTACCTGTCCTGAACTCTGGGGCCTATATGTACAATAAAGTCTCTAATCAATCTCTAGAATATTTGGCTAGTCTTTGACTTATCTGGGACACAAAGGCTGGTCTATTATCTGATCCTATTATCTGAAAAAGTATATACTCTGGCAGTATGTGGTCTAAGAGCTTCTTTGTCACCATGGATGTAGTTTTACATTTAGTGGGAAAAGCCTCCATCCAACCTGAAAAGGTATCTATAAACATCAGTAAATATTTATATCTAAATTTATCTGGTTTTACCTCTGTGAAGTCTGTTTCTCAGCTTACTCTGGGCTTTGTGCCTCTGAACCTACTACCAGGATTCTTGCTAGTCACCGCATTAGTTAGCTGGCAAGCTTTCTAGTTTTTGACAATCTCAGTTATCTTTGAGTTGACGTCTTTAATATTGATATCAATTTCTGTATTTTCCGGACACCCATGTGGGAGGAGCAGTGGGTCTTCTGAAGTCTGTGTAGTCTCACTTCTGACACAATGGGTTTGGGTTTGTGATCTGCTGTCTTCTACTACCTGCTAGAATGTTAGGACATGAGCAAATTTCTAGCCCAGATTATGTTATCATTTGAATATTTAGGGTGGTCATGGAGTATAGGATCTCCCAAATCCAGGGAAGTCAGGGGCAAGAGAGGTCTGATTTCTAGGGCATTGTGACAGGCTGCTTCATCTGTCTTATTGTTGCCCTTTGAAACTGGGTCTAACTCCTTGGTTAAAACTATTAGGTCAGCTTTTTGGGCTGACATTCTTGTTGGAAGTGGCTCTGCCCATTTGGTGTTTGAGACCACCACTGTCCCAGCATACCTCTGTCCATCCTGAATGAGGCTGTCTGAAGAGCTGGTCTAGTCCCATGAATGTGGGCCAAAATGTCCAAGCAGTTATGTAGTGGCCCGTCGATGTCTGGGGCAGGCAGCAGGGTAGCTGGGCTTAGGGCATCTGGAGCCTGAACGGTTATCCTAGGGGATTTGAGAGGAGAGACTGGTAATGAGTCATTCTGGCATTGGTGATGGTAAGGCTTTGGCCCAGTGACAGTTTGTCAGCATCCTTAACCAGGAGGCCATTGCTCTGATGAGTGTAAACAGGTGGTCCAGCTTCTGGGAACTGGGTCTAATTTCTTTGACAGGTAGGCCATTGGCTGATGCCAGGGCCCAGATCTTTCATCCATGAGGAGATGGAAGAACTTAAGTCACTTTTGGAGACTTCAAAGCTGGTGTAGAAATCTTTTTCTGGCCCCTGGATATAGGGAGGTCACCTGTGGTTGGCGGAGTAGGGCCTTTTTAGCAGAGGCTCAATAGTCTAAGTTTTCAGGGCCTCCAAGAGGTCCTGGGTCATTTTTAGACATTTTTGTTTGGTTTCTGTTGTCACTAGGAGGTCATTTCTAAACTGTAAATTTTATTATCCCCAAGGAAGATGGTGGGTTTTCCCTCTAGTTTTAGGGTTCTCCTGGCATCTTCTAAGGTTTGAATAGGTCCCTCCCCCCCACCCCCGTCCCAGGGCATTTCCTGGCCCAAGGGCCCTCTTTTCTTTTTAAATAATAAATACATTATTTTTTCCTAAGTGGGAGCATTTTTTGGTCCTTAGGGCCCCTCTTATCTTTTTTGTAGAAGTCATTTGTTTTAGATGTGTCTTATACAAGTAGGCCGAACACCAGGGTCTGAGTAAGTATATTGGTTTCTAGAAGCCACTTATTTTTGGTATCTCTTATAGTCTTCTGATTTGGCCATGGCTGGCTAACAGGATCTTTGTCAGAATGTGAGTTTGTTTCTTTTGCTCTTCTACCTGTCTTTTTTTCTATTTTTCTGTTTTTATTAAACACTTTTTTTTTTTTTGGTCATTATCTTTTAGATTCTTTTTTTCTTAGTCCTTGTATCCTTTGGAGTGTCCTGATAGCTGGTGTTGTCTTGTTAATAAAGGCTAGAGCTATTGCTGTTTTCGATTGTCTTTGGTCAAATTAGTGGCTGTCTTACAGATGCTTTGAGACCTGTCAACAGAGCTGTGTTAAAGTCCATATCTGGGTGGGTTAAGAAAAGCCAGTATCAATAGCTGCTTGCTGAGTTCCCCTGTGGGGCCAAGAACTAGTTTCCTGGCCTCTGTCTGTGGTGAAGAGAATGTATCAGAGCTCTTTGAAATCTTCTCAAGTGGGCTGGTGGGTAAAGAGAACTGTTTCTAAGAGATGAAATCTCGAGGGCTGTCTGAAAAAGGGGAGTTCTGAGTTCTCTAGTTAAAAATGTCACTAGTGGCAATGAGCCAATAGTGATATGGTTGGTTTTCTTGATCACCGATTGGCCCAGTTTCCAGCAAGGGCAGGTTGACAGACTCAGGCCCGGAAGGCCAATCTTATCTATATTTTAATCTTTGGGCAGAGGGTGTGGAGGGTGGGCAGAGCCTGGAAGAATTTAGTCTGAAGCCCTCCTGGGTTGTCTGTCATCCTAACACAGTATATTGTCATGTTTATTCTAGCTCTGGGTAGGTGACTGCACTGAGTGCCCTAAGACACATGGAAGGGAGTGGTTGTTGCTTCTCAGCTTGATGAGTGTGGCAGGATGGTGTCAACCTCCTCCCAACGCAGAGACTGTAGGAAGGGTAGCCATTTGCTGAACAAAATGAGCCACTGGGAGTCTGTTCTAAGCTCTGGTGAGGGAGACACCTGCCAACTCGGGGCCTGTCCTGCCCAGTCTGTCTGCACTTGGAGCCCTGCTCTCTGGGGACTTATCTCCCTCCTCAGGATGAAAAGTAATCAGGAAGTAGGCTATGAGAATCAGCCGTTTCATTAAGGAATAAGTATTCTTAGACAACCCTTCCACTGAAGACATGGCATTATATAAGATACTTAAAAAACTTTCTAGATGCAAAATATCTGATGGAACATACAGAATCGTCCTGGAAGTAGGAATGCCCTCCCACTGAGGAGGATTCATAAGGCATTTGTACCTCGAGGTACAAAAAATTTGTGAGACCTCTGAGTCTCACAAATAGGAGATTCAGTTTTGATGACTTCTCAGAGTATGGAAGACAGAAATCAAGTATGAAGAAAGACAGATGTTAATTACAGGAAGTACAAAATGCTCTAAAAGAAGATAGTTACTGAGAGGTTAAAAAAAAAAAAGAGCCTCAAACCAACACAACCTCTACTGACGCAGTTGTAATAATAACATGGAGGATTTTTAGCAAACATTATTTTGCTTCTCTTGGGCAGTTGGAGGGAGAAGGACTGGAGGAAGGCCGTGTTTATATGCGACAAGTTTTCCTTTTTCTGAATGGGGAGTGAGCAGTGTCCACTGCAGATAAACTAGACTGTGTTTTGTGTACAACAGTGTGTGTCAGAGGGACAGCTAGGGGGCTGAGAGGGACGTCTTCTGGGGGTTATAGATCAGGGAGCTAGAGCGAGTGACTGCTGGGTTCTTTAAGGTTTGAGGAACTTTTAAAACTTATGTGTATGTGCTAATTTGGTGGAGATTAATGCCAGGCACAGTAATGTACACTTGCAATCCCAGCACTCAGGAGCCGGAGGCACGCAGCTTAATGTGAGTTCAAAACTACCCCGGACTACATAGTGAGACTCTGTTTCACAAAATAAAATAAAACACAGCAAAAAACAAAACAAAACAAAGCAAAGCAAAGCAAAACAAAGTCAAGCAACCGAATCCCCTTATTTAAAAACAGATCACTTGGGCAGGAAAGATGGGTTAGCAGGTAAGAGCACTTACTGATCCGGGTTCAGGTTCCAGAGGCCATGTGATGACTCAGGATTATCCCTAACTCTAGTTCCAGGAGATCCAATGCCCTCTTCTCCTCTCCACAGGCACCAGGCACATGTAGGCACAATAGCCATAAACATTAAACATTAAAACATTAAACATTAAAAAAATTAAACATTAAGCATTAAAAAAAAAAAAAAAAACCCAAACAAAAACAATTTAGGAGAAAGCAGAAGAGAAAAGTTAAGCCCAGATTTTTAGTGTAAGGCATCTGTAAGGAGATTCATCAGGAAGTATCATTGGAAATCTGGCTGTGCACACGTAGACCTCAGATGCTGCTTACTCAAAGGGGCTCACATTCTGTATCTCTGTGACTATTTCTTTCTGGTTTCGTCTTATATTTGCTTCGCTTTTTAAACCATCCTCTGCTTTAACAGTGAGGTACTAATGACTTGAATTTTCAGAACAGTAATGAACTTCTGCTCTGTGCCGGGACAGAATAGGTAAAGGGGCCAAACCTATAGAACTTTGTGAATTTCAGCGTCTGTTTGTTCATGTGACTTAGGGTCTGTAGGTTCTGAAACATTATCTTGTTAATGATGTATACTTATGTTAAGTTTTCTTTCTAACTGTTTCATAATCCATTAAGCTATCTCTCAGTAAATTAGGTATGGGTATAAAGTTAAAGCCAAATAGTGTAGAAAAGCAAGACTTACAGTTGTACTGTTTAACGAAACTATTATTTACTGAATCTATTCAAGATAATCCTAAAGTAGTATAATACAGTTGATTACCATGCCAACACATTTCAGTTCCGTCACTTTCCAGCATGCCAAGAGTCACATAATATATTTCTTCAAACCTCAGCTCCACTAATGCAATGTGGGAATATTGAAGAGTTAGACACATAAGCTACCTGATGTGTTGTGTGTGTGTGTCTACACTGCTAGAGCACGCATGGCACATGCTAGTCTGCTAATACTATATTACAGTCACCACTCCTAAAACAGTGTGGTTTTTGTTTTTTTCTTTTGTAGACATGGTCATCATGGCTTCCTGCTGTGCTATTTCTTGGTCAACTGTCGACTATCAAATAGCTTTAAGAAAATCATTGCCCGATAAAAATCTCCTCAGAGGATTCTGGCCCAAACTCACGTATCTCTTTTACAAGTTGTTTACCTTGTTATCCTGGATGCTGAGCGTTGTACTTCTGCTGTTTGTGGATGTGAGGGTTGCTTTGTTTCTGCTGTTATTTCTTTGGATCATAGGCTTTGTATGGGCATTCATAAATCACACTCAGTTTTGCAATTCTGCAAGTATGGAGTTCTTATATCGGATTGTGGTCGGATTCATCCTTGTGTTCACGTTTTTTAACATAAAGGGGCAGAATACCAAATGCCCAATGTCTTGCTATTATACTGTAAGGGTGCTAGGCACCCTGGGCATCTTGACCATGTTCTGGATTTACCCTCTCTCGATCTTTAACTCCGACTATTTTATCCCCATCAGCGCCATCATAGTTCTTGCACTTCTCCTTGGGATTATTTTTCTTGGTGTTTATTATGGAACTTTTCACCCAAATAGAAATGTAGAAACACAACACGATGAAACTGATGGAAAAGTACCTCAGAGAGATTGTAGAATACGATATTTTCTAATGGACTAGGTTGTGAATTCATGGGAAATGTTTAACTTTTTGTTTTGTCACCTAGTAAAGAAAATGTCTGTCATATCTATGTGGTGTTACTTTGTTTATCACCTCTGACTTAAAATTAGTTATGGCACATGGTGAAAGAGAACATAGTAATATTTCATGTTTTAAAATATTAAATATTAAATTAAAATATTAAAATTTCTTTTTTGTGTTGCTGAGGATTGGGCCACTGAGTTACACCCCCAGCCATCTCGCTGGTTTCAAAAGTCTTGAGTATTGAGACAGTTGCTTTCTGTCTGAAAAAGCTGCCATGTTGTTCAAGAGAAATAAACACCGTGTTTCCCATGAGGCCCATAGTGAGCTTCTCTGCAGCTTTGCCTTCATCGTTCCTAGGACCACTGTACCTACTGTGGACGGCCGCAGAGGAGGGAAAGGCTAGAGTGTCTTGTTCCCGCCTCTACTCTCTTCAGTCAACACAGGGATTCTGAGTTGGAACTAGGGCGATAAAGGGATGGAGGAATATGAAAGCAAATTCTTAGGGTGGACCTACTGTGCTCTCTCCAACTGAGAAACACAAAGCAGGATCTGAGAAGATTGAAAATTCATCGTTTACTGATTGCACAGTGCTATAGAGACATTTTTAATGAGTATATAGTAATGATACATAACAATGGATGTCATTATGTCATATATGATGTAACGTATTTTAGACGTGTTCACCCTGCTTCCTTTCTTGCTCCGCTCCCAGTCCTGCTGATTTGATATTTACGACTCAATGAATTTCAATGTGGTTGTTTATGGGAGCATTGGCAACTTATGTCTCTCCCTTCTCACCAACCATTGACTGGCTGTAAATCCTTAGTTGGGTATGGCTCATTCTCTCTCCTCCCTCCATGATGGGGCTGATGGGCTCAATTTCCAGCAGGTAGCTGTGAGTCCAAGAATTCAGCAGCCATGTAACTCCTGAAAGTCAACACTCCACATCACCCCACTACCCTGCCCCCACCTGCAGCTCTTACATTCTTTCTGACCCTTCTTTCAGGCTGGTTCCTGAGCCTTGGAGGGGTGACACCAATGTCCCTTTACACCTGGGCACTCAACAGTCATTCATTCTCAGTACTTGACCAGTTATCTGTCTTGGCAGTCACCCTCTTTGTGAGCACTGCTTCACAAAGAAGCTTCTCTGAGGAAAACTGATTGCAGAGCCAAACTATAAACATGGACTTTTAGAAGGCGACTGATGGGTACATCACATCCAATCAGCAAGATAGCAGTTGTAGCTTCCTCAGGGCCTACGATGTGCCCCAGCCACAGGCTTATAATTGGCTTATGAAACCAGCTGTGTAATCCCTCTCGTGAAACAGGGATCAAATCTTCCTGATATAATGTCTTAATTATTGTCTCTGATAAGTAATTTTAACTCAGATTTTTCTATTAATTTATTTAGTTACTTTACGTCCCAATCCTAATCCTCTTCTCCTCCCAGTTCCCCCTCACAAGTCCTTCCCCTTTCCCCTCTTTTCCCCTCTGAGAAGGAGGAGACCCCTGGGTAGCAACCCACCCCAGCACATTAACTCCCTACAGGACTAGGCATATCACTTCCTCTGAGACCAGACAAAGAGGCCTAGTTAGGGGAACATGATCCACAGGCAGGCCACAGAGTCAGCGGGAGTCCCTGCTCCAGTTCTCGAGGGACCTGAATAAAGACTAAACTACATATGTGCTTACATATGTGTGGGAGTTGGGGGTTAGGGCTAGGTCTAGCCCATGTGTGCTCTTTGGTTGGTGGTTCAATCTTTGGGAGCCCCATGGATCTAAGTTAGTCAACTCTGTTGGTCTTGTAGAGTCCCTGCCCCCTTCAGGTCCCTCAAACCTTTCTCTACTCTTCCACAAGACTCCCCAGGCTCTGTCTAATGTTTGGCTGTGAGTCTCTGCATCTGTTTTAGTCAGCTGCTAGGTAGAGCTTCTCAGAGGACAGTTGTGCTAGGTTCCTATCTGCATGCATAACAGAGTATCATTAATAGTGTCAGGGATTGGTTCTTGCCCATGGGGTGGGTCTCAAGTTGGGCAAGTCAGTAGTTGACCATTCCCTCAGTCTCTGCTCCATCTTTGTCCCTGCACTTCTTGTAGGCAGGACAAATTTTGGGTTGAAGGTTTTGTGGGTGGGTTGCTGTCTTTATCCTTCTACTGGAAGTCCTGCCTGACAACAGGGAGTGGCCACTTCATGCTCCATATTCCCTGCTGCTAGGAGTCTCAGCTAGAGTCACCCTCATAGACTCCTGGGAGCCTCCCCTGCCCAATATTTCTAGAGATCTCCCCTAACCCCCATATTCTGTTCAATCTCCAGGCCATCTCTCCCCAGTTCTCCCTACACCTGATTCCCCTACTCCCCTCCCCATTCCCTTTTCCACTCAGTTCCCAGCCTCCATCCACCTCAGATGACTATTTTATTTTCCCTTCTGAGTGAGACTCAAGCATCCTCCCTTGGGCCCTCCTTGTTATTTAGCGTCTTTGTGTCTATGGATTATAGCATGGTTATCCTGTACTTTATGGCGAATATCCACTTACCTGAGTATATACATGCATGTCCTTTTGGGTCTGGGTTACCTCACTCAGGTTGATATTTTCTAGTTTCATCCATTTGCCTGCAAATTTTATGATGTCCTTGTTTTTAACGGCTGAGTAGTGTTCCATTGTTTTAGTGAGATGCACATTTTGGTTCTAAGAGTAATTAAGAGGATGCTTCATGAGGCTGGGTTCCTGAACGTGTCAAAAGTTTTCCCACTGAGCTACCTTAGACTCAGTTCTCTATTCTTCTTCTCCTTGAGGCTTTGTTGCCCTGCTAATTAAAGTCGAAGTCTACGATTGTCCGGATAGTCTTCTGGAGTTGGCACCAAATGGAGGATTTTCCTCACTAGCACGGCTTCCCTTCTCTGACCTGAACCCCACATGCCTCTATCTATAGAATGTCATGAAACTTTAGATTACAAATTCAGCTTAGCTAGCACCTGAGATTCCCAGAATGCCTCTTTGTGCTAACAAGGCATCTCAGTACCTTAAGCCTTCAGTCAATGATATTTGCCCACAAGGATATTTCTGTCTCCCCACACTGGTCCTGGTGTGTTGTCATTAATGCACATAATTAAAGGGCTTCTGAATCTTTGTTCCATTTGCTCTCCTGGACCAATATCAGCTGATAATTCTGGGGGCAAGGAGGGTCACAAGGTTTAATGAATGCATCCTTAAAAATGCATTTTTCTGTTACCAATGGAAAATGTGACACATCATACTTAGCCTTATAATAATAAAAAGAACCTGTTGAATAACTCTTGAGAAAAGCAAACATAAGGATAAAACAGATAACAAGAATCAAACATTAACTAATTAACTCTGTACTGGGCATGTTGCTAGGTACTGTTGATCCAGAACAGATGGGAATAGTCTGGTGTTTGCGAATGCTGAAGGGCGAATGCTGGAGCACTGACAAAGGCCAACAGGCTGCCTTTTCGAATGCTTATGGAAATATTGGTAATTTTCATTTCCTAGTAATTGAGATAAGTAATAACAGAGGTGGCTATATTTATATAATTACATAGATTTTGTAAAGTGCAGTAAAATACTCCTTGTGCTTTTAAAAGTAAACAGCACTGGGTAAGAACTATCTACTCTTTAAATTCCCCACCTGTGTGTGTGTGTGTGTGTGTGTGTGTGTGTGTGTGTGTGTGTATGTGTGTGTTTATGTGTGCCAGTACGGATGTGCTTGAGCCACAGTACAACTTGGAGTGCCAGACCTTCCTTTTCACCTTGTTCATTGCTCTGTGTGCCAAGATGGCTGGCCTGAGAGCTTCTGGAGATTCCTCTGTTGCCTCTGCTTCCCATCTCATAGATGTCTCGAGCATCCCACCATTACAGATGCATGCTTCTGAACATTGATTCTAGGGCTCTGAACTCGGTCCTTCCTGCTCATTTGACAAGGGTACTACTCAGTGAGCAATGGCCCCTCTCGGAGGAGCTGGGGACTCTGTAGTTTACCTTGGGCACACCATTCTAACATGTTTGCCATTAGACCTGAATCTTGTATGACTCTCCTCTCTCTCTCTCTCTCTCTCTCTCTCTCTCTCTCTCTCTCTCCCTCTTCCTCCCTCCCCCTCTCTCTTTCTCTCTTCCAGATATAGAATTTTGGATTAGTAGGTTACCTTTTATCTTTAAGTACGTACTTCATTATTAGGAAGTAACTCCATTCATTGGTGATCATTCAAGTCATTGTTTTTCTCTGTGTAATGTGTTGTTATTTTCTGATAGTTTTTTTTTTTTTTTGAGATTTTTGCGATTAGTTTTGTTCTGTACTAGTCTGACCACTGTGTTAATGAGTGTGGTTTCTTCCTTATGTTGATCACATCCTCACTGACCTATGCTGGACAATGCTATCCTCCCCTACATATACAGCTGGAGCAATGGGCCCTCCCTATGTGCTCCCAGGCTGGTGGTTTAGACCCTGGGGAGCTCTGGTTGGTTGGTATTGTTGCTCTCCCCATGGGGCCACAAATACCTTCAGCGCCTTCAGTCTTCTCTCTAACTTCTCCATTGGTCAGTTCAATGGCTAGCTGTGAGCATCTGCCTTTGTATATGCCAAAGTCTGGCAGACCTCTAAGGAGACAGCTATATTAGGCTCCTGTCAGCATGCACTTTCTGGCATCCACATCAGTGTCTATCTTTGGTGACTGCACATGGGATGGATACCCAGGTGGGACAGTCTCAAGACAACCCCTCCTTCAATTTCTGTCCCACACTTTGTCTCCATATTTGCTCCCATGAGTATTTTGTTACTCCTTCCCAAAGCACTGAAGCACCCACACTTTGGCCTTCCTTCTTCATGAGCTTCATGTGGTCTGTGAGTTGTATCTTGGGTATTCTGACCTTTTGGGCTAATATCCACTTCAGGTATAGGCCTTGAATTCCTAATCTTTCCAAGACTTTTATCATGAAGGGATGTTAAATTTTGTTGAATGTTTTCTCAGCATCTAGTGAGATGATCATGTGGGTTTTATTTCTTTGAGTTTGTTTATATAATGGATTACATTGATGGATTTCCGTATATTAACCATCCCTGCATTCCTGGGATAAAACCTACTTGATCATGATGGATGATGGTTTTGATGTGTTCTTTGGTTCAGTTTGTGATAATTTTATTGAGTATTTTTGCATCAATATTCATAAGAGAGATTGGTCTGAAGTTTTTTTTCTTTGTTGTGTCTCTGTATAGTTTAGGTATGAGTGTAATTAATAATTGTAATTGTGGTTTCATAGAATGAATTGGGTTGTGTTCCTTCTGTTTCTATTTTGTGAAATAGTTTGAAGAGAATTGGTATTAGGTCTTCCTTGAAGGTCTGACAGAATTCTGCACTAAAATCATCTGGTCCTGGGCTTTTTTGCTGGCGAGACTTTTACTGACTGCTGCTGTTTCTTTAGGGGTTATAGGACTGTTTAGATGGTTTTTCTGATCCTGATTTAACTTTGGTACCTTATATCTGTCTAGAAAATTTTCCATTTCATCCAGATTTTCCAGTTTTGTTGAGTATAGGCTATTGTAGTAGGATCTGATGATTTTTTGAATTCCTCAGTTTCTGTTGTTATGTCTCCCTTTTCAGTTCTGATTTTATTAATTTGGATACTGTCTCTGTGCCCTCTGGTTAGTCTGGCTAAGGGTTTATCTATCTTGTTGATTTTCTCAAAGAACCAGCTCCTGGTTTTGTTGATACTTTGTATAGTTCTTTTTGTTTCTACTTGGTTGATTTCAGCCCTGAGTTTGATTATTTCCTGCTGTCTACTCCTCTTGGGTGTATTTACTTCTCGTTGTTCTAGAGCTTTCATGTGTGCTGTCAAGTTGCTAGTGTATGCTCTCTCCAGTTTCTTATTGGAGGCACTTAGAGTTATGAGTTTTTCCCTTAGCACTGCTTTCATTGTGTCCTATAAGTTTTGGTATGATGAGCCTTCATTTTCATTAAATTCTAAAAAGTCTTTAATTTCTTTCTTTATTTCTTCCTTGGCCAAGCCATCATTGAGTAGAGCATTGTTCAGTTTCCACATGTATGTAGGCTTTCCATTGTTTTTGTTATTATTGAAGACCACCCTTAGTCCGTGGTGATCTGATAGAATACAAGGGATTATTTCAATCTTTTTGTATCTGTTGATGCTGCCTTTGTGACCAATTGTATGGTCTATTTTGGAGACAGTACCATGAGGTGCTGAGAAAAAGGTATATCCTTTTGTTTTAGAATGAAATGTTCTATAGATATCTGTTAAATCCAGTTGGTTCATAATTTCTTTTAATTTCACTGTGTCTTTGTTTAGTTTCTGTTTCCATGATTTGTCTATTGCTGAGACTGGGGTGTTGAAATCCCCCACTATTATTGTGTGAGGTGCAACATGTGCTTTGAGCTTTAGTAAAGTTTCTTTTATGAATGTGGATGCCCTTGCATTTGGAGCATAGATGTTCAGAATTGAGAGTTCATTTTGCTAGATATTTCCTTTGATGAGCATGAAGTGTCCTTTCTTCTCTTCTTTGATAACTTTTGGTTGAAATTCGATTTTATTTGAAATTAGAATGGCTACCCCAGCTTGTTTCTTGGGACTGTTTGCTTGGAAAATCATTTTACAGCCCTTTACTTTGAGGTAGTGTCTGTTTTTGCTACTGAGGTGTGTTTCCTGTATGCAGCAAAATTCTGGGTCCTGTTTATGTATCCAATCTGTGAGTCTAAGTCTTTTTATTGGGGAATTGAGTCCATTGATTTTAAGAAATATTAAGGAAAAGTGATTATTTCTTCCTGTTATTTTTGTTATTAGAGGTGAAATTATGTTTGTACAGCTATCTTCTTTTGGGTTTTTTTGAAGATTATTTTCTTGCTTTTAACTTTCTAGGTTGTAGTTTCTCTCCTTGTGTTGGAGTTTTTCCTCTATTATTCTTTGTAGTGCTGGATTTGTGGAAAGATATAGTGTGAACTTGGTTTTTTCATGAAATATCTTGGTTTCTCCATCTATAGTGATTGATAATTTTGCTGGGTGAGGTAGTCTGGGCTGACATTTGTGTTCTCTTAGGGTCTGTATGATATCAGTTCAGGATGTTCTGGCTTTTATAGTCTCTAGTGAGAAGTCTGGTGTAATTCTTACAGGTCTGCCTTTGTATATTACTTCACCTTTTTTCTTTACTGCTTTTAGTATTTTTCCTTTGTTTTGTGCATTTGATGTTTTGATTATTATGTGACGGGAGGTATTTCTTTTCTGGTCTAGTCTATTTGGAGTTCTGTAGGCTTCTTGTATGTTCATGGGCATCTCTTTCTTTAGGTTAGGGAAGGATTTTTCTATAATTTTGTTGAAGATATTTACTGGCCCTGTAAGTTGGGAATCTTCACTCTCATCTATACCTATTATCCTTAGGTTTGGTCTTATTGTGTCCTGAATGTTTTGTGTTAGGAGCTTTTTGCATTTTGCATTTTCTTTGATAGTCGTGTCAATGTTTTCCATGGTATCTTCTGCCCCTGAGATTCTCTCTTCTCTCTCTTTTATTCTGTTGGTAATTCTTGCTTACATCTATGACTCTTGATCTTTTTCCTAGATTTTCTATCTTTATGGTAGTCTCCCTTTGTGATTTCTTTATTGTTTCTACTTCCATGTTTAGATCCTGGATGGTTTTAATTCCTTCACCTGTTTGGTTGAGTTTTCTTGCAATTCTTTAAGGAATTTTTGTGTTTCCTTCTTTAAGGGCTTCTACCTGTTTACCTGTGTTCTCCTGTATTTCTTTAAGGGAGTTATTTATATCCTTCTTAAAGTCCTCTATCATCACTGTGAAAAGTGATTTTAAATCTGAATCCTGCTTTTCTGGTGTGATGGGGTGTCCAGGACTTGCTATGGTGGGAGAACTGGGTTCTGATGCTACCATGTAACTTTGGTTTCTGTGGCTTATGTTCTTGCGCTTGCCTTTCGTCATCTGGTTAACTCACTCTCACTGACTGAAGCCTGTCTTTCCAGTTATCTTGATTGTGTCAGAACTCCTCAGAGTCCAGATGCCTCTGTGATCCTGTGATCTTGAGCTGCTGGGTGGAAGAGCTCATGTGACTCAAGCTTCCTCTGGGATCCTGAAATGCTGCTGCTCTGAGTGCAGTGGTTTTTCTAGGATGGCTTGGGGTATGGTGTCTTCACTGGAGCAGAGCAGCCAGGTGTCTGCCCCAGCCAAAAGGACCGAGGGAGGGCAGAAGGGGAGTGGTATTCCAGAGGGGTAGTGTTTGGGTGGCTGGAGGGTCCTGAGTGTCCCAGGCTCCCAGTTGTGGCTCTGGGATGTAGGGTTGTGCAGGAAGGTTCCTACCTGCAGCTCTGATTGTAGTGGCTCCTCTAGGATGGCTCAGGATATGGTGTTTTCATGGGAATAGACCAGCTAGATGTGTACCCCAGCCAAAAGGACCAAGGGAGGGCTGTTGCATCTTTTCTTGTGAATGGGACAAATTTTTTATGTTTCCTTGTATATATACACTAATTTTTAATTGTGTCTTGCCTTTATGAATAATCTCTTTCAGAGCATCTCTTTTGTTTTGAAAATCTTAATTATATTTATTTGTTTCATGTGTGCATGGAGTCAGGACATGCGTTTGGGGTCAGAGGATAACTTGTAGAGGTGGGTGCTCTCCTTCCATCAGGTGTGTCCTGGGGATTGAACTTAGGCAGTCAGGCTTGGTGGCAAGCATCTTTACCTGCTGAGTCATCTTTGCTGCCCCAAATACCATGCTCTCTTGATTCTGTGTGCTCCTCATAGAAGTTTATTTTTCCTTTTGACAGGATCGTGAACTTTAAGTGTTGAACATTCAGTAATGTTTATCTTTAGGTGGGTTGCTGGGAGCATGTTCTTCACATACGTGATTCAGAAGCAGCCCAAGCACAGCCAGTGCAATGGAGCTCCTGTCTGTTGGCACTCTCATTTCCAGGACACCCCACCCCCTCCCTTTTGAGAAGCTCCAGACACAGCACATTTTGTCACTTGGACCTTAAAGCCACCAAGACTGTAGATTTTCTAGACGTTTATCTGTTTAAGATTTCCATTTGTGCTTTGAATTCTTATTTGTGTGTGTGGTGTGTATTATGTGTGTGCACTTGTCAGTGCATGTGTTTACATATTTGTGTGGAGGACAGAGGTTTCTTTTGGGCATCTTTCTTTGACTGCGTTTCCAGGGTCTTTCATTGAACTGCTCGTTGATTCCACCAGTCCAGGTGGCCCATGAGCACCATGGGTCTACCTGTCTCTGAGCACCCCCAGATTTATTTGCAAGGTTTGCCCTCCCCACGTTTACATAGGCACCGGGAATCCACACTTAGCTCCTAGTGCTTCAGCAGCAGGCACATTTCCAGCGGAAGCATCACCCCAGCTCTATCTGGGGTCTCTGTGCTGTTTCTTGTTTTGAAAGTCAACACCTTCTTGTTGCTAGTTTTGCTATCATTCAAGTGCTTTGAGCTATTTCCTGAACAGTTTATAGTGGTCATTTGTGAGAATTGTACAGTAGCCATAATTGCACTTTTATTCATTTTAGCATTTTCTGTAATATTTGCTAATCTTATTATAATATTACCCTAAACATCTCATTTAAACTGTTCTTGGTTAGCCATTAAGTCTCTTCTGTGCACATATGTAACCATCATATGATGATAGAACACCGAAAGGCCTGTTGGGTTGCTGGCAGATGCTAGCAGATGAAGAGCATTTAGGATGCAGTCCTCCTTCAGGGTCTGCAGGTGAGAAAACCAGGAACCAAGGCTGCAGAACTCAGACAACTAGTCAAAAGGACGGGACCTGAGGTGAATCCCTGGCCCTGGATGAAACTCAGCACAAGATCATCAGAGCGCCTTCAGTCTGGAGACTTTCAATAATGAGCAAAGACGCACGACTGTTCTCTATCCCTTAATCAATCCAAAATGAGGTTTCAAACCACTCGGACAGGAAAATCACACCCTGCAAGTTATTTGTTGTAGAAACAACAAGAAATAGTGTAGACGTACCTAAAAACGTGGGTTACCATAATGCTGTCTCTGACTGTTGGCCATCTCACCCCTAGGAAGTATTGCCCGTGCAGTGGCCCTGCTGCCCAAGCCAACCCTCATCCTGGAGGCCTCCTGGCTTTACTCTGTAGTAAATGTTTCCTGTCTTCTGTGCGTTGTTCTGTGTGCTCTAAACTCTTTCCCTGGAGATCACAGAAGAGCTGAGGAGAAGGCTGGGGGAGGCCCCATAACACCAGTTTCCTAGTGTATAGGCAATCCCGTTGGGCATCTCAGTTTTTTCACCTCAAGTCCTTACTTCCTATGGGGCCATGCAGTCTTTATCTGCTGAGTAGGTTAAGGTTAAGCCTAGAGCCGACACTGTTATATGTGCTTTAAAATTATTAAATTGTTTATTTGATCATAATATAATTTAACAATTTCTGTCCAAGTGATTTCAGCCTTGGCATAACCTAGAGCTAACAACACAATGAGCTATATTCTTAAGTAAGCGGGTAGATCCTAGTTAGATGCTTTGCCTAGTTTGCCCACTCTAAAGATGAAAATTTAATATCTAATAAATTATTTTAATCTGTTTATCTCTTGTTTCCTGTGTTATTCACTTACGGCTTGTAGCACTTTAAATTTATTTTACGATTTTAAAGTACTAGGTTTTAAGCCTTTTCTTGGTCACTCTGTATAATATATAAAAGGCCTTTTGAGATTTAGGAAAGTAGAGACAGCTCATCCACTTGGAGATGCTGCCACTAAGCCTGATGTCCCAAGTTGCACCTCTGGGACCCATGTGGTGGAGAGAGAGAACCAAAGCCTGAAAGTCATTCTCATGCCTCCATGCATGCCTCCCAACACACACACACACACACACACACACACACACACACACACACACACACAGACACGCACATGCACACGCCTGCAATGCAATTTTAAAAACAGAGAAAGAATAATGAACAATGGTCTTACTAAAGGATACCCACG
This sequence comes from Rhabdomys pumilio, assembly GCA_030674055.1. NCBI lineage: Eukaryota > Metazoa > Chordata > Mammalia > Rodentia > Muridae > Rhabdomys > Rhabdomys pumilio. The sequence goes on along the minus strand of JANHMN010000004.1, from coordinate 133,759,969 downwards.
TACGTCTAAATCTTCATGTTGACTGTAAACATGGATGCACTCCTCTTAGAACAATGCCCCGAAAACTTTAGCTAGTATCAGAATTACCTCGATAGCCACTAAAATAGACTGATAGTGTCACCATCAGAGACCAGTGTGTGGCGTGAGCTTTGATGGCTGAAGTCCCCAGGTGCAGGTGTTGCTGAAGAACCACCCCTCTAAGTTCTAAAGAACAGCTGTAAGCACCACCTTCAAAGTAACCACTAGAGGGCGACAGAATCACAGAGAAATTGGATGCACTGCTTTTCTTTCAGTCTTTTCCCACCTGCTAACTTGTTACTTCCACAAGCCAGGAGACTATTGAAACTACACACCGATGTCTTACATTACTGCTCACTCCCAAAGCAGTGTAGAGCAGAGTTTGTGTTTGCGACTTTGGGAGTCAGTGGTAATAATGCGTCTCTTAGTCTGGTCAATGCCTATTAAATGCCTACAATAAAGTGAAACATGGACTTTTCTGGATAACATTTGTACATCTACTGAGTAGTCTTTAAGAGCTAACAGAAACTATTTGCTGTTTCTAAAAATACTCTATTCTGATATTAGATCTATTTTATTAAGAGGAAAATGACATACGTGTTGTGTGGTATGTATTGTTTTAAAATATGTGCCTTTTATTTTGTGAAAATAAAGCTGAAACATGTTTTAAAATATTGACTTTTATGTATAAGGAACCCAAGTGTACAGAGGTTAAATATTGCAGAATATAGTGAGCTCACAATTTCTTTATAGCACTTGGATAGCAGAAAGGAGAAGAGACACCGAAAGATGTCTGCTAGAATGTCAAATGTTCATTTTGTCTGGTCTGGGGTAGAAACTCTAAGCTATCTTACTGATGCTGTTACTCTTTTAAGAATCTCTTTTGGTGGATAACGTTAAACACATGGGCTATATTGACTATCAACTTGAGAAGATCTAGTGTCATCTGGGGACAAGTGTCTGGGCATATATGCAGGAGATATTATCCAGGGACGAGTGCCTGGGCATATATGCAGGAGATATTATCCAGGGACAAGTGTCTGGGCATATATGCAGGAGATATTATCCAGGGACGAGTGTCTGGGCATATATGCAGGAGATATTATCTAGAGATGAGTGTCTGGGCACATATGCAGGGGTTCTTCTATATTAGACTGATTAGGTGGGAAGACTCCTCTATTTGCTGGAGAGAGTTAAAAGGATAAAGCAAACTGACTCTCAGTACTCAGTGATCTCTGCTTCCTGACTGTGGGTGCAAGTGAGCACTGCCTCCTGTTCTGATGCCCAGCCTTCCATGTCAGGACGGACTGTGCTCTTGGGAGTTGTAAGTCAAATAAACCCTTCCCTTTTGTCATGAGTTTTGTTGCAGCAATGAAACAAGCAACTAATACAACACCCTCTTAACTAGTGACTTGACCAGCAGTTACTCTCAATTGTATTATAGAACTCAACATTTTAATTAACATATACTGGTTATACCTAACAGTGAGTTTCATTGTGATAATTTATGCATGTACATATTCCTCCCCCCCTTACCATGACTGGTCCTCCTTCCATGCCTGTAAACCTTCCTCTTTTCACCTAGCCCCTCCTACGTTCATGTCTTCCTCCCGTTTGATATACACAATTACCTTTATTCCATAATGAGTAATACATTGAGAAAACAGACTATGTGTGTGCCAGTTCTTGCAAATACCATGACAATAACTATTATATGATTGTTGTTAGCTGTGTTAACTGAGTGGGAATTTTGTCAGTGCTATTCACAGGTATAACACAGTAACTCTTGAGATATGAAGGATTCAGAAGACAGCGGTAACACTCGGATTCCGGGAAAGATGGGAATCCTTCACTTAGAATGACCTGTGTACTGACTGGTTTCACACCTCACATCATGACCAGTTTAAGGTTCCCCCTTGTTCTAGCTCTTACACACTACTTGTTCACATTACCTCCCAAACTTTACCTGGGTTCTTCTGTATTATCACAGGCCCAGATTCAGGATTCTCTCTCTCTCTCTGTTGGGGAGGGAAGCCCTCAGCTCTTTCTTTGCTGCTTGATGCATAACTTCCTAGTTTGTCCCTCTGCCATGATACCTGTTTCAGCCAGAGTCTCCTGTGGTCAGCATGCTGCTGGGACGCTGCTCATTGCTGCCCTGCTTGTGGGATGCTGTTCATTGTTGCCTTGCTTGTGAGATGCTGTTCATTGTTGCCCTGCTTGTGGGATGCTGTTCATTGTTGCCTTGCTTATGGGATGCTGTTCATTGCTGCCTTGCTTGTGGGATGCTGTTCATTGC
>JANHMN010000004.1:133726777-133757645 GCA_030674055.1 Rhabdomys pumilio | reverse complement strand
TGGGATGCTGTTCATTGCTGCCTTGCTTGTGGGATGCTGTTCATTGCAGCCCCGTTTGGACACCATCCATTGCTGGTTCTCACATGGTGAGCTGCCAGGGCAAGTTTATAAACAAAGAGATAAAGATTACTAATTGAAGGCTTCTCAAGTTGTTGGTCAACTCAGCTTTTGGAGCAGACAGTGGCAACGACAAAGCTACATGGCACAGGACTCAGAGTGGCCCTGGAATCAAGCTAATGAAAAGGCTTCTTCTAAGACCCAGAGGCAGAGCTGAGCAGCAATGTGCGTGTGCGTATTATGTCTTTCTGTAAAATAGCCCAGCCTAAGGCATTTTACTACAAGGTCTAGTGAGGCCGACTTTCCACCATGTCACTTCTGTCACGTGGCATAGGGAAATCAGGGGTTCTGAGGAACATTGTTTAAAGGAGGCTGCTGTGGGGATACACTTAGCTGGGGGCACACTGGAAAACATTCATGTAATATTTAGACATGTCTGTATGGTGTTAAGTCCATGCAAGCCTTTCATTGAAGGACAAGCCACTGGATGCTGTCCTACATCCATGGAGCCAGCAGACCTGCCTGTCAGGAAACAGCAGCAGAGGGAGGGCCATGGCAGGAGAATGTCCTCAGCCTCCAAACTACCTCTCCTCTCTTGCCCTTCCCTTCCCTTCCCTTCCCTCCCCTTCCCTTCCCTTCCCTTCCCTTCCCTTCCCTTCCCTTCCCTTCCCTTCCCTTCCCTTCCCTTCCCTTCCCTTCCCTTTCCTTCCCTTCCCTTCCACATCCCTCCTTCCCTCCCTCCCTCCCTCCTTCCTTCCCTCCCTTCTTCCCTCCTTTCTTTTTTTCCTTACTTCCTGATCCAGTCCAGTTTTGTTAGGATTGCTTACACATGTATGGATGAGGATATAGGAGTATGGTTTATGACATATAGGAGTACGTTCACCTTAACTGCATAGAAACCCTCAGGGAGGGGAAAGGCCCTCTGAGGCCCTTCCCAATATGATAGGATATTGGCAGACTACTGTGTGCTGAAGAGTGCATGAGCTTTGTCATGCCTGGAAGTCAGTTTGAACTCCAATTTCCAGCTTCCTCTGGCTCTTAGTTTTTTGCTCCTTCTTTGGCCATGTTCCCTAGTGCCTGGAGTGGATAGTATAGATATCTCATGTATGGCTGAGCATTCAACAGTCGTTATCACCACTGTGACCAGGTTAACCACTGGAAGAAGCTTCTTTGAGAAAAGCTCTATCAATCTCTGGTCTATTAATATTAATAGACATGGCCACCGAACCTCCAGCTCAGTTCTAGTTTGACTTCTGCATGTCATGCAACCAGGGCCTATGGTGTCTCTAGCAATAGGGTCCTAACAACTAGTTATGGTGGAAATGCAAAAGAAGCTGCATTTGTGTGAGAGCCCAGGACCATCCTCACCAACGACTTGTAGGGAAGCAGTTCACCCATGGTACTGAGATTTTCATTTAGTAGCCAAGGCTCCTGGAAACACTGTATCTACCCATGGAGGGCACCCCCATTCCAACTTTCTTTTTAAAATAATTTTTATTAGCTTACCAAAACCCAATTTCAACTCTTGGAGTAGTTACAGTGGTAGCAATAATAACGATAATCGTCATTACTGCTGTGAAAAACTTCTGAGATACTGCATGCAGTGATATTTTGAGAATCCTTAATTGTCCTCCAAACTTTTTACTTTTAAGATTTTTCCTTCAGTATACAGTATTTTTGAGCATGGTTTTGATGTCATGTTACATACTTATAAAACTTATGTATGAAATAATTATCATATGAAAATTGGAAATAAAATGACAAGTTTAATACTTTTACATAAACATATTAGTTTTTACTGGAATGTTGCATGCTGCATTTTTCCTGACATGTGGAAAATGTAGAATACAGATACTTTTTTTTTTGAGAAATGTTCTTTCTATGTAGACCAGGCTGACTCCAATTCAGAGACCAGCTTACCTTTGTCTTCCAAATGCTGAGATTGAAAACATGTGACACCATGCCTAGCCTACAGGACTAATAAGAAAGCAGTTCACAATGAATGAGCCAATGAAGAAAGCTTAGATGCCAAGTTAGTTCCTGGCATTTGAAGGATTCAAGAATATTTGTGGTGTATGTATGTATGCAGATACTTAGATGCCTAGCAGATTTCTTTCAATGTATAGTGATACAGTTATTTTTATTACATTTTTTTTCTGGACCATAGATTTCTGGAGTAATGGTCTCTTTAAGATTATTCACTGGGAAATGCTCACCTAGAAAAGTCCAATTTACATTTTATTTTGTATCTAGTTGTGTGTTTGTAAACTCGAGGATAGCCCCCTTGAGTAAGGGGTTATAATTCCACATCTCTAAGCTCTGCATAGTGTGTACAGGTGTGGGACCGTGAAAGGTAGCTTGGTTCTTGGTTGAGCTAAGGTGCCCTGACCCGGGTACCAGGACCCTGTCTGTCACTAGCTGCAGCCCTCCATAGATTTGTGGTCATCAGTCATGTAAACGCAACGCCCCAAGCCCCTCTACATGTAGAGGACGTGACCTGTGGTCAAGTAGGCTCAAGACAGACCTCTATTTTAATGTGGTACCTAAAGGTCTGGAGGACTTAGCCAATAAACTCTTCTTCACAGACATTCCTCCCTGCAAAGGTATTTAACTTCAGGCCCACCCTGAGAAGTGGGGTATGGTCTTACTCATCTACTTTCCGCCATGACAATAAATGCCTTAGCATGGACTACCTCTTTTCATCTGGATCTGCCATGGAGAGCCATGGAGAAAGCCTTCGCCTATAGAGTTGCTGTCTAATCTCTCATAGAAGGCTTCTCGGTGCTCCAAGCCCCGGCTGCCACCAAGCCCAAGTCACAGTCAAGTCAAACTCAAGCCCACCGCCTCGGTCAAGCCAAGGACTCTCTCTGCGGGACCAGCCTGAGGTCCCCCTTTTCCCCTTTGGCCCTGGGCTAGATCCAACCCGGGCCCCCACTCCTTTCTCGGCTCTTCAGTGGCTCCCAGCAGCACTTGAGTGTCTGAGAGCCTGAGAATCAGACGCCCTTCCCCCGCCCACCCCCTTGTTGCAGGCCTGGGAACCCCCAGCCAGCTCCAGCTGTCCCACACTTCAGACTCTGCTTCCCCACCCCGAGTGGTGAGTGGTGTCCTGGGGCTGCCCAACACCCACCTTGTGACAATGTGGGGTAAGCGCCATTAAACTTCCTGAGTCCCTGTGGCAGAGCTGACGCAGGTTCCCCCAAACCCTACATACAGAGTTGTCTATTAGTAGTTGGAAGCTGTTAGTCTTTTTGAATTCTTAGAAAGTGAATATGGGCTCAGTTGGTAAAGCACTTGCTTGGCATGCACAAAGCCCCGTGTTTAACACCCAACACTATATAACGGGTGTGTGAAACATACCTGTGATCCAGAACTCAAAAGTGGAGAAATGAGGCTAAGACGTTCAAGATTAACCATGAATACTTGGTGAATTTGAAGCAAGTCTAGACGACATGAAGCTCTCAAAAACAAAAACAAAAGCAAAAACAAAAACAAATATAAAACAAAACAACAACAAAAACATAATATGGTGTATTTGATTTGAGGTTGCTGTGGTTAAACACTGGCCAAAACCAACTTGGTGAAAGAAAGGATTTACTTTCCTTGCAATTCATAGTCCTTCATTGAAAGAAGCTGAGGCAGGAACTCAAAGCAGGAGCTTGAAGCAGAGGCGACAGAGGAACTTACTGGTTTTCTTCTCCTGACTTGTGCTTCGCCAGAAGATCATTTGCTCAGGGAAAGCACCACCCACAGTAGGCGGGGCTTTCCTACGTCAATCAAGAGTCCAGAAAGTATCCCCACAGATGTTGCCACAGGCTAAACAGATGGAGGCAATTCTGCAGTTGAGATCCCCTCTTCTAAGTTTGTGTGGGGTTGACAGTACTATGACAGGGGCGATGAATTAATCTATTCGTGTTTTCCCAAGGACTGAGTATAGTATTCAAGATGGTATTAGAACGTCTTAATAAATGCTGGTTGCTTAACTAATAGGCCACTACTCCAGAGAATGATTTGTGTTTTCTTGGTGGTTGATAGATTAAAAACTAGTTTTTAAAGAACTGTAGGTGCCATAACATTTTGACATTCTTCAAGAATATGAAAATGGATTTTGTTCTTTTCCTAAATTAGCTTTATCAGCATGTAAGTCATGCTTGCCTTGACCTTTTTCTGAACCTCAGCCATCTCTGCAGTCAATCTGTGACAATTTGCCACCTCGGAAAGAAACCCTAAGCATTAACTATCATGTCTGAGACAGTTAGTTTTACATGCCAGCAGAGCCTAGACCATCAGGGACACTTGACCAAACATTATTGTTGTTTTTATGAGTATTTTTGAACAACATTAACAGTAAACTTAAGACACATCATCTCCCTTTTCTTAATATGGACAGGCTGCATCTAACTGACTTGGAGGTTTAGATGGATAGAATATTGATCTCTGTTAGACAAGAAAACATCCTTGCATCCTTGCTCCCCTCAGTGATGTATTGTGATTTCTAAGTGTAAATCAAATAAACCGTTTCCTTCCCAAGTTGCTTTTGGTCATGGTGTTTTTCACACCAATGAGAAGTGAGCCAGGACAGCTGCCATCACACTATTCATAGGTGTGCTTGACAACTGTTTATGGGCCTGGTACTATGAAGATTTCTATAACATATACCTTACATTCTCTTGTTTGTGAGAATTCAGGGCCATTCAGGCACCTATTTAATCAGATTTTTTTTTTTTAAAGCGTTGAGTCTACCCAGATGATATAATAATCTAAGATGCCTTGGAAGACTGTGCTGGTTTGAATATGTTTGGTCCATGGGAATTGGCACTATTAAGAAGCATGGCTTTATTGCAATAGGTGTGGCCTTGTGTCACAGTGGGGAGGGCTTTTAGAGCCTCCTCTTGGCTGCCTGTGGAAGACAGAGTCTTCTCCTGGCTGCCTTTGGATCAAGATGTAGAACTCTCAGCAGCTCTAGCACCATGCCTGCTTGGATGCTGCTATGCTTCCTGCCATGATGATAATGGACTAAACGTCTAAAACTGTAAGCCAGTTCTAAATAAATGCTGTCTTTTATAAGAGTTGTCTTGGTCGTGGTGTCTTTTCACAGCAATGGAAACTCAAACGCAGACAGAGACCCAGGTTATAGTTTAGATATTTTAAGTATTGTTCTAGAATCCAATTTCTGGCGATTTTTTGTTTCCCTTTAACAATTAACAACTGTTTTTTAAAATTGGGTATTTTATTTACAGTTCTGATGTGATCCCCTTTCCCCATCCCCCCAGGAACCCCCTATTCCATGTCCCCATCCTCCTGCTTTTATGAGGATGTGCCCCCACACTTCCACAACCCACTCCCAGGTTCCCACCCTTGAATTCCCCCACACTGGGGCATCCAGCCTTCATAGGACCAAGGGCCTCCTCTCCCACCTTTGCCATCCTCCCCTACATTTACAGCTAGAGCCCTGGGTCCTTCTCTATGTGCTTCCAGGCTGATGGTTTAGACCCTGGGAGCTCTGGCTGGTTGGTATTGTTGCTCTCCTCATGGGGCCTCAAACCCCTTTAGTTCCTTCAGTCTTCTCTCCAACTCTTCCATTGGGAACCCCTTGATCAGTTCAATGGTTAGCTGTGAGCATCTGCCTCTGTATATGTCAGGCTCTGGCAGACCTCTAAGGAGACAGCTATATCAGGCTCCTGTCAGCCACATCAGCATCTGCCTTTGGTGACTGCACATGGGTTGGATACCCAGGTGGAACAGTCTTCAGATGACCCCTCTTTCAGTTTCTGTTCCACACTTTGTCTCCATATTTGCTCTCATGAGTATTTTGTTACTCCTTCTAAGAAGGACCGAAGCACCCACACTTTGGTCTTCCTTCTTTATGAGCTTCATGTGATCTGTGAGTTGTATCTTGGGTATTTCGAGCTTTTGGGCTAATATCCACTTATCAGTGAGTGCATAGCATGTGTATTCTTTTGTAATTGGGTTATCTCACTCAGGATGATATTTTGTAGTTCCATTCATTTGCCTAAGAATTTCTCGAATTCATTATAATATATTATATTTGTGCTGATTACTCAGATGTGGCTGTTTTCCCTAAAATAAGATGATCAAAGATCGAGAACCCCCTAACTTATCTATAATATGCAAATGCATCTTTTCATTAAGTACCCTATCCTCTCCCTTTGAGTGACTGGTAGTCTGAGGACTTCAGGAAAACTTTCAAAAGCCTTTTGTTTTGTTTATTTTGGTTTAGAGATTGAATCTCATGTAGCCCAGGCTTACTTTGGACTTGCTCTGTAGTAGAGGATAACTTTGAAGTCTGTTTACACTGATCAACATGCTGGCTTACTCCATGTGCCAAAAGTCTGTAGAGTAAAATATCCTTGTAGTTTTGTGTTGAAAATGTGTTTTCTGCTTTGCAGGAATTTTCTTGTCGACCTTCCTGCATTTGCTATTGAAGAATATATGCTTTTGTTAAAGAAATTTCCTAGTAGCTCAGGTTTATGCACTATCCAGCTTCATGCACATGAAGCATTATTAAGAGTAACTTCTTCAGGAATTGGTAGAATTTTAAAAAGGAAAGGAAGGGGTGTGGAGTGACAGGAATTTAGAAGGAGAAAGATAGGACAGTGGAAGGAGAAGAGAGAACAAAAAGAAAAAGGAATAATTCTAGGAAAACAGTTCAGTTGTGGATATATGCTGATGAATCATCTTTCACCGTGAGAATTGTCTGACTAGTGTGTGCTGCATCTTGGCATTTGAATCTAACAATAGACAGAAAACAAACGCTTTTCTTCCTTTTTGAAGTTGTGGCAATGATACCTTGCAAAAATATTTCCAGTAAGTTAAATAAAAGCTACTAAGCCATTTCTTCCTGTTTTGACTACTGTCATTGTATAGGAAACGGACAGCATTCCGTGGGCTTGTTTTAATTACCCTGTTGGTATACACCATAGCACTGCGTGGCATTGGTAAGCTTACCTGATGCACCACAAAGACCTCTGATTTATGAACCCATGATTGGGTTTCCAATAAACATTTGTCAAAGTAATGTATTAGTTTCAAACCAAAGCCTTCTTTATTTATTCATATAAAAGAGCACTTAACTTTCAACAAAGAATTGCCTATCTTCAAAAACACTCTATAAAGGAGTCACATTTATGAAGCTGTGTTTCTAGCAGTGTGAGCAACCAAAGACTGCAGCCCGTTTTAACCCTTTACAGGACTGAATGTTCTAATTGGTGTGTTTCACCATATCCTACTGTACTTTTATCTTGAAATAATATGTATTTAAAATGATTATCAAGTTACTTCTGACTGAGTGGGTCCAATAGCCTTTAAAATACTTACTCAGCCATTGAATGCCGGCATTGGTCAGTAGCTATTTCAAGTCTTTTAGGACAACAGATGTTTGCCATGCTTCTGTTTACTTTTAAGACAAACAGAACATTCCTTGGCTTGTGGCTACTTTGTAGGGAGGTAAGGTCACTGATAAGGTAATTATTGATCTGTAAGTTAAACATTCAGCTGCTTTAAATGTTTGCTTAATAATTGGCTAATCTTCGTTTCTCATGTAGCAAATGAGATAGCGCCACTTATTCAGTTGTAAACTCTGCATCTTAGTATCAGTCCAGTGCAGGGGCACAGAGTGCTTTATGAGATATTATTTTAATGATCAGTAGTTACTAGCATTTTTTGTTCTGAAAGTAATATATGATTTGCCATTTAAACCATTTTTCAGTGTAGAATTCCATAGCATAATACTAAATATTACTCTACTATCGCCATTAATTTATTTCCTGGGTGTTTTCAACTACTGTGAACAAGAGCTATGTCCCCACTGAACAATAGCTTCTCATTCCCTCTCTAAGGGACCCTGGTAACCTCTCCTTGATTTTTCGTCTTTTTTATTTAACTACTCAGGGTACCTTATGTAAGTATAATCATAGAACTGTCTTTTTCTTTTTATTTCCGACTCATTTCACTTACAGTGTTTTAAAGGCTCATTTACACTGTACCATATGTCAGAGTTTTATTGCTTTTCATGGCCCCCTTTCTATTGTATGAGATACCATGCTTTTATTAAAGTAGACTACTAATTTAACACAACAACAGATGACTGTATTGCTTTTGTCTGTGGAGACTGCTATGAATGTTGGTGTAGGGCCCCACTCTGAGTTCCTTTAGAGATGAATTATTGGATTGTGTGGTAGTTTTATGTCCAACATTGTCCTCTGTGTTCACATTTTGGAATAATCTCATGAGCCTCATTTAAAGCTTCATTGAATCATTTTCTCTGTTTTTGTATTTGGGCCTTCCAAAATTTCCCCCTCTCCATTGCTCTCCTTCCCTCCCCACCCCAGCCCACTTTTTTTCTATGTGAAAATCTTTATTGGACATTTTATTTACATTTCAGATGCCATCCTCTTTCCCCATTTCCCCTCCCTAGAAAACCCCTATCCCACCCCCATTTCTCCTTTTTGTTTTTATACTATTTTTTAATGTTAATCAAAGGCTTTATAAGTTTGGTAATGCTCAATATCAATCAGAAGTGTAACCCAATACCCAACCTAGATATATCAACTATCTTTGGCTGGCGGGGATATGCAAACATCCACCTCCATGTCCTCCCTCTCTTGTCACCTAGCTCCTCCTCTCCTTCTCCTCCTCTCCTTACTCCTTATCTTCCTCTCCTTACTCCTCCCTCCTTAGCTCCTCCTACACATCACCATTTCTGTTAAAATAAAACTTTTCTCTTAGAATACAATTAGAGCATAACTATACCAATTTGTGTCAGTAAGGTACAAGATAGACCTAATACCCATTTCATCATTTTGTTGACTAAACAGAACCTCTGTCATCCTTCCTAACTAAAAGACTTAATTCTGAATCTGGCTTTTTTCTTGGTTTTAGAATGAATGTCAGCTGAAAACCATCCTCTCAAACCTTTTCTCTCAAAGTAAATAGCTGGGATTGGCTATGAGACTATAAGTCTTCAAACCCGTCAGAAATCCAGAATGACTGAGTTAACTGAAATTATGGGAAGCACCAAGCATAGCTTCTAAAACTTAGCCAAATTATAGAGATCACTGAGCACCTGGACAGTACCTATACTACAAAACGTTGGAGCATTCGATCTTAGAATCCAAGACAGGAAGCTGTCAGGAGCAGACAGGTCTCTAGTCAAAATGGACATTAATACAGAAATGTTTATAATGTCAATTCTGTGGACTTCTGATGTTTTGAAAACCAACTATCCGTGTAAGGCAATCTGGACTATTGTTTGTTAACTTCTCTCAGCTAAATAAAATCAAAAAAACACCCTAAAAATAAACTCAGAGCCAGGAATTTGCTATAGGCTCTTAACTCACAGGCTAACCATCTCAAATCAGTTTAAAAAGTTAAAGAAGGACTGGGTCTAAGGCTTGTATTCCTAAATGTGTTATATAGGCACAATGCCTATGAGAGTAACAATATTAATCTCACTTTATATCAATAAGAAGTTTGTACCAATGAAAACCTTAAATTAGAAATCAAAGTAAATTTTGTACCATTTAAGAAATTATAATGTCATCTTAATAACAATTATACATATTTCTATGAATAGGTTATTTCTATGCAATAAATCCTAGCTAATCCTCCCTGTTCCAACAAAACTACTTTTCCCTAGAAAGACAGCCTAATATTAACCACCTCAGTCCCCAAGCCCAGGGAATAGGGGCGCCGACTCTTCATTAACTTCTTCAAGCTCATTATGGGTGTTGAGATATTAGAAGATGGGCAGGGGAAGAGTAAATTGATAAGCCTCTGAAGTCTGTGTCTTCACTGCATCCAGCTGCAATTCCAGGACATCAGAGGTTCGAGCAGGTCTGCTCAGCTCACTTGATGATTAGATACACTGAGGCTGTGTATTCTGCAATATACAATTCTCAAGACAAATTTTAGTATCAAGATAATTTTTTGTTTGAATTCTGGAATCTATTCTTCTGATGACCTGCCTCTGTCATGTCTAATCCATATAATTCTGGGAGTTTCTATGAGGGTGTACTCCCACCATCCTTCCATTTTCACCTCCCTGCTCTCAAATTCCCCAACACTAGGGAATCGAAACTTTCAGGTACTAAGGCCCTCTACTTCCACTGATGCCTAACTCCTTACCCCAACCCTCTTCTCCAATTACTCTGAGGGTATGTTCCCACCATCCTCTCATTCCCACTTCCCTGCTCTTGAAATTCCCCAACACTAGGGAATCCTAACTTTCAGGCACCAAGGCCCTCCACTTCCACTGATGCCTGGCAAGGCCACCCTCGCCTACCTGTACAGGTGGATCCATTAGTCCCTCCCTTTGTGTTCTCGGGCTGGAGATTTTAGAATGGGTACTCCAGCTTGTTTCTTAGGACCATTTGCTTGAAAAATTGTTTTCCAGCCTTTTACTCTAAGGCAGGGTCTGTCTTTGCACTGAGGTGGGTTTCCTGTATGCAGCAAAATGCTGGGTCCTGTTTGTGTGTCCAGTCCATTAGCCTATGTTTTTAAACTGGGGAATTGAGTCCATTGATGTTAAGAGATGTTAGGAACAGTGATTGTTGCTTCTTGTTATTTTTGTTATTAGAGGTGAAATTATCTTTGTATGGCTATCTTCTTTTGGATTTGTTGAAAGAGGATTACTTTCTTGCTCTTTCTAGGGTATAATTTCCCTCCTTGTATTGCTGCTTTCCTGCTATTATCCTTTGTAATGCTGGGTTTGTGGAAAGATATTGTGTAAATTTGGTTTTGTTGTGGAATATCTTGGTTTCTCCACCTATGGTAATTGACAGTTTTGCTGGGTATAGTAGCCTGGGCTGGCATTTGTGTTCTCTTAGGGTTTGTATGACATCTGTCCAGCATCTTCTAGTTTTTATAGTATCTGGTGAGAAGTCTGGTGTAATTATGATAGGTCTGTTACAAGTCTTTTTCTCTTACTGCATTTAATGTTCTTTCTTTGTTTTGTGCACTTGGTGTTTTGATTATCATGTGACAGGAGGTATTTCTTTTCTGGTCTAGTCTATTTGCCCAGCCCACTTTTGATTTTTCGTTTTTGTTTTGTTTTTGATATTGCGAGTTTTTGTTATTCCAAATGAAATTGAGAATTGCTCTTTCTAACTCTGTGAAAAATTGAGTTGGAATTTTGAGGAGGATTGCATTGAATCTGAAGATTGCTTTTGGCAAAATAGCCATTTTTATTATATTAAGCCTGCCAATCCATGAGCATGGGAGATCTTTCCATCTTCTGAGACCTGGTCCAGATATTTTCTTCAGGGACTTGAAGTTTTTGTAATACAGTGCTGTCTTGGTTAGATTCATGGTATTTTATATCATTTGTGACTATTGTGAAGGGTGTCATTTCCCTAATTTCTTTCTCAGCCTGTTTATCTTTCGAGTAGAGGAAGGCTACTGGTTTGTTTGAGTTGATTTTATATCCAGCCACTTTGCTGAAGTTGTTTATCAGGTTTAGGAGTTTTCTGATGGAAGTGTTGGGTCACTTAAGTAAACTATCATATCATTTGCAAATAGTGGTATTTTGACTTCTTCCTTCCCTATTTGTATCCCTTTGACCTCCTTTTGTTGTCTAATTGCTCTGGCTAGGACTTCCAGTACTATATTGAATAGGTAGGGAGAGAGTGGGCAGCCTTGTCTAGTCCCTGATTTTAGTGGAATTGCTTCAAGTTTCTCTCCATTTAAGTTTGACATTGGCTACTGGTTTGTTGTATATTGCTTTTACTATGTTTAGATATGGTCCTTGAATTCCTGATCTTTCCAAAACTTTTACCATGAAGAGATGTTGAATTTTGTGAAATGCTTTTTCAGCAACTAGTGAGATGATCATGTGTTTTTTTTTTCCCCTTGAGTTTGTTTATACAGTGGATTACGTTGATGGATTTCTGTATATTGATCCATTTCTGCATTCCTGGAATAAAGCCTACTTGATCATGATGAATGATTGTTTTGATGTGTTCTTTGATTCTATTTGCAAGAATCCTATTGAATATTTTTGCATCAATATTTTTACATCAAAGTTTCCTTTCTTTGTTGTGTCTTTGTGTGGTTTAAGTGTGAGTGTAATTGTGGCTTCATAGAACGAAATGGGTTGTGTTCCTTCTGTTTCTATTTTGGGGAACAGTTTGAAGAGAATTGGTATTAAGTCTTCTTGAAAGGTCTGATAGAATTCTGCACTAAAACTATCTGGTCCTGGGCTTTTTTTTGCTGGGGAGACTTTTAATGACTGCTGCTATTTCTTTAAGAGTTATGGGACTGTTTAGATGGTTTATCTGATCCTGATTTAACTTTGGTACCTGATATCTGTCTAGAAAATTTTCCATTTCATCCAGATTTTCCAGTTTTGTTGAGTATAGGCTTTTGTAGTAGGATCTGATGATTTTTTTTTGAATTTCCTCAGTTTTTGTTGTTATGCCTCCCTTTTCAGTTCTGATTTTTTTTTAAATTTGGATGCTGTTTATGTTCCCTCTCATTAGTCTGGCTAAGAGTTTATCTATCTTGTTGAATTTCTCAAAGAACCAACCCTTGGTTTATTGATTTTTTTGTACAGTCTTTTTGTTTCTGCTTGGTTGATTTTAGTCCTGAGTTTGATTATTTCTTGCCATCTACTCCTCTTGGGTGCATTTGCTTCTTTTTGTTCTGGAGCTTTTATGTGTGCTGTCAAGCAGCTAGTGTATGCACTCTCCATCTCTATGGAGATATACTAGCATGGGTGTTTTTGTAGGCACTTAGAGTTATGAATTTTCCTCTTACCACTACTTTCATTGGATCCCACAAGTTTTGGTATGATGAGCCTTCATTTTCATTAAATTCTAAAAAGTCTTTAATTTCTTTATTTTTTTCCCTGACCAAATTATCATTGAACAGAACATTGTTTAGTTTCCATGTGTATATGGGCTTCCCTTTGATTTTATTGTTACTGAAGACCAGCCTTAGTCCATGGTGATATGATAGGATGGATGGTATTATTTCAATTGTCTTGTGTCTGTTGAGGCCTATTTTGTCACCAATTATATGGTCTGTTTTGGAGAAGGTACCATGAAGTGCTGAGAAGAAGGTATATTCTTTTGTTTTTGGATAATATGTTCTATAGATAGCTGCTAAATCCATTTGATTCATAACTTCTCTTAGTTTCACTGTGTCTCTGTTTAGTTTCTGTTTCCATGTAAATTGCTGAGAGTGGGGTGTTGATGTCTCCCACTATTATTATGTGAGGTGCAATGTGTGCTTTGAGCTTTGAATTTTTATGAATGTGAGTGCCTTTGCATTTGGAGTATAGATGTTCAGAATTGAGACTTTATATTGGTTGGTTTTCCCTTTGATGAGTATGAAGTGTCTTTTCTTATCTTTCTTGATAATTTTTGGTTGTAATTCAATTTTATTGAATATTAGAATGGCTACTCCAGCTTGTTTCTTGGGACCATTTGCTTGGAAAATTGTTTTCCAGCCTTTTATTCTGAGGTAGTGTCTGTCTTTGTCACTGAGGTGGGTTTCCTGTATGCAACAAAATGTTGGGTCCTGTTTATGTATCCAATCTGTCAGTCTATGTTTTTTTAATTGGGGAATTGAGTCCATTGATATTAAGAGATATTAAGGAAAAGTGATTGTTGCCTCCTGTTATTTTTGTTATTAGAGGTGGAATTATGTTTCTGTGGCTATCTTCTTTTGGATTTTTTGGAAGATTACTATCTTTCTTTTTGTAGGTTGTAGTTTCCCTCCTTGTGTTGGAGTTTTCCATCTATTATCCTTTGTAGGGCTGGATTTCTGGAGAGATATTGTGTAAATTTTGTTTTGTCATGGAATATCTTGTTTTCTCCATCTATAGTATTTGAGAGTTTTGCTGGGTATAGTAGCCTGGGCTGGCATTTGTGTTCTCTTAAGGTCTGTATGATATCAGTCCAGGATCTTCTGGCTTTTATAGTCTCTGGTGAGAAGTCTGGTGTAATTCTGATAGGTCTGCCTTTATAAGTTACTTGATCTTTTTCCTTTACAGCTTTTAATATTCTTTTTTTGTTTTGTTCAATTGGGTTTTGATTATTATGTGACAGGAAGAATTTCTTTTCTGGTCTAGTCTATTTGGAGTTCTGTAGGCTTCTTATATGTTCATGGGCATCTCTTTCTTTAGGTTAGGAAAGTTTTCCTCTACAATTTTGTTGAAGATATTTACTGGCCCTTTAATTTGGGAATCTTTACTCTCTTTTATACTTATTATCCTTAAGTTTCATCTTCTTATTGTGTCCTGGATTTCCTGGATGTTTTGTGTTAGGAGCTTTTTGCATTTTTCATTTTCTTTGACAGTTGTGTTAATGTTTTCTATGGTATCTTCTGCACATGAAATTCTCTCTTCTGTCTCTTTTATTCTGTCAGTGATGCTTGAATTCATGACTCCTGATCTCTTTCCTAGGTTTTCTATCTCCAGAGTTGTTTCCCTTTGAGATTTCTTTATTGTTTCTACTTCCATTTTTAGATCCTGAATGGTTTTGTTTAATTCCACCACTTACTTGGTTGTGTTTTCTTATAATTCTTTAAGGAATTTTTGTGTTTCCTCTTTAAGGGCTTCTACCTGTTTACATGTGTTCTCCTGTATTTCTTTGAGGGTATTATTTATGTCCTTCTTAAATTCCTTCATCATCAACATGAGAAGTGATTTTCAATCTAACTCTTGCTTTTCCACTGTCATGAGGTATTCAGGACTTGCTATGGTGGGAGAACTACGTTCTGCTATTGTCAAGTAACCTTGGTTGCTTTTGCTTATGTTCTTGCGCTTGCCTTTTGTCATCTGGTTATTTCTAGTGCTACCTTTACTCACTGTCTCTGACCAGAGCCTGTCTGTCCTATTATCTTGGTTGTGTCAGAACTCCTTAGAGTCCAGCTGACTCTGTGATCCTGTGATTCTGACATCCTGGGTATAAGAGCTCCTAGGAGTCAGGCTGCTTCTGGGATCCTGAAATCCTGGTGTGACCAAGCTCCTGAGATCCCCTGATCCTATTATCCTGTGTACCTGGGTGTTTTAGAGCTCCTGGGAGTCCAGCCTTTTCTGGGTGTCCTAGGATTGGGTTCTACAAAGTCTAATGTAATAACAAGGAAATTTAGTTAAAAACAGACTTCTTGTTTCTAACAAATCCAGCCCAGTCTTTTAAGGTGTGTGAGCTGCCTCTATTATTAAGGCCTTTGTTAGATAACAAGCCTAAGATTCTGTGACATGGGACACTGCCAGCAGTTTAACAATATACGCTGTAAGACTTTATTTTGATGTACAGCTGGAGTCTTAATTTTCATTCGATTGGCCATACCCACATATGCACATGGTGCATACCCATAATGAAGTACCATGGCAACTGTCATTTCAGTCCTGATTCTACATTCAAATGTTTTAATAGATTAAAAAAAGCATCTTGTGAGTAAATGAACATCAAAATCAGTCCTTTGATTTTTAGTTCATGAGATGGAAGTCTTTGGGCTTTGGAGTTTAAAATTTTCAGTCTTTTCAAAGATTTTTAATTACAAGGATAAAGGATTGTTAGTTTCAACTGAATAATTTTGAGAATTGTATTAAATGCTATATTCATTAGCTTGGTGAGAAATTAATTGACACTGGAAATATTAAATTAAAAGCTGTTTTGTTCATGTAACGGCAATGTATATTTATAATAAATCTACTGCATAGGTTGTAAATAAAACAAATTATGTTTCCTCTGCTCTCATAATAATCTCAACACACTTTTGTGATTTTTTTTGCAGAAAGAATTTTAATTTTTAAACTTTAGTGTGATTTAAACTTTGCTTTTAATTTGATGACAACACTAGCTGTTTAAAAAGGACTCTGGAGATATGTTCATAGCAGCACACACTTGCTACTCTTCTTCAGTTCTGGAGGCTCCAGGGCAGTCAATAAAAGATGGCTTCATCAAATATATTCTTTAGGCCTTTCTGTGTGAGACCAGAGCCCTCCACATACTTGATAGCCCTCAGATCCTACGGCAGCTTTTCAGCAGTCTCTGGAGTAATAGACTTCTGTTTGTTCTTGTCAAGTTTCTCAATAGTAGAAGGGTCAACTCTGAGACCCATTTGGGTCCCAACAAACACGAAAGGAAGTTTTGGACAGTGGTGAGTTATCTCAGGCACCCAATTTTCTTTCATATTTTCAAATGAGGATGGAGAGACCACTGAGAAACATACTAGAAAAAAACATCTGTGTGTGGATAACTTAGCGATCATAATCTGTCACAATCCTCTTGCCTTACAGTATCAAAAAGTCCAAGAGTACATGGCTCTCCACCAATCATAACTGTGATTGCATAGTTGTCAAAAACCATTGGCACATATTCCCTTGGAAATTTGTTTCTTGTGTAGGATATTAGGAGATGTGTTTTACCAACAGAACTATCCCACTACCAACACAATTGTCTGCATTGCAGAAATAGTTTTGTATCCACTTTTAATATTTCAAATTAGATGTTGATCTCAGCTTCTCTGCTTTTGTGATCTTAAAAGGTCTAGGGGAATTTCTTCATATCAGCAAACAAGAAACCCATTCCACAGTGGACACAATTGGTCACAGACTCTTCAATTGAGTTTTGATGCTCTTACTTGGAAATAGCACCAGATCCTGAGGGTTGAGCTCTCAGTCCCCAACACTGCCACCTACTTCAGATGAATTGAAAAGCCTAGGTCTGGGATCCACTGAAAATTAGAGGTCTCTTCATTCCTGCCTTAGGTTTGACCTAAGTTTTTAGAGTGGTTCACTAAACTTAATAACACTATTCTTACATTATTGACTTGTTATAAAGGATATTTAAAAATGAGCATTGAGATGAACAGGTATATGGGTCATGGTGGGGAAGTGTCTCAAACAGGGGTTTCTGTTTCCAAGGAGTTAGTGTGGGCCACCTTCTCAGCATATGAGTTTATTGCTTGCTTTTCTTAAACTCTCCAGGTGTTCAGCTACTTAGAAAATTTTCAGACTTGTTAGTTTAGGGTTTTATGTGGTTAGACTAACAGAGAATAACCTCATGCTAATAAGTCAACTCAGCAAGGCCACCCAGACTCTTCTGCATTATTCTACAGTATATTTGAACCTGTTTCTAGTTGTGGTGTGGTTCAGACTTTAGCACACATCTTTAATCCCTCTGTCTGGAATACAGACACACCCTTAGTACTCACCTTTAATCTCAAACAATGAAAGTAAAATTAGTTTTTAGAAGGATGCACCCATGTTAAAAAGTGATGTCTAATTGAATGGCAGAAGAGGTGACAGATGAATCAGAAAAAGATTTGACAGAATAGAATCTGCTCAATGAGGAGAGAGAGGAAAGGGAAGCTACTTAAGGAAGGGACAAACTGTAAAGGAAGAAGAGAGTACAGTTCAGGAACACAGGAGAGTTTGTGGAGAACAGTGCAGTAGAGTTGAGAGGGAGAGTAGAGCAGCACAGAGAGGAAGAAGGAGGCAGTTTTACCAAGAGAGTTTTATAAAGATAGATTGAAGAGAGAACAAGCTAGATACAGGTGAAGACAGAATAAGCAAGAGAAAGAGCCAGAAAATTAGGAAAGATTGTGAGGATTAGTTTGAGGCCAAGTGGAGCAGTTCAGAGGCCAAGAGAAGCCAGATTGAATCAGTCCTCTGGGAAAGGAGTTTGAGCCAGAACAGCTGAGTTGAATCAGCCCACTACAGATCAGAAAGAACAAGAAAGGAGGAGTTTATTCAGCAGCAATTCTCAGAGGCTGGAAGCATACAAGGCCCAGATGAGATTGTATGGAAGCTAGAAGCTTCCAGGACTAGGCTTAGGTTAGCAGATGGAGGCAGTAAGCCTCAGAGACTATTACAACAGGAGAATAAAATGTACTTTTACAGCATTCCTTCTTTGTAGGTATGCAGCAGCAGTCCTGATGTTAAGTTACCCAACTACCAGACAAGAAAAGGTAAGTCAGAAAGTTCCTTCCTCTCTTCCTCCCTCCCTCCCTCCCTCCCTCCCTCCCTTCCTCCCTCCCTTCCTTCTTTCCTTCCTTCCTTTGCTTTCTTGATTCATGTGTGGATGCATGCACATGTGTGTGTATTTGTGTGTGCATGTGCATGCCTATATGCATGTGTGTGTATGTGTGTGTGTGCTCATGTATGTAGGCACACATGTGTCACACTGTACATGTGGAGTTCAGAGTACAAAGTTTGAAATATCCTTTCATTTGTAAGGCAAAGTGTTTCTTGCTGTTGTGTCTCTGTGCCTCACATGCACATGTGAGATTCTAGCCAGCCCTCCTGTTTCCTCTCCCCATTTCACTGTAGGAGTGCTGAGTTACAGTGCGAGTCATTGTGTCTGGACTTTTATATTCTAGTATTTTGTTGTTTTGTTTTTTAAGATTCCAAGGATCAGACTCTGGTCATCAGGCTTACACGACAAGTATATGGACCTACTTGCAAGCCCAGAAAATTTCTTTAGGACTGAATACAAGATAAAAATTATGGAAAGTTAAAGTTTATATACGTGCTTTAGGATAGAGAAAATTCTAGTTTTTAGGGCTTGCTCTGAGGAGGAATTATGAACTATTACTCATGGTGGAAATCAGAAAATCTGTATCTTAATATCATACACAGTAAGTGTACTGTAGTATAACTGTTATTATGTAAAAGGCTCCATGCTGTGATTGTTACTCAGAAAACTTCATACCAATGCATACAGCAAAATGAATACTTCATAAAAAATACTGAGAGAATTTTTAGTCTTGGTTGTATGTTAGTTTCTTTTCCTGTTACTGTGATAGAATACTCTGATAAAAGCAACCTAAAGGAAAAGTTTTTATTTTTGCTCATAGTTTGAGGGTATAGTTCATCCATGGTGGGAAGTCTCAGTAACAGGACTACTACATATGACAGTGATATCATCCTTCATATGACATTATATCATCCTACATATGACACTTATATCATCCTCTTGAAGACTCAGGGACATCATAGATGAGGGTATGGGAAGAATGGAAGAGGAGAAGGATGGGAAGGAATGCTAAGGACATGGCGTGACTGTTGCGTCCATGGACTCACCTTAGTGGTGGTTGCCTATACAAGACCTACTCGATACTGGGCCCATCAACATTGCATAACGGGATGGTTGCTCAACCTCTGGTGTTTCTTTAGGTTTGAAAGAACTGATATTAGCATCCTACTTAAGGCCGATGACGCAACAATCATGTATTCTAATTACTCTAATCTCATAACTCATTATTTTTAGTTTCTTCATCCACTGCAAAAAGAAAACTAGTCTGACTAAGGCTGAGAGTAGCACTAATCTGCAAGCACAAACAGAAATATTTAGCAGCTTGGTACCATGTCCATTTAGCCAAACATCCTAGGGCTAGGATTTCTCTAGCTGAGGGCTTTTGACCAGGTTTAGTGTAGAAGGCATGATTTTTCTCTAGTGGAGTGGGCCCAAATTCTAATCAGAGAGTGATTGATTACCCCATAACAATCATGCCACTAGTACACAAGTGGGTGTGTCTTGCCTCACAGCTTGGCATTGTAGGATTCAGAGTTCATAGCTAAGTCAGACCACCGATGACTCCGCTCCCTAGTATCTGCTACATAGAACTGCTTCTCTACCTCATTTATTCTTTGTATATTTTATATTTTCATTTCATTTATTTCTTCCCTGACCTTAATTGTTTCTTTTCATCTACTTATTCTGGGTTTAGCTTGTTCTTGTTTTTCTGATGCCCTAAAATACAGTTATTTATCTAAGATGCTCTGATTTTTTTAAAATTTAATTACTTTTTTTTTTTACTTTTCCACTTTACATCCTGCTCACTATTATTTTTTTTAATGTAGTAACTTATAGGTATAAACTTCCTTCTTAATCGCTCTCATTTCATCCCATGGTTTTAGTATGTTGTGTTTTCATTTTAGTGACCTTCCGGAAATCTTTATATTTTGTGATTTCTCTGATAACTCATTCATTATTCAATAGTGTTGTTCAGTATCTGTGATTTTGCATTTTTCTATAGTACCTTTTGTTGATTTATAGTTTTACTCTGTTGGAATCACATAGAATGCAATATATTATTTTCATTTTTTGTATTCTATTTTCTATTTTAAAGAAGGTTCCATGAGCTCCCGAGAAGAATGCGTGTTCTATGAAGTGTTGGAATACAATGACCTGTTGACATCTGTCAGGCATGCTTGAGCTACGACTTTCTTTAAGAGCATTACTTCTCTAATTTTGTCAAGATGAACATCTGCTTTTGAGAGTGGAGCACTAAAGCCACCCACTACTACTGTGTTTCAGTTAATTGGGTTTCTAATGGGGTAGTGTTTGCTTTATGAAATTGGGTCCACCTGTGTTTGATGCTTACATGTTGAAAGTTATGATGTTGTCTTGAGGGATTATTTCCTTAATCCTTATGAAGTACCCTTCTGACCAGCTTTGGTTGAAGTGTATTTTATCACTCATTAAAGCAGGGATAACTACTTGTTTCCTGGTTCTGTTTGCTCCACAAGCCCTTTTCCATAACTTAGGCCCAAGGTTTAATCTTTGATGGTAAAGATACATTTCTTGAGACCACAAATAAATAGGTCCTATTAATAATTAAAAAATTATTGTGTGTGTGTGTGTGTGTGCATGCGTGTGTACATACATTTGTGTGTGAGTGAAGGTGTATGACTGTCATAGCAAGTGTCAGTGGACAACCTCATGAATCTTTTTTTTTTTTCTAATTTAAAAATCTTTTATAAGGGCAGTGACTGTTTTTGCCAAAAAAAGGAAAGGAGCCAAAGGGCATCCAACAGATGGTGAGGGAGGGAGAAGGGGGCCAGGAATCCATTCAGGAAAGCTGGTAGCTATTGCCATGGAACTGCAGGGCAGGTGGAAGGGGAAGGCATGTAAGGGCAAGAATTTCAGAAAGGCTCAAATGCTGAGGGGAATGAACTCCCAGAAGACCCTGGAGTATATAGAAGGTGAGGATGACAATAGCCATCTTATTCCTTCATGGAAGACAGGGAGGAGCCCTGCCCTGCTCTGGACTCTGGAGACACTATGCTGTGGCTGGGGGCTGAGGGCTTCCCTGAGAACATTACAAGAAGGCATCACACCATTCTCGAAGGCACCCGAAGCAGTCCCGGGACTGCTTGGCATTGGCACCGCACATGTCTTTCAGTCATTTTCGAAAGAGGTCTTCTTCTTTCTTTAGCACCAGAAACTGGCTAAGGACCACATAAGCACCTTGTCAAAGCCCTTTTCTTCCAGCCTCTTGCTCAGGGTGTCACCAATTTCAGCCAGTCTCCCCACTGG
The DNA here is from genome assembly GCA_030674055.1 of Rhabdomys pumilio. NCBI lineage: Eukaryota > Metazoa > Chordata > Mammalia > Rodentia > Muridae > Rhabdomys > Rhabdomys pumilio. Next base: position 133,736,298 of record JANHMN010000004.1, on the reverse strand, counting down.
CTTTTCCCCTATGGGCTCTGCCACGGAGTTTCGGTGCTTTTGGGAGGTTGTCATCTTGATCAGGCTTAACTCGATGGATATACTAGCTTGCACTACTAACAGGTGGTGCATGTAAGGTAACAGATAGATTCCCAGACTCAGTAGCCAAGGTCTACCCTGAAGCTCTCACTCTCGGTGACCTTGGCCAGACAGACACAGACCCCGTTGTATCAGTTCTTGCCTTCTACGTTGTTTGAGACAGGACCTCTCTCTTGTTGTTACGTCAGGCTAGCTGACCTGTGAGCATCTAGGAATTCTTCTGTCTTGACCTCCGACCTGCCTGTGGGAGTACTGAGCTTACAGTCAGGCACTGGCATGTTTGGCATTGTATGAATTCTGGAGATAATGAATTCACTCTCATGATTGTGTAGTGAGCATTTTATCCACCAAACCATATCCTTTGCCGGAATCCTGTTTTAAATCTGTTAGTCTATGTATTTTGATTTAAGTGGAGAGCAATATTCTAGGCTATTAGTGAAAGGCATTTATCAGTTTCTGACATTTTCTTGACTTTTCCATCTTTTGCTCCCTCGTTTGCTTAGCTACTGTTCTGCTGTGCTATATCCTTTTCTCTAGTCTCATGAATCTATTTTTAAATCTTTCTCATTAGTTATTCTAGTATTTTCTATACACTGGCTTAGTGGTCATAAATTGTTTTAATCTTTTCTGTCATGGACAACTTTTCTTTCCCTTTCAGTTATGACAGGTATTTGGCTGTGTCAAACAGTCTGGAAGGGTGGTTCCAGTGTTCTAGAACTTGACATGCCCTCCTTCCTTTTAAAGCCTCTGTTGGAGCTCTGATTCTGACGGGTCTGTCTTCATGTGGGACTTGGCATTGTCCTTTTGTAGCTCTGAGTTCTGCTTTGTTCCGTGTACTTAGTGTTCTGACTATAATATAACATGATGTGATACGATATGATATAACAGAATATGATATTCTACCTAAATGCTTCTTGTATCTCAGTGGATATCTCTTCTTAGATTTGGGGAAATTACTGGCATAATTTTATTGAAAATCTTTTCTACACATTTAGAATAACATTCTCCTGGGCCCATAATAATGCATTTGGCCTTTTTACTGTCCCATGGATAATGAATGCTGTTTATACTTCTTTTTTTATGGATATTATATTTACATTTCAGATTTTATCACCTTACCCCCATTCCCCCACCACCCAGGAACCTCCTATCCCATCCCCCCTCCTCATGCTTCTATGAGGATATACCCTCACCTACTCCCCCACTCCCACCTCCCCATCCCAAAATCCCCCCCCCCCCCCACTCGGTGTTCAGCCTTCATGGGGCCAAGGATCTCCTCTCCCACCTATGCCCGACAAGGCCATCCTCCCCTACATATACAACTGGAGTCATGGGTCACTCCCTATGTGCTCCCAGGCTGGTGGTTTAGACCCTGGGACCTCTGGTTGGTTGGTATTGTTGCTCTCCTCATGGGGCCACAAACCCTTTCTGCTCCTTCAGTCTTCTCTCTAACTTCTTCATTGTGACACCCTTGATCAGATCAGTGGTTAGCTGTGAGCATCTGCCTCTGAATGTGTCAGACTCTGGCAGACCTCTAAGGAGACAGCCATATCAGGCTCTTGTCAGCATGCACTTCCTGCCATCCACATCAGTGTCTACCTTTGGTGACTGTACATGGGATGGATACCCAGGTAGAACAGTCTCCAGACAACCCCTCTTTCAGTTTCTGTCCCACACTTTGTCTCCATATTTGCTTCCTTGAGTATTTTTGTTACTCCTTCTAAGTAGGACGGAGGCATCCACACTTGGTCTTCCTTCTTCGTGAGCTTCATGTGGTCTATACTTCTTATAAATGTACCTTTTTTTTTTCATTTTTGTTTTTTTGAAACAGAGTTTCTATATGTAGCTCTGGGTGTCCTCAAACTCAGGACGCACTGCCTATGCCCCTGAGTGCTGGGACTAAAGGTGTGTGCCACCACACCTGGCTTAAAGGTATTTTTGTAATGTGCTGAGGTCTCAGTTCTTTTAGCCTGCCCTGCTGTTTTGATATCCTACCCACATCACATTCTAATTGTGAGACTTTCAGTGGGGCTTTTAATTTTCATTTTCAATATTTTATCTCCTTTTGATTCCCTTTACTACAGTCTTAACTGACTCCTTTTTGTATTCTTCATCAACTTTCTCACTGCATACAACTGTTGGGTTGGGTTCTCGTGGGTTTCCTTGTGCCTTGTTTGGTTGCTTTGGATTCTTGTTTGGAATTTTATCTGCCTCATTCTTATTAGAGGAATTTAATGTGGGCTCTGTGATTTCTGGAGGAGTCACGTTGCCTATACTTTTATATACTTTTGCATTTATCTGTGGGAAGAGGTAGTTATTTAAATGCATGTTTTTGTTGTTTGATCACCCATCCACCTTTCAACAGAAGTGTTTGTGATGTTCCAGAGCAGCTGTGTTTATTAGGGTTGAGGTGTCATTTTTATTACTAAACTTGTTTTCAGAGTGCTGGGCTCAGTCTTCTGTGGTCCCTGAAGTACAGATATGGTCTGAAAAAGCTATTCCTGATCTAGCTGGTCTGCTCCCATAAAGACACAATATCCTGAGCCAATCTAGAGGAGCCACTGCACCGAGAGTAGCGGGTAAGAACCCTCCTGCACAACACAGTGCCCCAGTGCTGCAACTGGGAACCTGGGGCACTCAGGACCCATCACCCGTCCAAACCACACACATCTGGAATACCACTCCTCTTCTGCCTCTCGCCTGGTCCTTTTGGCTGTATCAGATAACTAGCTGGTCTGCTCCTGTGAAGACACCATATCCTGAGCCATTCTAGAGAAACCACTGCAATCAGAGCAGCAGGATTTCAGGATCCCAGAGAAAGCCTGAGTCACAGAAGCTCTTCCACACATGAGCACAGGATCACAGAGACATCTGGACTCTGAGGAATTCTGACACAAGCAAGATAACTGGAAAGATAGGCTCCAGTCAGAGACAGTGAGTGCAGGTAGCACAAGAGATAACCAGATGGTGAAAGGCAAGTGAAATAACATAAGCCACAGAAACCAAAGTTACCTGGCAGCATCAGAACCCAGTTTTTCCACCATAGCAAGTCCTGGACAACCGATAACACCATAAAAAGCAGGATTCAGAATTAAAATCACTTCTCATGATGATGATAGAGGACTTTAAGAAGGACATAAATAACTCCCTTAAAGAAATACAGGAGAACACAGGTAAACAGATAGAAACCCTTAAAGAGGAAGCACAAAAGTCCCTTAAAGAATTGCAAGAAAACACAACCAAACAGGTAAAGGAATTAAACAAAACCATCTAAGATCTAAAAATGGAAGTAGAAACAATAAGGAAATCTCAAAAGGAGACTACCCTGGAGACAGAAAATCTAGGAAAGAGATCAGGAGTCATAAATGCAAGCATTACCAACAGAATACAAGAAATAGAAGAGAGAATCTCATGTGCAGAAGATACCATAGAAAACATTGACACAACTATCAAAGAAAATGCAAAATGCGAAAAGTCCTTAACACAAAACATCCAGAAAATCCAGGACAAAATGAAAATGCCAAACCTAAGGATAATAGGTATAGATGAGAGTGAAGATTCCCAACTTACAGGGCCAGTAAATATCTTCAACAAAATTATAGAGGAAAACTTTTCTAACCTAAAGAAAGAGATGCCCATGAACATACAAGAAGCCTACAGAGCTCCAAATAGACTAGACCAGAATAGAAAATTCTTCTCATCACATAATAATCAAAACATCAAATGTACAAAACAAAGAAAAAATACTAAAAGCAGAAAGGGAAAAAGGTAAAGTACCATATAAAGGCAGACCTATAAGAATTACACCAGACTTCTCACCAGAGACTATAAAAGCCAGAAGATCCTGGACTGATATCATACAGACCCTAAGAGAACACAAATGTCAGCCCAGACTATTACACCCAGCAAAACTTTCAATCAATATTGATGGAGAAACCAAGAAATTCCATGGCAAAACCAAATTTACACAATAACTTCCCACAAATCCAGCACTACAAAAGATAAAAATGGAAAACTCCAAAACAAGGAGGGAAACTACAACCTACAAAAAGAAAGAGAGTAATCTTCCAACAAACCCAAAAGAAGATAGCTACACAAACACAATTTCACCTCCAATAACAAAAATAACAGGAGGCAACAATCACTTTTCCTTAATATCTCTTAACATCAATGAACTCAATTCTACAATAAAAAGACTTAGACTAACAGACTGGATACATAAACAAGACCCAGAATTTTACTACATACAGAAAATGCACCTCAGTGAGAAAGACAGACACTACCTCAGAGTAAAAGGCTGGAAAACAATTTTCTAAGCAAATGGTCCCAAGAAACAAGCTAGAGTAGCCATTCTAATAGCCAAAAAAATTGACTTTCAACTAAAAATATCAAAAAAGTTAAGGAAGGACACTTCATACTCGTCAAAGGAAAAATCTACGAAGATGAACTCTCCCACATTCATAAAAGAAATTTTACTAAAGCTCAAAGCACACATTGCACCACACACAATAATAGTGGGGGATTTTAACACCCCACTCTCAGCAATGGACAAATCATGGAAACAGAAACTAAAGGGAGAAACAGCGAATCTAACAGAAGTTGTGAACCAAATAGATTTAACAGATATCTATAGAACATTTCATCCAAAAACAAAAGAATATACCTTCTTTCAGCACCTCATGGTACCTTCTCCAAAATAGGCCATATAATTGGTCACAAAATAGGCCTCAACAAATACAAAAAGATTGAAATACTCCCTTGAATCCTATTGGATCACCACAGACTAAGAGTGGTCTTCAATAATAATAAAAACAATGGAAAACCCACATACACGTGGAAACTGAACAACACTCTACTCAATGATGACTTGGGCAAGGAAGAAATAAAGAAATTAAAGACTTTTTAGAATTTAATGAAAATGAAGGCTCATCATACCAAAATTAATGGGACACAATGAAAGCAGTGCTAAGAGGAAAACTCATATCTCTAAGTGCCAGCAAAAAGAGACTGAAGAGAGCATACATTAGCAACTTGACAGCACACCTGAAAGCTCTAGAACAAAAAGAAGCAAATACACCCAAGAGGAGTAGAGGGCAGGAAATTATCAAACTCAGGGCTGAAATCAACCAAGTAGAAACAAAAAGAACTATACAAAGAATCAATAAACCAGGAGTTCTTCTTTGAGAAAATCAACAAGATAGATAAACCCTTAGCCAGACTAACCAGAGGGCACAGAAACAGTATCCAAATTAATAAAATCAGAACTGAAAAGGGAGGCATAACCACAGAAACTGAGGAAATTAAAAAAAAATTATCAGATCCTACTACAACAGACTATACTCAACAAAACTGGAAAATCTGGATAAAATGGAAAAATTTTCCAGACAGATACCAGGTACCAAAGTTAAATCAGGATCAGACAAACTATCTAAACAGTCCCATAAGCCCTAAAGAAATAGCAGCAGTCATTAAAAGTCTCCCCAGCAAAAAAGCCCAGGACCAGATGATTTTAGTGCAGAATTCTATCAGACCTTCAAGGAAGATCTAATACCAATTCTCTGCAAACTATTTCACAAAACAGAAACAGAAGAAGCACAACCCAATTTGTTCTATGAAGCCACAATTACACTCATACCTAAACTACACAATGACACAACAAAGAAAGAAAACTTCAGACCAATCTCTCTTATGAATATTGATGCAAAAATACTCAATAAAATTCTCATAAACTGAATCGAAGAACACATCAAAACCATCATTCATCATGATCAAGTAGGCTTTATTCCAAGAATGCAGGGATGGTTCAATATAAGGAAATCCATCAGTGTAATCCACTATATAAACAATCTCAAAGGAAAAAAAAAACCCATGATCATCTCACTAAATGCTGAGAAAACATTTGGGATTTTACCCCGCCATGGTAAAAGTCTTGGAAAAATCAGAAATTTAAGGCCAATACCTAAACATAGTAAAAGCAATATACAGCAAGCCAGTAGCTAACATTAATCTAAATGGAGAGAAACTTGGAGCAATCCCACTAAGATCAGGGACTAGACAAGGCTGCCCACTCTCCATAGCTATTCAGTATAGTACTGGAAGTCCTAGCCAGAGCAATTAGACAACAAAAGGATGTCAAAGGGATATAAATAGGAAAGGAAGAAGTCAAAATTTTACTATTTGCAGATGATACAATAGTATACTTAAGTGACCCAAAAATTTCTTCAGAAAATTCCTAAACCTGATAAACAACTTCATCAAAGTGGATGGATATAAAATCAACTCAAACAAATCAGTAGCCTTTCTCTACTCAAAGGATAAATGGGCTAAGAAAGAAATTAGGGAAATGACACCCCTCACAATAGTCACAAATAATATAAAATACCTTGGTGTGACTGTAACCAAGTAAGTGAAAGATCTGTATGGCAAGAACTTCAAGTCTTTGGAGAAAGAAATCAAAGAAGATCTCAGAAGATAGAAAATCTCCCCTGCTCATGGATTGGCAGGATTAACATAGTAAAGGATAAAGAGGCTGAGAAAGAAATTAGGGTGATGACACCCTTCACAATAGTTGTAAATTATCTAAAAATATCTTGGTGTGAATCTAACCAAGCAAGTGACAGATCTGTACAACAAGAACTTCAAGTCCCCGAAGAAAGAATTCGAAGAAGATCTCAGAAGATGAAAAAAATCTCCCATGCTCATGGATTGGCAGGATTAATATAATAAAAATGGCCATCTTGCCAAAAGCAATCTATAGATTCAATGCAATCCCCATCAAAATTCCAACTCAATTCTTCATAGAGATAGGAAGAGCAATTTGTAAATTTACTTTGAATATTAAAAAACCCAAAATAGTGAGAACTATTCTCAACAATAAAAGAACTTCTGGGGGAATTACCATCTCTGACCTCAAGCTGTACTGCAGAGTAATAGTGATAAAAACTGCATGGTATTAGAACAGAGACAGACAGGAAGGTCAATGGAATAGAACTGAAGACCCAGAAATGAACCCACACACCTATGGTCACTTGATCTTTGACAAAGGTGCTAAAACTGTACAGTGGGAAAATGACAGCATTTTCAACAAATGGTGCTGGTTCAACTGGACGTCAGCATGTAGCAGAATGCAAATCGACCCATTCTTATCTCCTTGTAGAAAGCTCAAGTTTAAGTGGATCAAGGACCTCCACATAAAACCAGATACACTGAAACTAATAGAAGAGAAGGTGGGGAAGACCCTCGAATACCTGGGCACAGAGGCAAAGTTCCTAAACAGAACACCAGTGGCTTATGCTCTAAGATCAAGAATTGACAAATGGGACCTCATAAAATTGCAAAGCTTCTGTAAGGCAAAGGACACTGTCAACAGGACAAAGTGGCAACCAATAGAGTGGGAAAAGATCTTTCCTGATCCTATATCTGATAGAGGGCTAATGTCCAATATATACAAAGAACTCAAGAAATTAGACTCCAGACAATCAAATAACCCTATTAAAAATGGGGTACAGAGCTAAACAAAGAATTCTCAACTGAAGAAACTTGAATGATCGAAAAACACCTAAAGAAATGTTCAACATCCTTAGTCATCAGGAAAATGCAAATCAAAACAACCCTGAGATTCTACCTCACATCTGTCAGAATGGCTAAGATCAAAAACTCAGGTGATAGCAGATGCTGGTGAGGATGTGGAGAAAGAGGAACACTCCTCCATTGTTAGTGGGATTGCAAACTGGTACCAACACTCTGGAAATCAGTCTGGTGATTCCTCAGGAAATAAGACATAGCATTGCCTGAGGACACAGCTATAACACTCCTGGGCAAGATGCTCCAACATATAACAAGGACACATGCTCCACTATGTTCATAGCAGCCTTATTTATAATAGCCAGAAACTGGAAACAACCCAGATGTCCTTCAACAGAGGAATGGATACAGAAAATGTGGTACATTTATACAATGGAGTATTACTCAGCTATCAAAAACAATGACTTCATGAAATTCTTAGGCAAAAGAATGGAACTAGAAAATATCATCCTGAGTGAGGTAACCCAATCACAAAAGAACACACATGGTATGCACTCACTAATAAGTGGATATTAGCCCTAATGCTCACAATACCCAAGATATAACTCACAGACCACATGAAGCTCATGAAGAAGGAAGACCAAAGTGTGGGTGCTTTGGTCCTTCTTAGAAGAAGTAACAAAATACTCATGAGAGCAAATATGGAGACAAAGTGTGGAACAGAAACTGAAGGAGGGGTCGTCTGGAGACTGTCTCACCTGGGTATACATCCCATGTGCAGTCACCAAAGACAGACACTGATGTTGATGACAGGAAGAGTAGTATGCTGACATGAGCCTGATATAGCTGTCTCCTTAAAGGTCTGCCAGAGCCTGACATATACAGAGGTGGATGCTCACAGTTAACCACTGAACTGATCATGGGGTTCCCAATGGAGGAGTTAGAGAGAAGACTGAAGGAGCTGAAGGGGTTTGTGATCCCATGAGGAGTGTAACAATACCAACCAATCAGAGCTCCCAGGGTCTAAACTACCAACCTGGGAGCACATAGGGAGGGACCCATGGCTCCAGTTGTATATGTAGGGGAGGATGGTCTTGTTGGGTATAGTTGGGAGTGGAGGTCCTTGGTCCTATGAAGGCTGGATGCCCCAGTGTGGGGGAATTTGAGGGTGGGGAGGTAGGAGTGGGTTTTGGGAGTGTGGGGGCACATCCTCATAGAAGCAGGAGGAGGCAAGGTGAGATGGGCGTTCCTGGGTGGGTGGGGGAATGGAGAAAGAGAATAACATCTGAAATGTAATTAATATACATATATATTTATATATATATGAAATAATTGACAAGCAAAAAAAAAAAAAAAAAAGGCAATTCCTACCCTAGGGTGTGCCTACAGTGAGCACACATTCATGCCAAGTAGTAGGAAGCATTCCACTCCTTCAGCTTTTGTCATTTTAGGAAGTAAAGGGAGCTGTGGTCTGGTGTGTGCTGAGATGCTAGTTACTGTGAGGAGTGGGAAGGCAGGGAGACTGACTGCTCCCTAATGCACAGTTTGTAGAGGAAGAGAAGGGAGACAAAGTCAATCAAGGAGCACACAGGGGAATGTGGGAGGCTGCGGTAGCTGTGGGTGATGAAAGAGGGAGGGAAGGAGATGCAGATAGTCGAAGAGAACTTCATGATTTAAGGAGCTGACACCCCGAGTCATGGCAAACGAAGCTAGCAGACAGTCCTTGGAAAAGGACAAGAAGGGAGGGGGAGGAAAGAATAGAGAAGAAAAAGGAGAAAAGATGAAGAGCTAGGTATATAGAAAGAAGAAGAAGGAGAAGGAGGAGGAGGAGGAGGAGGAGGAGGAGGAGGAGGAGGAGGAGGAGGCGGAGGCGAAGGAGAAGGAGAAGGAGAAGGAGAAGGAGAAGGAGAAGGAGAAGG
>JANHMN010000004.1:133687264-133726767 GCA_030674055.1 Rhabdomys pumilio | reverse complement strand
GAGAAGGAGAAGGAGAAGGAGAAGGAGAAGGAGAAGGAGAAGGAGAAAAGAAGGCATGATTAGCCCTCGAAGTTAACATTGTTCATAAAGAAAGGGGAAATAAACATGAAGGCCTGAGAGCTGGCAAGGATATAGAATATGGAGTCTTTCTGCTACAACCTTAGTTCGGCATTCCTTCCTGGGCTTGCTGAAGACTGTCACATGCCTTGGTGTTCCTCATGGGTCAGGCCAAAGATGCTGTTTACAGCTCTGGATGGTCCTATTTACAAGGTCAGTTCACAGATTCTTGTCCTGTCAGTGAGGCATCCTTCATGTGTTGGTCACAGAGATGAGGAGTTAATTATTCCTGTCATCTCCCTTTGCGCAGATTGCAATGTCAGGTCTCTCTACAGGGCTAGGACTAGAAACTAGAACAAAGCTTACACACGGTCATCCTCCCATGGAGTAATTTAAATCCCAAGGAATGAGGAAGCTGATGTTTCTATGTCTAGTATTGCCAGGGAAATGGGAGCTGAGGTGTGAAACATCCATAGCTTCAGGCTATTGTGGCAGGATTGACAGATCAGGATCTATCTGGTGAATGGTAGCATATGCAGCCTTGTTTGAGACAGGAGTCATGTTGTATTCTCAGTTACAGGCCTTTTAAAGAAAGGAAAACCCAAGGAGGAAGTTGGAGAATGGACATGCGCAACAGCAGGGACGGTAGCACCGGGAAGCACATGGCAGGGCAGAAGTCAGCTCTTGAAGTCTCACACACTCCGTGAACTGCACTTTCAGGAAACAAAGCAAGTCCTGCAGGATCATATGGGAAAACCCAGCTTATAGAATGCCTCTAGATCGTGGGGAAGAAACTTCGCGTCGGAGCTCTACAGTTCTCACTGAAGTGGAAACCTGGTCAGAGATAGTCTGTGAAGAAGCTTCACACAGGTTCCAAATCGCATTCCCAATATTGGTAAGGATGTGCGGGGCTAGGGGCCAGCATCTACAGCCTGCAGTCCTAAAGGATCTCCCCAGAAGCCCCACCTCGGTGCAGCCATGTGTAGAGGATTGTAGAATTCCTACCACAGGGTTTGCCTGAATTCCGAGTTACTTAGGAGGCGTGGAGGGTGGGGAGTGGAAGCGTTTTGTAGCTAAGGATGGGGTCACGGAGAAGAGAAGTCGGCTGTCTTCCAGTTTCATTGGAGGTAGAATAGAAGCAGTAAGCTTGTAGTGAATGGTTTTCTCTAGATACACTGTTCTTGGAACTGCAGGGTGAGGGATCTGATGTCTGTTTTTGTGCATGTCCATACCTAGGGGTGGGATCAGCTGCTTTTTTTTTTTTTTTTTTTTTTTTTAAACTTTGGCATCTCCAGGAGTTGTACAGCCTTCCTGGAACTTTCAACTCAGTTCAGGGCCTTGGCTTTAAGTGGGCGAGTTCCTTTAGTTGACTGAAGAACTACATTGTATACTACGACATTCAAGATACTGGCTTTCCTACCACTGACCTACCTTCCGCAGATTCCCCCACCACCACCACCACCCCCCCTCCCCCCCGCTCAGTTTTGTGGGTAAAAACGACTTTCACATTTTTATCTGATTAAAAAAATTCAAAATGATAAATATTTCCTAATGGATTACTATTCTATGATATTCATCTCTCAGTTTTATTGAAGCAGAGCCACATTTATTTATTTATATGCTGTGTGAGGCTTTCATGCTTGGCAGTCAGAGTGGAAGGGCTGTGAAGGAGACCGTATGTGATGGCTTGCAGCTTCCCATTGCTGTTAGTGACTACTCTGTGGTGACACAGTTATCACTCAGTGACATTTTACAAGCCTTGTATCATTGTGGCATGACATTTAATTTACTTTTTAATTACCACCGCATTTATATCATGTCAAAACCAGAAGAGTGGAATTTGGATATCACGCTTTTAAGGCACTGTGAAGTTTGGATTGTTTTGTTAGTAAACCAGCTGGTGGAGCAGCGTGTTTCTTATGCAGTTACACTGTAGCAGTGCTGACAGCCTGCACGACAAAACCACGTCATTCGTCACAGTGTTTCAAGCTCAGGAAAGCAGCTGTTATAAAAGTCAGAAGATTCAGGCAAGGTTCTCTCATCACAACGACATTTCTTCCCAAAAATAATAAAGCAGGCTTTGCCTGAAGTAAGTTCCCGAAATGGCTTGTTTGTTAGTTAAGCAAGGATTACTTAGGGTGAATTAAACAAATCATGTTTGATTCTAACAGATGAGGAACCATGTCTGGAGAAAATACATTTTTAAGATTACTGGCCTTTTTGGTGAGTAGATGTTGGAGCGATGATAAATGCTAGTGAAGAACAAGGTGACAGGCTAGGTTCCTGGTGGTAGGACTGGAACATTAACCCAGCCAAAAAAACCTATGATACATGGCATGACCTGTCCTGCTCATGACCTGTCCTGCCTGCAAGATTGTGGGTTGTAGGGGCAATGGTGCCAATGGGAGTGGCCAACCAATGATTGGTCTAACTTGAGGCCCAAGCTATAAGATGGAGTCTATGCATGTCACTGCCTGGATAACCAGGATCTGGAAGCTGGATAGCCTAGAAACCTAAGGTAGAACCAAGTACAACTCACACACACACACACACACACACACACACACACACACAAATGTCAGTGAAATGATTGAAATGATTCCTTCTGATATTCTGCTATAGAGCTGTCCCTAGCCCAGTTGTCACCACAGAAGCTTCCTCCAGCAACTGAGGAGAGCAGATGCAGAGACCCCGTCCCCTTAGATAAACATTATTTGTAGCTCAGAGGAAACTCCTCAGAAGAGGGGAAGAAGAATTTTAGGAGTCAGAGGGGTCAAGGACACCAGGAGAACAAGGTCTATAGAATCAACTGTCAGGGCTCAGAGATTAGACTGACAATCACAGAGGCCGCATGGGTCCATGCTAGGTCCTCTACATACATGCTCTGGTTGTTTAGCTTGAGAGTTTTTTCTTTTACTCCTAATGGAGGGAGTGGGGATGTCTCTGACTCTTGTGCCTGCTCTTGGGACCTTTTCCTTCTGCTGGGTTTCTCACCCAGCCCTGGTATGAGGGTTTATTGTAACTTGTTATGCAGTGTTGGGTTGATATCACTAGACCTGCTAGTGAAGGAGGATCTGAGGGAGAGGAGAGGAGGGAGGGAAGGCTGCTGTCAGGATGTATTGTATAAGAGAAGAACAAAGAAAAAAAAGGGTGAGTGATTTCAAGTGGTTTTTCTTTGGCTTTTGCTAAGGTCAGACACGATACTGATATTTTTTTCCATTCTTGTTTATTTGAAGGATGAATCTCAAGTTTGAGATGATAAAGTGTTGCCATAATGTGCAGTCTTCAGACAATGACTGCAGGTGAGAAGACTCTCAAATAAGTTGAGATGGCACTAAATCCCCTGAAGTAGATCTGCTAAAATGTATCATCACTGGGATAGCAAAAATATACGGAGCAGGACGGAGTCCATTGAAAACACAAACAAGTTTCAGTGGGTACTCGTCCTAAACTTATTGAAGTTGTAGTTTCAGAACTGCCACTGTCAGGCCTGGGAACGCATCAGTTCTGTGAGGCATAAGCACAGAATCCTCCCTTGCCTGGTCACACAGCACATCCATGAGTGATCAGTGGCCATATGTCATTGGGATTTTGTTTAAGCTCACAGGGAAGACAATTGCTTTAAAAACAAACAAACAAACAAACAAACAAACAAACAAACTTCCTTAAATTACAGTTGTTGGAGAGTGAAGGGGCTTTGAAGATCATATTTTACTGTGCTGTAAGAATGTTCCTTAGTAATCTCAACCCCAAACTATAGGGCAAATAGTGCTCACATGAGAAAATGACACAGATATGGTGGTGCCACTGTGACTCTTGTGTGAATCACTGCCAACATTAGACTTCTTTTCAGTGCTGGGACAGTATGAAATCCACACTCACATGGGAGTTTGAAGCAGGACTTTCCAATAGCATTTAAAAAAATGATCCAAATAGAAGGGAGATGTTATCTTTGCATCTAACTTTCAATAATAATTAATCGCCATGTAATAACACTAGAAGAGAGGAGGGGCTGGAGAGATGGCTCAGTGGTTAAGAGCACTGACTGCTCTTCCAGAGGTCCCGAGTTCAATTCCCAGCCACCACATGGTGGCTCACAACCATCTGTAGTGGGGTCCACTTCCACCACTACTGCTTCAGTGGCCAAGAACCTGAAACTAGATAATCCAAGGACCTATGATAAACCAAATACAAAGAAACATAGCAATAACATGACTCCTAGCAACATTCTGCTACACTCATACATAGATCAGAGTCTGATCGAAGTCTGTAAATGTCTTCCAAATAATGAATATACTCAATTAAAATGATCAAATTGTAGACTGATAGCAATATGTATCTCAAGGATCCCTATCTCTGTGAGGAGACTTTTTCCAACACCTGATCCTGCCCCCCTTTTCCCTCTGTCTTTTCTCTCTTCCCAGGTCCCCCTCTCCTTCTATCTCCTGTGATTATTTTGTTCCCCCTTCTATGTAGGACTGAAGCATCTACACTTTGGCCTCCCTGCTTCTTAAGCTCCATATGGTTTGTGGGTTGTATTGTGGGTATTCTGAGCTTTTGGGCTAGTATCCACTTATCAGTGTGAGTACATATCATGTGTATTCTTTTGTGTCTGGGTTACCTCCTTCAGGATGTTTTCTAGTTCCATTCATTTGCCTTCGAATTTCATGAAGTCATTGTTTTTGATAGCTGAGTAGTACTCCATTGTCTAAATGTACCACATTTTCTGTATCCATTCCTCTGTTGAAGGACATCTGGGTTGTTTCTAGATTCTGGCTATTATAAATAAGGCTGCTATAAACATCGTGGAGCATGTGTCCTTGTTATATGTTGGAGAATCTTTGGGTATATGCCCACTAGTGTATAGCTGGGTCTTCAGGTAGAACTATTTCCAATATTCTGAGGAACTGCCAGATTGATTTTCAAAGTGGTTTTACCGGCTTGCAATCCCACCAGAAATGGAATACTGTTCCTCTCGCCAGCATTTGTTGTCATCTGTGTTTTTGATCTTGGCCATTTTGATTGGTGTGAGGTAGAATCTCATGGTTGTTTTGATTTGTATTTCGCTGATGACTAAGGATGTTGAACATTTCTAGGTGCTTCTCAGCCATTTAAGATTCCTCAGTTGAGAATCCTTTGGTTAACTCTGTATCCCATTTTTTAACAGGGTTATTTGGTTCTCTGGAGTCTAACTTCTTGAGTTCTTTGTATATTTTGGATATTAACCCTCTATTGGATGTAGAATTCCGAATTTGTTGGTTGCCGTTTTGTCCTATTGACAGTGTCCTTTGCCTTACAGAACCTTTGTAATTTTATGAGGTCCCATTTGTCAATTGTTGATCTTAGAGCATGAGCCATTGGTTTTCTGTTCAGGAAAAATTTCCATGTTCCAATGTGTTCAAGGCTCTTTCCCACTTTCTCTTCTATTATGTTCAACATATCTAGTTTTATGTGGAGGTCTTTGATCCACTTGGACTTGAGTTTTGTACAAGGAGATAAGAATGGATCAATTTGCATTCTTTTACATGATGACTGCCAGTTGAACCAGCACCATTTGTTGAAAATGCTGTCTTTTTTCCACTGAATGGTTTTGGCTTCTTTATCAAAGATCAAGTGACCATAGGTGTGTTGGTTCATTTCTGGGTCTTTAATTCTATTCCACTGATCTTCTGCCTGTCTCTGTACCAATACCATGCAGTTTTTTTTTTGTTGTTGTTGTTTTGTTTTGTTTTTTAAATTACTATTGCTCTGTAGTACAGTTTGAGGTCAGGAATGATGATTTCCTCAAAAGCTTTTTTTATTGTTGAGAATGGTTTTCACTATCCTGGGATATTTGTTATTCTAGATGAATTTGAGAATTGCTCTTTCTATCTCTGAAGAATTGAGTTGGAATTTTGATGGGGATTACATTGAATCTGTAGATTGCCTTTGGCAAAATGACCATTTTTACTATGTTAATCCTGCCAATCCATGAGCAGGGGAGATTTTTCTATCTTCTGAGATCTTCTTTGATTTCTTTCTCCAAAGACTTGAAGTTCTTGCCATACAGATCTTTCACTTACTTGGTTACAGTCACACCAAGGTATTTTATATTATTTGTGACTATTGTGAGGGGTGTCATTTCCCTAATTTCTTTCTTAGCCTATGTATCCTTTGAGTAGAGGAAGGCTACTGATTTGTTTGAGTTAATTTTATATCCGGCCACTTTGCTGAAGTTATCAGGTTTAGCAGTTCTCTGGTGGAAGTTTTAGGGTCACTTAGGTATACTATTATATCATCTGCAAATAGTGAAATTTTGACTTCTTCCTTTCCTATTTGTATCCCTTTGACTTCCCTTTGTTGTCTAATCGCTCTAGCTAGGACTTCCAGTACTATATTGAATAGGTAGGGTGAGAGTGGGCAGCCTTGTCTAGTCCCTGATCTTAGTGGGATTGCTTCAAGTTTCTCTCCATTTAGTTTGATGTTGGCTACTGGTTTGCTGTATATTGCTTTTACTATGTTTAGGTATGGGCCTTGAATTCCTGATCTTTCCAAGACTTTTAACATGAAGAAATATTATATTTTGTGAAATGCATTTTTAGCATCTAATGAGATGATCATGTGTTTTTTCTTTGCGTTTGTTTATATAGTGGATTATGTTGATAGACTTCCTTATATTAAACCATCCCTACATTCCTGGGATGAAGCCTAGTTAATCATGGTGAATAACTGTTTTGATGTGTTCTTGGGTTCAGTTTGCTAGAATTTTATTGAGTATTTTTGCATTAATATTCATAAGGGAAACTGGTCTGAAGTTCCCTTTCTTTGTTCTGTCTTTGTGTGGTTTAGGTATCAATGTAACTGTGGCTTCATGGAACAAATTGAGTAGTATTCTTTCTGTTTCTATTTTGTGAAATAGTTTGAGAAATATTGGTATTAGGTCTTCTTGGAAGGTCTGATAGAATTCTTCAGTGAAACCACTGGCCATGGGCATTTTTTTTTTTTTTTGGTGTAGAGACTTTTAATGACTGCTTCTGTTTCTGTAGGAGATATGGGACTGTTTAGATGGTTTATCTGATTCTGATTTGACTTTGATAACTGGTATCTCTGTCTAGAAAATCCTCCATTTTATCTAGATTTCACAGTTTTGTTGAGTATAGGCTTTTGTAGTAGGATTTGATGATTTTTTTAATTTCCTCAGTTTCTGTTGTTATGTCTCATTTTCCATTTCAGTTTTGTTAATTTGGATACTGTCTCTGCCCTCTAGTTAGTTTGGCTAAGAGATTATTTCTCTTGTTGATTTTCTCAATGAACCAGCTCCTAGTTTTGTTTTTTAAAGATTTGTTTATTATTTTGTGTATATGATGAGTATACTGTAGTTGTCTTCAGACACACCAGAAGAAGGTGTCAGATCACATTGCAGATGGTTGTGAGCCACGTGTGGTTGCTGGGAATTGAACTCAGGACCTTTGGAAGAGCAGTCAGTGCTCTTAACCACTGAGACATCTCTTCAGCCCTCCTAGTTTTGTTTATTCTTTGTATAGTTCTCTTTGCTTCTATTTGGTTGATTTTAGCTCTGAGCTTGATTATTTCATTCTGTCTACTCTTCTTGGATGCATTTGCTTCCTTTTGTTCTAGAGCCTTCAGGTGTGCTGTTAAGCTGCTAGTGTACACTTTCTCCAATTAATTTCTTTATGGAGACACTCAGAGGTATGAGTTTTGCTCTTAGCACTGCTTTCATTGTGTCCCACAAGTTTGCGTATGTTGTGCCTTTATTTTCATTAAATTCTAAAAGGTCTTTAATTTCTTTCTTTATTTCTTTCTGACCAAGTTATCATTGAGTAAAGAGTTGTTTACCTTCCATGTGTATATGCTTTCTGATGTTTTTGTTGTTATTGAAGACCATCCTTAGTCTGTGGTGATCTGACAGACTACATGGGATTAATTTGGTGTTCTTATATCTGTTGCAGCTTGTCTGTTGTCTGATTATGTGGTCGACTTTTTAGAAGATACCATGAGGTACTCAGAAGAAGGTATATTCTTTTGTTTTAGGGTGAAATGTTCTGTAGATATCTGTTAAATCCATTTGATTTATAGCTTTTCTTAGTTTCACTATGTCTCTGTTTAGTTTCTGTTTCCATGATTTGTACATTGGTAAGAGTAGGGTGTTGAAGTCTCCCACTATTATTGTGTGAGGTTCAATGTCTGCTTTGAGCTTTAGTAATGTTTCTTTTACAAATGTGGGTGCCCATGCATTTGGGGCATAGATGTTCAGAACTGAAAATTCATCTTGGTGAATTTTTCCTTTGATGAGTATGTAGTGTCCTTCCTCATCGGATATATATATATATAATATAAATATATATATATATAATTTTTGGTTGAAAGTCTATTTTGTTGGTTCTTAGAATGGCTACTCCAGCTTGTTTCTTGGGACCATTTGCTTGGAAAATTCTTTTCCATCCTTTTACTCTGAGGTAGTGTCTGTCTTTGTCATTGAGGTGTGTTTCCTGTATGCAGCAAAATGCTGGGTCATGTTTATATATTCAGTCTGTTAGTCTATGTCTTTTTATTGGAGAATTGAGTCTATTGATGTTGTGAGATATTAGGGACCAATGATTGTTGCTTCCTGTTATTTTTGTTGGTAGACGTAGAATTATATTTGTGTGGTTCTCTTCTTTTGGTTTTGTTTTGAGAGAATTAATTTCTTGTTTTACTTGTGTTTAGTTTTCCTTCTTGTGTTGGAGTTTTTCTTGAATTATCCTCTGTAGTGCTGGATTAGTGAAAAGATATTGTGTAAATTTGTTTTCTTTTGTTTTGTTTTTTTTGTTTTTGTTTTGTGGAATATATTGGTTTCTCTATCTATGGTAATTGAGAGTTTTGCTGGGTGCAGTAGCCTGACCTGGCATTTGTGTTCTCTTAGGATCTGTATGACATCTGACCAGGATCATCTGGCTTTTATAGTCTCTGGTGAGACGTCTGGTGTAATCCTGATAGGTCTGCTTTATATATTACTTAACACTTTTCCCTTACAGGTTTTAATATTCTTTCTTTGTTCTGTGCATTTGGTATTTTGATTATTATATGATGGGAGGGAGAAATTTCTTTTCTAGTCCAATCTATTTGGGGTTCTGTAGGCTTCTTGTATGTTTATGGGCATCTCTTCTTTTAGGTTAGGGAAGTTTTATTCTATAATTTTGTGGAAGATGTTTACTCATCTTTTGAGTTAGGACTCTTCTCTTTCTTTGATATTTATTATTTTTAGGTTTGGTCTTTTCATTGTGTCCTGTATTTCTTGAATGTTTTGAGTTTTAAGAGCTTTTTGATTTTTGTATTTTCTTTGAGTGTTGTTTCAATGGTATCTTCTGCATCTGAGATTCTCTCTTCTAACTCTTGTATTCTGTTGGTGATGCTTGCATCTGTGACTCCTGCTCTCTTTCTTAGGTTTTTCATCTCCAGGGTTGTCTCTCTTTGTGTTTTCTTTAATGTTTTTATTTCCATTTTTAGATCCTGGAAGGTTTTTTTTTCTTTTTCTTTTTCAATTTCTTCACCTGTTTGATTGTGTTTTCCTGTATTTCTTTAACAGATTTATGTGTTTCCTCTTTAAGGGCTTCTACTTGTTTACCTATGTTCTCCTCTATTTCTTTTTTGTTGTTGTTGTTTTGTTTTGTTTTGTTTTTCGAGACAGGGTTTCTCGGTATAGCCTTGGCTGTCCTGGAACTCACTCTGTAGACCAGGCTGGCCTCAAACTCAGAAATCCGCCTGCCTCTGCCTCCCAAGTGCTGGGATTAAAGGCGTGCGGCCCCCCCCCCACCCCCCGCCCAGCTCTCCTCTATTTCTTTAAGGAAGTTATTTATGTTCTTCTTAAAGTACTCTATCATCTTCATGAGATAGGATTTTAGATCTGAATCTTGCTTTTCATGTGTTTTAGGGTAACCAGGGCTTAGCTGTGATGAGAGAACTGGGTTCTGATTTTGCCAAGTAGCATTGATTTCTGTTGCTTATGTTCTGTAGATTGCCTCTTGCCATGTGGTTATCTTTGGCCTTGCTGTCTCTGACTGGAGCCTGTCCCTCCTATGAACCTATGATCCTGTGATCCTAGATGTGTCAGAACTCCTGGGGAACAAGCTGCCTCTGGGTGTGGGATAAGTGGGTGGGGATCCAGAGCACAGGCTCTGCTCCTGCGAGTTGGTGCAAACCTTAAGGAATGTGTGTCTCTGACTAAGCAGAGATTCCTGCATCCCCTGGGTCCCTGGGGGGTCCCAGTTAAGCCAGGTGTTGGGGTGGGGATTGGAGCCTCACCTGTGATCCTAGATGTGTCAGAACTTCTGGGGAACAAGCTGCCTCTCCTCTCCTTTCTGTCTTTGGTAAACAAACAAACAAGCAGGCACTTAAGGAATTGTAATAAAATACAATAAGATAAAAACAAAATAATTTAGAATAGGACAAAACAAACAGAAGGAAAAAGCCAAAGAAGCAGAAGAAACACATATAGATGTAGAGACACACACTATTGCACACACTATTGCACACACATGAATCCCATAAAAGCACAAACCAGAAGCCATAATATATACACAAAAAATCCTAATATAACATTCTGAGATAAAGAACTCAAAGTTGCCACTGAGTTGTTTTGGCTTGGCCATCTGGGCATGGGGCTTACTCATAAGAGTGGATTATTTTCCCCAGCTGGACTCCTTGGAGGAAACTAAGTTTTCATTTGCAAGTGGTTATTAACTGGAGCTAGCTTTTGGTGGCTTTTGGTTTAGGAATGGGCTTGTGTGTATCAGCTTTTCTTCTCAGCCCTGGTGCAGCCCTGTGCAATCCTGTGCATGATGCTTCAGTGAATTAACATGTGCGTTGATCTGCTGTGTTTAGAAGGCCTTCTTCCTATAGCTGCCAGCAGCCACAGTTGAACAGGGTTCACCTGCAAGAGAGGCTGGGGATGGGAGGAGGGCAGGAAGAGGTGAAGCCAGGACAAAGTTCTCTGATCTAGGCTCAAAGTTTAATGTAAGACCATCAAATAAAAAGGGGGAGACCTCACCCCCACAAGAAGAGTCTCTTTGGCACATCAGCTCAGCAGCGTGGGTGAGGGGTATGCATCCTTAATTGCCGGCCAGAGGTGTATCAAGCAAGCTCAGCAGGCAATCTATTCAACTCGACTCCTGTGGCAGACAGCAGGTCCTTTTGTTATTTGGTCTCTAGTGGTAAACAGCTAGGTCCAGCCTGCTCAGGCTGACAGGCTGGCAGGCTGAGGGAAGGGTACATCTTCCCTTGGTATTTTCCATCCCCTCTGACTCTTATACTCTTTCCTTGTCCTCTTCTGTGTTGTTTCCTGAGCCTTGACAGGAGAGATTTGATGGAGACATCCTGTTCAGGGCAGATTATTCCAAAGTCTTTCCCTCTCTGCACATTGTCAGGCGGTGGGTCTCAGTACTTGTTCCCATCTGCTGCAGGAGGAAGCTTCTCTGAAGATGGCTGAGCAAGGCACTGCTCTTTGAGTATAGCAGAATGTTGTTAGGAGTCATTTTCTTGCTATGTTTCTTTGTATTTGGTTTAATCACAGGTCTTTGGGTTATTTAGTTTCAGGTTCTTGGCCACTTGAAGCAGTAATGTTAGGTGTGGGTTTTATCTCATGAAGTGATCCTTAAATCAAATCAGATCTTGGCTGGCTACTCCCACAAACTTTGTGTCACTGTAGAGTGAAAAATTATAAAGACCATTTTATGAAATATATACAGGCTTTTTCTTTACCCCTAGACCTGAGCAAAAGAATGCAGGTTCCAGAAAGCAGAACTGAATGTAAGATTTCAGGCCTTCACTGCCCCAGGACACATTCCAGGAAGAGTATTAACATTCCTCAAGCTTCAGGGAAGAAAACCCACCTGTGGATGGGGAAGGCCCAAAGCAGGAAGACACATTCCTGACCACAAAGAAAGATGCAAGTCATCTGGGTGGTTCCAAGAACTAACTAACTTTCCATTGTTCTTGGTTACCCCTCCCCCCTTGAGGTCTTCCCAGTGTTACAGCCTGCTGATGTTCAAAATTTGTAAAGCAACCAATCATGTGTAACGCCGCGAAAATTCCTCCCTCTTCCCCACCCCGTGCTATAAAAAGCTCCTCAGCTTGCTGGTCTTTTGTCAAATTCTGCAATTTGACCTTGGCTAGCCAACTCTCCCTAATAAACCTCTGCTGATTGCATCCAGATACAGTGTCTTGTGATTTTTGGGTGACTGTGATTTCCTGAGACTTGAGTAAGGGTCTCCCGAGTTTGGGGGTCTTCATTTGGGGGCTCATCCCAGGATTTTGCGACCACCCTAACCTCCAAGAACCCTACTTGGAGGTGAGGGAACACCCGAGGTTTTCTGTCTGGTTGTTGTTTGACCTTTTGTCTAAACTGTGTGATTTCTCGTGTGCTGGTTTGTCTAAGTTGTTTGGTTTCTCGTGTGCCCATCTGTCTGAATTATTTGGTTTCTGAAAAGTGCACTTTCGGTTTGGACTGGCAGCTGTTTCTGTCTCGTGAGAGGCAGTGTAGAGTGAAAAATTATAAAGACCATTTTATAAAATATATACAGGCTCTGTAGATTCCTTCTCCCTAACCTGAGTAGCTGAAGCCGCAGCCTACAGTTAATCAGTTAACAAAGAATTCAGAGTTACAGGACAAAGAGCTGCTGAGTCATCTGAGGAATAGGCCGGATACGAGAGACAAACATCCGCCTGCAGGAACTACACCCTCCCCCCCCTCCCCCCCTCCCCCATGGACCGGTTCAACCTACTGATGTTCAAGAATCGGAAAACAACCAATCGTGTGCACCCGCGCGAAAGTTTCTCCCAATCATGTGCACCCGCGCGAAAACTTCTCCTTTTCCCCACCCCAAGCTTATATTTACCCTAAATCCCGGAGCCACGGGGCCGATGCCTCTGTCTCCTACACTGAGACACGTGTTGGCCCGGAACGTTCCGCCATTAAACTACCTCGTGTTCTTGCAGCAAGTTGGTCTTTCGTGTGTCCTTTGGGTGCGCGCAATCCTGAGACCCTAGTGGGGTCCCCTTTGGGGAACTCCAGACCTTTCAGCAGTAAACCATTTCTGTCTCCAGAGGAGATAAACGAGTGACTGGCAGATGTGCTGTGGGGTTACTAGCTGCTGTGCCCTGAGAGACATATCAGGACAGGGACTGATCCCCATAGGAGACCTCCACTCAAATCCGGATTAGCGTGCATCCAAAAACACACGAGAGACATGCTTGATGCAATAGCATAAGGTAGTTTAATGCAAGGGCCCTTGGGTCGAAACCCGTCCCACGCAGGAGACAAGGGATTTCGACCCCTAACTCCAGAGTCTTGGGCTATTTATGGGTAGGGGTGGGGAAAGGTGGAAAAGTTTGGCGCGGTTATACACATTGGTTATTTCAAATATCAGCAACTTGCAGAGGCAGCTACATGTGAGCTGGCAGGATGACTAGTTATTTTGACCGTGAAACCCCCCGGACCTCCCAGAAAGGGAAGGAGAGAGAAGTAAACACTGGATGGCCCATTACTCACTTGGGCTAGTTTGGACTTGTCTGGGGCATGCCTTTTTATTTTTCTTTTGGTCACCTTGCCCCTGGAGGGGGCATGTCTGTTTTAAGCTGTTTTCAAATTTTATTTTCACAGGACCTCCCCAGAGACTAGTCTGGAGGGTCCATCTAGGTGCCGGAGAGGATGTGGAATCCCTCTCTGATGGAACTGGTGATTGAGACGGGCTTTTGTTAGTCTCTTTGTGTGTTAACAATGGGGCAGAGAGAAAAGGTCAGGAATGGCCACCGCCGCCTAGGACAGTGGTTGTTGTGCTCTCATTTGTTGCGCCCTTGTGGCAGTGTGTCTATTTTTGGGTTGTTCATTGCTGGCATGTTAGAAATCTGTTAGACTTGGTCCAGCATAGGCTGACCAAGTCATCCGAATCTGTTAAATCTGGACCTGTGAAGACTGGCCGCGTTGTCTGGTTATTGGAGTCTTACTTGGGAGGCAGAGGCAGGCAGATTTCTGACACTTTTTTTATGCCCTTATTGTGTAACTTGGTCTCTGCACCCGTGGTAGGGTCGAGAACTGTCTGTATCACCTGGCTTATGTGCTGTCCGTGAGAGGGGTGTGAGCTATCTATGTTGTTTCTTTTTTGTGTGTGTTTTCTTGGCAAATTGTCTATATGTTAGCCGTTAATCTACTGTGTTAAACATCCTGAGTTAAAAATAGGTAACATGATCACCAGCAGAGAAAGAGATGAAGCCACCAGTACAAGAGTGCTGCTGCAGAGCAGAGAGGTGGGCAGGTCCTTTAGTAAGGGGCACCCACTGCGGTTTGCATTCGGACAGCCTGCCTACCGCATGTAGGGTGTTCTCCAGGTAACACTACATGGAGGGCGCCCTTGCCCAGCCTGCACTTGGCAGGCAACAGCTTGCGGCTCCCCAGCATAGCCCCCTTGAACCACCCAGGCATGCAAGTTGGCTGCCAAGAAAAGAAAACTCTGTTCCTCTGCTGTTAGCAGAGGCTACAGAGGGGGCAGTGTGTGCCAGCTACCTAATTTGGTGTGCGTGGCTGTACTGGGGACCTCGGGGTTCTCTGCTGTAACAAATTGGCGGCTTTCCACCTGCTGCCTATGAAGATAGATAGGGTGCAGGTGATTAAAAACCTGGCAGTGGAGCCAGGGCAGCTGGATAAACAGCCCCAGCAGAATTATTTACCTGAGAGTTATAATTATATATTTTTTATTAAAAAATAGTGAGTGAAAGCGCTGAGATTTTGAAAAAAAAGTGAATAAGTAGCACTGAGACAAGTCATGTGATGTGACTGCAGCTTAACTTTGAACCAACAAACAAAGCTGCTTGCAGACAGGTCAGGCAGGTTGTCTACTACAAAAAGTTACAGGCTGTCCTGAGTCAGACAACCAAAAGAACAGGCCTCCATTTTGATACAGATACATATTTATAATAAAAAGTAAGCTAGTTATCAAAGCAATAGATAGGCCAGGATCCCTCAGGCACCTAGATCTAGTGCCCAATATAGCCACCTAGATAAATCTAGTGAAGGAATAACCTTCCCCCAATAAAAGCCTTTTTTTCCACAAGACCCTTGTAGGTTCTGGTCTTCAGGAGTGAAGAACAAGAGAAGATACCAGAAAAAGAATGTTCCCTCAGACATGGAGAACCCATCAATTGATCAGGCCATGGTCAACAGTGGGTTACAGAAGGTAAGGGACTCCTAAAGGCCCACGCCAGATCCCATTGATAGATCTTGAGAGAGAGAGTTACATGAGACCCCACTAATTTTGACCAAGGCACATGAGGTTAAACAGGGAGGCTAGAGAGACTACAAGATAAGTCATTAAAAGATTTAGTGTAAGTTGCTGAGACAGTCTAGAGGAAAGGAGTGGAGAAGAGGAGTGGAGAAGGTTTAGTGTAAGATAAAAGGTTTAGTGTAAGTTGCTGAGAAAGTCTAGGGAAAGAGGAAGAAAAAGAAAGATGACAGGAAAAGAATTTACAGAAAAGCTTGGCTATCATAGTTAGAAAAAAAAAAGAGAAGAGGGACTCCAATTAAAGGGAAATAAACTTGAAAAAGACCAGTGTGCACATTGCAAGTGAAGGAGCCAGCTTCGGGGTCCAAGAGGGCCCCAACAAATAGAAGCCGGGGTCAAGAAATCCCAGGCCTTGAAAAACACCCCAAATGTCAAAGATATTAGCTCTGTGTGAAGACAGTGATTAAGATAGACAGGGTTCTCCTCCAGACCAATGAGCAAAAATGTATTCATGGACTACCCGAAAAATGGTGGACTAAGAGATGGGCTAGGTATTCCATTCACTTATGGTCATTCTAGACTGTCCTTACCCTCTGTTGGGTTGAGACTTACTGACCAGGATGGGGGCCCAGATACACTTCATTTTTGTTTGTTTGTTTGTTTGTTTTGTTTGTTTTTGTTTTCCTGTTTTCTTTTTTTTAATATTTATTTATTTATTTATTATATTCATATGAGTACACTGTCACTATCTTCAGACACACCAGAGGAGGGCATCAGATTCCATTACAGATGGTTGTGAGCCACCATGTGGTTGCTGGGAATTGAACTCAGGACCTCTGGAAGAGCAGTCAGTGCTCTTAACCGCTGAGCCATCTCTCCAGCCCCCAGATACACTTCTTACCCGATGGGCTGCAACTAACTGACAAGAACTCACGGGTAAAAGGGGTAAAAGAAAGGCTTCTCCTATTGACTCTGGCTGGGAGCCGAGGTAACCTGCTTTACAGATGGGAGCAGTTTTCTCCATGCTGGTCAGAGACAAGACAGCGCTAGTGTGGTGGACACAAATGTTATCTGGGCTGACTCCCCACCCCTGGGCTCGTAGGTGCAGAGAGCAACCTTGGAACTTGGGGCCAACAAGAAAATCAACATCTGCATGGACAGCAGGTATGTTTTTGCCACAGCCCATGTCCACAGGGCTATATACCAAGAGAAGAATCCCTGATGAAGGCAGCAGCTGTAAATAAATATTCGTTGCCCAGGACACCAGAAGGGAGGAGACTCAGTGGCCTGAGGCAATAACCAGACAGATCAAGTGGCTTGATACAAGAGCCTGTCCCGGTTATGGGCCTGAGAGATGGCCTCACTTAAAACACAGAGTAAGAGAAAGAACTCAGATGGCTAACCATCCTGCTAACTACTATCTAGAGGAAAAGAGGCAATGGTGCACACAAGAAGGGAGAAGTATACTCCCCAGAAAGGAAAAGACTTACCAGGCTAAATGCACAGATGGACTCTTAAGATATGAATGTAACCAAGTAGCTAAGAGATTTAAAGCATATAATGGACCTCAGGTTTTGAGCTAGAGAAATAATAAGACAGTGTAAGATATGCCAACAAGCAAAGGCTCATGAGACTTAAAGTAAATAAGAAAATACCTAGGAGAAAACAACCTAGAATAGAGATCTTTCTGAGGTTTCAAGTGTCCAAGGTAATTAGACAGCAGTTTTGTTTTTGTTTCTAAGATAAGTCAGGAATTGTCAGAGATATTAGAGACTAATTAGAAGCTCCATTGTTTGTACTGTCTCAAAAGCTCAGGACAGGTAGAGAGAATAAACAGAACCCTAAAACTAAATTGCCCTCAGGAACTGGTGATGGCTGGAGAGTGTCCCTTGTCCCTGTTTCACACCCAGAATGTCTCTCTTGTGTGAGAAATAATTTTTCAGGCTACTAAAAGACTGTTCTTGGTGCTGTTGACCATCCAACCTCCTTGAAATTCACCAACACCTGTGCCTGATGCCAACTGGAGAACATCCAGACGCCTGAGCAACCCCCTGCTGTTTAGCTAAGGTCATCTGCTATTCTACAAGGCCGAAGAACAGCAGGCCTTGACTCCTGAGACATCCCCACCCTAGAAGCACAGGGATAATGCAGCCTTAGAGGGTGGGGCTTAGAGTGTGTACACCCAAAGTTAAATGACAGCTTGTGATTCCAAGATTGAAATCGAAATGTGAATCTAGAGTTATATAGATTTGTTCCTTTTGCAATTTCTCTTTATTATATATGTGATTATATGTGTATGTAGACAACTATGTGCCACAAAATATGTAAAAGTCAGAGAACAACTTTGAAAGTGTGTTTGAAAGAAATAGAAACTTTTTGAGACCCCCTAGCCAACAGAATAGAGCCTGAGGACCCCTGCTAACAGATACTTAGGGCCTAAGATTGATAAATGGTGAACTTGCAGTTTAAGATTAACCCTGTCTTTGATGAGGCCAAAGATTATTGTGTTCTTGTCCAGTTGGTGCCCCGGGTCTACTACCACCCTGCAGGCACTCTTGAATGTGAGTTTGAGATACACACTAGAAGCTTCTGCAGAGAGCCTATTTCCTTGACCCTAGCTGTCATACTGGGACTTGGAGTGGCCGCAGGTGTGGGAACAGGTACTGCTGCACTAACACAAACACCTCGTTATTTCCATGAGCTAAGGGCTGCCATTGATGTAGATCTGAGAGCTCTAGAACAATCAGTATCAAAGTTAGAAGAGTCATTGACTTCCCTCTCAGAGGTTGTTCTGAAGAACAGAAGAGGATTAGACTTGCTGTTCCTTAAAGAAGGGGGCCTGTGTGCTGCTCTAAGAGAAGAATGTTGCTTCTATGTAGACCATTCAGGAGTGATTGGAGACTCTACGAATAAACTCAGAGGAAGGTTAGATCAGAGACAGAAAGATAGAGAGGCGCAGCAAAACTAGTTTGAGAGTTAGTTCAATAGGTCCCCTTGGATGATGACCCTGTTATCCTCCCTGGCTGGACCCCTTGTAATTTTGCTTTTGCTTTTGGCCATAGGTCCTTGTATTTTAAATAGATTAGTGGCTTTCGTTAGAGAAAGAGTAAGTGCTGTTCAGATTTTAATGCTACGCCGACAATATCAAACAAAAGGTCAAGAAAATGAAAGTTGTGATGAAAATTTCTAATTAAAGCTTGCAAATTAAAAGAAGTGGCAGTGGGGTTTATAAAACCTAAGTTCTTATGGTTAAAAGCTGTCAAAAATTAAAAGAAGTGGGGGATACAGAGTGAAAAATTATAAAGACCATTTTATGAAATATATACAGGTTTTTTCTTTACCCTAGACCTGAGCAAAAGAATGCAAGTTCCAGAAAGCAGAACTGAATGTAAAATTTCAGGCCTTCACTGCCCTGGGATACATTCCGGGAGGAAGACATTATCCCTGAGTCAGAGGAACATTCCTCAAGCCTCAGGGAAGAGAACCTACCTGTGGGTGGGGAAGGCCCAAAGCAGGAAGACACATTCCTGACCACAAAAAAGATGCAAGTCATCTAGGTGGGGCTGGGAAGCTAGTAGCCATGATGACAGGGTAACAACTAACAAATAGTTGGGCAAAGTGACAGGGCAACAACTGAGAAATAGTTGAACAAATGACATGGCAAGACCATATTTTTGTGAGGAATGGGTGTGCAGAGTGCTTTCCACATTATCCTGAATCATTTAGGTTTGGGTTCCTCTGGAATGATCCACTATTTTTATGTTATATTTCCTTAGCAACCTTTCACCCCCTCCTCACTCTCCAGGTTTGTGGTTTCCCCCTTTAAAAACCCTTCTCAGACTGACTGGCTTTGTCAATTCAAGTCCTGCATGAGTGAACCAAATTGACCTTGGCTAGCCAACTCTCCCTAATAAACCTCTGCTGATTGCATCCAGGTACGGTGTCTTGTGATTTTTGGGTGGGTATGATTCCTGAGACTTGAGTAAGGGTCTCCTGAGTTTGGGGGGTCTTCACTACCAGCAGTGGAGGAGTGTTCTCCTTGCTCCATATCTCACTAGCATGAGCTGTTGATTGTGTTTTTGATTTTAGCCATTCTGACAGGTGTAAGATAGAATCTCAAAGTTGTTTTGATTTGCATTTTCCTGATGGTTAAGGTTGTTGAATATTTCTTTAAGTGTTTCTTGGATATTTGAGATTTCTCTATTGAGAATTCTGTTCAGATTTGGACTCTATTTAAGTTGGAGTTTGTTGATTGTCTAGTTTCTTGAGTTCCTTAAATATTTTGGATATTAGGCCCCTATCAAATGTGGAGTTAGTGACAATGTTTTCCCATTTTGTGGGTTGCCATTTTGTCCCATTGTAGGTGTCTTTTGCTTTACAGAAGCTTTTCAGTTTTATGAAGTCCTATGTATTAATTGTTCATCTTAGTGCTTACTTATTGATGTTCTGTTCAGGAAATTGTCTCTTGTACCAATACATCCAAAGCTATTCCCTACTTTCTCTTCTATCAGGTTAAGTGTATCCGGTTTTATTGAGGTCTTTGATCTACTTGGGCTTGAATTTTATATAGGGTGAGTGATAGATATGGATCTATTTGTATTATTCTACATGAAGACATCCAGTTAGACCAGCACCGTTTGTTGAAGATGCTTTCTTTTTTTCCCATTGTTTGATTCTGGCTTCTTTATTAGAAATCTTTTTTTCCTACTTAAAATATGGCAGATAGTTTTGCTGGGTATATTAGTCTATGTCAATCTTTGTAGTGTTTTTAGGGTTGGAATGCACTGATTCAGGTTCTTCTGGCTTTCAGAGTTTCCACTGAGAAATCAGCTCTTATTTTGGTGGGTTTTCCTTTATATGTGACTTGGTTTTTCTCTTGTGGCTTTCAATTCTCTTTGTTTTGTATACTTAGTGTTTTAATTATGATACTCTGTGGGAGTTTCTTTTTCTGTTCCTGTTTGTTTGATAGTCTGTGTGCTTCTTATATTTGAATGGTATGTCTTTCTTTAGTTTGTGAAGTTTTCTGCTATAATATTGTTGAATATATGATCTGTGGAATTGACTTGGAATCCCTTTCTTTCATTTATTTCTATAATTCAAAGTTTTTCTCTTTCCATGGTATTCCGCATTTTCTGTGTGTTCACTTCTTGTGCTTTCAAGAATTTTTAAATATTCCTTGGTTACTTCATATAGATTCTTTACTTTATGTTCAAGTTCTGATCACCTATTTTCTTCTAGATTCACTCTGCTCATAAGGCTTTCTCTGAGTTGTTTTGTTTTTTAGCTCGCTCATAGGGTTTTCCAGTTCCATCTTCATTTCAATTTGAATGTTCTTCAGTGTTGTCATATCTTTATCAAATTACATTTTCAAACACTGAATTCTCTTCTTTTCTATCATTCTTATATTTTGGGTATCACTCAGCCATTTATTCTCATTACATTCTTTCTCTTTAATTTAATCGACCCCTTTCTTTGTACCTTATTTATATTCTTTGAATTCTTTCAAGTTTATAATAGTTCTTTGAAATTCTATGCCCAGGGGTTCATCTAGGTAATCCTCATAGGGAAACATTTCTAGGGAACAGGTGGGTTTTTTTGTTTTGTTTTTGTTTTGGAAATGGTGCCTTGATGTTTCATATTGTATGTATTTTGTAATGGGTTCTGGGCTTGTGGACTTCATTGTTTCCAAGACTGATATTGACAGAGAAGTTTGGGGCAGAAGAGAAGAAGTGAAAGTTAGTTTGGATGGGGTTCCCGATGGAGGAGGGAGAGAGAAGACTGAAGGAGCTGAAAGGGTTTGTGGCTCTATGAGGAGAGCAACAATATCAACCAACCAGAGCTCCTAGGGCCTAAACCACTAGCCTGGGAGCACATAGGGAGGGGCCCATGGTTCCAGCTGTATACATAGGGGAGGATGACAATGTCAGGCATGGGTGGGTGAGGAAGTCCTTGGTCCAGTGAAGGCTGGATGCCCTAGTGTGTAGGAAATTGTGGGTGGGGAGGTGAGAATGGGAGGGTGGGGAGGCATATACTCATAGAAGCAAGAGGGGGGATGGGATAGGGAGTTTCTGGGTTGGGAGGGGAAAGGGGATTACATCTGAAATGTAAATAAAATATCCAATAAAAAATGGGGAAAAAGAATGTTAGTTTGGGTCCAGAAGTTGGATATGGAATGTAAAGTAAGGTAGACACTGGAGACTGGGCTGGTATACAGGGTCTTGGTCCAATCCTGGAGGTTGGGGGAAGATCTTGTGGTTGGGGAGGGTGTATCAAGGGAAGGTATCAGGATAACTCACTCGGATAGACTATAGAGAAGGTTGTATAGGATCTGTAGAGAGGTTGGATGTAGTATGGAATGAGCTTATGTATTGGAGCATGTAGTGCAGTCTTGGCAGAAGCCTAGGTATTGATTGTTTCACAGGCAGGAGTGGCCAGACTGGTCTGGGATATTAAATTTGGAACCTCGGCTAGAAATGAGGAGTTGGGCAGGTTGAATGGAGGAGAATATCAGGTGAACTCATCTGTCTAGACTCAGGAGAAGGATGACTTTAAGTTTAATTTTAATGTTTGGGACACTATTTTCAGTTCCATTTAAGTACGTTATTACCCCAGTAATCAATCACACTATTTGATGCTGTGATACAGCAACATGTTCCCAAACACAAAGAATATATTGGGAGGAAAAAATGGTGTGCACTCTTCTAATTTCTTTTATGTTGCTGTGAAAAACAACATTAACAAAAGTAACGACTGGACAAGAGGATTTGTTTACTTGGCTTGCCCTGTCAGATCATAGTCCATCACTGAGGCAGGATTTCAGTAAGGCAGGACAAGAACTGAAGCAGCAGAGAGCGTGGTGTGCTGGCTAGCTGATGCTCAGATAGCTTTCCAGTACAGTCCAGGACCACCTGCCTAGGGCTGGTGCTGCCCACAGTGGACTTAGACCCTCACACATGAATCCCCTAGAGAGATGCTCATAGGTCAACATGATCTAGGTATTGCTTTATTGAGGTTTTCATCTAAGATGCTTCTACATTGTGTCAAGTTGACAACTAAAGCTAACCAGGACACTTGATATTTGTCAAGTTTTTCTATTATTACTTTTATAGACTATTTTCACATAACTTTTTAAAAAACATAACATCTAGCAAGTATCGCTGTGGTATACTGACTCAACCCTGTGGGTATAGATCGAGGACTGGTCTATCTAGATCATATGAGAGTTCTATTTTTATTTTTCAGAGGAGCCTCTATACTGATTTTCATAGTGATAGTACCAGTTTAGTTTCTCAGCAACAGTATAAAAAAGCTCCACTTTCTCTGCTACTTCAGCAGCATGT
Organism: Rhabdomys pumilio; assembly: GCA_030674055.1. Classification (NCBI taxonomy): domain Eukaryota; kingdom Metazoa; phylum Chordata; class Mammalia; order Rodentia; family Muridae; genus Rhabdomys; species Rhabdomys pumilio. The sequence goes on along the minus strand of JANHMN010000004.1, from coordinate 133,704,119 downwards.
GTTGCCACTTGCTTTCTGGATGACAGCCATTCTGACACTTCTGCATTATGCATAGTGGTCAGGGTATGAATCAGCCAAGAGGCCTTTCAATAGATGAATGGGAAAGGAAATGGACACACACACACACACACAGAGTGGAATTTTGCTTAATTATAAAGAACAATACTATGATATTTATAGGAGAACGGATGCAACTGGTGCTAATTCTGGTAAATGAAATAAGCCAATCTCCAATGAATATCACATATCTCTCACATCTGGAATCTACAATTAAATGTCTGTCTGTCTGTCTGTCTGTCTGTCTGTCTGTCTGTCTGTCTGTCTCATTAAAGTAGAAAGAGGTTCCTGATAAGGAGGAAGGAGTCAGAGAAAGGGAAGAGAGTAACGGAATAAAGGAGACCCAAAAGCATAAATGGGAATTACTTAGTGGTCATAAGAGGGTCAGAGAGAAGCACGAGAAGAGGGCAGTGGGGTGTGAACACTGAGGATACTGATATGTACAAAAAAGCCACAGTGATAAGTATCACTTTATATGCTAACTAAAATGAATTAGTAAAAACAAAACTGAACGATAGCATAAATCAATCATGTGGGGAGCCTACAGAAGGCAGCTATCATCCTTGCAGCCATCTTGAGGCATATACCCTGAGAAGAGACTTGATTACAATAGCCTACAACAGCTGAGCACACTCTGATAACATCTTGCTTTAGATACCCAGGATCTTCCCTTGGGTGTGTGAGACTTAAAGGTGTGATTTAGAGCTGAGACTTAAGGGCGTGACTTAAGGTGTGGTTTGGAGATAAGACCTAAGGGCATAACCTAAGGGCATGACTTAAGGGTGTGACTTAGAGGCGTGGCTTAGAAGTGAGACATATAAAGGTGAAAGGCAGACAGAAGAGTTCAGTACAACTTCGAATAGGAATTAGGCATTAGAGAGAGAGTACAACTTGGAACAGAGAATTAGGTATTAGGCACTTGGCACTTGGAGGAAGAACTTGGAATTAGACAGTACAACTTGGAGTTAGTATTAAGCACTTGGCACTTGGAAGAAGAACTTGGAATTAGACATTAGGCACTTAGCACTTGGAAGAAGAAACTTGGAATTTGGAGGCACTAGGGACTAGGAACTAGGGACTAAGAACTCAAAACTTGGAGAGAAGAAGAGAGACTGAAGAATAAATGGGATTGAATCACACTCTGTCTGGTCTCCATTCCTGAATCCGTCCTCACTCTCTCTTTTGCTGAACCCCGCCCGACCCATGGACCGGAGTAGCTTGGGGCAGTACGGGCTTTAACAATTTAGCCCCCAAGGCTTTTGGCAGTTCGGGTTCAAACATTGACAGAGTGGTCCACAACATTTTGGCCCCCAAGTGTGGGGCAGCTCGGCCTGTGACACAATCAGATCAGTTTTCTAAACTTTTTGGCCGTCATTTTTAATTCCATAGCCCTCGACTTTAAGGGCTTTACAATACTAAGGCAGGTAGGAGTGCTGTCCTTGGCAGCTCAGACCACCTCCTTATAATTTTAGCTTCACTACTTGCCAGCCATTGATCTTAAAAAATTCACTGACTTTGCCTGCCTCAGTTTACCATCTAAAAATGGGTGATTTATATTAGTTGCCACAGTATTAAAATGCCCAGCAGAGATTATGAATAATATAAATACTAGCCTCTGTATGTTGTGTAAGGGACTTATAAACCCATAACCATCCCATTAACACTGAAGGATGATATTGCCTGAAAACATTTACTGCATGTGCAAATGAATACTAAGCTCATCTTAAGTAGATAAAAAACATTTTATAATATGTGTTATCTTTAAATTTACAGAGGTATGAGGACCTTATATGACATGGTGAACGCCCTTGAGCCTTGGGGATAAAAATGTTTTTTATCACAGTTTACATTTGTAAAATATTTTTAGCTTGTCCTTCTGGTCTGAGCCAGTGCCCTGAGCAGACCTTGGGCACTGGCTCCACAGCCAGTCCCACAACACCCAGAGGAAGCTCAACTCCCAGGTGCTCTAACACGCCCAGGATCATAGGAGAGGCCACAACATCTGCCCCAACACTGAAGTAACTGGGTCCCCTAGGCTCCAGGGACACAGGAACCTCCACCCAGCCAGTAGCATGGGTTCCTTCTGGTCTGAACCTGCAACTGGAGCAGACCTGGTGTGCTGGCTCTGCACCCACTATTAAAACACGCAGAGGGGGCTCGACTCCTAGGTGCTCTGGAATGCCAGGACAACAGGATAACAGGATCACAGGATCACAGAGGAAGCTTGACTCCCAGGAGATTGGACATACCCAGGAGCACGGAAGCTCTGACACACTCAAGGTCATAACTGAGGCTACAATATCTTTCCCACCATCTAGCATAACTGGGACTCCCACAGGAACCATGGAAACAGAAAACCTGCGCAGCTAGAGGCACCGGTTTCTTCCATCTTACACCTGTGCCTGGAGCAAATCCAGGGTTCTAGCTCCCCATCCACCACTGCAACTCCTGAAGAAAGCTTGACTCCCAGGAGCTCTGACACACCCAGGATCTCAGGATCACAGGATCACAGGATCACAGGATCCCAGAATCACAGAATAACAGAGACAGCTGGACTCTGAGGAGTTCTGACACAACTAGGATCTCAGAAAGGACAGGTTCAGTGAGTACAGGTAGCACTAGAGATAACCAGATGTCCAGAGGAAATCTCAAGAACATAAGCAACAGAAACCAATGCTCCTTGGCATCTTCAGAACCCAGTTCTTCCACTAAAGCAAGTCCTGGATACACCATCACTCTGAAAAAGCAAGATTCAGATTAAAAATCACATCTCATGATGATGATAGAAGACTTTAAGAAGGTTATAAATAACTCCCTTAAAGAAATACAGGTGAACACAGGTAAACAGGTAGAAACCCTTAAAGAGGAAACACAAAAATCCCTTAAAGAATAACAAGAAAACACAACCAAACAGGTGAAGAAATTGAACAAAACCATCCAGGATCTAAAAATGGAAATAGAAACAATAAAGAAATCACAAAGGGAGACAACCCTGGAGATAGAAAACCTAGGAAAGAGATCAGGAGTCAGATGTAAGTATCACCAACAGAATACAAGAGATAGAAGAGAAAATCTCAGGTGCAGAAGATACCATAGAAAACATTGACACAACAGTTAAAGAAAATGCAAAATGCAAAAAGCTCCTAACACAATATATCCAGGAAATCCAGGACACAATGAGAAGACCAAACCTAAGGATAATAGGTATAGATGAGAGTGAAGATTCCCAACTTAAAGGGCCAGTAAATATCTTCAACAAAATTATAGAAGAAAACTTCCCTAACCTAAAGAAAGAGATGCCCATGAACATACAAGAAACCTACAGAACCCCAAATAGATTGGACCAGAAAAGAAATTTCTCCCTCCCATCATATAATAATCAAAATACTAAATGAACAGAACAAAGAAGAATATTAAAAGCTGTAATGGAAAAGAATCAAGTAATACATAAAGGCTTTTGAGCCTTCATCAGAATGACACCAGACTTCTCACCAGAGACTCTAAAACCCAGAAGATCCTGGTCAGATGTCATACAGATCCTAAGAGAACACAAATGCCAGGCCAGGCTACTATACCCAGCAAAACTAATTGCCATAGGTGAAGAAAGCAAGATACTCTATGACAAAACCAAATTTATACAATATCTTTCCACTAATCCAGCCCTATAGAGGATAATAAAAGAAAAACTCTAACTCAAGGAGGGAAACTACAACCTAGAAAAAGCAAGAAAGTAATCTTCTTTCAACAAACCCAAAAGAAGATAGCCATGCAAACATAATTTCACCTCTAATAACAAAAATAACAGAAAGCAACAATAACTTTTTCTTAATATCTCTTAACATCAATGGACTCAATTCCCCCAATAAAAAGACATAGACTAACATACTGGATATGTAAACAGGACCCAGCATTTTGGTGCATACTCCAGAGAATCAAATAACTCTATTTAAAAATGGGGTACAGATCTAAGCAAAATTCTCAACTGAGGAAATTCAAGTGGCCAAGAAGCACCTAAAGAAATGTTCAACATCTTTAGTCATCAGGGAAATGCAAATCAAAACAACCCTGAGATGCCACCTCACACCAGTCAGAATGGCTATGATCAAAAACTCAGGTGATAGTAGATGCTGGTGAGAATGTGGAGAAAGAGGAACACTCTTCCATTGTTGTTGGGATTGAAAGCTGGATTCCACTCTAGAAATATGTCTGGCAGTTCCTAAGAAAGTTGGACATAGCATTACCTGAGGACCCAGCTATACCAGTTGTGGACATATACCCAAAAGATGCTCCAACATATAACAAGAACACATGCTCCACTATGTTCATAGCAGCCTTATTTATAATAGCCAGAAGCTGGAAAAAACCGAGATGTCCTTCAACAGAGGAATGGATATAGAAAATGTGATACATTTACATAATGGAATATTACTCAGCTATTAAAAACAATGAATTCATGAAATTCTTTGGCAAATGGATGGAACTAGAAAATATCATCCCGAGTGAGGTAACCCTGTCACAAAAGAACACACATGGTATGCACTCACTGGTAAGTGGATATTAGCCCAAAAGGTCAGAAAACCCAAGATACAATTCACAGACCACATGAAACTCAAGAAGAAGGAAGACCAAAGTGCTTCCATCCTTCTTAAAAGGAGGAACAAAATACTCACAGGAGGAAAGTCAGAGACAAAATATAGACTGAAGAAAAGTCTATTCAGAGCCTGCCCAACCTGGGGATCTATTTCATATACAGTCACCAAACCCAGACACTATTGTGAATGCCAAGAAGTGCATTCTGACAGGAGCCTGATATAGCTGTCTTCTGAGAGGCTCTGTCAGAGCCTGACAAATACAGAGGCAGATGTTTGCAGACAACCATTAGACTGAGAATGGGGTCCTCAATGAAGGAGAAAGGACTGAAGGATCTGAAGCAGTTTGCAACCCCATAGGAAGAACAACAATATCAACCAACCAGATCCCCCAGAGCTCCCAGGGACTAAACCACCAACCAAAGAGTACACATGGAGGGACCCATGGCTCCAGCTTCATATGTAGTGGAGGATGGCCTTGTCGGGCATTAATGGGAAGAGAGGCCTTTGGTCCTGTGAGGGCACAGATGCCCCAGTGTAGGGGAATGCCAGGGTGGGGAGGTGTGAGTAGGTGGGTGGGGAAACACCCTTATAGAAGCAGGAAGATTGGGGAGTGGGTGGGGGTTTCCAGGGGAAATTTTTTTTAGAATTAGGTCATAGGTTCCTTGTCTTCTCTAAATATTTTTATGTTGGAGATAGGACTTATTCCCATGTAAAATCTCTGTATCTGTGATTCTCACATTTATATTTTTAGCATGGTTTCTTTGTATCAGTATAGTTAGCTGTATCTTTTATATCTATTCTTTGGTATTTCATAGGTATTTCAGACTTAACATAGCCAGAGCTGGGATTTTAGTCTCCCCCTCCCCCACGTCCCCTCTACATTATGATACTGATTCTTCCTTCAGGCTACTTTGGCTTAAGAAACCATCTGTGATCTCTTCCTCTTTCTTTAGGCTAGTCTTCAACTTCAAGTAGTGAACTCCTTTCTCTTTCATTTTGATTAGCATAACAAGTTTGACTACAGCCTCAGATCTGGAATGTTCTAGATTTACCTTTCCAAGCTTAACATTCTTCCCTTTGTTACATTGTATCCCCTCTGTATTTCTCTCTTAAAACTCCATTAAGCTTTCTCGCCTTCACACAGACATTAATTTGGGGTGCTTCTCTCTGTTCATTTCTCATAATTAACTCCTTTTCAACCTTCAAGCCTTAAGTCCTCTGAAATTCTATCCTTTATATAAATATTTGGTTATCCTATATAAATCATTTCCTCACCAACTTACTTGAACTTTCTATTGCAGTTCCTTATTTAATTTAACCTTCACACTTCTCTTACTTTGTAATTATATTGAATTCTGTTTTCTGGCAAGACTATCTATTGGCTAAATGATAACCTTTGAATGTATATAGTAATATGTATATGTGAAGCTGCCTCTGTCCTTGTGGGTATGTGTGGTAACCAGAGGTTCATCTAAGGATGCCATCTCTTCCTCAACCCCATCTGTATTTTTGAGGCAGTGTCTCTCCCTAAATCCAGAGCTCACAGTGGATAGGTTGTGGTCAGTGAGGCCCTCCCATCTGCTTGTCTCTGCTTTCTCAGTGCTGGGGCAGCAGACATATGCTTTTATGCCTGTCTTTTTATGTAGGTGATGGAGACTTTATCTGAGGTTGTTATGCATAGGAAGCACTTTACCCACAAGGTCATCAGTCTCTTAGACTATAAGTATAGATATTATGATTTTATTCATTGTATAATAACAAATTAATGATCTGGACTAGGCAATATATGTTGAATAAATATATATTAATATCTGCAGAGATTCTGGAGACATCTATGAAATCCACGGGAAGAAAGATGTATATATCGGGCAGTATTTGTGCTGGATTTTGCCAAATATTCTTGATGGCCTGGGGCTTTTATTTGTACTAAATCACTATAGAGAATGTAGCAGGGTTTTGGAGACTCTACCTCCAGTCTTTTGACATACCTCTGCTAATTCATTACCAGAGAATTGAATTACACACTGCTCTGTTTACAATGTAGTTGCAGTTTGACAAGGCGAAGTCCATGCTAGCCATCTGGGTCTTAGGTCCTTCTCTGCCTCTGAACAGTGAGACAAAGCATGCCTGTCTTTCTCACCCTGATGAAGACCAGACCTCTTCCCTGGACTGGAGCCGAGTGGTAATGTGCCTCTAAGGACTGCACTGAGTAAACTTTTAGAGCAAGGTGCAGTCAAAACTGATTAAAATCTCACCATTTCATAACACGGCTTATAGGCAAAGACGTAGACCAGGAAGCTGTGAGGAGAGAGCCAGCCTGTGGCCGCACACTGAGCAGCAGCTGGGATCTGCTCACTCACTTACCCCTTGAGCTGTTTGTTTAGCAATGCGCAGAAACAGACTTCCTAGTTTGTCTGTCATAATACAGTTTCAGCTTCCTCACTGATAAGTTAGCTGCAGATGTCACAGTTTTCCAGGCAGGGGCTGGAAGTTAAGACAACATTCCTGTCTCTCTGCAGCTCTTCGAAATGAAAGGTTTAGTGATGTTTTAGGGAGAGGAGAGGGTAGTGGATGGGAGGAAGAGAGGGAAGGGGGAGGGTTGTATCTCTCGGACATTTTTAGTGTGTTAGCATCACATGGAGTTTCCATTCTCTGTCCCAGGATGATGGCGTTCAGGAGACTGCCTACTGCTCTTTCGGGATTCAGATGTTTCTTTCTAAATGGGGATGAGAAGGTGGCTTTTGGTGGAACTTACAAAGGCTTCACATCGTGACTGTTACTTAACAATCTGAGGACTTCAGGCAAACCACTTAACATCTCTGATCCTCAATTTCCTTAGGCAGAATAGAAATAACAGCTGCCGCTTACCTTATAGGGTTGTTTTAAGAACCAAATAAAATAATGGAAATGAAAATACTTTGTATCCTGTGAAGCCCTTTGCAAAAGTAAAGTGCTTTTGTCTTTGCCAAGGCTTCTTTCTTTCCCCTTTCTATAAAGAGAATGTCAACATGTTTCCAACCACGGTGAGGTAGTCATTCCTCCAGGGCCAAGACAGAGCAAGTGTCGGTCTCCATGGTGATATAAGGAGGGAAGTGGAGAAGAAACCCTCGGGCCTGTTAAGTACTTCTCAGTCTACTGACCTTCGATCAGAGAGAGGCTAAAAGGTGCCTGTCTTACCAGAGCTCCTCTAGCAAGCCCCCCAGAGCAGACAGCCATAGGAAGCAGCAGCAGGAGGACAGTCCCTTTCTTCACCTGCTCTTCCTCCCTGGAGCAGGTCACAAGATGCTCCTTTGGGAGACATTGGCTTCAAAAGCAGAAGAAATGAATGTCCCCAGTCTTGACAACACAGGGATGTAGGAGTATCTGAAGAGGCCATGCTAAGTTCTCCTCTGTTTATTAACATGAGACATTATCTCTTTGTCAAATCGACCAGATCTCTCCACAGATGGCCGTTTACCCTTTCTCAGATCTAAACACTAAAATAAATAGGTGTCCCTGTTTCTTTGGGTTTTCCTTTCTGAAGCCTGTGTCATTTAAAGACATTAAATACTTTTGAATACTTTATCTTTTGCTTACCCGCACCAGTCAGTGATAGATAAAAATAGAAGCTTCATTCCCTCCTTAGTATGTATTTCCAAGAATGATATCTGTCTATATCCACGGATGGAGACTGCACATGCGCTAATAGACTTAACCCATTATGGTAAAGTGATAGAGAAGTGTCTTTGACATCATACCTACATAATTTTAAAAATATCAACATAATTCTTTGCATTGTACACTATTTTATTTAACACTTTAAAACCTTTTTATTGGTTCTTTGTGAGTTCCCCATCATGCACCCCAATCCCACTCATTTCCCCTCCCCCGGTACCCACTCTCAACCCTTTCAATCTCTCCCCACAACAGATTAAAAAAAATCTCATTGTGGACGCTGTAGTGTGTCACAGTGTGTCACACAGTACACCCTTTCCCCCAATACTTTTTGGCTTGCAAATGTTTGTTGCAATGACTCCTTGGTCTGGTCCGAGGTCTCTGGCTTCTGCTACTCTGTCAATACTGGAACTTCTCTGGGACTCTTCTTGATACCCTGTTAATGCCATGTGTCGTGGAGATCCTGTAGTTTTGGATCTGTAGTTCCAGCCATTCATGCACTTCAGCAGTTTATTGATGGGGTAGATGTTGAGGCTGTTCAAATCGCTGGATCCAGGCCCGAGAACCGTCTGAGCTGCTCAGCCAGCCAGCCCTCCTGCTCTCACACCCTTGGCTGGCTCACCAGCACAGCAGGACCAGCTCCACCCTGCTGCCCAGGAGAGGTGCTGAGTCTGCTTTCCCACGTGTTGCAGCCAGTGAGGCGCATGGCCATATCTGGAACTCCCATGACCCCAGGGCTAGCTTTCCTGCCTGCCATAAGTGGTGAGGAATGTGGGATGAAAGGAGGGCACACAGCAGACAAGTTGCTGGGCAAGCTTTGGGTGAGAGATGGGGCCAGTTGTGCACAACCCTCAGACATCAACATGAGGGACATCTTCCTGGACTTTGGTGGCAACAGACCACTGATGCTGCAGGACTATGAAGCTATATGTGGCTCCCGGTGACATCACAGGCCAGGACTTCATCATGGTCCCAAGTGGTATCACAGCCTACTCACATTCTTCCTCTCTTCATGGTGCCCATAGCTTCTCTTTCTCTTCTACTTCTTTACTACTTGGTTTTCATTGGGGCACATGGAGTCTCTGAGTGTCTGGGGTCATCTCAGGAATGGTCTCAGGAGTGCTATGCCCTGCTCATGAGTTACAGCACCCGGCATCAGTTATCTCAGGGATTCTCTGCCTCCCCAGGCCTGTGAGTGGGACTTGTGGTCATCTCAGGCTAGCTCCCTATCTGGGCCCCATAACACACATCTGGTGGTTGTCTTGGGCTTGTTCCTTACCTGCCTGAGTGGTGTCTTGGGCTCACTCTCTCTGTCTGGCCTGCCCAGGTGTTGTTGGGAGCCGTTTTGCCTGCTTTTGTGAAAGCCTGCCTATCAGGCAGAGTTGCGCCAGGCCAGTCTACAGGCAGATTTCCTCATCTGCTGATCTATGGGATGATAAGAGGCCTCTTGAAGCTCAAGGCAAGGGACTGAATGTTCTGCTAATCTTAGAGGAAGAAACAGGGAGGAAAAGGGAGGCCTCCAGATGGGCACAGATATTGAATGTACATCAGCCATTGTCTCTGCTGGCTTGTAACTTTGTTTCCTAAGATATTGTAAAGTATAGAAAGCCCAAGAGAATTAAACTTGGGACTTCACAGTACTGACTGGACAGCCCTTCCGACTTCTAACCTTTGTCTCTGAGTCTCCTTTTCCATCTTTCCTACAATCCTCACTCCTCAGTCAGAGGTCTGCTTGACTTTGTACTGCCAATAGAATGATTAACCATAAAAAATGAGCTTAAAAGGCCCATTGAGACAGAGTTCTGAGATTGCCTTCCACCACTGAATGAGACGACACTGAGAGGTGGTAGGGTATTATTCATTGGGCCTTCTGAACCTTCTGGGCAGACTTGGTGACCTTGCCAGCTCCAGCAGCCTTTTTGTTCATCCCTTTGATGACACCCACAGCAACCCTCTGCCTCATGTCACAAACAGTAAACTGACCCTGAGGGGGACGAGAATCTCCTCATGCATGTGCAGGCTTGCCTGGAAACCCTATCAACAACGGCTGCATCACTAGATTTCACCACTTCAAGGCCATGTTCCAGCTTCTTTCCAGAACATCAAGTAATCTTTTCTTTCAGTCAAGCAGACTCGCAGGCTGTGTGACCTTTTTGACAATCTAGTACAGGGACATAGCCAGTGCAGATTTGGATAATGGTGGAGCAGTGAAGCCAACTGCTTCGTTGTTGGGCCCTTCTTGTATCACCTGCAATATATCTGCTGTCTTTGATACAAACTTTCTTTACACTGAAGGCTGTGTTGTCCCGGGAAGGTCTTCACTCAAAGCCTCACTGTGCCTTTGAGCAGATTTTATTACTTCAGTTATGACATGGACTGGAACAAGGGTGACTGCCATGCTAAATTTGAGAACACCAGCTTCTAATTGCCCACAGGGCAGCACCTATAGCAATAATTCTGTAGGTATCTTGGAGGAACAGACACAAAGGCTGATGGGAAGGATTCGTTTGAGGCTAAGACAAAGCTGAGAGCAGTGTGATTCCATGAGCACCACTATATTTATAGGCCACGTTCCATCCCTGAACCCAAAGCATATTAGCACTTGGCCCCAGCCTTTTGTCACCATTCGAACCAGAAGCTGGTATAAATGCTGTTGTGTCAGGGTTGTAGGCAATTTAATTAAATATAGGTGCTAGCTCCCTCCTTACTTTCCTCCAATCTCTTTCTAGCTGTAGCATGGCTTGGTGGAATCCATTTTGTTTTACTCCCAGTGTGCAAGCCAGATGGGCATGCTCATGAGTTTACCCATTCTTAGATATACCAGCTTCAAATTTACAACTACAGCACCAATAATCAGGACAGAACAGTCTGCTGCTACGTATATTCCTATCATCATCATCATCATCATCATCATCATCATCATCATCATCATCATCATCATCATCATCGCCATCATCATCGCCATCATCATCATCGCCATCATCGCCATCATCCCCCTCATCATGAATTCTCCCTGTCTTTCTGCATCAATGACACAATATTTGTTGGTCTGAGGTTTCCACAAGGGTATGTCAACAGTGGTTCCATGATCAGCCGGAGCTGTTTGTCTAAAACCTAGGCATACTTGAAGACTTGTGTGGCAGCCTCTTCCTCAGTTTTTGAATGTTTTGTTTGTCGATCACACCACACTTGTAGATCAGATGGCAGCCAATCATGGTGGACTTGCCTGAATCTGCTTGTTCAGTGATGTTGGTGGAGGCTTCAGTTTGGTGGTGGCTTTCATGTCACCTGTGTTCTGATGGAAACTTGTTTCAAAAAAAGGAAATCTAGCTTTTATAGAAAGAGTTTCTTGTGATAGAATTGCAAGCCATGAAGTCTGTAATCTTTTGAGGTATTATTAATAAGAAAGCTTAATATCAGCGTTTTTGGAGTGGAATGGGTGAAATATACTTCTTTACAGAGAATACTATAAAAGTATGCATTTTCTAGTATGCATATATGTAGAATGTAGGTATGTATGTAAAACCAAGTGTTACAACTCTGAGATATGACTAAGAAAACAACATTAGAATAAGATAGACCATTTTCTGCACTTAGAAAAACAGCAGGATGCTTCCTAGTCCTTGTCGTCTGTTTTACTGGCTTTAACTGGTAGCCAGTTGCCGAGTAGGTAGAAAATATTTATAATGTGTTTTTGATTTAATATTAATTGCAGGATTAATTTTCTTAGTATAGAATTTTGCTGTAATCTGAGTAAAGGCTCTGCTTGCCTCTTCCTTTCTTCTCATCAGGTTTTGCAGCATTCTTCTGTTTTCAGGACCAACCTTCTTTTTGGGGCTTCCCTCTTCTCTCCTTATTTTGTCTTCCCTGCTCCCTCCTTCCTTGGACCTCCCTCTCTCCTGCCCTCATAATCTTACTGTCAAGTTTTCTCATCAAAGCCTTGACCAAAATGCCTTTTCTTGCTTCAGGGGTCAGACAAATGCAAGCAGTAGATCCGTGTAAGAGACCAAGGGAGACTATGCAGAGGTGAGCTCGCTGTTACTCACAGCCCCTTAGCGGCTGGTTGCAGACTGAAGACCTAGACTTAAATGAACCAACGTGTAGCCTCCCTTCTCTCTGCTTTTTAGAAGGCTGATGCAGGGAATGTTAGCCATCACACCTAAGGAACATTAGCAAGGGCAAAGACCAGTGACTGGTGACCATGTGTAACCACGTGAAGAGAGCTGTTTTATCGTCTTCCTGAACTGTGGTGAACAGCTGTAGACTTTCAGGATACTGATGTAAAGGAAAGCATGTATCGAGGAATGACTAAGATCTAGTGCTAACTGTGGTTAATTAGGAAGTCAATAATGATGTCACCTAGACCATGCTGCCTTCTCAGTGCTTCAGGTCAGGCTGAAATACTCACTGCAGTTCTAGAAGTTTGCTTTAATCTGGATCAAGGCTGTGTTCGTTTCAACTCTGCTTTCTTCTTTGTTTGGACATCCCTTGACACTTGGAAGGTCAGCCTTTGCTTCCGGTTTACTGGAAGGTTTATTTCATTTGTGTTATGGGATGAACCTTAACCCATCCCTGTTCCATCTCTCCACTGGCTGGGTAGGCCCTGTACTTCTTCTGAAGTTCTCAGCTGGCTTGATGGCTTTCTCTCATCTTGGCAATACTGAATAACCTGCTTAGATAGGTAGGATACTTGTTGGCTCCTTTTGAGTTCTGTTGTCTGGGAAGCTTATCTTATGCCTTCATTTTTTTTTCAGTCTTAGAGTTTTCTGGGTTTAAGGCAGCATTTGTAACCACATTAGTCTCTTGTAGAATGCTCTAAAGGTACCTTATCAGAGAAAAATTATCTGCATGTTTTGACTGAAAGCACATATTTCTTGAGGGCTTAGTGGTTTGTTCTTCAGCCTTTGGAGAGCCCAAGGGTGAGGGTTCTTTTAGGACCACCCCCAAAGAATGTCTTTTTGTGTCTCCCAGGTTGCACAGTCACGTCTGTGAATGTCATTTCTGGCATTTAGAATTTTAATAGATAAGCCATGGGGAAATCTATTAGACACCTGGATACTTTAGAATCCTTTGAAAGCTGATCGTTCATTTGTGGCATCTCTGGACATGGTCTATTAACTGTGCGGCTTCCTTCCGCTCTCCCTGAGTCCTGCCTTGAGCACACCAGAAAGTGGAATGTGCTACTGGGAAACTTAAAAACACACTGCTCTTCCTCCAGAGGGGTTTTATATGTTCAAGCAGTCATGGTATAAACATATATATTTGTAGATGCAGTGTATTTATTTATGTTTGTATAGTATATATTAGGAGTGTAACATATGCAATATATTTATGCTATACATAGTTATCTACTCATATTTATAATGAGTAATGTATTTATATTACAGTGAATATATATATATATATATATATATAATTTTTAATTAGTTTAAAATTGAATTAAACTATTTCTTAATGAAACTTAGAGCCAGAGACTTCAAAGCAGATAAGACATGTTGGTGATCCTCAAAATTTACTTTTGTCTGTTTTTTTTTTAAAGGCGGGTTGAGTTAGTTATCCAAGGCATCAGATGGCTAATTTTCTGATACTGAATTTTAATTATGATTTCAAAAGTTGTAACCAATTCTTTATATATAACTCCAAAATATGAATCACAGAAACCAGAAGGTGAAATTTGAACCAGTTTGGTTTGGCAGGTTAGGAGGTAGGGAGACATTCCTCTGCTTGCCTCCTATAATTGACAAAAGCAAGCATTGACTTCCTTTGATTTGTCCAAATATTTCTTCACTATTAAACAGCATTCTTTATCCATTGATAGAATTAGATACACTTTGCTGTTGTTGGATGCAAGAAACCATAAAACAAAACAATGATATAAAATATAATTTAGTACAGCCAAATGACTTAACTAGTGCTTGCTCTAAGTCATCAGAAATTTAAAGGCCTAGAAGTTTCCTGTCTAACCACATAGATTTTTCTCATATTGGTTTCTGTTATGTAAGAATTAGCATCGCTTTGGTGATAAATGTTTCAGGCTTTCTATTGCTCAAATATAAAGGACTTTTCCATGATACCGTTGTCTGAGAAAGCCTTCCTGAACATCCCTGTGCTGCCCCAACCAGTATCTGTAGGATCAGAGCTTAACTGTATTGATGGAGCCATAGGGAGCATATTTTAAAACATTCTAATTATATCACCCATCATTAATAACTTCTGCACCGTAATTTAAGTATAGCTTAAAAACAAAAATAATGCCTTCCAGGGGTTTTTGAAAACCCCCTTTAAGGAAAAGTTCAACAAATAAAATAATGCAGACTTAAAGGCACGCAAATGGAGCGTCAATGATCCCTCCACTTTTAAGATTTGTTGGACATAAAAGCGATGCTAATCTGATTAGTAACTGTGATGGGGTGAATCTACTGTAAAAATGGATGGGGTTCTGGTTTTTAACATGATACCATGGAGTCATCTGAGAAGCACGGCTGTGAAGCATGAAAGTCTCTTTGATGGAGTCTTCTGTGATTAGAAAGTATATTTACACATATTTTTGTTTCTATATACATGTGAATACACACACACATGCAACACACACACACACAGAGAAAGAGAGAGAGAGAGAGAGAGAGAGAGAGAGAGAGAGTTTTGTTGTTTTTCATAAGTAGTTAGAAGGTTAGTTCCTAGAAAACCAAGAGGAAAGAAAAGCAATGTGACACAAACACACTAGCTGTGACCGTGGTTAGGACCACGCTTATCAAGTGACTTTAGCGTCCCCTTTACTGTCTTCCTGTGTCAGAAGAGGGTGAATATCTGGAAATTATGTGTAGCTGTTTATGTGTGATGAATCATGTAACTGGAAGAATTAAGAGAAAATTTCAAGGCTTTGTGATGTGGAAAAACATCTCTCACTCTACTGCTTGACCTCCTGTCTCACTTGTAGCTTAAGTGTCAATGTCGCAGGTCCTTTCTGTAAAGCTAGAAGCTTATTCCTCAGTGCCTGCATACACTGCAATTTGTCTTTTTGCTGAATGCTAAAAATCTTTGTCAGCTCAGAGTCCAAAGTAATGTCACCACTGCTTGTGAATGTATTTATTAGGGAAGAAAGCAGTTCTTCTTGAAGCCATTAAAATGTATGAAAACATACTAAAAAAGGAAGATTTTAACCAAATAAAAATTGCTTAGTTTAAACTTTATTTGGAATTTAAACAGAACTTTCCATTTTTATCCTAGTAGAGAGATTTCAAATTGAGTGAACCTGCTATGAATATTTTTAATAAATCCAGTGAACACCTTATTTATAAATAGAATGACTGCTTTTATAATGCCTTTCGCATAAGAATTTCATTATTAACAGTGTTATAAAATTTGAGTGTGGACATCACATAAAACACATGATAACAATCAAATGGGAGCCGTTGACTCAGTCGGCATGGGATTTTGTTTCAGTTTGGCCACGTTCGTTTTGACTTATTTCCATGGCAAACTTTGAAAGACTTGAGCACATTTGTTGGCCTTTTAGGGGCTTTAGTTCGCCTCTGTCTTCAGTGGTGAAGCCCGGGGAGAGTTTGTAAATAGGTGTGTAACACAGAGTCCAGGCAGACTTAGAATGTATTCATGGCCTCACTGTGAACTCATTGATTCCTCCATCCCATAGTCATAGGGTAGTGCAGACACTATAGGGGACAGAGCCCAGGCTTGTAAGGCTTGGGTGGGACAGAGTGCTGATTTCAGTTGAATGTTCTAGAAAGAGGGAGGAAAATGACGTCACAGCAACAAAGGGCATCTTATCTGAAACCTTACTGTCAACCAAGTCCTTAGTAGTTCTGACGTTAACGTCTAAGTTTCCAACCTAAAATCTCTACACACGGTGAAGCTGCTGTCTCTGTGTTAGTCCTTTAGCAATTTCCAGAACAGTTACAGTAGGTGTTGTGATGACTTTTGCTGGTGGGGTAAGTTGTACACGTGACACTTCTTTCAAACTTATTGTCACATGTGCTTGTGTGTTTTTAAAAAATAAAAAAGGCATTGGTTTTGTTGTCCAGTGTGAACTTTGTCTTAGCTCCTCTGCTTACCAGTGTGTTTCTTCTTAAACTGCTTTCCCTCCCTTGGTCTTTGTTTGTTTAGTTGTTTGTTCGTTTTGTTTTAATTTGAGATAAGGAAAATTATAGGAATCCCACTTAAGCTAAACAGGAAATGATGTCAGATAAGGTACTTGACATGGTGACCCTTAGCTTGGTGTGGTGGCATGGACCTTCATCTCAGCTGCTTAGGAAGTTGAGGCTGGAAGATCATTTAAGTTTAGAAGCTTGTGTCCAGTCTGGGCAGCATAGAGAGACCCTATCTTAAAACAACCCAACCCAAACCAAAAGTGGGCACTAAATAACGCTAGTTACAACTATTTTTATTCCTTCTTTGGGAATTTCACACAGTGTATTATCATATCCCTCCTTGCTGCTCTTCTCCTGAATCCCTCCCAGAACCACTTCCACTGCCCCGTCCCCACACAACCAATTTTCTGCCACCTCCTCCCCCTCCTCCCCCTCCTCCCCCTCTTC
>JANHMN010000004.1:133624295-133681756 GCA_030674055.1 Rhabdomys pumilio | reverse complement strand
ACACACACACACACACACACACACACACACACACACACGCATACACACATACCCTGCTCAGACTGTATAACGGTGCTGGTGGGTCAGTTCCCAGCATTCCTTAGTTGCTTTACTTCTTTGTGTAGGGTTAAAGCCTCGTGGGCTTCCTTCTTTCCGTGTTAGCATATCTATTGGTGGTGTCCTTGTTCACTTATCCACATCACTGAGATTCTATGGGTATAGCTTCTGACATTCTCACAATGTCACAGCAAACTTCCTGTTCCCTGCTTCATATAATCTTTCTGTCCCCTCTTCTGCAATAACCCTTGAGTCTTAGGCGTAGGGGTTCAACAGAGAGGCCCACTCATGGGGGCTGGGGAGATGGACCAGTCAGTAAAATGCCTGTCCTGTAACTATGATGACTGGACTTAGACCTCAGCACCCACACAAAAGCTCGGGGAAGTGTTGTTTGTCTGTTACCAGACTGTTGAGGGTAGGGATCAGGGTGGATAGAGTTGGGTCCCTGGAGTTCAGGTCAGCCAGTTTAGTTAAACTGGAGAGTACTACATTCAATAAAACACCCTATCTCAGATATAAGGTGGAGGGTGACTGAGGGAGATGCCTCATGTCTACATGCATGTATACACATGTACAAGTGCATGCACTCACACGACACAAACACAGGTGTAGTGTATACCATGTAACAGAAGCTCCGGGCCTAGGCCTTGGCACCCATCCAATACTTTAAAAATTCCAAGCCGGGTGGTAGTGGCGCATGCCTTTAATCCCAGCACTTGGGAGGCAGAGACAGGCGGATTTCTGAGTTCGAGGCCAACCTGGTTTACACAGTGAGTTCCAGGATAGCCAGAGCTACACAGTGAAACCCTGTCTCAAAAAACAAACAAACAGACAAACAAACAAACAAAAAAAAATTCCAACCATCTTCTTATCTTTTTTTCATATGACATGCTTTGAATGTCTTCCCTGAGACTCTTCTCAGTGTACTCTTTCCTTCTATGAGGCTGGCCACAGAACATGTGTACCAGGCAAGGACTGTGTCGCTGAGTTGTGTCCACATCCTTCAATGCATGTCTTTTTCTCTCTATTCTGAGTGTTAGAACCTTCATAAAGAACATAGAAATCCATGCTTAGTCTCGATAGTGTGAAACAGGAGACTTTAACAGCCTCCTTTCAAAATTGCAAACAATGTATTTCCTTAATACAATCTAAAATTTAATATTTAGATTAAATTAAATTATTATATATTTTAAATATATAACATTTATAACATAAAAAATATGCACAAAAAATGTGGTGGGTATGTATAGATTCCCAGCCGAGTCCCGGGCTCCCCGAAGGCAACTCACTACTCCAGCAATTCTAGTATTTGCGTCTATGTATTTTTATTAGACAATATACTCATGTCTTTCAAGGAAACATATGGCATTACTTTGCATTTAAAATTCTGCATATTTAGGAAAATGTTGTGTGTATTGATTTGCATATCGCTGATGTGTCGGTTTGGTGTGGCGGGTGGATGTGGGAAGCGTAGGCTCACTCACCCTCAGTGCTACCAGATATCCTGTTGGAGAAACTACACTGACAGTTCCACTTTATTGCTGAGAGGCATCTAGGATATCCATTTCAATGTAGCTTAATTTATACAAGCTTCTGATAAACAGCCTTTCTGTTGGCTTGATTTCCACGTGAGTCACTGTTTCATAAGCTGCTGAGAAGCTATGATTTCCCCATATTGTCGTCAATCTTCTAACAGAGTTTAGTATGAGGCTTATGTCTTGAATATTGTTTAATTTCCTGGGGTGGGGGGGGGAAGTTTTTCATTTAAAGGTCAGTCTTGTTAACTTCATGTTATGTCAAAATGCTTATTTCTTAATCACAATTTGGTCACCTTGGATTTTAACTACTTATAAGAAAGGTATATAAGACTATTATCATAATTTTAATTACTGATAAGAATTATGTTGAATAGAAGATCTGTTACCTGGTGAAGTGGAGTCCTTATCTTTCATAGTATGATTTAAATTTACTGTATATTGAAGAAAAATAGTGAATTTATTGTTTAGAATTAAGTATGAATAAATAAAGCTTATGTGATAATTGATTCCAGATTCAAGAAAGAGTTTAGAAGTATCAGCTGCACCTTGGATTGCTTTTGAGTGTCTCTGAGGACTCACTAAGAGCACTGGAATAGAGATCCTGCCAGTGGTTTTTGGTCATAAATGATAAGATCATTTCAATTTTGGTTGAGGATAGGAATTTAAGGGTCTTACTCACATGAACCACCAGGGGGCGCTGTGGCATAATCAAGGAGAGGCTTGTGGCTCCAGCTTGCAGAGGAGCAACTGGGTAATCTTTCAGAAGAGCTTAGAAAACCACCTTTACTCCTCAAATAGCATTTATAGAAGAAATTTTAAATGTGTAAACTAGTCTTTATTCCCAAAAGGAAAAAGAAACAGGACACACATATAATTCAAATGCAACCCTTTTGACTGAGAGAAGGAGTTTTCTTTATATTTTTCAATCAGCTATTTGGAACAGAACCATTGGCTAATTATTTAATTCTTGATCCAGAACTGTGGGTCTATAAAATTCAACATAAAAGCAAAGCTCAGTGTATTTTTAGTTAAAGTCTCACACAAAAACGCACAAGTCATAAATGAACAGTACGGAACCTCAAGACAGAGAATGCTCTGTTACCTTAGAAGGCTGTGAAGACTTTTGCATCTTCCTGCCCTTCTAGAGGTAACTACTGTTGTGTTTTTCTCTCACTTTCACATGAAATTAAATTCCCCATTTTTGGATCTCCTGTAATGGGGTACACTTGGTATCCCAAGCGCGCGCTTGTGAATGCAGGTGACTGTGCATACCTGAACACAGCACTGGATTCTCTAAATCTGGAGTTATAGGACCTGTGAGCAGACCAGTGTGGGTGCTAGGAGCTCAGTTTGGGTCCCATGAACAAACAGTATGCAGTTTTAACTGCTGCTCCATGGCTCCAGCCCCAGCACACCCTGTTTAGATTCCTCAGTGCTGTGCTCTGTCTGGCTACCAACATACCACATTTATAGAGTCTATCATCCTGAGGTTGAATATTTGAGTTGGTTTCAGTTCTTAGTTATTAAAAATAAAGCATGTTTCATATCTTTTGGGTATAAATGCACACTCAGTTTTATCCCTTTTTTTTTTATACAATGAACACGGTGGGCGCTATAATGTGCCACTGTGCCTGACAGTAGGGAAAACATTGAGAAGACCAATGAACCGCTCAATACTTATGTCCGTCCTATTGGTTCAACATACGACTCTGATGTATTTTATAAAACCAAACGTTCTAAATTGTTTTCTGATTTTTGCTTCAAAGTACTTGGACTGACTTGGTACAACTGCAGTACTATCCAGTGGTCAAGGTCACTATATCTCTGTACAAAGTAGTGAGGTGGAAAAATTGGCCCCAGGCCAGTAAGCCTACCCCTGCTAAAGGCCGAGAGAAGGAGATGGCGCAGGAGGGACAGATGTTCGAGGACGTGGAACCTTAGCAGATCCACAACTTCATTATGTCCTGGTTGCACTGGTGTCAGCAGAGGTTTGGAGGTAAGAGGAACATTCAGTGGAGTTATGGTCCAACTTGGGTTTCACTGGAGCCTGTCAACTGAGAAAGCAGTAGTACCTCACCGTCACTGGGCAGGCCAAAGATGTGTGACCCTTTTCTCTGTTTTTCTCTATTTCAGTCAGAGATAATTAGGAGTAGAACAGGAAAGGACATCGAGAACAATTTCCAACCCACATCAGTGTTAATGAGCTTTGTAGGCAGTCGTAAGTCTTCACTGAGATGTGAATGGTCTCTCAGTGTTGATGGGAGTTGCCTTCATAGTCAGGGATTCAAATTCTGAACCTAGAAAATAGCTCAGCCTTTTGGTGTTGCTGTCTGTTAAACAAAGAAGAAAGCAAACAAAATCCCAGTAAAACAAACAAACAACAAATAAACAAAACTCCCAAAACCAAAAGTCTTGTTCCTGTAGAGAAGACTTAAAAGATACTGAGGGGACCAGCTCTCAGTCTCAGCATGACTGACCTGAGGATTTTTCAAGGCGTGGTTGTTGAGCCTTTTCTTAAATAGCAGTGATGGGATGGGATGTGTTGGGCTCTTCCTGCTTGTCCTAGCCAGCAGACAAATTTTACATTTATTACGTCTTGTCTTTGTCATTCTTTGTAATTCTCTGAGTAGTACCATTTAACCCTTTTTTGACGTGGTCAAGGTGATGCCCAGGGAAGGCTGGGAGAATATGGGTACGTCCTGCGTGTACTGAACATGTTTCGCCATGTCATCTACTTTGGGAGGTGCTCCTGCACGCTATTTTTACAGACAGGACCCGTGAGCTGTTACTGAACCCTTACGATGTGTAAGGCATTCTGTTAAGTGCATTCCTGGCATTGTTAGCTCCATTTCCCAGCCTTATAACAATCCTGTTAGATACACACCATTCATTATCCCTACATCATGGAGGAGAGAAGTGGGGCTCGGCCACGGTAAGGAACTGGTCCAAATTCATGAGTTCAGTGAAGAAGAAAGAAAAAAAAAAAAAAAAACCAAGACAAAACTGGAAGTCAAAGTGGCCCCCGTGTTACCTTTGATGTCCGAGGTCAGAGGGTTCAAGGCAGGGTGGTGTCTTCCCAGTGTGTGCTGCCTGTTGTACTTAACGCTTGCTTCCCCCGCCCTCAGGCACTGTGGTTTTAGTTCGTGTCATTATGTCTTATGCAAAGTAGACAAAACCCATTAGGGTTTGCTTTTTGTGAGATGCTTTTCATCCACATCATTAAGCAATGCTCTTTGTCTCTTGACGTGAGAGCAAATCCTTTAATCTCCGCTTGTAGCTTGCAACTTTTCAGCCCTCTGATATTTTTGCCTTTTAAGTTTTATACTTCCTGTTGCTGGCCTGTTTTTTAAGGGCTGTTTTCTGATGCGAAGATTCCACACTACTTTTAATTTATAATTTTTAAAAGTTACATGCACGTCTGAGTATTGGTTTATTCAGGTGCCTGCAGTGCCCGTGGAGACCAGGAGAGGCCATCTAATCCCTTGGAGCGAGAGTTTGAACTGGAGGCACCCGATGTGCGTGCTGGGAATTGACTCTGCAGATGCTATGCACATCTTTAACCTGGGCTGTCTGTCTGTCCAGCGCCAACCACACTGTTCTCAAAACGACTGGTTTGATGAATGAAATCAAGGTGAGAAAATCTTGCCCAGTTTCTTATTTATATCAATTATTACTTGGAAATGTATACTAAGATGGGAAAAAAATGTCCTAATCTCATTCTCTGTGTTCTGGAGGGCTGGGTTTTGCCTGGACAAATTATACATACAATATAAACCAAGAATGTTCCCAGTGATTGTCACTAAAAGAGAAATTAGGCTTCCTGCCTCTCTGTCTTTGCACATGGAAGCTGGTATGCCTTTCTGTATGCTACATGAAAACCATATTCTTCATGAGGCTAGGGTTCCCACGGGAGACTTGATAACTATTTCTGTGTACTTTTGCCAGACACTAGAGTCACCATACCCTTTATAAAAATGTGTTAATACTGGCATAAGCATAGAGACGATTTTATCTGCATGATTTTAGTGAACTGTTTGGACACAATTTGAAATTCTTGCAAAAATGTGTTTGTCATCTGTTTTTCCTTTTTTTCCCCGATGCTCTTAAGATACTTTGCCCAAATTCCTCAGCGAAATTTTCTATCTGCCAGTCTTTCTGGCAGAAGACGACTGTGAGATTTTCACAATGAAAAAGAAACCAAAGACCTTTGAACGATATTATGTGTTTTGGGACAAGGGCCGCGCCTGAAATCAGAGCTTCCAGCAGATGGCAGCACCCCTTCACCGGATCTGCGCTGCAGACAAATGGACGCGCCTAAAAGTAAAGCGATACCCCAGTGAAGTCACACGCCATTTCTGAGAAACTCGATAGCCTCGGCTGAGAAGGAGCCCGCTTACCATTATCTGTCTGCTATTATCTCATCCCTCTGTTCTGTCTGATTATTCTGCAGCTCAGCATTTTGCATACGCCAGCCTACAGGTCTCTCATATGGCTACCGAGTATGTGTTTAGAGTGCGGCACTTCTGCAGTAACCTTCACTGAGCGCGTTTGCTGTCTTTTTTCGCTGGCTCATGAATTTGCCTAAGTGCTGTTTTTGAATGCAGTGTACTGAATGATAAGAATTTATAAGTAGACCCTGAGGCCTGATACATTAGTATTCTATCCAAATTAAAAAAAAAAGGGGGGGGGATTGGAGGCATGACTTGGAGTTTAGGGTCCTCTTTCAGAGGACTGTATCTTTCAGTACCATGCCGGGTGGCCCACAGTTGCCTGTAACTCCAGTTCCAGGGGATCTGACTTCCTTGGGTATCCCCACAGATATTGTGCTTGCATGTTTGCGCACATTTTTTTCTCTCCCTCTTCCTCCCTTCTTTCTTTCCTCCCTCCCTCCTTCGCCTCTCCCTTCTTCCCCCTCCTCTGTCACACACACACACACACACACACACACACACACACACACACACACACTACTCCCTGACACCAATAAAAATAAAAACAAATCTTTAAATACGAATTTGGAACCTGTGCACACCACAGGAGCTCTTTGCTTGTGGGGTTGGCTGTCTGCTGTGTCTTTATTTCCTCCTTCCTGGGGCCCAGTGGGATGCTCCTGCAGTGATGCTGGATTCTTGCTTACAACATCTACTTACGAAGTGTGCTAGATTTCCGGAGACTGGCTAGAGATGGAGACTTCCAAGTCCTTTGAGGCCTATTTTAAAATATTTCTTTTCTTCCAGAGGAAAGTTTCTCCGGGCTTATATGTCTATTTTTCATGGATGTTCATGTATTAGAATACTTTTGGCTAGAATAGAAAACTTATCCCAAATTGTCTTAAATAATAAGGGTATTTGTTATTTTTTTATGATAGGTTCTGAAATGAAGCAATTTTCTGAATCAGTTAACTCAGAGGCTAGACCATGTCCTTGGGCATAGGTTCCCTGGGGTCTCTGTCAATTATTCATGCTTTTTTTGTGGTTCTCTGGATCATCAGCATCCAAGAGCAAAGACGCTCGGGGATCTGACATGCCTGGGTAGCCTGTGAGTTCCAGGCTAGCCAGGTCTACATAGGAAGTTCCAGGCTACGCACACATACAAAGTGGGACTGTTTCTCAAAAGGTAAAAATGATTATTCACTTGATTTCTATGGTCTTTCTATTTAATCTATAAATCACTCAACAGTTTTCACAACCTACATACTTGAGATTTTAAAAGTAATCTATTAGGCAACAATTTGAAACATAGGCAAAAGTTTGAAGACAGGACAACATGCCCTTGTGTGGTGCTCATGTGTATGCATAGTCCAGTTTCCCCATCGTCCACAGATGCCCTGTGGAACACAGGTCCAGGGCCGGCCACGACAACTTTATGTCTTAAGTTCTTTCCGTCTGTTTCAGTCTCTTTTGGAGTTTCAGCTCATTGGCAGTTGTGTGTACGTGCACGCGCACGTGCATGCGTGCATGTAAGGTTGTACATGGGTGTCTATGTGCATCTGTGTGGAGGTCAGAGGTCAGTACGGGTGTTGGTCTACAGTCACTGTCCATCTTATGGTTTGTTTGTTTTGTTTGAAGCAGGGTCTCTCTTTGGGACCTGGGCAGGCCAGCAAGACACAGACGTTATTCTGTCTCCACCTCCGCAGTACTGAGAAGTGTGATGCCCACACCCAGCCTTCTCACATGCATACTGGGGATTAAACCAAGATTCTCAGGCTTTCGTGGCAAGCACTTTCCAATCGAGCTATCTCCCCAGGATAAGCCAAATGCTATGGCTTTGTGGCAAGGTTTTTGACTTGAGGGTTTTTTTTTTTTTTTTTCAAATATTTCTTCAGGATTAGATAATGTTGAATTGAAAAGAATTTCATTGACAGGGTCATATATTCTCCTTGCACTTGCTTGAGTGGCATCTAATGTTACTTTTCTTCTTACTGGTGGTATGAACTTGATCGCTTTATTAATATCATGCCTACCGGAACTCACTGTAAAGTTACTTCTCTTTTGGGATTAAATGAACACTTAATTAAAAAATATTTTAAGATTTATTTTGCCTATTTTGCTATTTTGCCTGCCTGCATGTATGTATACTACGTGTGTGCCTGGTGCTGGCAGAAGCCAGAAGAGGGTGACAGTCTCCTGGCACTGGAGTTATAGATCATTGTCAGTCATTATGTGGATGTTGGGAATGGACTCCAAGTTCTCTGTAAGTGCTTTAAGGGTTGTAATCACCAGGCCATGTCTGCAGCCCCCTAAGTGGATACTTTGTGTTGTCTGCAGCCCCATAAGTAGATATTTTGTATTAGAACACACCGACACAGTATAAATACCTGTTCCTTGTCTGGTTTCCACTCAGTAGTTTTATCATCCATTGATGTCAGTGGCTTGAAATAAGACAGTTTAGAGTTAATTTTCCAATCCCATGTTCCTTTGTTTATTGTTTGGGACTATACCGTGCATAAAGCTTTCTTCATCTCTACAAACTTATCTGTAGTGTGTAATTTTAAAAATCCATGCTAAATCCCTCTAGGCGCTGGCATCGGCGATCACGCCCAGTCCTCACGGCTAGCATGCCCAACCCCCATGACTAGCTTGGTGCCAAGCCGCTCTGATCTCTGTCTGTTCTCTATCCAGTGAAAAGGCTGGAGACCATGACCGCTCCCTGCCTGTTCCTCCTAGGCAACGCCTCTCCCACAAAGGCCGACTTTGCCTCCCCGGAGCTCAGAGATCTCTCTCTTGCCAGCCAACCAACCCATGGCCAGTTCTGCCACTGTTTGACCCAGTCTGGCTCAGTTCTGCCTAACTGCCCACCTGAATCATAGCGAATAGAAAACACCAGACAGTCTTAATTTAAAAATTAACCAGAATGACACAACCACTGGGAGGGGAACCTATTGTTCTAAACTCATCATCTATTCTAGGATGGAAATTCTTCCGGTGGTAAAGCCACCACCAAGTCTGACAATTCCCCAGCCTACATTCTACAAGGGGCTGTCCTTTCTCCTGTGTCCTCTCTTCCTCTCTCAGACCTGGAAAATCTGCCTCTTTCTTTTTACCCAATGATTAGCTTCTTGTCTTTATTAGCCAATCAAATAATTAGAGAAAGTTCCCCTACACTTACCCAGTTATCCATTTAGATCTATGTGGACACATTGATTATAATCAGTGTTTAGCTAGCCATCTGTTACTGTCATTTTGGGACTCAACATTTCTAAGATTTGGGCACAGATGTCCTTCTATATCCTTTTGATGTGTCTCTACCAGGTGTTTAGCATCTCCTAACTGGTTAGTAAGCCAAAAAATTATTTCAGACTCATTTTATATATTCTTTGCTTAGGCCTGGGTCTTCTGCAAGAAGTATTCATTCCCTGATTCACTGCATGTAGGAGTGTAAACTGGTACAACCATTATGGAATTATGTATGGAAGATTCTCGACAAATTAAAGATAGAACTACCATATAACTCAGCTGTCCCAGGCCTGGGCATATACCAAAGAAGCTGATCGCCTACCACAGGTATTCGTGTGCACCCATGTTGCTGCATTCTTTACAACAGTACATGTATACAATGTACACACATGTATACAATGATATTTTATTTAGCTGTAAAGGAGATTGGATATGAAATGTGTAGGAGAGTGGATGGAGCTGGAAAGTATCCCAACGAGTGTGATAACATAGACAAATACTGTATGCTGTTGCTTACGTGTGGGTCTGACTTTTGGTGTTCATATGTATATAATTTGTTGTATGAAATCACACATCAGTTTTACTATAGCACATATGTGACGCATTCCATTATAAATACTTCAAAAACCAGTGTAACATTCACAATCTTCCGAATCACTGGTACAGTGGATTATGCCTTTGGTAGAGTTGGCTAGACACTGTAGTCACTCGCTTCCTTATTTCTGCGCTATGAGTCATAATAGTATTTTTCTTGCAGGATGATTTTAAGGATTAAATAAACTGACGAATATAGCATTATTAAACAGTCTCTAATAACAAACCCTAGGGTGCCAGTAGCTGTTATTTTTGATCATCATTTGTATTCTAGGTCCCTTTCTTTTGCGTAGATATTTAGAACCATCTCGGTTTTTATCATGTCTTCAAAGTTGTCCTAACAAAACTGCTATGGTCTGAATGTTTGACTCACCTCAACTTCATAAGTTCTAAGATGTATTGTCACTGTTGTGGGGTCTGGAGATGGAGGCCTTTGGGATGTGGTAGATCACAAGGTTGGAGCTACAATGGATGAGATTACTGTCTTTATTAAAGGCCACAGAACTAACTCACTTGATCTACTCTGAATACACCTGTGGAAACTCAAGACCAATTGGCCTTGGAACTTCTCAGTTATCCTTGTGGCTCTGCTCCTGTCTCACTGTAGGAAAGCTGGGTTTACAGAGGTTGCTGTCACATTGTTTCTACACCAATTCTGAGCATTGAACTCAGGCTGCCTGGCTTGCACAGAAGGATGTTTGCTTGCTGAGTCATCCCCTAGCTCTGTTTATACCCTCCACCCCATTCATAAATGTGTTAACCAAGTTCTGGGGCCATGGATGGCCTGTGGTAGGTAATAAAATCACAAGGGTGGAAGAAAAACACAAGAGAGTGGTGTCATTATTAGAGGCCAGAGAATTAGCTAGCTCTTTCTGATCTATGAAGATACCAAAGGAAGCTGCAGACCATGAGCCCTCAGAGGCCTCGCTAGAGCCTTGCTGCTCCTGACCTCCAGAACACCAGGAAACCAAGTGTTTCTTTTGTTGATGACAAACTCTCCAGATGGATGCAATAAGGCTGAAAGGTCATGTAAAAGTGGTCAACAAGGCTGAAATTTGTGTCTTTTCAATGAGAAACGGAGTTGCGGTGCCTCACAGTGTTTTGGTATGATTTAAATGAGACAGTTAACACAGAGTGTTAGATGTTATCACTGTAAACATGAAAGGGTGACCTGGCCTTTGAAATTTTGTGATAGTGAATCCTCATTGTCAACTTTACTGGATTTAGAATCACCATGGAAACAGAATCCCATGGGCTAGGGGATGTGTGTATGTATATACTATATGTATGCAATATATGTATGCATGTATATAATGTGCACATTTATGTATACATATATATACTCTACACACATATATACGTATGCATATACAGATATATGTATGCACATGTATAAATCCCTTCAATGCTAGTGTTTTAAAGAGTGTGGAATCTGAGTGCTGATGGCTACACTTAAATCCTGGCCTCTCCACTGTGAATTCCTGGGCAGCTTCCTCAGTCATGCTGGACTTCAGTGTATTCACCTAAGAAATGAGGACAGCTAAAACTAATTTCACAGGGCATTGCTAAAAGGTAAGCTAATATATGCAAGGCACAACTGGTTTTCCAACTACCAATCAGCAGTGTCTCTATCACATATAAAGTAAGGTTCCTTATAAACATGACTAAATCAAAATCATCTCCTATGGTTATCTGCCCCTTTCCGTTATATGAAAGGAGCTGCATTCTATAGTCTCATCTGTGAATGTACATAGACATACATGTCTCCATTCTACTGATTTTAGCTATAGCATGGAAGAGCCCTATTCCTTCCGCCTCTGTTCATATAAAGACACAAGGCTTTCCAGGAGGCCGTATGGAACTGAGGCAGGCCACTGCCATGGTTTCCCAGAGAGAGGTTGGATGGTTGGTAAATGGAGATCTGCTGATGTCACCCCCTTTCTATTCATATTTGCAGAAGCTTTATGAATATGCATAATTATGTCCATGGAGCGCTCTGATTACTGTGCTTGCGGGTTAACCCTATGTCATCTCTTAAACCACTGACAAGTTGTTAAAAATAATCCCTTCAATTAGAGATTACAATTTTTCACTTCAGACTCAAAGTCCCTAGCAAAAGCGATGCCTTTGTTCTTATATTTTGGCAGAATACTTAATTTTTGGATATTATTTGGTGCTTGTTTTAGATAAATTGAGTCAGTAAACGGTAGGCTTTGAATACAATTATTCTTTAAAACATAGATTGTAACTAATATTTGTTGAGGTAATTTATAAAACACATTGTGAAATTTAAAAAGCAGTCATTCGTTATATTTATATTATGTATACATATATATGAGTATTATTCATCTAATAAATGCCAGCCAACTGTGCAGTCAAATAGGAAGCGTATGTTTACACATATACATTGTCCCCTCCCCCAGATCAAAGGTTATTTCTGTTCTTATGACCAACGTATGGAGGCATGACAGATATTAAATAAAGAATTATTTAAATATAATAATAGTTATAACTCGAGTGAGAGCATGGTATTAGGAGAGGGTGCTCAGAGCAGCAAGGTCTCAGTAAAGGGAGGCTTTGCAGAGGACGAGGTTCTGAGCTGAAGGACAAACACAAGATTCCTGTGCCAAGGAGCCAGGGAAGCAAACAAGGAGACTGCTCCAGAGAGACTATAGTGTGTGCAAAGGTCTAGAGGCAGGGGGATGCGAGAATTGTCTGCTGGGTAAGTAGCTGGTCACTGTGCTTGGGTTCAGCAGCAAGGAGTGAGGTAAAATAGTCACTGAGTCAGGCAGAAGCTGGGGTAAGCTAGGGCTTGTTGGCTGTGTTAAGTAATGGAGGCTGACCAGGGTGAGATTCCTCAGGTGTTGGAAGAAGCTTAGGACATGGACTCTGATGGAGGGAGGAGGAGGAGGGATAAAGGAAGAGGAGAAGGAAGATGAAGAGGACAAAAGAAATAGGTGTCCTCTAATGGTCACTAGACCTGTGATGTCATCATCCTCCATACATGAACTGCAACTCACTGTAGGTATATAATTATATAGGTATATGATTTGCAAGATAATACAGAATTTACACAAAGTATCTGTTTACGGTATGCTAAGCATAGTCACATTATTGATTCTCAATAGGCACTGATTTAAATCTGCATAGTGACGATCTCTGAATCTATCCGAGTCTCTGTCACTGCATGTATATCTAAAGGAGTGAGGCTGAACCTTAATTTATTTGAATGCAAAGCTTGGCCACATGGCCCTCCATGTATCTCTCTGATAAGCTTTAGATGCAAAAGTATTGAAACAATTTAAGCCAAGAAATATATGAAGCTGTCATCGTATGATGATATATATTGCTGAAAATGACTGTCAATATAGATTGATTTTATAGGGCCAGTGGGAATTAGAGAAGATCACCAAGGGGACTGACAGGCAGTGATGAAAGAATATGCTGGAGGGAAGGCAGGGGATTTGAAAAGAAACAGAGTTCCTGTCTCTGTTTAGGATGAACCATAGTAAAGAAGCATCATCTTCAACTTAATAGAACACTACCCCCTACTGAATCGAGAATTACGTAACTAGCCAGGTGGGGAAACAGGATGGCTAGGGTGTAGCCACCCGATGGTCTTTTTCTGCACATAATGGTCTTTCACATATACAAATTTGTTCACCCGGGCAGGGGTGGCACATGGCTTTAATCCCAGCACTTGGGAGGCAGAGGCAGGCGGATTTCTGAGTTCGAGGCCAGTCTGGTCTACAGAGTGAGTTCCAGGACAGCCAGGGCTACACAGAGAAATCCTGTCTTGAAAAGACAACAAAGAAACAAACAAACAAACAAACAAACAACAACAACAACAACAAAAAGAGTGGGAATTTGTTCGATAGCATTTTTTTATTTTCAACAAAATATTTTACTTATTTTCATCTAGGCATCCAATGTACCTCAACCAAACTCACTTCTCTCTTCCTCTCATATATTTTTAAATTTTATTTATGTGTGATGCATTTGTATGTGTGTGTGCCTGTGCATGTTTGTGTATGTGCATGCTAAGGCGTGCACGTGGAGATCAGAGGACAACCTCTGATGTCAGTCCTTGCTTTTCACCTTGATTGAACCAGGCTGTCTCTTCTTGTTTTTGACTAAGTTTGCAAGGCTAGCTGACCTTTGAGCTTTCAGGGATTCTCCTGGCCCTGCCTCCTACCTCCTCATAGAAATGCTAGGGTTGCAGATGCCTGCATCTCCCAGTTCAAGTGCTGAGATCCATAGTGTGTGACTGCATCTTCCTTTCACATAGACTGGCCATTCAAATTCACCTCCTCCTGCTTGCACAGATCACACCTCTGTCCACTGAACATCTCTCTAGCTGCCCTGAAGTACCGAATTTCTCATTTGTCAGAGAGCTCCTTGTATAGCTCCCTTGGGCCTGTAGACTGCACAGTTTTCATGTGTTAATACTTACAGTTTTGGCTTCAAATATTTGTATGTGTGCAGTGCATGTACATGTTTATGTCACTCTGTGCATTTGTGTGTGGGTGCATGTGGAAGCCAGAGGTCAGTGTTGAGTGTGTTCCTCAATGTCTGTCACCCTTATTTGTTAAAACAGGGTCTCTCAGAGTGGACCTAGAGCTCATGAATTCACTGGCTGGCCACTGAGATCTAGGAATCTGCCTGTCTTTGCAGCTCCTCTCAAAACATGCAAGTTGTGGATAGATACCCATTGCTGTACCTGGCTTATGTGCGGGTGCTGGAGAGGCAAGTTCATGTTCTAGTGCTCACAGGTCAGGCTCTGAACTGACTCAGCCAGATCCCAGCCCTGGCTTTGTTTTTAATTATGTAAGCTTTTTCTCATTCATTCATTACTTAGTATGCGTGCTTCATTCATTCATTCATTCATTCATTCATTCATTCATTCATTCATTCATTCTTTAGTATGAGTGCATGTGTATGTGCCACAGAAAATGTATGTAGGTCAGAGGACAACTTAGGGGAGTTGTTCTCGCTTTCTACAACATGGGTTCAGGGATTGAACTCAAGTCACCAGGCTTGGCAGCAAACACTTTACCTGCTGAGTGGTCTTGCTGACCCTGGCTTTGTTTTTAATGTGCTAATAGAAGAAAATTTGCTGACAAACATTTATCAAGCATTATGCATCAGTAGTAAAGCCTTAGTTTATTAAGTTAGAGTGTATTAGAGTTTAAATCTGAACCTTACTGCCCTTGAATACTGTAACGTGTAAAAATCGGAAAGCAATTCAATGATTTCAGTTTAAGTTTTAATATCTTGGAGGTTAAAATAAGCACAGAAAAAGAGTTTGAGTCCCTGAGAGCAGGAATATCATGTCGCAAATGGCCATAGTGGCATAGGCTCTGTTATCCTTTCCTCTCCATCCCTGAATGCCCGGGATAATTGATTATCTATGTTTGATCCTACTAGCATTGAAGCGTAAAAGGCAGAACACACGGGACAAAGATAATGAAATTTCACATTTTGCTCTGCCTACCCTTTTCTTTCCAGCTAACCTGAGTTAATAAAACTTTACCCCCAAAGCCTTTGAAATTTCATCATGGGTTTTCTGAAAAACGTGAAAATTGACCTAGGAGCTCTTGACCTCTAACTTGGCGGCTACTGAAAGTCTGGCCTCATAATTCATGACCCAGTGACAGCTTGGCCTATAAACCCGGTCTCCATCCCACCGGCTTTTCAGGTTCCTTCTTGAAATTCCAGCCACTGGGAAGCCTGTTGCTTCTCTGCTTGGCTCTGCAGTGGCTGTGTTTATGGAACCTCTAGCTGTCTCTAGGATAATCCCTAGAGAATTTGAATTAACCTCCAGTCTCTAGATCCTGCATTACCCAGGGCTGATGTCTCTCCGACTGCCTTTCCAGATCTCAAAGCCTCAACCCGACTCCCAGACTTTGTCAGGAAGCTGCAGAAATGCATCTGTCCAGCAGAGCTCTATCCAGGCAAGAATACAATCTGCAAAGAATTCTGGTTAGAAGCTGAGGAGTCCTGACATCTTGTTTTGACTTTTAGTATTTTTTTTTCTTAAAAACCAAGGCAGCTGCTGTATATCACAGAGCCTCTCTCCTCATATTCCATGAGGTTTTGAAGTTGATGACCAGCAAAGGGAGGGGGGGTGGTTTGTGCTTTTGTCTAGTAGAGTTTGCTTAAGGGAGTCTTTTCCCCAAGGAAGGATTTGTCTTTCTGACTGACAGATGCAGGGATCTCTCATTTATATTGATCAAAGGTCCTTTGGGGGGCTTTTCTCCTCTTTCTCTTTTGAAAACAGAACAGAACAAAGGAAGAGAAGGATGTCAGAGGTTTGGGAAAGTGAGGGTCACATTAACATTCTATACCAGCCAGGACTTCCTTATCTGAATAATGCTTGCCCTCTCAAACAATCTACTTTTATGTTAAGAAATAACTCTCCCTTCATATTATAAGGCCAGTGTAAGGGTGTGAATCTTGCTGGTTCAGCACTCAAAAATAGAAAATTGAGCAAGTGACCACTTGTAGCTGGAATAGTGTGGGGTGGTAAGTCTGCGTGATCCACTCCACACATTTTGAAATATTTGCATCCACCTGGGTGGGAGTGCTCCTTGGGTTTAGTCAAAACGTAGGATGGCCCTAAGCGTGGAGACACTCATGGGTAATCTCAGTTCTTGGGATGTGGAGGAAGGTGAATCGGGAGTTCAAGGACACCCTCAACCACATAGTTGGAGGACAGCCTGAGCTACACATTACTCTTCCTCAAAAACAAATTTAAAAAAGTGAATAAACAAACAAATTCTAAGATAGCAGAAGTCTTCACATTGGAACTGGGCCTGTGCTTTGGCAAGCCCCACCCTCTTCCTTACCACTGTGTTTTTCTGGAAGCCGAATGGAGAAGAGTGACGAGCAAAGCCAGAATACACGATAGGAAAAAGAAGCAACCGTGGACACTGCCCTGTAGAGCTGGGCCAGCAAGTCAGCAGTGAGCTGCTTGGGTGGGCTTTCGAACATAATCTGTTAGAGAAATTAATCAAGGGGCTGGGGACCGGGGCAGAGGATTTAGATCTCAGACAAAAGGGATAATAAAAAAATGTTGTATTCTAAATTATGAAGTAATTCCCTTCTAAAATTGAGTCTGTCATTTAAAAGACTAATACAAGTGCTATCTATTAATTACTGGACTTAGTTCTTGCGTTGAGAATGCTTCACAAGAGCTATAATGACATGGACAATGTCTTTCTAGAGAGATTTGCCCAACTTTGCTCTGGGCTCAGACACTCATTGAGTGAGTCAGAGGAGATAAGCTTTGTTACCAGGAGATGTATGGATTACTGTGGAATTGTGTCTATAAACTGGAGCCTAGACTGTGTTGGCAATAAATAAGAAGGAGTTAGAAAAAAGATTCTTTACAAGAGCTAGGAATATAATTCCAAGGTAGAGACTAACATGTGTTCAGTTCCCAGCCTAAGAAGACGAAACTTCATAAATTACTTTCAAATTCACAGAAGGTCTATAATGTTGATACTTCGACAAATGTTTCTTATGATATTTGTAAATCAAATACAATAATGGGGGCAATGATGTGAATGGAAAATGTCCCTCATTGGTGTAAGCATTTGACCATCTGGTGGCACATTTAAAGAGGCTGTGGCACCTTTAGGAGGCATAGCCTTACTGGAGGAAGTACAACACTGAGGTTGTGATTTGAGGCTTTATACCTTTCCTCTCACTTCCTGTTATCTTGCTCTGCTTCATATTTGTAGATGAAATGTGATCTCTCTGCTTCCTGTCTATGTAAGGCCAGCTTCAAACTCCTACTACATGCCTTTCCTGCCTCGATGTACCCTACTTCTCTGGTACAGTAAGCCAAGTTAAACCCTTTTCTCCTTTAAGTTGCTTTCTGTATGGCATTTATCATAGCAACAGAAAGTAGTTGACAGGATGGGCTTCCTTAGAGTACCCCCCATCCCCTGTCTTACCTCTTCCACAACCTGTCTTCCCTTTCACTCTGATGACCTTTTTATGTGTGACTCAGTGAGTCTTATTGACTTGTGACAGGGGCTGTAGCACTGAGGAAAATGTCCCTCTGCTGTACACCAGCTGTTAACTATGATAAATCTTCAGAGGCCGACAAGCCCTTCCCATTCTGTGAGAAGGTGCTGATGGGGCAGTCTTGTGTGGATCTCATCACGGCTGTTGTGAGGCCGAGGACAAGGGTTGTGCCATGCCCACACGTCAGCATGCCACAGCTCTCCCTGGCAATGCCAATATGTATTTTTTAAAGTCCAGGCTGGTCACACACAATCCTCTTGCCTCAGCTTCCTGTCAGTATTCATGTTCCATTTGTATACTTACAGAAATTACATATTATGATTGTTACATGAGTGGTTTTAGACTAACAAAGCTATCTTAGTTTCTCTCTCTCTCTCTCTCTCTCTCTCTCTCTCTCTCTCTTTCTCTCTCTCTCTCTCTCTCTCTCTGTGTGTGTGTGTGTGTATGTGTGGTGTGTTGAACACAGTTTTTCCTTGAATGTACTATGTAGCCTAGATTTACCCTAATTTGAAATCCTTCTGCTTTAGCTTTCCAAGTGCCAGCATGTCTGGTCTATTGCACACTTAGAGAATCCAAGAGTTATGAAGATGAAAATGAGCATTGCTAGGCTGACAAATGACTCTATTTGTTTTCTTTTTGAGATAGCTCACTCCTTGAACTTGCTATACAGCTCAAACTAGTCTTTAACTTGCCTTCTCTTGCCTCAGCCCCAGGAACACTGGAATTATCAGTGTGTGCCACTTTTATGGCAAGAGATCTATGAAGATCTAGAGCTTGCATTTTCTCTATTGTATCTTGTCATCTTAAAAAGATGGGTACTTTTCCTTGCCCATTGAATATAAACATAAGCACAGAATGAAGCCTTAGTAGTGTATATAGTATATGATCTGTATAATTGACAGGCATGGGGAGGGGCCCACAGCAGTGGCGTGGTCTGGAGTAGCTTTTATGCTAGAGCCCACACCATTCCTGATGCTACTACAGTATCTTTGACTGCCCTGGAACCAGGGCCCTGAGTCCATGGTAGAGGTCTTTTGTCTCTGCTGCTGTCTATAGTTTTACTCTGACCCAATTTCCATGTATAACTGTTATGTTTCACTTCTACTTTCTAGTGTGGTGCCTACCTAGCACATAGTAAGGTAGGAAATAGTATATAATATGATGAAAGAGCCTGGAGCTCTCCATTTTTAATTTCTTTCCATTCTAAAATTTTGATTGAGGCCTAGTTAGTAACTATAGCTTCTTTAATACTATGAACTTTAATTTACAAGGTTGTCGTTGAGAATTAGCCAGTGTTATGTTTGGCAAGGTACAAAGATCCAGAAGTAATGGAGAGATCATATTTATGTTAAAATGATTGTGGTCATTTTCATTGACCAAATTCCACAAATGTGCGAGATAGCACAGAGAAAATAGAAATCCTGCTGCCAGCTCAGGACCGACCTGTACACAGGCCTGTACATTTGTGGCACTGGTCTTGGTGACTGAATTGAAAAGTCTGCTGTTTTGCAATATACAGAGGTCCTCCAGAAAACATAATGAGATCATAGAATTGTGATAGTTTTATTAGCAGTTTGTGTTGATCAAAGGTCACAAATGGGCCAAGTGCTGTTGACAAAGTTGAAGCCAGCCAGCTAGTTCAGGATCTGAACACAGTCTTGTGGTTCTAGTCTTAGGGACTGGCCTGCCAATGCATGTCTGTTACATGAGGGAAAGAACCCAGGTGACATCAGGAATGTTCAGAGACAAGAGAGCTCCTGAAAGCCATGGTACTGAGAAGTGTGACTGCTTCTCATCTTTGTGCTTTGGAAAGCTGGCTGCCCATGAGTGGCTTCTGACATGGAAGCCAAGTGCTTTGCGTTCCAGGCCTAGTAATTGGCCACGTGAGGGTCAGTCACATATCTTGGGTCTCAGTTTTCTCATTCTGGAAAAGTAGATAGTAGTATCAACACCAGGGTCCATTGTGGTGATTCATAAAGAATGACTGTAGAATAATCCAGGCAAATTCAGTCTCCATGGCAACTGTGTACACATACTCCATATTTTCCAAGCCTGTTGAAAAAAAATCAAAATAAACCAGGAGTTCTTTCTTACTGAAGTGGTTCAGTGGTGCTGGATTGTGCAATTCCACGTGGACTGTGCAATTCCACGTGGACTCCTCTCCTGAAGTCTCAGTAACAAAAGACAGGGACAATAATGAGAATCCAGTTTCTGTACCAGAAACCAGAAGCTCGGCAGTTGTAAAATCCTCTGAATACAAAGTTGCTTCTTCAGTTCCAAGTGGGAATCATTTCTGAAGCACCAGCATATTCCCCAGATTTCCACTAATGCTCTACAGTGACTCCAAGTGACAATTTATCCTTTACATGCACTCAATAAAACATTCATGAAAAAATTCTGTTATACTGGAAAAATATCAAAGTCAATGCTTGGTCATCACTTTTGGCTTCTTTTTCTTTATTTCTCTCCTTCTTCATTCACACATTCATTGATACAGTCATTCTTATACCCATTAATACATCCACTCACAGAGTCTTTATTGCTACGTTCCAGGTGCTGAGCTAGGTGGCAAGGAGATACAGATCACTGCTCCTATGTCTTTAGTGTGTCTCTTAGTAATATTTATGGCTGTTTAGCTTCAGTCAGTAATCTGTGAAGGCTTGTAATAAGCCATTTCAATATTTATATTAATATGTGAGATTCTCTGCATCTCTGAAAAATGTATTGCCTACTAGTGCTCCTGATGAATTAACAAGGCTTTAAAGTCCTCACAGTTCTACAGTAAGTACAAATATATGTTCAAGTTAAAAAATAATTTTTAAATTTTGAACATACATTTATGTTCAATATATGTAAAATATTAACACAGAAGCATGGAGCTTGCTAGAGGCTCTATTATACTGCAATCAAAAGACTTTTTTCCACTTAAACAAAAGCTGTGGACTGTAGTCCTGATCCTCTCAAATATTAACATGTGTGAATCACAACGTTTCTTAGGCTAATCATTTAGGTCATCTTGGGAGGATAGTCTTTCAGTTAATAACTGGCTTCAGGAAATAAAAATAACAGAATGGGGCCGAGGGTGTAGCTCATTCGGTGGAGCGCTTACCTAGCATGTTCCAAGCCTTGGGTTTGACTCAGCTCTGTAGAAACTGGGCACGGTGATGCTCCCTGTGATCCCAGCACTGGTGGGAAGAGGCAGGAGGTGCAGACGTTGATGGTGAGTTTGAGGCTTTGTAAGACCTTACCTAACAGAAGCTCATAACAGTGAAGGGAAGCACTGGCTTCATGTCTGTAGCTCCATGCGCTGAGTGAGCTTGGGACTCGTGTCTTTCTTGGCTCTGCTTAGCTTGCACTGGCTTTCCTCTGAGCATGCTCTTCCCTCATGGTGATGAAATAGTCCTCAGCAATTCCTCGTTGTGTCCTGTTTGCCCAGCAATCTAAGTGGGGGATTGTCTTTTATTAGTGTTAAGCAAAACATAAAAGTAATTTTTAGTAATGCTCGTTTGTGTGCTTTGGGTCACAGGCCCATCCTTTGGTTTGGTTTAGACTCACCCTGACCACATACTTGAAGAATGTGGAAAGGGAAAACCAAACTGTTGAGAGAGAGAGAGAGAGAGAGAGAGAGAGAGAGAGAGAGAGAGACGCTGCTGATGTGTGTTGCATTATAGTGAGAAAAGTCTAGAGCCTGGTGAGGCCCTCATATCACAACTGAATAGCACATATTTGGTTCTTTCTCTTACTCTGTGTGCTACTTCCTCCCAGCTATGTATCTTGGTTTGCTTTTTAGTGTCTTTATAAGTTGAAGCAATGGTTTAAAAACAGGATCTTTTTAGGACTGTGTAATCCTGAGGTGGAGAACTCTCCCATTTACAGATGTTTGGACACCTGGCCTGGTGTGGTGCAAACTTTTACCTCATCAAAATTCCTTGATGCTGATGTCAGATAGACTCTTGAGAGCAGGATTTTGTCTCCTTTGTAAGGAATGTTTTTATAGTGTGTAGGATTGATAGGGGTATTCATTACTGAGAATATTCTTAAGGAACATTGGGAAGATGCCTATATCATGTTAGAAATCACCATATGTTTCAAAATTAGACTTTGTACCTGTATTAGTTACATTTTCTATTTCTGTGGTAAAATACTTAACAAAAGCAACTTTAGTGAGAAAGAATTTATTTTGGCTTCCAACTTGAGGAAACTGTCCATCATGACGGGGAAGACAAGGCAGCAGGAACTTGAGATAGCCGGTCACATTACGTCCACAATCAGGAAGCAGAAAATGATGAAGGAAAGCATCATGTTCTCCATTTTATTCGGTTGAGGACCCTGACCCGCAGGGGCTGTCTTCTATCTCAGGAAACCTAGCTCATCCCTCCCAGGCATGCCCAGAGACTGGTCTCCTAGGTGACTCTTGAGC
Source organism: Rhabdomys pumilio (assembly GCA_030674055.1). Lineage (NCBI taxonomy): Eukaryota > Metazoa > Chordata > Mammalia > Rodentia > Muridae > Rhabdomys > Rhabdomys pumilio. Next base: position 133,659,437 of record JANHMN010000004.1, on the reverse strand, counting down.
CAGTCAAGTTGACCATCAATATTGATCATCATTACCTCCAGTTGGATAGTTATCCTTAACCTAATGATTTTTAAATGTTTAAAGATGTTCAACTTCTGCCAACAGACTCATGAAGGACTTTGTACATCATAGCAGTCAGAATGGAAAGAACTTTGTAAACATAATTTTGCAGAAGAATGTGAGGTTGGCATATTTCATTTAAGAATTTACATGGAATTATTCAATACATTTTCATTACCTTTTTGACAAACTTTCTGTATGAGTTCTTCTGTTCCTAAAAATTAATGCTTTTAACCTATTCGTAACATTATTCAAGACTTTTTTTTTTTATAGTTCAGATCAAGGTTAATTTAACACCTTCTACTGTCAGGGGAGGGGGATGGAAACTGAAACTACACTCTCAGCACATGTATACATAGAAGAACTCAGGAAGAGTTGAGTAGAACATGCAGTGCACACAAACACCCCAAATACTTAACACAGAAATGACTATAATGCCATGAAAACATTGAAATTTTACATTTAAAATATTAGCTTCACAGACTTGCATTATATTCCTTCTCTGAAACAAAACATATAATATCAGAATTTATAATACTTGAATTTGTGCAGCAGTTAAGGAGTCCAGGGTCTAGAGAGATGGCTCCTAGTTTAGTGTGTATTACTCTTCCAGAAGAGCCAAGTCTGGATCTCAGCACCCACACTACATGACTTACAACTGCCTGTGACCCCAATTCATGATCTGATACCCTCTGCTGCTCTCCATTCGTACTGCGCGCACGCACGCACGTGCACACACACACACACACACACACACACACACACACACACACACATGTAATTTAAAAATATTTTAGAGGTCTGATGATTTTTGAATTCAAATAATAGAAATCCCAGAAAAAATTAAAAAGTATCACTAAGAGAAGATTAATTTTTTAGCAAATGATCAATGGGCAAACACCCTTTGTCTCCTTGATTGTAATCTAGAGTCTAATTTTTCAAAAAAGTCTGGACAGCCTCATACAAAAACTCTCTGAAAGAAAGAAATCCACAACTGACATGATTCCCAGTGAGCTGTGGGACTTCATGGATGAGAATTCTGACTGAATAAAAATATTGAAAGTAGTATCTTTCAGAAAGGTTTGAGTTTAAATTTCTGAGGCTTGTGTTGGACTCTCATCTGTTGCAGTCTCTGTAATTTCTTCAATGGAGTCACTCAAGGGAGTGGCTTTCTGAAGGCAGTTGCTAGTCTAGGAGTGACTACTAGACAGCACCTCTCCCTTTCCAGCTTCCTTTTCTGCTGTGTGCTTTGAATTTATACAGCGTATAATTGTTTAACCATAGCAATGCCTAAGACTGTTTAAGAGCTGGACTATGAAGCTTTCCAGCAATGGATGGAGGATGGCTGTGTGATGAGTGTGTGGTCTAGCCAGGTAAGCAGGTTAGATGAAAGGAGGAGTGGCTCTGGAGAAACAACAAAGCCCCCCACACCACCAACAGGCTCCAGCTGGTCTGCATGAAATCCTCTTGAGAAGAGCATTCAAGTCAATGGCCCTTTCCCTAGCAAACTTCCTAATTTCATGGGTGATTACACCTTTACACTTAAATTTTTATGACATTTACAACTTGGGTGTGTGTGTGAGCGTGTATGCATTGAGTGTCTGTGTACACACACACACACACACACACATACACGTGCGAGTGTGTGTGAACAGACGAAGAGGTGAAGGTCTGCAGCTAGCACACCTGCTTCTCTGGAGGGCTTGACAGGCAAGTTCCCAGGGAACTGCAAGAGAAGGAAAAGAGAAACCGAATCTATTAATTGACTTGAATAAAATAATAACCAAATAGTGAGAACTGAGGTTGGCAGTTACTGGACATACTGAAAAGGTAAGACATCACAAATGTGACATATAGTCATATAGATAACAATTTATATAATAATGTTTTCTCCACGTTTCTGGAAAGGAGAAATATCTTAAACACAGTCACGAAGTGAGTACACCTTATCTTGGTGACCCAGATAAAGAAAGGATATTATTGGCTTCTCCTTGCAGACGTCCTGCCTAGCTCCCTCCCCAGCCACTAGCCTTCCTCCTTCACAAGCATCTGATACCATGACCTATTCTGTTCATTGTGGACCCGTGGACAAATGGGGTCATATAGTTCATATGTTATTATGTATTCTTCTGTACACAGTTTCTTAATTCAGCACTAAGGATTGTCTATATTGTAATAGGTTTTAATTTCCATAGCTGAAGGGTTGTCTTGTATTAATATACTATAATTTATCACACCATTGATAGGCACACAGGCTATTTCTAGTTAGGGCTACTGTGCTATCAATGTTTACAAGCATCTTGGAATCATATACCCAGATGTATATAGTCGAGGAAATGGGTAGATATGATAGAATTTCCTCTTTATAGCATAAACATATGTCCAGTTCCGTTTAAGTAAATACAGCTCCTTCAAGCAGTTGTTACATTTTATTTTTCTCTCAGCAACATTCTTGAGTTTGACTTGTATGTATTCGCCAGGGCTCACAATTGTGTCTCTTTATGTTTTGATGTGGTGGGTATGCCATGGTGCCTCATTGGGGCTTTGATTTCCATAGCAGAAAGGTGAGATGATCTCAGGAGGCACAGAATGATCCTTAAATGAAGGTAGAGTCTGTAGTCACCTGTGGGATAAGCCTTGGAATACATTTGGAGAATTCTCCTGCTTTGGAATTTTCTATACATTCCATAGCATTTGATATTTGCGTACTTCGCTTTGGATTTAGTCACGGTTTGTTGTCACTAAACACATTCACAGATTAGCCAGGGAGTTTCAGGGATTGGAGGACATTAGAGGATGTGACCTGAGACAGGGAAGGGGTGGTGTCGTACCTCACTCTTCCTTAGAGGGGAGTTGAAGAAGCCTTAAGTGGGTGTGTAAAGAATGGATGAAATGAGTGTGTAATTGTTTGACACAGGCACAATCAGGACAGGGACCTGCTGGCTCAGACCCAAGGAAATGGAAGGTCTTTCCTCTGAGGTGTGGCTCAAAGAGATGGCAAAGCCTTCTGGTCTGAAAATGTTGATGGTGTGAGCAAACAGCAGAGTTTATGAATGGTTGGGCGACTGACCAGTGCGTACAAAGACGCACTGCAGCTCCATCCTTCCAGATGTTTACAGTCTGAGAGTATGACCTACAGAAGCCTCCTGCTGAGACTAGCTTCCCTCTGGAACTGTGCTGTTTCTAATAAACATGCTGAGGGCCGAAGCTGTTGCTTAGTTGCTGCTGCTACACCATAGCTCACACAGCTACACCATAGCTCACACAGCCCATCCGGCCCCAATTTTTTTGTATATGTGTCTGTACTGGCTAGTTTGTGTGTCAACTTAACACAAGCTTGTCACAGAGAAAGGAACCTCTCTTGAGTATATGCCTCCATGAGATCCAGCTGTAAGACATTTTCTCAATTAGTGATCAAGGGTGGGAGGGCCCATTATGGGTAGTGCCATACCTGGGCTGGTAGTCCTGGGTTCTATAAGAAAGCAAGCTGAACAAGGCAGGGGAAAGAAGCCAGTAAACAGCATCCCTCCATGGCCTCTGCATCAGCTCCTGCTTCCTGACCTGCTTGACTTCCAGTCCTGATTTCTTTTGGTGATGAACAGCAATGTGGAAGTGTAAGCTGAATAAACCCCTTCCTCTTCAACTTGCTTCTTGGTCATGATGTTTTCGAAGGAATAGAAACCCTGACTAAGACAGTGTCTTTGTGGTTGCCTTTTCTTCGTTTCCTCAATTGTCCCAGGTAGGTTCCCAGGACTAAGCAGTGCAGGGTCCAGGACAATCTTAAGTGTCCTATATAACACTCATGTTTTTAATAAACTGTTCATCATCCATACCCCAGTTCCTTGAACACAGGTCTCCACCTGTATAAGGTTGCATAGCTGAATTAGAGGTTACAAAAAAAAAATTGGCGACATGGGACTTCACTGGGCCTTGGTTCAGAAGACACACCCGCATGTACTTGGTACCACGAGAGCTACCAGGTCCCTGCTGCTGAGCACTGCCCGAAGCATCAAGACTGTGGGATGGTATAACCTGTAGCACTTTTACTATACGACAAAGCTTTCTCCACATACAGAAACAGTGATTTGACTATGGATATCAGAATTTTAGTATTTTCCTACCATCATTCCTCAGCAAATATGTATCAAATTAATGTAAATCTACTTTTGTATTAAGTTAGAATGTTCTGAGTACCATCTGAGTCAGTTACTTGAAGTTCAAAGGAAAACAAACAAACAACCTACCCACACCCATCCAGTGAATTTCTGTTTGAAGGCTGAGTTCCAATATGGTTCTAATCATATCCCTACTAAATACTGATGTAAAGTGATGTTTACTTATTGGTGATTTTAAAATCAAATTATTGTTGTAGGATATCCACCAGAGAAGCCTGCTTAGAGACAGATTTAAGTCAATAGAAAATTTTTATTAGCTGGTTGTGACTACTCTGGGTGTTTGGGATCTCAGTGTAAACTTGAGCTGTTCTCCGGGCGAGCTTTGGAGCACAGACCCCATGTACCGGGTCAACATATGTCAGTCTGCTAGAACAGCTAGCCAGAAGTGGAACTACAGAAGCCAAAATGCAAGGTTAGTGCGTTTAGAGACGTTCCTGGAACTATGTCTTTGATGGATTAGGACTTTGTTTTTGTTTTGGCAGGTGGTGCTGTCTGTGTGCTGAGTTTTACAGCCAACATGGTACTTCCATCATGGAGTCAGTTGTGTTAAGGTCTGGTGGGCCTGTTCCAATATTAGTCAACTCTGAATGGCATTAAAGATTCTCTGTGTCTGATAATATCAAATATTCTGGCAAGATTTAATCTTTATATAAAAATCATGCACACTGTGTTGGTTTGAATGAGAATGGCCTGCATAGCCTAGTATATTTGAATGCTTAGTCATTAGAGTGTGGCACTGCCTGAGTGGGACTAGGTGTTGAAGTAAGCATGGCCTTGTTGGAGGAAGTGTGCCACTGGGGGTGAGCTTTGGGGTTTCAAAAGCCCAAGCCAGTGTCAGGGTTTCTCTTTCTGCTACCAGATGTAGAACTCCCAGCTCCTTCTCCAGGACCATGTCTGCCTATGTGCCACTGTGCTTTCCACCATGATGAAGATGGACTAAACCTCTAAAACCTGAAGCCAGCCCCACCGAAATGCTTTCTTTTGTAAGAGTAGAGTTGCAATAGAACACGGACTAAGACACATAGCTATCTCATTAGTATGCAAGCTTGCTTTTGTGTTAAATAAATGATATCACATACATTCCAGAACATTCTTTTTGAGATGAATTTTTTTTTCATAATTTGTTTTCAGTAAATGCTTGGTTTGTGTGACTAGTTTATATATAAGTATATACTTAGGCATACATTTCTGGGGTAAAAAGAGACCACGAGCAACAACAGTTTAGGAAGCCCTGGTTTCCACCAGTGGTTTAGATTCCTTCTGGACAGTCTGGACATATAGTTCAGCTGATAGCAGCAGACTTAATGTAATATTCCTGAGGCAATACAAACTTTATAACCCACAAGATTTTCTATACCTTCATAATTTTAGGAAGATAAAATATTTTTTAAATTATATTTTTTCCTTTGCCCCCTGATTTTCCATATGTTTGAACCCATAAATTAATTGTTTTCTCAGAGGGGAATAACCTTTTGAACATTGGGTATAGTAAAATTGAATTTAAAATTATTGTGAAATATGCAGCTTAATGGCTCATGAAAATGTAAAATGTACCCTTAGGCTATATATCCATATAAATCACCATGTTTCTTTACTAATCTTGTAAGGATTTCTTGTTCAATAAATAAACATTTTAAAGTTGAAAAAGGATTCTATGTTCACTCATGGAAAATGACTTAAAAAACCTTAGGTCAGGAGATGGCTCAGCAGGTAAAGGATATATATATATATATATATATATATATATATATATATATATATATATATGTTGTGAATCTGCCCCCTAAATATTTATGTTTAGGGCCTGGAGACATGGCTCAGGGCAAGAGTGTTTACTGATTTTGTGGATAGCCAGGGTTTAACTCCCATGACCTAAATGGTGGATTACAACTAGAACTCCAGGTTCAGAGGATCTGATGCTCACTTTAACCTCTGAAGATTCCTTCACACACATGATGCACATACTCATGCATACAATCATACACATAAAAAATAAAATAACCCTAAAAATTAATCAGTTCTCAGCCTGGGGCAGAGAAGCTTCCTTTATCAGAGGGTGAAGGTTAGTGCAGAGACTCACATCTGTCAAAGTGCAGAGTAAGTGACTGGTGAGCACTCTGCAAGGTCCAACAAACATCACAGAAGAAAGAGTAAAGAGAATTTAGGAGCTGGAGGATGGGAAAAAATACCACCCAGTGAAATACTGCCATCCAGATAAGGCATGCTCACTGCAATCCTGAACACACAAGCAGCTGTAGGTACATGTACACGACTAGACCTTTAACTTTCCATCACAGACAGAGGAGGTACCCATGAGCCCCTCCCTTCTTGAAGAGATAATAAGTATTTATAGTTCCTGGTGGAGGAGGAGGAGGAAGGGGAGAAGAGAGGGAAGGGGAGGAGAAGGAGGGAGAAGGTAGAGTGAGGGGGAGGAGAAGGAGGAAGAAGAGGAGGGGAGAGGAAGAAGAGGAGGGAGAAGGGAGAGGAAGGGGAGGAGACAGAGAGGAAGAGGAAGAAGAGGAGAGGAAGGAGGAAGGGGAGGAGATGGGGAGGAAGAGGAAGAAGAGTAAGGGAAGGAGAAAGAGGAAGGGAGGAGGAAGAGAAGAAGATGGGGAGGAAGAGGAGGAGGAAAAGGAGAAAGAAGAAGAAGAGAAAAAGAAGAAAGAAGAGGAGGGGGAAGGAAGAGGAGGAGAAGGAGGAAGAACAGGAGGAAGAAGAGAAGGCTGTGCCTATTTCTGCAATGGTGTAGCCAGTGGGGGCTAGGTGGGAAGAACAGTGGGTTCAGAAGGAAACGAAAGGGGACACTAGAGGGTAACAGTGAATGTAATGATAGTACATTGTGTTTATGTATGGTACTCTCAAAAGAAGTGTGTCTGTATGCATATATATGAGATGGCCGTAATTAACCCATTGTGTGGGACACATGTGCCTACACATCTGGTATTATGGATACCAGCATGCTTTACACATGATTCTTTTGATTCTTACCAGCAATTAAACGATCATGTGTAGGCCCATAGATATCCACACTGAACTTCTGTATAGTCTGGCTCCATCCTCCATCTCTAGCTCATGTGCATTAATTATGTAGTTAAAGAGCCACTTAGGACACTAGGGTGACTGTTCCGTTGGTTGGGTGCTTGCTGTGCATGCACGATGACTGGACTGTAATGTCTAATACCCATGGAATGTCAGGTGTGGGGTATCTGTTATCTTAGCACTGGGAGACAGAGGCAAGTGGATAACTGTTGGTGAGCTCTAGGCCAGTGAGAGACCTTGTCTAAAAAAAACAGGGTTGGTACTTGAGGGGTGATACCTGAGACTGAACCCACCCTCACACCCACATGAATGTTCGCATCCACCTGCACGCATGTACTTGCACAAATATGAAACACAAGCCACCTAGGGGTCCGTGACAAAAATTATCTTACACAGTGATTCTTTTCCTTTTAATAAAAGTACATAAACAGAAATGTTAAGGAGGAATTATTATTCAAATAACATCGATGAATAGAGATAAAACAGCCAAATCATGTGACCACAATATTGTGTAACCGGATAAATGACATCATCCCCTAGAAGTTCCTTATGACCAGTCAGGCTGTGTGCACTGGGAGTCAACAAAGCGCCACATTCTTGACAGTTTCTCACCCCTCATACTCAACCATCCAGAAAAATGTCACATGTTTAATAAATATAGCCTCAGTGGATTTATTATCCAGAAACTCACAGACTTAACCATGCAGTTCAGAAACTGCAGATTGTAGTAAAAGCAACAGCAACGACGTTCATCGACTGCTAAGATGTTCCTTTGCCAGACAATGGGCTGTGGCAAGCAACTGCCATTCTGGGAACCTGAAGCCTGGTGAATACCAACGTCTGTGTAAGATCCTGAGAGTTCTGACCTCCAGGGCCCCTTCTCGGAGGTGCAGAGACTGAGAAAGCTGAAACCTCTTCCTTGATCCTTGGATATTGTCATGAATGTGCCCATTTTCCCATTTGCTGTTTATGCAGCAAACGCTAATGATATCTTGCTAAAGGAAGCTGAGGTTGGTTCCTAGTCTGGTATTGCCCTGCTCCCTGCATTGAACTCACTGAGAATGGCCCTGCTCCCTGCATCAGATGGAGGATGGTCCTGTTCCCTGCATCAGACTGAGGATGGCACTCCTCCCTGCATCAGACTGAGGATGGCCCTGTTCCCTGCATCAGACTGAGGATGGCCCTGTTCCCTGCATCAGACTGAGGATGGCCCTGCTCCCTGCATCAGACCAAGGATGGTCCTGATCCTTTCCTTCCTCTCTTCGATCAAATCAATACCAAACTTATTTTTTCTTCCACAGTAAGGTTTACTATTTGTAAAATTTTTATTGTAGATACTTACAGTTGTATATTTTTCTTTTTTTAGAACAGATAGTAGAGAAAAAGGAGTAGGCTATTTAATGTATCTTAAGAAAATGCAAAGTAGTCATTGAACAGATTTTCAGAAGTGAATGTGGCCTGTGTCTACTTTTGCTCATTTAACATTTTGTGTGGCAGTTCAACAGAACCCTCATATTTATACGAACAAGTAATATCCTTCTCCCAAATCCCCAATGTTAGGACCTTTTGCATTGGTTCAGGAGCAGGGGAATTGAAGTCAGATTATGTGGTAAATAATATTAAGAAAAAGACAGAGTCATATCTAGAAAGCAAAAGCTTTGTAACTGCTGGCCTCGGGAAGAGGAGGGGGGCGAAAAGAATCAGAATAAAAAGCAGAGAGAACGCGCCATGAAGAAGCATTGTGCCGAGAGCTGGACAATGAACAGAAAGCGGGAGTCTTTGGAATACTCAGTCCTAAGTGGAATATCCTCTTCAAACTCCTCCCCTCGGGACTCCTGAGCAATGTGAAAGAGAAGGCAGAAGGACTGTAAGAGCCAGAGAGGATGACACCAAGGGAATAGTGTCCTCCAGACACAATAGGCCTGACACACATATAAACTCAGAGACTGTGGCAGCATGCACAGGGTCTGCACACGTCCAAGTCAGATGAGGTCCTGGCACTGAGAGGGGGAAGTGGACATGAACACCCATTCCTAACCAAGAAACAATCTCCAGTTGACATCCATTTGTAAAGGAAAGATTCGTTTTCTCCAGTGGAATCTCACTAGGTATACAAATCACATTTAAGGTCAGGCTTCATGCCCAGTAACAAATAGCCACCATGAAAGGAATTAATTGGTGTTTCTGGAGATTATTTTTTGTCTCATATTGCTTTGTTTTGGCTTTCTTTTTTAACCTTACCAGTCTTTTGCTTGTGCATTATGGCTTCTAATTTTGTATTTTAATTTACTTAGTGTGTGTGCCCTGTGTCTGTGTGTGAGGGTCTATATGTTTGTCTGTGTATGTATGTGCTCTGTGTGTGTGTCTGTGCTCTGTGTGCATACATGATTTTGTTCTTCTTCCCCCCTTTCTCTCTCTCTCTCTCTCTCTCTCTCTCTCTCTCTCTCTCACACACACACACACACACACACACACTTTTTTCCTTTTTTCTTTCCTTTTTCTTTCTTTTTCTCTTTCTTTCTTCCTGCCTTTGTATTCTAAACACAGAGAAAAAGAGAATGGGGAATGGATGGGCGGGGAGGTGGGAAAATCTATGGGATGATGAGGGATGATGAGGGAGGGCAAACAATGATTAGAATATATTGTATGAAACATTATTCTCAGTAAAACTTAAGAACAAAATTCAACCAAATAAAGAAGTAGTATGTGGAGATGCCATGCAAACAACAGAAGAGACGGGGGATTCACCTCCTGTCCCCTGGGGGCTCCTCTCCTGATGCATGTCCTGGACTCAGCCACAAAACACAAGTTCATTCACTGCTCTCCAAGCCCACAGGCCCACAGAGCCCAGTCTTTGGGGCAGAGGCCATGGGATAAGAGTTTTGAAGAGCCATTCAGATTCATTTGTTCTTTTGTATGTGTATATATGGTCTATTGACCTCCACAGGGTTATCAATGCAAATATCTCCAATGGTGGGTCCCTGCTGATGAGGCCATTGATTCCCAGTCCTTATCTTAGAGATAATTACCTATTATGGTAATTATGGTGGTGACATTTTCCAGACAGGAAAAAGAAATGAAGGCATTCATTCAATGTCTTTTCCCAGAAATTATGGGGGTATTATTATTGTGAATGAAGGGGCTATGATAAACATATTTAAAACAACAACAATAACAGCCAGCAGCAGCCAACTGATTTCCTACACAAGCAAAGAGTTTCTTTATTTAACAGAGACATCACATACGCAGACACATCATATGCAGTTCCTGAAACTCCCGATGAGATGTTCATAGGGACAGAGAGAGCTCTCAGCTCTTGCTTTGTGTGGCACCTGACAACCAGTAGTGAAAAATGAGCAATTATTGGCATTTGTCAAGCCTTAGGTTCTGTGGCAGGAAAGAGGAAGCGGCAGCAATCACGCTCAATTTGCATCTCTCCTGATGTCAGTCTTTGTGAGAACTGAGCGAACATCAGAAGAGAATGGAAAAGGTTTGCAGATGTGCAGCGAGCTATGACAGCAAGGCTGCCAACATGGCGCGCTGATCGACTAGCGATTAAGATATCAAGAGTGATCCCCACAGCTTGCTGACAGCTGGTTCAATTGTTTGCACCTGTTTCCCCCCATTACACATATGTCTGGAATGGATTACTCTGGCCTGTGCCAGACACATTCACCTTCCCTCACAGAGACATGGTCCAGCAGCCTCGCAGCAGGGGCCAGACAGCTCTTAGAGCCACAGAAGCAAGATGGTGTATTCTGAAGATGGTTCTGGGGTGTGAGGACCCACAAGCTATAGGCTTAGCTGTTAATGGTGGTGTATGAATGCTGCTTGCTTCTCTCATGAGTCAGGGTGAAGTCTGTGGTCTCCCAACCATACTCAGGGCTTACATACTCATGTCACAGCACGACAACTTGCCAGGGATTATGAGTCAGGATAGGACACGTTAAGGAATTAATTGAGATTAAACTATGGCCCCAAACTCCCTGAACTGGAGTGTTACCATAATGGCCCTGCCATGTTAGTGGCAAGTCTGCTATGCAGCTAACACAGGGTCAGATTCCGACTTCGTGGTGTAGAACCTTCCCAGGTTCTGAGAGCTGCATTGCTCAGGGGTTCTCATGGTCGTTCATTTGTGTAAAATGTGCAAATGTTAAATATTTAACCCTGGGGCTAGGACTGCTCTCTCTACCTCTCTGACACATTTCTCATCACGCAATGCAGAATTTTAGTGGTGGAGGACAAGCTGAGTTGGGGATGCTTACTGTTTGTTTAGTGGCTTGCTTTCATGTGGCTTACAGTCTCTTCCATGTATTCCTTCGGGCTTCCAGGGTTATTTATGTTCTAATTGTGAACTAGCTATTTTCCAGTTTTCTTTCCTGGAGGACTCCTCCTTTGTAAAAGGCCACCATCCCGACAGAACCTGCTGTCTCCTGCTTGTCTACTGTCATGTCAAATCTGTGTTTGGTCTGCTTGTAGGCTGGCTCTCTGAAAAACAGAAAGCATAGGATATTTGCTAAGTTCTATGACTGATTGATTCTAAACTGCCAGTGGGGTAAGAACCAGTTCACAAGCTTCCTGAGTATATAACACTGACTCCTGAAAGCTGGTACAAGCTGGCTGTAGCACATCACAGATTCTCCAGTAAGAGTCCATGAACTGGCCTCTTTGTGTTTTGGCATCATTTATAACTATTAATCATATAATTATAGTTCAGACCTTCATTTTCTCACCCCCATGAGTACTGTGAACGCTTTGTCTGTCTTCCTGCCACCTAATTGTTTGGTGGAGGACAGGGTATTCAGAACACCACCAGATTTGCTTCCAGAAATGCACATTTCCTGTGTGTGAGTCTCTCTCTGGCTCTCTCTGGCTCTGCTTTTCCTCCAGGAGTAAAGCGTCCATCGCCAAACTTCTCTGGCTCCTTCACTTTCTGGAGCTCACCTTCCTTCTAACCTCATCTCCCTCCATAACATGGAGGTCTCCTGATGGACTCGGCACTTTTCAAACACACGGAAGGCACCTCTCTCCTGCAGCTCTGCTGGGGCTCCTCATCTCCTTCTCCACGTGGGAATTTTCTACATCTGTCTAAACGTTGTTCTGTTTTGTGGAGTTTAGAAAGGTTTTCTACATTAGGCTACTCCAAGGGTGTTTTCTGGATAGTCTGAATCCATAAAAGTTTACTTAAAGACAAGAGAAGAATAGAACAAAACATCTTCAGATACAGCAGTGCAATTCCATAATGCACCAATACTGCTCTGTGGGAGACTGCTTCATGGCTACACTAACTCATTATGGCAGGTTTATGAGAGCCAAACTTGAATGTGTGCGCTACTAAGCCAAGAGTATAAAAATGTAGTCTTAGGTTTTTAGCCCTGATCAGTGTTAGGAGGCCATCTTGCTACAATGTTCTCAGATGGCCGCACTGGTAAACTTGATCCCATTGTTATATTGGAAAACATGTACTATGGAAACAGAATGGTAAATTATTTTTTTCATTTTCATTTTTACACTCATCTAATTTTGTTTCTGGACTTTCTTGTTATAGGGGAGCCTTCTTCTTTTCTAACCTTTGTTCCTTTCTTCTCCCTCTGTATCATTCCTCTCAATTTCTCTTTTTCTTTTCATTTATTTAATCATGCTTTTCATCTAATTTCCCATTTCTCTGTGTCTTTTGTTTAGCTAAGCAGCTTTATCTCATGTAGATGACATGTTGCATGTAGATTAAAAACGTACAGTAAACATGACAAATGATTTCAGAGAAGATACAAACAAGCAAATGAAACCCATCTTGGCCTTTTAGAGTGTAAAAGACCCGAGCTGACTGTAAAGGACCACTCTGGCCCACGTTTGGGGGCCGAACTATAGCGGCCTGCTCTGTTCTGCAGATCCAGGTTTAGCAAGAGAGAGAGTGGGGGGAAGAAGGGGAAGAGATGCGAAGAATAGAAACAAGCCAGAGGATCTGTAATAAAGTCTTTACTGTCTCCACCATACACACACCACTACTACTACACCCCCATTCATTCTCTCTCTCTCTCTCTCTCTCTCTCTCTCTCTCTCTCTCTCACACACACACACACACACACACTACAACAAGGAAATCCTGGGTATTTATAGGCTTTTGCCACGTGCCTTGCAGGTGTGGACAGCACGTGTGCCTTACAGGCATATATGGCGTAGATAGCACGTGGACAACACGTGCACCGCATGCCTTGTAGGTGTGGATACCATGTGCTCCTTGCACCTGGGGGCACTAAACAGCAAAACAAGCTATGTGGGATATCAGAGTGTGCTTCAGCTGTTGTAGGCTGTTGAAAACCAAGTCTCATGTCAGGGTATATGGCTCAAGATGGCTGCAAAGCTGATAGCTGCTTTCTAGCCACTTTCTGCTTAAAGTCAGCTCCCAACATTAGAGGAAAGTCAAAAATATGGAGAAAAATGCAAAAGAGGAGGTCAAATCAGGACTAGGATTGAAAATATCAGCAATAATTCAAGAAGGGAATTGAGATTTTTTAAAAGAGAAAACATTGAAAATGTAAAAGTTAATGAAGAGAAACCCCAGTGGGGAGTATCATCATAGCTGCCTGGGCACAGGGGGAAATGTCAGGGATGGAGAACAAAGCTTAGGCCATAATACAGTCAAGCAGAAGCAAAACCAGGCAGGTGTGAGGGTAACGTCAGAGAACTCTGTAAAAATCAACAGAACAAACTGAACAATCCATGGGCTGGAAGAAAGACCAGAGAAAGAGAAATGAAATTCGGTGAAATGAAATTATAGCAAAGCCAAAAAATCCCCACATCTAGTGGAAAAGGCCATCCAAACAGGAGCAGCATTTAGATTCTCAAATGGGGCTGGAGCCAAGGCTCAGCAGGTGAGAGACTCACTCCGCTGCTCTGACACCATGCCTGAGTTCAGCTCCCAGAGCTCACACAATTACTCACAACCACCTCTAACTCCAGTTCCAGGAGATCTGATTCCCTCCATTGATGTTCCCTTCCCCCCTACACACACACACACACACACACACACACACACACACCCATAAGTAATCTAAATACTCAAAAATAAATCTAAAAAAAATTAGATCCCCAAATAGGCACAACCAAAGAAAATCCTTGCTACAATATATTGTAGTTAAAATGTTAAAAATTCAAATCAGTGAAACAGTATTGAATGCTGTAAGGAAAAAGGCCCAGTCACCTCCAAAGGTGACTCTAAAAGCCAAGAAAGCATGAGAGAGATTGTAAGTCCTGGAGGTACATAATTGCTAGCAGAGACTGGTATATCCACCAAACCTATATTTAAAACTCACAGCAAAATAAGGACATTTCAGCATAAACAGAGATTAAGGGAATTAGTGACAACTGTATTAGTCACTTTTCTGTCACTGTGTTAAAGACCATGATCAAAAGAATCCTGGAGAGGAAAGGGTCAGATAAGTCAGGACAGGACTCAAGCAGGGCAGGATTCTGGAGGCAGGAGCTGAGGCAGAGGCCATGGAGGGTGCTGCTTACTGGCTTGCTCTCCATGGCTTCCTCTACTTGTTTTCTTATAGAACCCAGGAGTTCCAGCCTAGGTATGGAATGATCCCCGGGGAACTGAGTCTTCCTACATCAAAATGTCCTATGGACTTGCCTACAGGCAATCTGATGGAGGCCTTTTCCTAACGCAAGTTCTTCCCGGATAATTTTAGCGTGTGTCAAGTTGACAAAAACTAAACAGAACAATGATGAAGGAAGTCTTAATAAATATAAAGGAATAGAAATTGTTTCTTGTATGTTATCAGATTATAGCAGTATAAACTAGAAATTAATTTCAAGAAGTATACAGAAGTGACACACATGACTGGACCCTGGAAGGTAGACTCTAATGATCAGTGGGTCATAGAAGGAATTAAGGAGGAATAAGCCAGGGCCTCGAATAGCATGAAGATGAATTACCAACTCAGCTGAACCTTTGGGATACAGCTAAGGGAGCTCTAAGAAGAAAGTTTACATCTGCAAGTGCTGACGTCGGCTAACACAAACAACAACAAACAAACAGGGATTTCCCACAAATAAGCTAATGATGTAACTCAAGCAAGAACTAGTCCCGTGCAAGAGTGAAGTGTGGTGAGGACCCCGAGCGTCAGGCAGCAGCCAAGGAAGTAGAGGCCTAGAGAATACTGCACACAAGCAAGCCAACAGAAAGCGGCACCTCTTAAATAATAGCTTAGATTGGTAAACCCATCTCCAGACTCACCGAAAGAAAGAAAGAAAGAAAGAAAGAAAGAAAGAAAGAAAGAAAGAGAGGAAGAGAGGAAGAGAGGAAGGAAGGAAGGAAGGAAGGAAGGAAGGAAGGAAGACTCAAATAAATAAAATGGGGGTGGCGAAGTATATGTTGCAATAAATTTTAATGAGGTTCAGAGGAATTAGGGAATCAAACTTTGAACATATGCATTCTTAGAAACAGTAAAATCTAGTAAAAAATTAAAATTTTTCTAGGAAATATCACCTATCTTTGTTATATCAAGAAGATATAAACATTTTTAGCAGACTCATAGCAATTAATAGTATTGAAACAGCAATAAAAATAGCTCCCAAGCTGTGCAGGAGGCTCCAAGAGCTGGGTGGCCGTGGGGAGGCCGTGGTCCCTGGGCTACCGCTGAGCCCTCTGGAGCCGGCTGGAACCGGTGCTGAGGAGGGGCCATGAGCTGGTTCAATGCCTCGCAGTTGTCCAGCTTCGTCAAGCAGGCCCTGTCCTAGGCCCAGATGTCCATCAACAGGACATCCAGGAGGTGTAGCCGAGCACCTGGACCAAGCCAGGCATGCAGGTTCTGGGCTGTCTGCCATCGGACCCCAGTCCCGCATGCCTCAGCCCAGTGCGGGTCCTGCTGACCTCAGGTGTCAGCTTGAGCTCTGGTCCTGTCCCGAGGCCCTTCCTACTGAGTTTGGAGCACAGCCCCAAATTGCTACGCATCTTCTGCTTTTGCGTCCTAGGTCCAAACTTTGTAAACCCCAGTCAGGGAGCTGCTCTGAGGCCTGAGATGAAGGCTAGAGAAGAACTTTCTGGGTCACCGGGGAAGGCCTAGGAAGAAGCCCATCAGCAGCAGGAGGCATTAGTGCTTCAGGTGGGGGACCTTAGGCTAGCGCTGCAATGGGCAGAGCAAGTAGTTGCCAGAAAAGAGAATTACTTACGTATGCCATGAGATCAGTGGACTTCAGCAGAGACTCGAAGAAGCAGAGAACGGAAACCAAGAGCTGAGTCACTGTTTCATCAACAACAAGACCATTGCTTCCACAGATAGAAAATGTACAAGCAACTCTAGGATTCCAGACATCATTGTGGGAGATTCGAGAGAAGAATCTTTCTGACAGATTTGGTGAATCACAGACCTTGTTGGCTGCAGCAGTTGAAAGAGAGCATGCAGCTACAGAAGGACTGCTGGCCAGCAAAATCCAGATGTCTTCAGTGGAGTCAGAATTCTCTATTACGACAGGAAAAGAGTAGACTTCAGGCCCAACTAGAGTCAGAGAAAAATAAACTTTGAAAACTAGTGGATAAGAATACTTGGTGCCAGGTTGGATTAGAAAACATAAAAGTTGCATATGAAGAACACTTGGAGAGACAAGGAAAGAAAAGGACACTTCTGAGCAGTCAGTTAGAAATGGGAAGAAAAAGTTGAACAAGAAAAGAAGAAAATCATTTTTCCTCAAGAAGCACTAAAAGAAAAGGACCACAAGCCGTTTTCTGTTTCTAGTGCTCCCACCATGTCACCCTGCAGAGCTAAGTGGAGTAGAGACAGCAGGGCTGCAAGCATCCTTCCTGTCTCAGGGTGAGCCTCATGACCATTCGCTTTGGCCAGTGTCTACATCAGTCAGTGGAAGCAATCTTTATGAAGCTGTAAGGACCGGAGCCAGGTTGAGCATTATTGAAAATCTGCAGTCTCAGCTAAGGCTGAGGCAAGGAGAAATTAGTCATTTACAGCTAGAAATTAGTAACCTAGAAAAAAAACTCGATCCATAATGTCCGAAGAGCTAGTTAAATTAACAAATCAGAACGATGAACTTGAGGAGAAAGTGGAAGAGATACCCAAGCTCCGAGTTCAGCTGCGAGATTTGGATCAAAGATGCAACACTATTCTGCAGCTGTGTGGAGGAAAAGCAGAAGAAGCAGAGGAACATCCCCTGGATCTTGAAGATGTAAAAAATATATATAAAACTCGAATAGATGAACTTCTAAGACAGAGGCTCAGTTAACTTGTGAAGTTTGTATTCCCATCAAACTAAATGCAAACACTTAATATATAAATGCAGACTTCCAATAAATTCTTTTACAGAATTAAAAAAAAAATTCTTTCCCAACAAAGAAAAATTCGGGGCTAGATGGATTCACTGCTGAATCCTACTAAATCTTTAAGGAGGGGCTAACATCAATATTCCTTAAACTGGTTTGCAAAACAGAAAGAAAAGAAATAATACCAAATTTGTTCTATTAAGCAAGAATTACCCTAATACCAAAACTAGAGAAGGAGACGACAGAACAAAAAAGAAGACAGAGCGTTTCTCTGATAAACACGAGCCAAAAAAGTTCCCAGTAAAAAACTTATAAGCCATATTCTGAAACATGTGAAACTCAAATTCCATGATCAAGTTGTTTTCATCCCAGGAAGGCAAGTTGTGCTCAGTTATGCAAATCGGTAAGTATAATACGACAGAAATAGGCTTAAAGATAGAAGGTGTACAATTGTCTCAATAGACACAGAAATGCCTTTGAAAATTTCAACATCTTTTTCTTAAAAAAAAAAAAAATCCCTTTAGTTTACGAATATGGGTGTTTTATTTGCATGTATGTCATGTGCATGCAGTACCTAAAGAAACCAGAAGAGGGCATTATGTTTCCTGGAACTGGAGTTACAGACATTTGTGAGCCACTTTATGGGTGTTGAGAATTGAACCTGGGTCCTCTGGAAGAGCAGCCAGTGCTCTTAACCACTGAGCCATCTCTTCCAACCTCTCAACACCTCTTCTTGATAAAAGCCCTGAAGCTACTAGAAATAGCCTGTTCACAACAAACTCCATGCGGAAGCACAGGACCCCCCATAGTGGACACAGGAAGTATGGGTAATACGTACTAAGGGCTAAAGGGAGGGACGCGTGCAGCAAAGAGCAGGGACAGGTAGGTGTACCACTGAGAAGGAAACAGAGAAAGCAGTGTGCAGGGAAACAGAGGCGGCTGTTAGGGAGTCGTGAAACACGTGCTGTTGGTACGTAGCACAGAGTGGAGCGGCTATGACGGGAAGGAGCACATGGCTCTGACATAAAGATGCGTGGAAACTCATCTCAGGAATCTCAGAAATGGACGAGAAAACGTTCAGAGACACCAACTTCAGAGACTGATCGAGAGAGCAATGTTATTACGTGATTGAGGCTTCTAGAGACTACGCCCTCAGTTATATTCTGCCGAGCGTTCATGGTGATGATCGTCACACAGAAATATTACACATGCATAAGAGACCGGTCTTCCTGTGGATTTATTACATCCACATATTAAAAGCTTTCTGAAATTCCATATGAAAATCCTCTTTCTGATTGCTATTCAGCTTTTCCAAACAGATTTCACATATGAATAATTCTGTCGTGAGACACCTATTAAGACAGCCAAGGATAGTCATTTTCTTCAGTAGACAGATTGCTGAATACATACATTTTAATAATTGGCTTTGAGGTAGGCCCAGAGTGGCACACAGGGAATAAGCATTTATCTTATTTAATATTAACCATTATTAGTCAGCGACTATCTGAAACTCAGGGTTCTTTCTTCATACAGTGGTGGATATGAACTGTGAGAACTGTTATTGTTGTTAAGAGTGTAGGGTTAGAAGTGTTATGTCAGTTCTCAGGACTTTATACACTCGCAAACAGTGGGCACCACCTACAGATTCAGCCAACTATGTATTAAAATACTTGGAACAAACTTACCTGTGGCTGAACAGAGAGACAGTTGTACTGGCTGGTTTTGGGTGTCAACTTGACACAATCTGGAGTTATCACAGAGAAAGGAGCCTCCCTTGAGGATATGCCTCAGTGAGATCCAACTGTAAGGCATTTTCTCAATTACTGATCAAGGGTGGGAGAGCCCAGTGTAGGTGGTACTATCCCTGGTCTGGTGGTCCTGGTTTCTATAAGAAAGCAAGCTGAACAAGCCAGGGGAAGCAAGCCAGTAAACAGCACTCCTCCATGGCCTCTGTATCAGCTCTTGCCTCCAAGTTCCTGCCCTGTGTGAGTTCCTGTCCTAACTTCATTTTGTGATGAACAGCAATGTGAAAGTGTAAGCTGAATAAACCCTTTCCTCCCCAACTTGCTTCTTGGTCATGATATTTGTGCAGGAATACAAACCCTGACTAAGACAACATTTTTTCTTATTATTATTCCTTATTATTATTATTATAGGGTCTAAACAACACAATGTAGAACTGATTTTATAGTGTTTACACTGCATTTGTGTGTGGGGGGAGGGATATCTTACATTAACCTAAGTTTTCTGCCCACATGTAATCTACATACCTCAGTCTTTATAGTAATACTATATATGTATATACATGTGCATGTACATGTAAAATATATATATATATATATATATATATATATAAAATTTAGATATGGTTTAAACTATATCAGAGACCCGAGGAGGTTGGCTATGAATACTATACCACATTATCTGAAGTACTTGACAATCTGTGGATATTGGTATCTCTCTCTTTCTCTTTCTCTCTCTCTCTCTCTCTCTCTCTCTCTCTCTCTCTCGTTCTCTCTCTCAGACAAACAATTGCATTTGAATATAAAACAGACTTTATTCTAAAGAGTTGTAAGGTCCTCAGGTGGGGTTATTTGACAGGAATCTGAGAACAAAGTAGGACACAGAGGAGTTGCCCAGTCTAGCAGCAGGACACAGACAGCTGCTGGGGTGCTGAAAGCCACATGGAGGAAGTGATGGAGGAGAGAGGGCACCTGCTGACCACCATTCTCTGAAGGGAGAAGCTCTTTGGTTAGAAGGCAACAAAGGAGCAGTACAGAGCAG
The DNA here is from genome assembly GCA_030674055.1 of Rhabdomys pumilio. Lineage (NCBI taxonomy): Eukaryota > Metazoa > Chordata > Mammalia > Rodentia > Muridae > Rhabdomys > Rhabdomys pumilio. The sequence goes on along the minus strand of JANHMN010000004.1, from coordinate 133,639,103 downwards.
TGAGTAGCATCTCCATTCCTGTCATTACTTGTCTATCTCTTCGTGCTGCCATGACTGTGCTATCTGACGCAATATTAACTTATTCCTCACAGTCTGTGATGCTGGGAAATCCAGGAGTAAGGCATTGATTGGCAGACTTAGAGTTTGATGTGCACTCCTTGGTTTCCAAGATGGTGCCTGTTGTGTTTGCTTCAAAGGTGAATCTTGTGCTTCACATAGCTGAGGAGCAAAAGTAAAGCCTGAAGCCTGTTTCATGAGCAAAGTAAATCCCACACACTTCTTTCTACTCTAGAAGAGGAATGGTCTGGTACCCATAGGCTATTCCATATCTGCCTCCATAAGACAGAGCTGAGTTTCACACTCCCTTGAGCTTACAGTTGCAGCTTAGGCCTCAGCTGAATCCTGCTCACTGCCTTCTTGACACTGTATAAAGATGTGGAGGGCACCTTGGGCCTTTTATGCACAGTAACACCGTCTTTCTCATCTTCCCTGGGTTGCAGTTCTTACCCCAAATCCCTGGAATGACCCAAGCTTTTATCTGCCCAGTATTTTCCTTTTCTGCTGGGCTCAAACAAAATCTGATTTCCAGGATTTTGTTAGGACAATTTGGCATTAGCTTTGAGGAACATTCTAAGCATGTCCTGTGTAATGGAAAAAAAATCTGCTAGAAAAGAAAAGAAAGTAAAGTAAAGGCCAGAGTACTTGGGACAAAATAGTAACATGTGACCAAAATTTTGCTTAGACCTAAAATGTCCTTTGCTAAGTTCTAGAGTATGTAATGTGAACAGTGGCTGATGTGGCTCTGGTGGGCATCTTACTAGTGCTCACTCAGGACATGAGTCCATGCCTCTCACTGGTTTCTGAAATTACTACCACTGAAAGCCTTCCTGCTTGTCTTTGCTCTGGGTCCCACATGGTTAACCAGGACCATTCTTTCCTGGTGTGTACCTAGATGACCAGAGCATCCTCTGAATTGACCTTTCCAAGCTGCATAGTCTTTTCTAGAGAGGAAATCGAAAGGACATGTGAATCATACCATATATACTCAGTTATAACAATTAGCTACAGAAGGAGAGAGGGGCGGGGCAGGAATGAAATTATGGCTTCTAGCCTGCATGTAAGTGCATTACATATCTGAGTGTAAGAAGGAAATGAGGAGTTGGATTTACACCCCTTGATTTGTCCTAATACCCCTTTGCTTCCCTTGATGTGAGCCTCTCACCAGGTCGGGTGCAATGATAATGCCAAAGACACCCGTAGATCTTCCTACCGGGCCAGAACTCACAGGAAAAATGGTATTGCTTCTCTTTCACTCAAGTGACAGTCACTTGGGCCAAAGTTTCAGGAAACTGGCTCTTCTGGACTGCCTAGCATTGGAAGTATGGCTAGTACCACAATGGAACTTAATCTAATAACAGTGAAATTGAGCTGAATCACTTTACACTACTGTACAAGGCAGGACCATATTGATCCAATGAATGTCTAGTGTGGTGTTGTGTCCTCTACTTTTGGACAAACAGTGGCTTACAGAATTCACTGGTGGGTTCCTTCAGTCATAAATCTGAGCTGGCTTGGTTGAATTCTTTCCTTGAAGTCTTTGCCAGATGGAGTCCGGTGTTGCTCAGGCTGGGCTCTCAGCTGCAGTCATTCTGAGACCACTTAGGCAGCTATAGGATGGAGGTCCTCTCCTTGCTGGCTGTTGCCTAGGACTTGCTCTCAGCTGCTAGACTAGTGGCTGGTCTTTGTTTGTGGCCCCTTCCCTCTTCAAGGCAGCACAGCCTGCAGAACCTCTGGCGCTTGGCACTTCTCTGGGTCTCTTGCTGCTAAGTCCATAAAAGGTCTTCTTGCTTAGGTATCAGGTTCACTCAGATAAACTCCAACTGTTTTGGAACTTTAATTGGATCTACAAAATTCCTTTATAGCATATTTAGGATAGCGTTTGATTGAAAAAAAAAAAAAAACTGGGAATGGAAGTCTGAAGGGGCTGACGCCAGAATTCTGCCTTTTTCTGGCACCTTCTTGGTTCTCCAGTGGCGACTTAGATCAGACTTAACTTGTTTTAATTTCAGAATTCAATCACAACTCAGAGATGAACTCTTAGTAGACTGATTAAGTTTGTTCAATTGAGCCTTGATACGTTCTTGTTCTCACTTGTCTGAGGTGGAGAAGCCCGAGAGAGTCGGTGGGGGTTGCAGATCTGTGCTGTGGGTGTGCATGACCTTGTACTGTTACTCCAACGTCTGCCTCTCTTTCTCTGATGACATTTATCAGTGTATAGACAAGGTGGCAGAAACTAGTTTTTGGAGTTGAGGGGAGGAAGGGAGCTGCCTTGAGAGGAGCTGGGAGATAGGAGCCTGTGGGAGGGCTTTTAGGTGTTAAAGACAACTTAGTTGCTCTTTGTCAAGGTTATTTGGCATGCACCTTAGCCTGTTTTGAAAACTATTAAGGTCAATAAACAGCATGCTTTTGGCAAAAAGAGAGACCCCCTTCAAATCCTCCTGCAGTGTTATCAGGGCTGTTAAGGACTCATCATACACTGAACTGAAAAGGTAAACAAAACTTCTTTCAAGCTACTTAGCTGAACATATTTAAACTGCTTTTAGTTTGGGCCACCACATGCTGAAAAAGAGAAATTATTGAAAATTCAGACAGTGGCAACCAACATGATAAGGATGTTGCAGTGTAGCTCCGGGGGTGGACGTGGAGCAGAAATCCCCGCTCGTCCACCCCTCAGTTTTAGCTGTGTCTTCTTTAGTGGCTGTCCTCACTGTTCAGATTCAGAGACCAGCATGAGAGCCAGCTGTGTGGCTATGGTTCAGAATGCCACAGTCCTCGAGCCAAACAACTGTACTGCCAGGCTTCAGACTCTTCCTGCTGAAGAAGTAAGGGCTTTAAACACACTCTCACTTGGTACTCATCTGGAGCTGCCAAGCACGTTGGTTGTTGGTTCCAAGTTTGGAGAGGGCACGGGTAACAATATAGAGAGGTAGCCTACCCTGAGGAGTAGATTTTGCTATATTAGAATTTGGGTGAAGAGATGACCACTTTCTCAGGTTGAAATAACTATCCACAGTAGTTGAACTGTTCTCAAGAAGCTTGAGATCTGTTTTAAGCTTAAGTTGCTAAAAAAATTTGAATGCCAATTCATCTAACCAGAATGAGAAGTAAAATGATAACAGAAACTGTGGGGCTCATTTTAATGAAATCCAGGAGTCCGTTCTGCTGTCAAGGGTTCCAGTGGCTTCAGAATCACAATCAAATTACTCCATGGCTACATAGAATGACATAATATTTTAAAGCAGTGGATGTGTCTACTGTGAGCTCTTCCTCTGCCTTTCTGTCTTTCTGTTTTTGTCTTTTTCCTCCTCTTCCTCCGCCTCCTTCTCCTCCTCCTTCGGCTCTTCCTCCTCTTCTTCCTTTCTTCTTCTCCCATGGCTTCTGTATATGTGCACTGGTGTATGCGCACATGTGTGGAGGTTCATGACTGACAGCAGACGTTTCCCTCTATCTGTCTTTCAACTTAGGTCGTTGAGCCAAGGTCGCCTAGTTGAACCAGAGCTCTACTACACAGGTGGTCTGGCTAGGCAGCCTGCTCTGGAGGCCCTGTCTCTGCCTCCAGTGTGCTGGGACTACAGGCACATTTACTTTGCATTTATATGTGTTCCGGGGGATCTGAACTGTGATCCACACTTGTGCAGCATTTGTTTTATCTGCTAGAGCATCTCTGCAGGTCTCCCCCTGTCCCATTGGCTGTTTTCACTCAAAGTAATTTCTTTTTCTTTAGTTACTAGCTATTAATTAGTTGTTGGGTGTTTTTCCTTGCTGTTTCCCCTGTTAATGCTTTATATATATGTATATTTGACACCCTAAATTCCAATGCTATTGAAGATACATTCAACACTCTGCTGACATTTTCTAGCTCACTTCATGTAGAAACCCCTAGTTTTCTCAAAGCCTGAGCTTTGCTGCCGTGAACTGTTCCTTTCGTTAAAGGCCCAGCCCCGACCCCTGCTTCTGCTCTTCAGGGACTGTCCTTCCCATGCTGGCACAAGTCACATCTCTGCAGATTCTACCAGCTGCATCACTTCCCATAGAATTTCTAGTGCTTTTCTGTTTCCCAGCACTGTAGAACATCTTCCCACACAGTTTTGGACACAAGCTGGTAGCAAACATTTTTGTCATCAGCAATTTCCTTCAGAAATGAGGGCAAATCATATATATTACTTTGCAATAAGGAATTGGATGAATTACGTTTTTCTGGGCATTAGAAAAGGTACATATAATCTAGTGTTAAGAAAGTTAGTTACTTGGAATTAAGCACCACTTAACTATTGATATTTTTAAACTCAGGTTCCATGTCCTGCGACTTGCCAGGATAGCTAATTTATTCAAACAACAAGTTTAATTTTTACCACATTTACAAGGGAATTAGATGAGAAAAGTTTATGTGTGCTTGTTTCAAACATTTAGTTTGTTTGTTTTTAACCATCTCTGTTTTGTGATTGAGAACAGTCTTTTCTATTATTCCATATCATAAATTACATTTTGAAATCTGAGATCTAGGTGAAAACCAGCCCAACACTATGATTTTAAATCAGTGTCAGCTTTTTTTTTTTTTTTTTTTTTTTTTTGCTATTCCATTATCAGCCCCATAAATTAGATCCATTTAATTTTCTCTAAGAGAAATTATTGACTCTTTGCAGATTAGAAACTAAAGGAGTTGCTTTTGATTTAATGGACTTATTGCAGATGCCACCGTAGGCTTAGCCATGAAAACCCCACATGGAAATAATGGTTGTGTCAAAGTCTGGCAGGAATGATAACCGAAACCTTGGAATCCTTCGGATAAGCTACCTGAGTAATCAGGGGAAGTCACTGCGAGCTGAACAGAAGGCTTTGTGTTGAAGGACAGTGATCGAAGCTCAAAAGGCTTAGCAGAGGTCAAGCTGGCAATGCCAGGTATTTCCCCAAGTTCACTTCATTCAATTAAGTTGAAACAATTCCGCTCCTGTGAGAGGGGCTTTCCTTACCCACAGGGGTCTCTGCTACATCCGTGTTGGGGCTCATTTTTTTTTTCAAAAGATGGATTGGGTTGATTCTCAGGAACTCTGTAGAAGAGTACAACACGTGAGGTTAAGTCTTATGAACAGTCTGAAAATCACAGCATTTATCTGAAACAGAGGAGCCCAGTATTTGCGACTGAATTCTTCCGAGTTTGTTTTTTCTAGATGAGGTGGCTGTTCCTGTGACTGTCCTGTTAATTGAGCTGCTTTTCTTCCTGTTTAGTCTGAACCTCTGTCGGTTGCTTTGACCTGAGCAAACTTAACCGGGGAACAAAACTGCTCAGGCTAAGAACATTCTCAGGAGTTCCTGTCTTTTTCATTCAAAGCGGCTTGACCAGACAAAATTTCAAGCAGAATGGTCCTCATTGCTGTTTCACTAAAAAGCGCTTTTCCTGGGATTTTATCTTTGTCTTACTATGCCAATCTCTTCGTATACCGTCTTCTTAGTTGAAGGGATCATTTCACAAACATGAATGAACTCTGTGATGGGGACATATCCTAGCTGCCACAAATGATCAGATTACAGAGATAAATTGATATTTGAGAGGTCTGGAATACTGAGTAATTACAGCACATACCCCCAGGAAATTTACACACACACACACACACACACACACACACACACACACACCCCTTACTTTAACATCCTGCATATGGATGTAACTATAATTTTAAATCTGACACCATGTGCCAGTTTATTATAGCTTAAGAAATATTTTTTAAATCCCACAATGCCAATACCTACTTATCAGTCAGCTGCTGGGCAGGAATCAATGAACATTATTGTCAGCCAATACTTCCTAACCTGGTTAACTGAGATGCAACAAACATTATGCTAGTACTTCCTAACCTGGTTAACTGTTCGATTCTGGACCTATGTGAGTCCACTCATCAGAATTTTTTAAATTAAGACCCAGCAATTTGTAGTTTTACAAGGTCCTCTGGTGGTTCTGATCTGCAGAATTATGAAGCTTTAAAAAAGATACCAGTCTAGAAAAAGATGTCTTTTTGTCCTATGAGTTTGATATTGAGGAAGGTATTCATTTTATCAAGGAAACAAAATGTGGGTTTTTCACGTGCACAGACATGAAGTTATGATCAGCTCAGTGGAGTTTTTGGCTGATGTCTCCCTGAGGCTCTATTTTATAGATAAGGAAATGGGTTCTGTTTAACTGACAGATATCAGAGTTAACAGGAAAGAGAAGCAGGAGCCAGTCCCTGTCCTAGCTGTGGGTTCAGGGCTTCTGGATGGGAGTTGACTTCTAGGAGAGGCCTCAAATCAAAGGCACTGAGAATCCTTTTGATGGCTTCCCTGGGACTCATCTATCCACTGTCGTTCATTATTCATTCCTGCTTAGAGCACATAGCTGAGTTGCTGAGCACTTGCCCCTGTGTTGGGTGACAGGTTGAGTTGAAGAGGCTGGGTTCTGCCCTCCTGTGCCCTCCTGTGCCCTCCTCTGCCCTCCTCTGCCCTCCTCTGCCCTCCTCTGACATCCTGTGCCCTCCTCTGCCCTCCTCTGCCCCTCCTCTGCCCTCCTGTGCCCTCCCTTGCCCTCCTCTGCCCTCCTCTGCCCTCCCCCTCTGTCCCCATGCCCTCCAAGAGGTGAGATTTGTTTTCTGGACAAGAGTTGAAAGCAAATGGAACACTGAGCTTTCCAGTGTAATAGTGATTTAAAACATTTCTTTGGGTCTGAATTTGTAGGGAAGACTACAGGGGACAAAGACTTTGATTCATGTCATGAAAGAATTTGAGGCCTGTGTTCACCTGCTTCTGTGTCTGTGGGTTGAGAAAGTGAGCTGTGGAACAGGGAACAGAGGAAAGGGCCACACACCATCGTTCTGGCTGGCTAGACCCGTAGGGCAGTGCGCTTGTGAAGCGGTCTCTTCCTTCGTGTGCTGGTCATTACTCTCTTACACACATGTTCCCAGCCCCCAGAAAAATACTTGAACCTCACACCCTAGAAGCTGGTGTCATTGTCCAGAATCAGATTAAGCACAATGAATCCCATCAGCATCCAAAGAGTCATGTGGGATTCTGGAATGGGAAAGACACAAAAGCATCCACACAATAGACACAAGCAGAAGCTCCCAAGGACTGGAGTCATCTCCTCTGTCTGAGTAGGAACAGGTGGTATTTATGGAAGCAGACAGCCCTGGGCAGCTGGCGGACGTGTCCTTCCAGCTGGGCATCTTCTCTCCATTTAACCTAACCACACCTGCTTCAGAAGGCAAACAGCCGTTGTCATCTCCGGTGTCTCCGTACGAGACTGGGGTTCTGATCAACCATTCAGCTTCCAGCTGTAGTGGCTCATAATGTCTCGGGACTCCATCTGGCCTCTTAAGGCAAAGAAAAAAAAAAGAGTTGGGTTTTAGGTTTAGAGGTGGGCTTCCCCCACCTCAAGGTGTGTGTGGTTTTGACCTGTTCTGATGCTTTATTTGCAAAAGAGATTTCATCATCCCTGTTGTGTGATTAGACTTATCCTGCTTAATGTTTCCTCCTCTGAAGCGTGCATGGACTTGTGAGCACCTGTCCCTTCAAGCTTTGACTGCACTGAATTAAGAAGCAGTACAATAATCTCATGAAAGATTAATCATTTCCTGTAAGCATCTTGTACCTGCAGACAGGCAATTACTGAAGTATGTCTGAACGAAAACAAAGATGGATGTAGAAATGTATTGGACAAGTGTTTTTGGTAACGTGACTGTAAAAGTTGTTTGGGTGCCAGCACTTTTGGGGCCAAAATGAACTTCAGTGCTGAGTTAATGGACCACAGTTTGTTTAGCACATGAGGAGTGATGTTTTCTTTGTAATGATAGCCGAGATCTCAGAGTTGCCCAGGTATTTCTCTCCAGGCTGTGCAAGTATCCACATTCTTACCTATTTCCTTGTCTAACCTGAATAATGACTCAGACATTTGCAGTGAGTTCCAGTCCTTGTAGTGGAGAGAATATGGACACTTTACTACAGAGACTGGCACTGTGCTTACAATAATATGGTGAGGTCTCATGATCTGCTTGCTGCTTTGCCAAATGAGAGCCAGGTTTTAGATCAAATAAATCCCAGAAGTCCTTGCTTTGGTGGTGATCCTTAGGATTGTGAAGTCAGATATATTGAGACTTGAATTTTGCTCTTTCTACTTTAATGCTGTTCAGTACTGGCTAAGTTACATGACTTTTCTGACTTTAAGTGCTACTTCACCTGGAAGTCAGGGTTAACTATTCTCATCTCTTAGGTCTTCTTTGAGGATAAATTGAGATAGATAAGATATCTACCAGCTACAAAGTGCTCAGCAAAGGCTTCTTTGTACGCAGTGACAATTGCTCCCCACATACAAACAACTCACTCCTATTTGTTGATGGGACTTTAACTGAGCCACGTTGTGTCATCAAATCGTCATATGCATGACATCTTCTCTTATATTTTTGGTTGTGAGCCTAGCCTTTAACGGCTGAGCCATCTCTCCAGCCTGCATGGCATCTTCTCATAACATTTTTTTCTTCTTCCCTTTTCTCTCACCCCTATTTTCTCTGTATAGCTCAAGCCCTGCTTGTGTTTTGGGTCTTGGCTGGGTTGTTGTCTTCTCTTCCCTGAGATAGGATCCCCACTCCTTTGCCTCTGATCACTGCACTAAAGATTCAAAGTCCACATGACATACAGTGTGCCGAAAGCTCACGTCCTTGCCGAGTGCTGTGTAGGCACTCTTGGTGTCAAACACTTTTATCATTTCAAAATAAACCCACAGGCCTGAAACCGGCTGCTTCCCTCACTCTTCTCATAGCTTTTGACATCTCTAGTCCCTCTTCTATCACCATGGTTACCTGTTCTAGATATTTAGCATAAATAGCACCAAATGACATGCCTCTGTGTTGGATTTCTTTTAGTTGTCATATTAGAGAGATATTACAATTTTTATCACAGTTTATTAATTTAGCGTGTGTAGCTTCACATGCTATGGTGTGTGTGTGTGTGTGTGTGTGTGTGTGTGTGTGTGTGTGTGTAGGCCAGAGGACACCTTTGGGAGTTGATTCTATTACCATATGGATCCTGTGGACAGACTAAGGTTAGCAGGCTTGGTGGCAGGCACTTTGACCCACTGAGCCATCTCACTGCTACTACTGGGAAAGTACTTGTTGGGTTTTTTTGTTGTTATTGTTGTTGGTTTTTGTTTGTTTTTTTAAGTTCCATGTAGCATATTTAATTCCATTTCATGGCTGAGTAATATTCCATTGTAGGTAATATTATTTAAATATGCCAGTCTAATTATTATTTTTGCTTCCAAATGTTGTTAAAGTTAAACCTAAAGACAAACTCAGAGTCTAGAGTAATCTATACTTTGAACAACCTCAGTGCCAGTGACTCTTAAAACCTTTGATTTCAGGTAAAAATATCTGACAGCTGATCTCTACCTTAGCTGCATAAAACAATTTTTTCTTGACTGCAAAAGCAACACAATGTACCACAGTCTGGCTGTGGAATGTCCTAATAGATGAAGGGCACAGAACGAAAGGTTTATTAGTCTTTAGTAGGTATAGCTCAACCTTCCCCAAAGTCCCAGGCTGATTTTTCCTGGACGGCTCTGTGCGTGTCTGCTGGCCCTGCAGGGCATGTTCTTTTTGTTGTTGCTACTTCACTTCTTGAGGTGGCTCTAGCTTTGGCCAGCATTGTGGACTAATGCCACCACGACTTATTGCCCTCACACCCACTGCTGCAGCGACATCCTCACATTCGTAAACTCCTGACTGGCACTGTCCTCAGTGACGTCAGCGCTTGTAATAGCCTGCCTGACTCAGCTACTCTTCTAGATTTTAATTTCGGTTTTGGATATGGCCCAAGCCCCTACCTCTCATGGCACCTAGCACATTGTGAAAATGATGATTTTTATATTCATCAAAGCACAAGCAGAACCATTCAGAGAAAAATAACATGTTTTCAAAAAATAAGGATATAACACACTTTATATCAAGCAATAGTTTTGTCTGATGGTTGTAAATTTCACATAGTTTATCAGTGCCTCTGAGGCCAGAATCAGGAAGAGCGGTGATACTTACAAATTAAACCTTGCTGACCTATAGTCACACTTTGTAGGATCTGCATGTCCAAAGAGCTTTTCACTATGTCTTAGTTAGGGTTTCTGTTGTTGTAAAGAGACAACATGATCACAGTAACTCTTATAAGGAAAACATTTAATTGGGGCTGGCTTACAGGTTCAGGGGTTTAGTCCATTATCACTATGGCAGCATGCAGACAGACATGGCACCAGAGAGGCAGCTGAAAATTCTACATCCAGTTTAGCAGGCAATAGGAAGAGAGAGTGACATTGGGCCTGGCTTGAGCTTCTGAAACCTCAAAGCCCAGCCCCTAGTTACACACTTCCTCCAACAAAGCCACACACACACTGACTCTAAGAAGGCCACACTTCCTAATAGTACCACTCCTGTGGACCTATCAGGGCTATTTTCATTCAAACCACCACATACTCCAAAGTAGAGTTTGGAGTTAATGAACAGTAACCTAACCATAGTGACCTGGCAAGAGTGGTTCCAGAATATGGAACCAGTCTCAGATCCCTGCTGGCTAAGCTGCCACACGGAATATACCACAGCGGAGACTGAGGCAGGGCAGTGTGGGAGAAATGGAGACAGCTTTATTTCATGTTTGTCCCTTCACTGGAAAAAGAAGAAGTGGAATGAAGATGTGTAAAAACAGGAGGATGGTTAAAAGTCCATGTCTGTGCCATCTGAGATCTAGAGAGAATGGAGTCTGAGTATTTCCCATGAGGGTCGCCAGAGGACTCGTCAATAGAAAATGGGATCGAACTTCAAGAAGATCTGTGTTCTGGATGGTTTGGTCATAGGCGATTAGAAACTGCTTTGAAGATGGGTGAGACTTTTATCTAGAAAGGAGACACAAAGTTGAGTTGTCTGAGTTAAGTCCAAGAGCCGCTCCATCGAGTTCAGCTCTGGAAGGCTTAGTGTGTCAGCAAACACATATCAAAATGTGTAGCGACTTCCAGTCTCCATCCCCATCCCTGGAGCCAGCTGGATAGCGTATCTGAAGATTGGAATGGATGTACAAAGGAACTTGAAACTGGACTGGAAATTTTGGCCAAGTTGGTTTGATGGTGGGGACTCATTACTGAGGAACCCTCTAGGGATAGTTTGAATCTCCTTGAAAATTGTAGGTCTCAGATCTTCAACCTTGTTTTGCCATGGCTTTAGGGATGGCCTTGAATTTTCCAAACTTGTATGTGCACGTGCATGCTTGCATGCGTGTGTGTATGTGTGTATGTGTGTATGTGTGTATACTGATAAATTGTTCTCTGCCTTAGTTTTTGAAACAGAGTCTTTCCCAGGATCTGGTTAGCGATTTGGTTAGACTTGTGACTTGCTGGCTGGTGAACCCCAGGGTGTCACCTGTCTGTGCCTCGGCAGTGCTGGGATTACAGGCAAATACTCCTTAACTTGTTTTTTTACTTGCATTCTAGGAATGGAACTCAGGTCCTTATGGTTGTGGGGAAGACACTTTACCGACTGAGCCAGCCCCAGGTTCCAAATTCTTTTGAAGTAAACCATGAGCTCATTACGCATCTCCTTGCTGAAAGTCGCTGTGTTCCTGGAAACTTCTCTTTGACAAATCATCTATCTAAACCACAAACCACCCTGCAGGTCTACCTTTTAAGTTATCTTTGGTTTCAAGGTACCCATTGTTTCATGATTTGGCTTCGTTGAGCTCAGAGTTTACAGGTGTTTACTTTCTTTCAATCACAAGTGCAAGTGTATGCTAGTGTTGGATGGGCAGTGACAGTCTATCTGTGTTTGCAGAGGTAGAAAGATCCTTGTTTCCAACTTCCAGCTTCATAAAGATAGGTGTCTCTTGCTCTCAGATCTTGATCTCTGACACAGGAAAGGAGTTACTGTTTTATTTATTTTTATTTTGGGTCTGGCTGATGTGTTTGTTTTACAGTTACGTTTCCACTTGTGACTCTATCTTGTCTCTGTGTAAGGTAAGAAAGTGTCGGCTGCACATGCTTACTGTAGCCGTGGGACCCAGCTCATCCTTAGGTGATGGAGGGAGACACATGATACTTTCTCATGTCCTAGAAACACATTGCCTGATAGCTAAGAAGCGGTCAGAGTTCAGCCCTACGTGCAACTTTTGTGGTTTCTCAGGAACACATCTGGGATGTGCTGGGGAGTCTCTGGATTCAGTTTGAGGCTTCCTTCCAGTGTGGTGTTTTATAGGAAGCTTCATGTTAATCTCTTACCTGGTTTGGAAATTTCCAAACAGCTCATAGGCAAGAGGGAGCAGTAGTCCAAGGCAAAGGAGGGGGATGGGCTAGCAAAGTCCTAGTCATGTGCACACACAGCTGTGCTGTGACTTTAGTCAGCCCCCTGAAGTTCACATAGCAGTACCAGGGTCCAGCTCTAGACATAGATGGTCCAGAGGTTTGAGCCACAGCTGCTTGTTGACCATGTAGCCCAGGATGACTTATGTGACCTTTTTAACCTGTAACGGGGATAAAGTGATTGACAATTTCTTGGGCTTTGTCCTAGAATTTAGTGATGAGTGGTGGGCACGCAGAGCCCAGAGTCTGGCAAACAGCGCCTCATCTGTTGCAGCTGCTGTCAGTCTTCCTAGATCGCACTCTGAGGCCAGTGCAGACTTTTTCTACAAGTTCGCTTACAATGGTAAGTTTCATTGTACGGATTTTTCCTGGGATTTCAGAAAATGTACATAGCATTTCAAAGTCTAGAGAGACTTACATTTGAAAGTAGCATATATAGAATATGCTAGAACTTATAAGGCAGCCAAATGAATTGATAGAATGTGTCATTTATTTCATTATTATAAATTAATGGAAGCAATGATAAAGAGACTTTCCTTGGGACAGAAAAGGATTTCGAGCATTGTATCTCCAGAGTTTAAAGGCCAGTGGAGGATTATTGAGGTGGTTCACTCCCTCCCTTCCTCCCTCCCTCCCTCCCTCCCTCCCTCCCTCCCTCCCTCCCTCATTCATTCATTCATTCATTCACCTATTCATTAATTTACTAAAGTATTCCTTTTAGATTCAAAGAGGCAAGGAATATAATAAATACTTGACTTACCACACTAATGATTTCACAGTTGCCCAATTCAAGTTCAGACATAGATGACACGACCTGGAAATGGATTCATAAGCCTGTCGCCAGGTGATCTTCTGTAACAGCCCGTTGAGGAAATCCAGGGAGCACAGTGAGGACACATGGCTTTCATTATCCTTGGAGTATAGTTTGACTTGAAAATGCTAGGAAAACTGGGACGAAACAGTTTTTGAAGCCAGTTTTTAAAGAAGGTCCGTATTTGGCTAAATGCAAAATAATACCAAATTCAAATATTTGTTTTCAATGTTTTTGCCAAACATGGACACACTTTTGTGGAAGGAACAGTAAAAAGTAATGTCTGTCCTCACCCCAGTAACCAGCCTCTTCCAAGTCCTTCCCAGGTGAAGGATAGACCTGCAGAAGGCTTCCAAGTTAAATCCTGATGGAAGGTTGGGGTTGGGTTTTGTGCTCTATGACCACTGTTAAATCCTGAGGGGAGCCTGGCAGTTGGGTTCTGTGTTCTAGATAAAGGTGTATAAAAACATTCTAAAATCAGGAGTTGTAGCAGTGATAATTTGAACCAAACTAAAACTTAATTTTCAAAATTTGCTGATTTTGTCACCATTGTGGATACTAACTTTAGATTTATTCTTATTTCTTCCCAGATGTGTAAGAAGATTTTTAGGGACAATATCTTCTGACCAAATTATTAAATAGCTAATGGGAATACTTCAAAGACTTTAGCCTCTTGAGTGTGCTCTGAGTGGGATCCACAGAAACACTCGTGATTGCCTAAACTTGTAATGATTTCTGATTCTACAATGGTTCTGTTATGTGGGCAAGGTTCCAGTTTCCGTCCGTCGCTTTTATCAGATAATCTTGTGCTTCCCAGAGACCAAGGGGACAATTTGTCCCCAAACAGTTAGATTTCTTCTTAACAGAGCTGTACCCCAAAATGGTTCTTTTGTTTGTTTGTTTGTTTGTTTGTTTGTTTGTTTTTGAAGCAGGGGCTCACCACACATTTCAGACTGGTCTTCAACCTGTGATCCTCCTGTCTCAGCCTTGTAAGAACTGAGATTCAGGATAGGTTTGCACTACCATAGCTGCTACAAACTAGGTTTTCTTCTGAGGCATGGATCTTTATTTAAGAGTTGAGCACGGGGTACATTGTCTTTGCAAGCAGAAGTTGACCTACTTCACAGTTTTTTCTCTTAGCAGACAAGAGAAACTCAATCTGTCCATTCTATAGAACAAATTATTTTACTGAGCACATAGAATCCAGGAGTCTTAAACAAAAAAAAAATCACTCTAAGTCATTAACAGTATAAAGCTATTTAGGGTAAAACTAGCAAGAAAGAGTTCAGGAGAATACAGGTCTGGTAGCCTGACAGCATCTCTGCAGCACCTCTGTCCCTGCTCCCCCATCTCTGTAGCACCTCTGTCCCCCGCACCCTTCACCTGCTCTGCTTTACACCTTAGTGGAGCTGAAGTGAAACAAGAAGCCTTTGCCCAGGTTCCACATCTCCATGAAGGAGCAACCAGTGAGCTGTAACAGGGAAGGGCAAGTTTAAGGGGAGAACATTCACTGACCAGTTTCCTAGAAAGGATTTGCAAAGCAGTTTGATTAAGGGCAGGCAGGGTCACAGACTCACTTTTCTCATGC